>OZ057417.1:28720836-29920836 GCA_964056705.1 Troilus luridus | reverse complement strand
TGATTTTCCTATCCCTTATATTTCTTAAATCCTTCATTTTCTCGGATATCGTCTCCCTTCGTTATGGACCATCCTTTAGTTGCTGCCTTATTTATTTTTAATACAACTTATATGAGCGAATTTATTTTAATCCCAGATAAGTATAATCTTGACAAATAATTACGAGCCCACATGCAACTCAGGCTGCCAGCCCATTGGATATTGATCTCGTCTCAGCAATGCTACGAGCACGACATACCCTTCCGTCATTCAGGAATATATCAGTATCCAATTATACGCAGCAAAATATAAATTATATTACAGTATATACTACCATAAACTATATTAAATATAATTCAACTATGTAACTCGGTTATGTTTTTTTTTAAATTTAATTCAATGATATTTACAACTATAATGGTATTATATCAAGTAAATGTGCAAAAATGTAGAATATGACATGAAAACACTTGTGGAGAAACTACCCATCGATAGCACTCCATCGGTTATGTTATATCACGAAAAATAAAAGATTCAAGAAATAGAACTTGTTGTTAATCCATTTAACTCTACTTTCTGCCGATTTAGCTAATTAGACGATGTTACAGTGGGAGTCTTAAATTTTACTAACATTTTTGACTCTACGAAACTGACACCATTAGGTCATAAGGTCATAAAATACGCATTCTAGGACGAAATTAAAGTAATTAGTTTTTTCAGCATTATCCTTAGTATGATAGTATAGTTTCTACTTACTAAATTTCTAAGTGGCATTTTCTGTAATTTATGTAAACATAATGTATAATTCAAACTATTATAACATTTTAAATAATTATAAAAATAATACTAGAAGACGCCTCAAATTCTATGGCCACATAATGAGGCTTCCCGAACACAGACTAACAAAAAGAATAGTAAAATACGCAGACTCCCTTGTTAATGGAGGAGAATGGATCCGGAATGTTAAAAATGACCTGAAATTAGCCAAAATCAACAAAGAAGAAATAGACGCAACAAACGATTTTAGAATAAAAATTGAAAAATGGGAGGTTAAACCAGAGACAAAAGCCCCGAGAACTGGAACAAAAAGGAGCGAAGAAAGAAAAATTAAATTCTCCCAGAGAATGAAAAACTGGTGGGCAAATAAAAAGAACCAGAAGAACGGAAAATGAACCATCTTTACTTAGCGTCTTCAACTCTGGAAGGTTTACGACTAATAATAGTAATAAAAAGAATACAATAAAATGATTATTATTAATTAATATGTCTTTCCGAAATACAAAAAAATAAATAAATATATTGTTAATTGCATTGAATAAATGCATTGCATGAAAGACTAGTGAGGATTTATGTCCCTAAGTAGTTTATTTCGAATTTGGAATAGCGTTTAAGCATTCGGATATGTTATAATTGTTTCAACTTTTTTCGTTAAGTCCGGAGTAACAGTTCGAATACAAATAATTAAGTTTCAGGAGATGAAATTACGTTCCGTTATTTCACAGAAAAATATTAAACTTTCGGACAATTAATAAAACAGACGTGGAAGGCTTGATCCCTTAGCCAACAGGTCAGATTTAAACTCAGTAATATAAAAAAAATATGTCGCTATTACATCTTATGTAAACTACGATCACAATACACCACTTGTCCCCCAACTGTTATATAGAATCCAAAATATCCAATGAAGCATGCGTGATTTATACAAAGCATGAGTGTGCCCACCTGTGAAGAAGTGAAACCCGACGACACTGAACCCCTGCTTGGCGGTGAAGAGGAGAGGCATCCTCTAGGAGACTGATACGGCTGCCTCCTTCACGCCCTGCTTCGCTCCAGCCCCACTGCTCGACTGCTCCAGTAAAAGTAAGAGCTCGAGGGAATGTTCAGACACTAGGGTCTGACGGGGATCTGGGGTCATTAGGAAGGGCAATGGACTGCGACAAATAGTAAATGATGTACGCTGGATTTAGGAGGGACAAGAACCGCCGTTTATCTTTACGCACAAGCAGACCATTCTGCAAAGTTGACAGATGAAGAAGAAGAAAAATTCTAGCTAACATAACTACCAGTACATCGGGGTACAATACTTTCAGTTTCCGACAAGAACTTAATTAAATCAGTTTATTTGTCAAACTTTAAAAGGCATTCACCGATCGAGAATCCACGTTGCAAGGATAAAGCCATCATGTGATGAAGTAAGGATATCCGAAGACAGATACTTCTAAATGACTTACAGAAGGCAGTGGTCGTGCAGATTAACATAAAGGTTATCCCCCTTAACCTTAACATAAAGTCCCCCCCCTAATTAAAAGGCCCCACTTTATATAAGACGGGTGAGCCACAAGAGGATCACCAGAATCTATAGGGAATTAATAAATAATTGGAAGTATTGATCATAGTAATTATCAATGACAATTAACCTAAAATATTACCTAATTTATGGTCATGTTCTCCGTTACCTTCGGGACACAGATTTATAGCCATTTGAAATGATAGTGCGTTGATACGCACGATCGGGGAATCTTTACTCAATACTCAAACGATTATTCTTTTGAATAACCATTCAGCTTGAGCTTCTCTGTTTCATTTTTTAAATTAAAAATAACGTGTAAATTAATTTTATAAGCAGACAAATGTAGAGCTAACATGTAGCCCATACCGTGGTATTCATTCATCATACCACATCATAGGCAAGACGTCAAGCTTGAACGGCAATCTAGAGCTGTGGGATATTTGGTTTAATATTTATCGAGGCGGAGACTAGCCAAGGTAATGATCATTGCTACTCAAGTATTCTAGGACAAACCTTGGCGGAGAGGATGAGCTAAGCTTATGAATATCTTACTGAATTTTACAAACGTTCGAGGATTAGACCTATCTCAGGAACGATTTATCTCTCTCTTGTTATAATACAATAGTTGCTTCCTGAACTGATTTGGGGTTAAACTATAATGTTGAAATAAAATTCCATTTAAAATTAGAGTCAACTCTATTATATTGTAACTGCTTACTTGGTTACGAACAAAGTCATCCATTCTGGACTTAAAGTCCCATTTTTTACTTGATTTGTCCCGAATCCGATATCAATCTTTTCATGAAAAACTCCAACTTGAAACCTCTTCAATTCCTAATAATCCTCAGAGGCCTCGTGACCTTCTAAGTTGAATCTGTTTTTGAGTACTACAAAACTGGATAGTTTCTCTACTTGCCTTTGTCCACGCTATTTTTTAGCATTCCTGCCATTATATTAACTTATTGTATTGTTAAAATACAGTTGTTAATTTCAATAAATACATTTTTTTTTTAAAGAGATGTTTATCGATTCATTTAACGTCACTCTATGCAACTATGGCAAACCGGACGATGCTAGAGCGGGAATCCAAAATTTTTACATATCCAGGTATAATTATGATAGGGGTCTTTAATGAGTATCTGACACCGTAAAGGCTGGAGACCCCTTTTTATATTTCTTACGAAGGACGGCATAACCAAGGATTTTTGAGTCCATTTTAAATAAAAACTTGGGCCATTTACCATGATGAGAACCCCCGTGGTTGTTATTATAACCACTGCAGCACAGGTGACCCTAAACAAATGGAGTTTACAGCTAAAAAAAACAATCCAATTGGTGGGTTAGTTTTTTATTAGTTGTGATTTAATGAATTTACAGAAACACGGTAGCGATGCTAAATGCTACATGTCAGAAGTTCCTTCGTCACAGAAGGAATGTTATCCACCATGCCGTAGGTATCCCATGTTTGCTTTAGAATTAGATTTCAATTAGGAAGATACCAACGTACTTAATTAATTACACCAATCCGTCGCAATAGATTTATTAAATAATTTATGGTAGAGTATTAATATGAAAGCAAATGTGTACAAACGAGAGAGTAACCCTTGCACGGTTGTTAGGCAGAGCAGCCTCTACTCATTAACTAACACACCAACATTAACTAGAGTCGATAGTCACACACTATCGATCCTAAGAGAAAACGATCGATTTCTCTTTCGGTAGCGCTTCGCGTGAGCAGGGATGAAAAAGTGAAAACTGTTAGATAAATTTCTGCACGTCAAGAGATATGCGAGTGCAAGAAATTGGAATAGTTGGAACAAATTGAAGGAATAGGGTCTTGAATAAAGCAATAGTATTTACTCCTAAAAAGACCGAGAAAATAAATCAACTCTGACTGAAGAACAATCCCTTTTCTGGTATTCGATATTCGACTCTGGGTCAGTGGAATTTATTGAAGGATACCCAACCCTTCATTGAGTTAGAGAATGAACATTGTGGTTGAGGGTAAAGGATTACCCAATCAACGCCTTGCACAACCGTCAAAAAATAAAGAAAGAAAGCACCGTCCCTTAAAAACTACGAAACCCGAGACCATTCTTATTTATCCTCTTTCTTATTTTTAAAAGTTCTTCAATTTTGTTTTAAAATTTCGGTTATGTCTATGTTCTAGCAATTTTCAAATATAGGCTATAACTTCAATAACAAAATAATTTTTACCAATTTATCTTGCTTCATATTTGAAAACCTTGTATGCGAATGCAAAGAAAATAAAATTATCAACAAACACTTAAATTGCAATACTATAATAGATCATATAATTAATATATTAGACATTATTCGTTATCAGAGACTCACTAATGTTATCTTTGTACACAGGCTAATGTTTTACTAAATTCTCAATTATTGGATGGCTTATAGTTAAATAATTTAAATGTAAGGTGTGAAATATATTGTACTATCAATGTTCGGAAGTGGTACTTAAAATTATCAATTATTTTTATATTGTACCATATTATAATTTACTCCTACTTTGTCATAAGTTTAAATAACAATGAAGTTCTTTGTCGTCATAAGTATGCATTATTATTAATTTTTACTTTACATTTAAATTGTAAAAGAAGTATATTTTATAGCATTATTACTAATTTTTAATTCTATATATATCATTCAATTTTATATTCAGTGGATGGAATCAATAGAATATTAAATATGCTAACAATCAATAAACTTAACATCCTCTGTTTGCAACAAATACAGAAAAAATTAAATCTTAAATACTGGAGGTTTACATCAGTACAGGTTAGAAACCGTACTGTTTCTTTGCTAACAGTTAAGCATGGAGGTGATTTAGCATAGACCACGCTAAGCCGCCAGGTCACTTATCACACTTATTGAGGCTGAATGAGCCCAAGGAGGGACAGCAGATCTCACAGGGAACATCTATGGCTGACATATACAGATTAAATAATTTAACTGTCAGAGCCGAATCTGAACCTGAGAAAATTAACCTAGACACAAGGTAAACTAATTCAGGAAAAAATTAAACATTCATTTATTGCCAACATTACTATATCTAAATGATTGAAAAATCACAATATTTTTTTTACCTTTTTAATTAAAAAAAAAAAATTATATTTTTATCAACTTGTCACTTGGCGGTATTTATTGTCACTTATTGAGTGTAAGTAATATATTAATAACAATAATAAATATTTATGTTAACCGACTTACGGACAAAATGGCTGCAAATAAGACCGAATTGAGGTCATACGGAAATAGCTTAAGAAAGCAGCCTAAAGGTTCAAAGCTATAATAGTCTGCCAACAACCTAGCTGCTATCAGTTCAGTTCTCAATGGCCGTTTACAAACCAATATCTGATGTTTATTTTAATATTTGTTTATTTATTAACAACTAAAAAATAAAATAAAAATTAATTATTTTCACATTTCGATCTAAACAGTAATTTATAACTTGAAATTATTTCACCAGTCGCTCTATACCAAGCTAATTTTTTTTTTCAGTTTGAACGATTAAAATAATTCTTTTTGAAATTTAAACCCAGATAAAAAATGAAAAAATTGCCCAGTTTTTTAAGTCATAAAAATTATTTTTATATTCATGGATATTTTCCCTCTCGGGACCGCCTGGATAAATTTATATTAAATATTCTGTACATGCTTTTAGAAGATCATAAATTATTCACATCAGAGCAGTTTAAAATGCAATTTTATTATACAAAGGCTCTAAATTTATTATATTAAATTAAGTTTATTTACATACCTATAAAAAAAAAATTAAAAAAATTTATTTATTAGAAAACCACGACTATTTTACTTTAATTTACGGTTATTTCTATTAATATACCTTGATTATGATTATTTATTTATTTTAGTTATTATTTATTTTATTTATAACAATAACTTAACTTTAATTTTATGATTTTCAACTTTAATTACTGTTACGTCTAGCAATTAATTGTATTTATGGTTATTTTTTGCTTTTACTGTTACTTAACTTTTATTTCATATTATTCATATGCTAATATTTTATTTATGAATCTTGATTGACCTATATTTTATTTTTATTGTTTTTAGTAAATTAATGTTGAACGAATTTATTATAGAATACATTATTTATTGTACATTATTTAATGTATTATTTATTTATTATGGCAGATTATATTTGCCAATAAACAACCTTTTAACTTGTAATTTCAAATAGAAATATTTGTAAATTATTTAAAGTTCTTAATACTGAATACATAAAAATATTACTATAAACTCAAAAAATAGCATGATTTGTGTGACAGAAAGAAACAGGGATGCACAAATACATCTGAATGATGAAAACAATATATTTTTTTAACTTTAACAATTTTTAACGTACTAGAAAATTCGATATCTCTACACTAAGGCAAATTTAGAATATTTGTCGCTATTATCCCAACTACGTCTTGGAGTATGCAATCACCTTTACAGAGATACGGTGATACAGTTAATGTCCGGTAAAATTGTTCATGTACATAGTGAGAAATATCGTTTTATTAATTAATGAGTTATTATTTCGATTGTATCTTATTTAATTTGATTTTTATTTAAGCAAATTAAATTTAGATTTGTTATACGAATCGAGTGAATCTGAAAAGTTTTAAAAATTTCGACTTGAAAACCTGCAACTCCATTCAAGCGCCAATCTATCTACATCAACTGAGGCAGTATTTCTTCATTGGGACATCCTTGTTTCGTAGGCTGTCATGACCGTATTCAAACAATGTATGTCAAATCCAAAACGACAGAAAATATCTCATGCCTTCAGGGAGCTAAATATATGACAGGGGAACATTTAGCGACAAATATACTTAGTTTTTCGGTGAAATAATCGGAAGGCATCTTGATGATTGACAGACCACAAAGGAGGTATAAAGTTTACGGATTTTTAACTTCACTTTAATTTTAGTTTTTTCTATTTCGGCTTAATATTAAAATAACAGACATTAAAAATGGAAAAATCTCAACAAAACATTATGTGAACAGATCTGAAAGAATATTACAAAAACAGTACACAGATTCCACACCACAGCTGGTCACGTTATATATTGTTTAGCTTGTTAGTATTGAAATTATTTTGAACAAAACATTATTATTATTTTTAACAGTCGTATCAGACCTCTAAGAATAGAACCGTGCAAATTATTTGAGAATAAACTAACGTGTAATGAAATAAAAATAGACTTCCTTAAACCGTAGTTATTTCCATAACAACTTATATTGCCGACGAAAGCACGAAATTTACTCGTAGTTCATTTGTTTGAAATAAATTATTAGAAACTTATATACATGTACAGGTACAATTTTTCTTTTAAAAATATTTTTATTTCTGTATCGTTATAAATGATCTCACTAATATTCATCCGTCATCGTTTAATAGATCTATAAAATAAGGAAATAAAATAAAACACGAATACAATTTTTAGAATCATAACTGAAAAAACAGTCGTAGTCATAGAAATTGCATCACTTATGATTGTTACCTTTTTGGTCCTAAATTTGTAAACAAATAGTAGGATTTGTTTAGTATTAGAGTGAGATAAAATCAGGGACTCATACCATAGTTGTCCACTGAGTACCCAATATTGAGCACGTTTTTATTGTTATTATGTCCAATAGACTGAGTTTCAAACAAATGCCTAATAAGGAAAAGTTAAAATAGTGACGTTTGCTGAAGCTTGAGTTTCTTCGCGTGAGGTAGCAAGGAGGGTGAGGTGCAACCGTTCCACTGTGGTGAGAATAATAAACAAAAATCATTCGAAAGAAAGGGACTGGAAGGAAAACGAAGACAGATGAGCGTTTAGATCGCATGATAATGAGATTATAGAAAATCGCTTCAAAACTGCTAAAGAAATATCTAGAGATCTAGCAGATAGCAATTTAGCAGAAGAAAACCAGCCAAAAATCCATTCCTTAACGAAAAAATGAAACAACCTCGCTTAAATTGGGCGCAGAATTATAAAAATTGGACATCTGATGACTGGAGGAAAGCGATGTTTTCAGATGAGAGTGAATTCAATATTTTCAGTTCTGACGGTGCTCCATACGTAAGACGTCGGCCAAATGAAAGATTTGACGAATCCTGTACTATAAAAACAGTGAAACATCCGGCAAGTGTGATGGTCTGGGGATGTTTTTCCTGATGATGAATTGGCAAAATAAACTTCATAGATGGAGAAAAATATAAAAAAATTTGGAAGAGAGTTTGATTCCTTCAATGAATTACCATCTTACACACTGCGGAGGCTTCATTTTTCAAGAGGATTCTGCTCCATGTCATAGAGTCAAATCGGTAAGTTAATAATTTATTTATTTTAAAAAAATGTATAAGCTGTAAGATACATTATTTTTTATTGGCTTTACCATTGTGTTTTTGGATAGGTAAAGCAGTTTCTAACAGAAAACGATATCTACACGCTGCCATGGCCCGGCAATAGTCCTGATTTTATCCTATAGAAAACTTGTGGATGATCATGAAAAACAAATTAATATTGCAAGGCCTAAGAATAAAGATGAGCTAAAACAGGCAATCGAAAAGGTGTGGAATGAGGAGTTTAGTGACGAAATCATAAAAAAATTGATCGACTCGATGCCAAAGAGGATCGGCTCAGTTATCAGGGCTAATGGAGGTTCGACACAATACTAGCCTATATTAATATTTCAATACATATATTTTTAATGCTTTTAAACAATTTTTCCAAGTAAATCCATATGAGTATGCAAAAAAGAATTTTTTTCTTAAATTCCTCGTTAACACTGAAAATTGTATTTATCATTTTATGAATATTATTTAACTTTGGTTTGGGTTTTAACCATTTTTCAAGCCTAATAACATACTCTTTTCCTTTGCAAAACATTTTAAAATTATCAAAAGGTAAGAACAACATTGGTTCAAGTGATGCAATTTCTATGACCACAACTGTATCTTTTCTGTAATGTATAGTTAAAAAAATTAAAATAAACCGAACATGATCGACGTTAGAATTCTCGATGGTTGTTCCTGAGAATAATTTCAACTGAGATTTTAAGGGGAAAAAAATTTGAGGCCACTCAGATTTTCTCTCTCAAAAACTTGTACATTTCTACGTTTCTCAAGACTGACCTACCCCATTTATTAATTGCAAATATTTAAACATTATTTGAATTGATAATAAACGTTTATTATTTTTTTGGTTTTCGATGAAAAATCAACCAAATGCCCAAAGAAACATCCTCATACTATGAATGAAAATTTTTCCTCTCAAAATGCCTGTGGTTATCAAGACCTAACTCCATCATATTTTTTTTAAATAATTGATATTGGGAACCACGACAAGCCATATTTTAAAGAATATTTCTTAGATTCAGTGGAATATGAAAAGGTTAATTGTAATTACAATCAAGACCTAAACTCTTCATATGTTTTAATTCAACTGATCAAGTAGATATACAAGACAACGGCAACGCTATACTTTATTGTAAAAAATCTCTCATACTTTGCTTTCATTTATTTAGGATAATCATAAACAGATATTTTTTTATTCCAAAAACGTGTACATTTCTCTACACTGACCTGTCCCATTATTAATTATAAATTAATAAAAATCATTCATTAAGTTTTAGTTCAACCGTACATTACTAAAACGGAAATAAACAGAAAGCTTTTGTAGGGTTTCATTTAGAAATACCCTTATACAATGGATTTAAATATTTTCTTTCAAAATATCTATGGTTATCAAGACCTAACCCAATCATATTTTAAAATTTTTTTTTAAATAATTGATGCCGGGAACCACTACAAGCCATATTTTAAAGAATATTTCTCAGATTCAGTGGAATATGAAAATCTTAATTGTAATTCAAATTAAAAATGTTAAATAAAAATAAAATTTCTAGTTTAAAATTGAGAAAGGGGACGAAAACGCCTTTTTATACCAAAGTATATTTTACGCACAATATAGTTTTTATTTATTCATTTGAAATATAAATGTATAATATATTATTTTTCTGAATAGCCTGAACTGTAAATATAATTTAAAAAAAGTTCAATTTAATAAAAAAAAATAGTTTAAAATTGAGAAAGGGGGCAACGACAACGCCGTACGATACTCGACTTTTATACCTTTTTGGATTCACTTGAAACATATTTATAATTTTTTTTTTTCTGAACTGGAATATAATAAAAAAAATATTCAATTTATCACAAACCATCAATTATACCTCAGTCAGATATCGACGTACTTCCGGGCACTTAAAAGAATATTCTACAGCGGAATCGGCTCCATGTAATTTGTATTATTTTAATCGTAGGTTATTAAATTTTTTTGTACACATATGTTAATGAGATTTATGCCGGATGGGGTTACGAACATTGATTGTTGAGTTACCTCGGAGAAGGGAGACGGCACTGAACAGACACGCATGCCTACGGTGGATCCCCACCAGCGACTGGAGCCTCAAGAAGCAACCGCCCACTGCAGAGGGGGAATATTCCCTCGTCGTAGGGGAAATTCCCTCTTATAGTAGGGAAGTTATCCCTTGGAGTCGTTATCGACTCAGCTGACCCTGTGACCTGTCCAACCTAGTGATTGTCTAGACGTCGGAGCAAGAAAAGTTAAGTGTCAAACAAAAATAATTCACCAGTTACCTCTTGTTCTTAGTTTGTTTTAAGAGAAAATAAAACTGATATTGATCATTGCTGCCGTTATAACTTGAAAAAAAAATGATTGAAATGAAAACCGCATATAGCGATTTTTGTTAGGGGATAAACTTGTGGTTCACAACATACTCGAGACTGTCGACACCTAGCGCCCAATGCTAGAAAGGGATATACTGATTTTTAGCTATTTAAATTATTGAGGCGCTGTATATAGGGATATAATGATTTTTACAATTTAACTTACTAATTATATCCCTATATTTATTAAATGAAATAATTAAATCTTTTCTAGTATAACTAATAAATTGTCTTGAGTTCAGTTCATGGTAAAGACTGTACTGCTAATTAAGGATACCCATTTCTTTATAGTGGATGGGTGAGCCTAAGGAGGATCTGGTTCAGGATGAAAAAACGTGAAATGTAAAAAATGCTTTCATTCTTTTACCAAAAAGATTTTTTTACTATTTTCAGTAATAGAAAACAATAATATTTTAATTAGTAAAAATCTTTTTATATCTACAATACATTATTAAATACGATTTCAAGGTTGTTCTAAATACGTTGAAGCGTTTTCCCTTTAAAAAAATTATTTCGTCATGAAAGTTTAACTTAATTTACTTTCTTCTTGCCTAATCTGATAATTTTAATTTTATTTTTTATAGTATACTAGCAACTGATTTGCACCATATTATAAATTTATTAAATGTCATTTAACCAATAATAAACTAATAAAGAGAATTTTATAGAAAATTAGTGTAATCATAATAAAAATAAGGGTTTTTTCTCAGGTCTTGGTCCCCTGCAATGTGGTAGAATACCATCGGCATACGCAGCTGCTTTGTGGGTTAAACAACCTTTCGCCTTGGTGAAAAGAAACAGTTAATTTCGAGAATACTAACATTATTTTTCTGTTATATTAAATTGTTTAATTATGTTATATTGTATCGGATTGTGCTACTCATAGAGTTTCAGCTTTAATAAGCAATAGAGAATAATTCCCCAATTAGTAGGCTCAGTGCAGCAGACTTGGATCCCATCTTTGCTATGGGCAACCCTGATTAGATAAATAACCAATCACATTGCTTTGTCAACTGGCAGGTTTGACAAAAATATAAGGTTAATATTTATTTACTTTATAAAGTAAGGATAAGAAAAACTTTAACAAAAGGTGAACGATATTTTAAAGAAGTCCTCAAATAAATAATAAACCCATTGTCAGTTTCACATCCACAATCTAAAAGTTCTAGAAAACCTTGTCTAACCAATGATTTTGGGCGAGTTTTATGAGTTAAAAAAAATAATGAATAATTGTCTTAAATTAATATCCACTTAATAAATATAGAGCAATATTTGAAATACATAAAATATATGTCAGGGGCACCTAAGGTACTATGTCCGAGGTCGCGGGTTCTAAAAAAAATACTTGCTAATGCCTTCCTTCGGAGGGGACGTAAAAAGGGCGCTCATCAGCCTGTGATGTTTCAGATACTCATTTAAGATCCTTATCCTAATTATACTTGGATATACGAAAATTAGAACTACTGTAGTACCATCATAATGGCATAAAATGCTGTGATTTTTATTTTAAATCTATTCTTAATAGAAACCTACTAAACAGGAAAAGCAACTATTTAAAATTTAAGCTTCCTGGAGATTATTGTTTTTGAGATGCAGTGGTAAATTAAATATACATAAATATATCGAATTATTAAAATAATAATAAAAACCGAATAGATCTATAGTGAGTTTTGCACAGGAAACGTACACTAGTATGGTTTTAAATGTATCTAAAATATTTTATGTTAGAAAACTAGATCGGTTAAGTTGATTTATGTTTCGTAAATAATTTAACAATATTTCAATTGAACACCGGTAATTTTTTAGGAAAAGTATAGTTTTAGAGTTATTGAAATAACAATTACTAATCAAACGTCCAAATTTGAATAGCTGTACAGAGCAGGTACTATCTGATAATATTTTAAAACTTAGTTTATAAATATTTTTTAAAGAAGACGACTCGGTAGGTCATCGATTACAATAGAATTCACTTCAGGTTTTGATTTTTGTAGAATACGGATAGTACATTGATAACAAAAGTTTGTACATTGTATATTTAATGATATTTATGAGAGATAGAAAATATATTTTGACTAGAATTTATATTATAGATTTATATGTAATTGCTTAATAAAACTAAAACCAGTATCAATAAGTAATAATTAATGTTTTTTTCAAACTTAATGTCTTAAAGATCTAAACTTAACAATTGTGTAAATACCAATGCAATAAATAAAAAGAAGTAACTGTAAGTAAATCACACCAGCGCATCCTAGCGGAATCTGTTGAAAGCTTTTAGTTGAGTGTTTCGCCGCTAGAAAGATCTCGCATCGATCAGCTGTTATCAACCTGTTATCGACAGGCGGTTATTTCAAAATAAACAGTAATATTGGTTCTATTATTGTTATTAAATAAAAGTTTTCTTTTAAATGACAACGATACTAAGTTACATACCGGTAATCTGTCGTGAGTTAACATGAAAAAAAATGGGTTAAAGTTTTTTTTTCTTTGCTATTTTAAGATAAAACAGTGTTTATAAAACTAACATTTAACTAATTATTAGTTAGCGTCGGAGTTCTCAGAAACGCCGGTAATTAGCACACTAATTGATTTCTTTTAATTAACTAGTAAGTAAGCCTGGATACGTCAGGTAAAATGTAAATTAAGACATTATTAAACTTGAAAATACCAAGAAGAAAATTATAAATTTACTAAGCACAGCAAACCAAATTAAAAAAAAATTGAACACGCTGAAACATATTTATTTTGTATTTCGAATTTGAAATTTTTAAAGCGATTTTACTATTAAAACATTTGTAGTGAAGTGTAAAGGGAAAAGTATTACAATTAAAAATAGGAATTTCGACAAAGAACCGTTAATTAATTTTACGACAAATGATAAAAAATAAACGTTAATTAACTAAATATATTAATTAAATTGGTGATTTTTAAAGTAATCACAAGAAACCTAATTAAGTAAAAATATAATTATAAAAGTAAAATAAAAAGTTTGATTTTTCATAGAGTAAGTAAATTTAATATCCTTTGAATAATACATCGAGATCACATAAACTACGGAAGAGATACAGAGTTTCAAATCAAAACTAATTTTGTGGCTTACAACTTTTAGACCAATTTTTTTAATTTAAAATATATATTTGTTCACCTTATTTTGACTTAATGTCGAAAAAGCACCCTAAAATTCAATCGAAAATTCTCACGCCAAACTATCTGCCGGTGGGCTTTTTCTTTGTTGAATTCTCTATTTTCTGTTGGTGTAAAAAAATATACATTACAATGGTAAATGTTCTCATAAAATGCAAAGATATGAAAAAAACTCGAATCCGAAATTTTTTTTAATCATTAGGTACAATTTTGAGCTATTTATTTAAAATTAATTTCATCTGAATCATTAACTTCTTCTTCCACATTAGGGCATTTTTCAGAATCATTACATTTTTAGCATAAATTTGTGCATTTTAAACCATGTTTTCGGCAGCCACATTTTAAACTGTTACACCTAGTTTCACAGCTGCAGCAAATAGTTTTGAGCAATATTTCCGGAATTAATTCCTTTTCATTATGACTGGAATTCACCAATGTGGTGTTGCTTCCAGCCCCGATGTGTTGCTGTCAGTTTGTCACACAGCCAAATTTCAAGCTGTTAATATGCCCTGTAACAAAGTTGTTCTGCTGCACCTTCTGTGGGAGAGAGATTTGCCAATATGAAAGATGATTTAATTTTTGCCGATTGATATTTTCGAAATCTTAATTGGTTCAGTATTATGTTATCATTTTTAAATTTATAAATAGACTTGATTAATTGTAATCCATTTATTTCAATATATTTGTATCTTTTTTATAAACAATATTGGCCAAATTTGACCAATTTTTATCGTCTAATAACGAATTTACAATACTTTTTGTTCCTTCTCCGGCAAATCCAGATGTTGTATCGCAACCAGAAAAACAATGCAGAAATGTAACGATATTTTTGAAGGTTTCATATTTGAAACTATTAATTATTGGCGCGACAGACTCATAAAAAAGTCCTTGGCCTGCTCAACCGCTCTACCCCAATCGTCCCGATCGCCTGCTCGAGTGATGGAGACCTTACACAGCCTCAGATCTTCACAGACGGCATCCTTCCATCTAGCTTTGGGCCTTCCTCGAGGTCTTACTCCATCCGGATTTCCTTTATACAGCTTTTTAGCTGTTCTTTCTTCGCCCATCCTATATAAGTGGCCCAGCCACTTGATGCGTTGCCTCCTGATGAAGCTCGATATCATAAGGTCTCCATATAACTCACTTAGCTCCTTGTTCCTTCTGATCCTGAGCTGGTCGTTTTCCCGAACTGGGCCGAATATTTGCCGAAGAACTCTTCTTTCGAATCTATTCAGCTTTTCCACGCTGGATTTATTCAGTGTGAGGGTTTCGCCAGCGTATGTCACTACTGGCCTAATCACGGTTTTATATATCATCAGCTTGGACTTTAGGCTAAGGAGCTTACTTCTCAGGAGCTTTGACACTCCAAAACATGCTTTATTACCTAATACTATCCTGGCTCTGATTTCCTCCTCCTCATCCAAATTCTCATTTATACGGCTTCCTAAATACTGGAAACTTGACACTCGTTGGAAAGTGTGTCTTCCAAACGTGTAGCTATGAGGTGGTCGGTTTTGTTTACTATTCTTTATTACCGTTATCTTGGTTTTCTCCTCATTCACCTGCAACCCCATTTTTCCAGCTTCCACTTCCAGCCTCTCGAAAGCTTCTTTTAAGATTATCAACGATCTTCCTACTAATACTATAATAATTTGAAACTATTAGACATGAAAAATAGATCTTGTACATTTCCAGAACCTGGCTTGAAAAAATAAATGCCATGATTATTTGAATTTAATTGATTCAAAATGACCAAAGGATTAATATGTTGGCCCACAACAATGACTGTTTTATTAGCATATCTGGCAATTTCTATCGAGGTCTTGTATATTGTACATAATGATTTTTAAAAAATTTTCGGATTCGAGATTTTTTCGTTTCTTTGCATTTTCTGAGAACATTTACCATAATAATGTATATTTGTTTTACACCATCAGAAAGTAGGGATTTCAACGAACAAAAAGCCCACCGACCTTTTTTAAAAAAAGAGACATTTTGACGTGAGAATTTTCGAGTGAAAATTAGGGTGCTTTTTCGATATTAAGTCAAAATAAGGTGAAAAAATAAACATTTTAAATAAACAAAATTACAGTGTGTTTGGAACATAAAAAAGTAAGTTTTCACTAAATTTCGTGAAAAATAATTTTTTTTTGTAAAAGATAAAAATAAACACCAAAAACTTAGTTATTTGAATTTTTCACATAAATTTTGAGGTTATGTGAAAAAAGTGTGGTTTTGACGGAAATCGAGATAAAACGTTTTTTTACCCTTAAAATCTTTTTTTTTAATAGTATTCTAATTAATTTGTAAAAATATCCATACTTCTGTATACTTTTTATTTGATTCTGCAGTGCATTAGGACATCCACACATCCGCACTCTCTAGCGGTGAAGTTCAGAACTTATTAGCTCAGCAAGTAGTCGATAGATAGCGTTAGTAGCCTTAGATCCAAATATATAAATTTTGATTAATATTTGTAGATATTTCTACATATATTTGTTTATGATTAACTACTTACAACACTCATTAACCAAAGCAATTAGTAGTTATAATTTCATAAACGGCTATTTTAACATTTAATGTTAGAATAACTAAATATATTAGGACTAATATGTGCATATGCTTTTACAGCTAACATAATCAATACAATACACTAGAGTTTAACAGAACTAGGAAACGATTAAAAATCTATCCATTTATTATTTATTGATTTAATTCAAACAGTAACCATTTGAAATCTAAAAAAATTCTCTATAAAATAATTAATTATTTTACATATGTGTATGTATCGTACAAAATTGAATTATTTTACTTATACAATAATAAAGGTTCTAATCTTTAAAGAAAACAATTTTAACATTTTAATAAACATTAAGGATAAAGTAAAGTAAAATAAATCTTGTGGTGAAAATCACAAGCACCATCACTCATTTGAGTTACCCTTTTACCCAGCAGTCTCAGAATTTTATAATACAAATATATCTTTTGTTATATGTAGAACAATAAACTTTTTAAATCATTGTTAAAAATCCAATGACAATAACATTTTTGTTTTTTTATTAAACTTAAAAATGTCTTGTAGTTTTTAGGCCCACAAGCTATTTTAAAATTATAAGAAAGAAAAATTATCAGATCTTGCAATAAGTGTGTGTTATTAATTTAAAATAGATGAAATCGAGCCCGAATAAATACTTTAAATCAAAGAGCTCCAACTAAACAATTTAATCGTATTTTTAATTATCATTATCTTTAAACATATTTTATATGTAACTAATGTAAACCACACAAACACACAATCACATATAAAACATACAGTGCATATACTAGTTATATGTGAGTGTATATCATGAAACAACATCAAATAAAGAATCGTTTGTTAAATTCATGCATTTATTCAAGTGATTTCTAGTAACTTATTAACCTTGTAGAAAAAAGGCAGGACTATTAGATGAAGATATCAAGTTTTCCAAAGTGGGCCAGTTCAAATTGGAGATAGTTTCCCAGAATGCCATTCCTTTTAATACTAAGGAGGAATGATAACAACAAACAACAAACATTGCCATCGATGTTAAATCGAGCCTAGCAATTGGCAACAGATGCATGCTTGCCTAACAAAAACGTTTACAATACAAGAATCTCTCAAAAATAGCTAAATAAATAATTTATAAAACTATTTTGCCGCCTAAAGTCACTTACTTCAGCAAAACCTGGGGCCTTACAAAGACACTAGAGGAAGTTCTTAGCATTTGGGAGAGGAAAATCTCTAAGAAGAGTTTAACTGCCAGTCAATGACAGCCAATGCATTACAATGAGAAAAAAAGTCGAGGTAGGGGAGTTGTTTGCAAAGCCCGACATTATTGCGTTCATAAAGAATAGAAGGCGTTCATAGAAGAATAGTAGAGTAGAAGCTTGGAGAGAATAAATATAAATTGAATATAATAATTATATGATTTAAATTTGACAAATATTATAAGAATCATGTATGTCATAGAAATATAAGAAATATATAAGAATTTTAGAACTTCGAACTATTGAAAAAAGTAATTCTAAGTATGCAAAGCAAGCCTGATAGAGAGAATAAAGTTCTGATTATGAATTAGAACTTTATTCATACACTATTGTTATCTAGTTTTGTCTACCATTAAAAAGCTGTATTCATTATTATATTTATTGTTTCATTCATATTTCATTATTAAAGAATGTCAATCATTAAACTTATATCAATGCTAGTTAGATAAACCGGGCACTTTTTTTAAATAGATAAAAATGTTTTTAACTAAGCATAAAATTAGACACTTTGGATCCAGAGTAATCAGTAAAGATTACTAGATTAAAGCTAATTTAAAAACAATTGGATACTCTGCAATGATGGTGAAGTAATAGACAATAAATAAATATCTGTGATATAATAAAAAGATTTAATCCACAAAAAGACAATAATTATAATTAATTTACCACCTAAGAACAACAAATAATGTATCTATTGTTTTGGTATAATATTTTAATATTTACAGAAAGTAAAATAGAAATTTAACTAAACGCCTTTCCTAAGAAAATATGGTGTATGTGTATGGTGTAATGTAAATAAAGCAAATATATTGCATATCAACTGTAAACAGTTATCTCCATTTCAAAATATATATGTATATATCGTTCCTTCAAAAGAACGACATAACTCAAAAATTGGCATTTTCGAGTTAAGGCTTCAGTAGCGTCATATTAAATCAGGAAGGACATATCTAATATTCGATTTCCAACATGTTATTTTAATAGCCATATTTTGAGCTGAATCATATATGAAAATGAAGTTTTATATGAATAATAACATAAGTTAAAATCAAAAAGGTTTCTAGCTTTTAAACATTTTCTAATGATTGTTACAAGAATTTCAGAAATTATTCCAAAGGTTGTTACTTCAAGTTGAGTCACAACAAGTTTTAACTTTTCATTCATTTCCCTTTTAATATTTTCAAAAAATAAAAGTTATCATAAGTTTTAGTTTGGAAAAGAAAATGTAATTATGGGAAATGTGTATACATTGTAATATTGGGAAATGTGTATACAATACATATAGAAATGTTCGTTTTTACAGAAAAATATCATCTATACTTCGAAATGTTGGTTGAAACTTTTATTGCTTGATGAAATGATAACCAAAATCTACATATAATCCACAATTACATAATCTTTTCCGTACTAAAGCTCACCATAACTTGTGTTTTTGGAAGATATTTAAAATGAAATGAATAAACTGTTAAAACTTATTGTGACTCAAATCGAAGAAACAACCTGCAAAACAGATTTTTAATACCACCAATACAGTAGGAATACTTTGTTTTACTAATAAACAAATTTTTTTTTGTATTACACATGGAACTTTCAAATACCTCTATGGAAAATTAGATTTTTTTTACATCATTCAATGGAAGGAGTGATATTATAAAACAATACATTACTTATTAATAATTAATAACATTTAATTATTAATAACTAAAGTATAACTATTAATTAATAATAAGTGTACTCACGGGCAGAAGGTGACTGTTTCGGCTGAGAGAGGTCGCTGACGCTGCTGTTCCTTGACGAAGCTTGAGAACATGGCGCACCCTGGAGTGAGGATTCAGAACTTCTTATACGGGTCCTCCTACTGAAGGAATATTATCAATAATAATAACAACAATATTAGTAATAACAATAATGGTTAATCGAGGGTTAATTTAATAATAAAAATTATGGAGATATCTGAG
Organism: Troilus luridus; assembly: GCA_964056705.1. NCBI lineage: Eukaryota > Metazoa > Arthropoda > Insecta > Hemiptera > Pentatomidae > Troilus > Troilus luridus. The sequence continues at coordinate 29,900,912 of OZ057417.1, read as the reverse complement.
TATCAGGGTCATTAAAAATATGTTATAGTACGGATATTTTATAAAAACTATAGCTATTGATAAACTGTTATTTTTATGTAAAATAACCGGGTGTTTTTCTGAATATTTTTTTTAGATTAATATATAAATATTAAATTTTTGTTATTAAAAGTTAATAGTTAAAACAAAATTTCAATTTAATTTAATTATTAATTTTAACAGATCAACTAAGTAGTGTCTCTTCGCCTTAATTCTTAATATAAAAGTAAAAAATATAATCATTAAAAATAATAATAGAATATTCGCATTATGTTATATGAGTCTCCCTGCGTTTTTTAATTTGTAAATGCATTTCTATAAATCTTTTTTGTTATAATTTGCGTATAAAATAGGCTTAAGAAAATTTGTAGAGGTACCTAAAATTTTGATTAAGAAAAATCGACTCTCCTGTTATTCCCAACGTTTGTTATAAATGAATAATGTTATTAGAATAGATCAAAAAAGTTTTAAAATGAGGATAAAATAGACACTACATGCCCAAAAGACGAAAGAATAATAAATGAGCCGTTAATTTTGAAAGTAAGACAACTCCATCCAGAAAAAAATTATTATAAAAAGTTGAATCTCATTACAAATTAAAATAGTTTTATATTTTTGATCAATTAACAATCAATATTATTTCAATATCACTATAAATTTGTTATTAGATATTTATTTGGTAAACAATATATCAAATGTGTTGATTAGAAACATTTATCAATAACATAAAATGCAGTTGTCTCACTTTCAAAACCAACAGCTAAAATACTGATTAAAATTGATTTAAAACACAGTTGGCTACCCTGAAACATTGGTGAAGTAATTACGAAAACCAACGAATAAAAAAATATTTGTTATATAATGGAAGAGCTTATTCTAATGATGCAAAATTAGACAGTAATTGAAAATTAATTCTAAGCACAAATTATTGTATGTTCACACATTAGCAGCTAAGTCCCTATTGATGCAAGTCGACTGAGCTAATACAGATAAGGGATTTGATTACACGGTGCTGTGAGATCAACATTTTCGCTGACGTGGCCATCACAAACTGTTACTTAAGGATGAAATTTTAATCTGTTATTTTTAACTGTTATTTCCTATAATCAGTTATTAGTACGTTCTTAGGTTGGAACATAACAGCAATAATGGAAGGAAGATTATTTTATCCTAAGAAAAAAAGTCCGAAATATAAAAAAAAAACTAAAACTTATGAAACATATATTTGAATATGCTTCATACACAGATAACCATGAGAATTAAAAGTGAAGTTAACAGGATGTTGGGGATGATCATTGGTCCGTTGAGATATGGAGAACGGAAGTCGAGGATTGCACAGGGGTCCAAGGTCTTGCACATAGTACATAATGATGATGGTAATATAAATTAAAAAAAATAATGGTTTGATTATTTATTAAATGGAGAAGAAAATGGTCCGTATGGAAGTAAAAACATATTTATAGTTAACAAAAAAGTGTCACAGATTAAACACGTTTTTTCTCTGTCCTTTTTTAGGAATTTCATCATTATAATTGAACCAACAATGAGTTGTGCAAAGATAACAACATATTTTTTATTGTTACAGTCTATATATAACAGCAGTGAAGTTCCTAGACATCCTAGAAATCCTTACGTGAAACAGATGTTAGTATCAGAAAAATATAAAACACATTTATGTATGTTCACGTAGGCTTCCACGGTCATTATTATTCTTTTTATATTCAACTTCCGGGATGGACCGTGTCTTGTTGATGTTATGAACCAAGCTTTCGCTCATCGTGCTGTGAGCTTCTTCAGGGTTAGTCACTTAGTGACTACCCCTGAAGAAGCTCACAGCACGATGAGCGAAAGCTTGGTTCATAACATCAACAAGACACGGTCCATCCCGGAAGTTGAATATAAAAAGAACATTTATGTATGTAAACTGGAGGTAAAGAACACTATGCCAAATTTTTGTGTTTGTTCAGAAGAGCCAATTTTCCTTAAATTTGAAGAATTAAAATCTGTTTCTTCTTTATTTATAGAAACAGTTAAAAAAACTTCTTCACATTGTTTAATAGTTGGGCGCATTGTTCATAATACTTATTTATTACAATTTACCTAATATATAACCTATTTTGTGGAAATAATGCCCTATACCTCCGACCCTCCTTAAGCGTAGACAAATCACGGAAGCTGTAATGGCAGAGAGTGAAGATATGCCAATTGGAACGACGCCACCCTTAAATCCTGTCCCCCAGATTTGAGGTACACTTTTTTTGCCAATGTATATTTATACAGTTCCAAGGAACAGAAATAGTCCGCCAAGTTTATAAAAAGATTCAGATGCACTCAAAGTCTTAAGCTTATTAATGTGTTTAACAGTTACCTCTTTGACTTGATGGTGGTGATGTCCCTGAGAGACCTGGTTGATATGGACTGGGCCGAAGAGAGGCTGCGGGTGCATGGTGTCTTCCTGGGGCCAGCCGAGTACTCCTCCAAGCGGCCTGTCGGAGGCGCGTTCTTGGCCACCGCCATCCCCGAGAAAACCTTGCTCTTCACCTCCTTCAGCTTTGGATTGGTCTTGTCCTCCGCCTGGCCCTGCGCGATCTTGTTCATCACCGCGTCCCAGCGCCCTTTCTTCACAGGCCTGCTCGGCGCCCTGTTCTCCTGGTCCTCATCCTTCCTCGTGTTCGATGATGAGATCATAATCTTAATCTTAGACACTACATTCCTCTTTGGCACCTTGAACTTCTTCACTTCTGTGTTGTCTTTGGTCGTCGAATCGGCCACTTTGATCTCTTCTACTTGCTCTTGAACTTCCATTGCCATGAGATTTTTTATTGTATTGACTTGCTGTTCGATGAGACTTGAAAAAGATGTTGGCGATATCTTCTTGAGGCTTTGGTCGGACTTGGAAGAGACCGTTCTTATAGAACCCTCAGGTGAGAGAGGTCTGTCATCCTCTTCTTCTTTTATCCAACCGTTGTCCTCAGGTCGTTTCTCAAGATCGGAGTAGATACCGCTTGAATCCATTTCTTCGTTGCTGGGTGAGAACCTCTGAATCTGTCCTTGTCCCCCTAGACCAGGTTGTACACCATAAAGGGTGCCGTCTATGACTTGAGCTCGCCTGTGTCCCCACTCTTCCGCCATGTCGGCATCGCTCTCGGTGAAGAAATCGGAATCAGTCATCGGATCCAGCCTGGATTTGACGGACCGTCCTTTTCCCGAAGGCGAGTGTTCCGGACCCCGACTAGCAGGCCTGCTCCACTCACCATCCCCTTGGTAGCCGTTATCAAGGCTGGTAATGCTGGTGATACTGGTGATGAAGCTATTGGGCGCTCTGGATTTCGTTTCGAAACTTTCCGTCTTTTCTGTACTCGTTTCCCCAGCGCTATCCAACGGCAGATCTTCAAGTGAAGGAGTCCGGTCGACTCTACTGTCTTTTTTGCTCCTAGCGCTGCTCGAAGCAGAGAGAATGTCAGTCTTTTTAGAATGCAAACTCTCACTCAACTCAGAATGGTCGGGTGGCAAATCTGCTATCTTCTCGTCCTTTATTTCGTCTTTGATTTCCATAGAGTTCCTTTTGTCAGTGGAATCCAGCGCCATGTCGCTGAATTCGACATCTTGTAGCATAAAGGAGGACAACTCTTCGGCAGATGGGCTTCTTTCAAGAGGACAGTTTAAGGTAAAATCAGACATCTGGTCAGGGGTGAGGATGCCTAGGCTCTCGTCCAGTTCGAAGGAAGAGTGTTTGCTGGGCAGATCCATGGTCTTGGGGATGAGTGAGCCGGCAGAGGAGGAGTGCCTGGAGTTGAGCGGGGGGCTGCCCGGGGTCGAGCTCTGGGACTCGATCCCAAGCAGGCTGTGAGGGCCGGAGGACGACACTTCGCTGATGTAGCGGACCTGAGGGACCAGGGCCACTTCCGGCTCCGGGACCAAGTAGCCTCTCCGCGGCGGGCAGCTGAAGTAACGCACTCCCTTCACAGCGCCATCGTGCTCACCGTCTTCCGAGTCCAATTCGATACCGCACCAAAGTCCTTCGCCAAAGTTGCAGCTACCGTAATATCTGAGGATTCCTACCTTGGACCCAGAGACGATGACTCTCCTTCCGATATGTGCCGCAGATACTCCTTCTTCTTCGGGAGAACAGCCCTCGCTCTTGTGACAAAACTCTTGAAGCGGTTGATAAAATCCAGAAGGCCTCTTTCTAGTGTTTTGTCCGAGGAAACTCAAGAACATTCCAGAACCCGGCCTCAACTTGGAGTCGGCCGAAAGGTGAGCCCGAACTTTGTTGGAAAGGCTTGCCAGTCGTGATAAAGACCTTCCTCCTCCAGTCTTTCCCAAAATGGGAATCTTGCTGTCCTGACCTCCCTGGGAACATAAAAAACATAAATTAATCATCTGAAAAACCTACTAGTTAATACAAATACAATTTTTTTTTAATGGTTTATCATATGCAAATTTTTAAGAGAAAGATATAAGAAATAAATGTATTTTCTGATTACTTATACATAACTAAACTATGTAGGAATGCACAAAGGAGTAGTCATGCATAGCTTTATGTAAAAAAAAAAAAATCATTTATGATCGGAAAACTAAGAGATAAACGTGCAAAACCAGTTATTAATGATTAAATAATTATAACATATATAGGGGAAAGGATATTGCTTTCTATTCCCCACTGTTGGCGCTTATCTATTGTAGAACATGTAAAGGTGGTTTCATTTTATTTTTTTGGAGTTCACTTTAATCTTCCACTTTTGATATATATGATTGATAAATGAGTTATTAATCGTGAACCTGTACTAGGACAGCCCATGAAGGGTCTAGGATTCAATATGTGGTAGAAACTATACTATTCCCAAGACAAATGCTGTGAATGGATGTGATTAGTCCTTGATCATAGATTTAAAGAGGGTCGGGGAGGCCTTGGAAGGTCTACAGATACTAAAGGCTCCATCCCCATGAAAAACAGCCTTATGTATTTGCAATATGAGAAGGAAGGACGGGATGTTAGCTTTTGAAATAATTATAACTGTTAATCTGAAATAACTAGGAATAGATTCTGTTCTAAAATTGGTTACAGTTACAAAGTCAATATTGACCTTTGAATAAAATCTTCAAATAGCGTGCTTTCATTATTATCTACGTTCCGTAAATAAATCATGAAGGGAAGAAACGTTTAAAGATCAAAGTCACACAAAAGGTACTGCCTGAATAAGGAAAATTCTTTCGTGACGATTGTAATAACATCAGGGTTCATTCAGTCCTTTGAAGGAAGGTCGACTAAGCTGATGCTGCAATAGGCTTCTTTTCAATAAAGAACAGTTAGGGAATTCAATGGAGTCAGTTTTAAAGTTGGAGCATTCTATTGAACTAGAAAACCTAATATTTGTCTTCTAGTATTTCAAATTAAAAAAATCTGTTCCACTGCAACCCATGAAGGGTCTTGGGCTGAGAACATGGTACAGGCAATACTTTTTTTAGGACAACGGTTACGCGGGGAGGTGATCATCTCAACTTATAACCATGATGTCGATCATAAAATGCAGCATATCGACTTGATAAAATCGACTCAAATGATCGTTAAAGTTAGAATAAGAATTGAAAGAAAAAAAAATTGATTTAATATTTTTCGCTCATGATTAATTGTGATTCAACATTTACTGTTATTATTGTTTACATTTCTTATTAATCAATTATTATTTCCATATATTATTATTATTTGAGAGAACTTTAAGGTCTGGTTTTAGAATCTTCCAATACTATTTCGGTACCAGTCAGGTCTATTTATCTTTTTAGTTTTTGATCTGCATCAATAAAATAATTTTTAATGAATAAATAGATGTATTTATATATTTAAAAAAAATAAGGAAAAAACCTGTTCCACTACTACAACCCATTAAGTATCCTGGGTTCAGCACATGGTAGAGACAGTACTGTTTCTAATACAACGGCTATGCAGGGAGATGACCATTCTCATTATGTCGATCATACAATGCTGTACATCGAATGTCAAAATCGAAATAAATGGATTCTGAACATTAGCACAGAATATTGTTAAAGTAAGAATCAAAAGTAAAATAAAGGAGTTACATTCTTATACTTTTCTATATTTATTTAAAGTTATATTTTTCACTCGTGATAAAATACTCATAGTTATTTGGGAGGACTTTAAGGTTTGGTTTTAGAATCTCCCAATAATTTCTCAGTAATAGTTTGGTCTATTCTTTAATTTTTTGTTTGCTTTAATAGCATAATGTTTAAAAACATCTGTACCACTACTATAACCCATGAAATGTCTTGGGTCTTGGGTTCAGTTAGAGACCGTACTGATAATAAGCCAACGGTTGTGCAGTAAAGCGATTCGCTGAAATCACTCTCAACCGCCAGGTATTTCCCCAATTAGGCTCGTTTCACGCTTATACGGTTTGGTCCGTATTCGATTCGTTTTCGGTAGCCGCAGTACAAGTGTGAAACGGTGATACGGTGTGTGTTCGGTACTTAATAGAAACCTGATAGAACCGAAACCCCCCTCGACACGAATCGGTTTTGTTCGGTTTCTATTCGGGTCCAAGGCTCACAAAAACTATTCGTCGCTCACATATAAACGGTTTAGTTTCGGTTCGGTTACATTTTCGGCAAGTGAAAATATTATTTCATATTTAAGACAGTCCTCCCAACTTCATATGTAATTCATCGAATGATGTCGTAGACATCGTGGTGAAGTACGTAGTTGGAAATTTAGTCTTCGTGCTCCCTTAACTTCGGAAAAGTGGTATAAAATGCACCAAACTCCATTTGGTGAGGATAGGGTGCACCCAGTGACGTCGATTATTCCTCTTTCGTTTATGTTTCTTCTATAGAGAAACAACATAGCAATAATTTGTCTTTTCTTCATAGTGGGCGACTGCGTATTCTATGATTCGGTTGCGAAATCAAACCTGATACTAACCGAGTGTGTGTGAAGAGTTTTCATTCGAATCGAATACTCACCGAACCGAACCTCATTTAAAAGAGGTTGGGTGAGCCCTTAAGAGTCGAAGGACCCACCTATGGCCTTCAACAGATTAAATAATCTTTCTGCGACAGCCGGATTTTAACTACACATCTTGTTTACAGCGACTCAGCGCTCCACAAACTGAGGGCCCGCTCCCTATTATTATTATTATTTAATTTTAATATACCAAGACCTGGCCAAGGGTTCGTGACCGAGCTGTATCTTCATATCGATCTTTTACCTCACAAGATAAGGAACAATTATAAACGCTTCCTTAGGCATGATACTTCAAATACATTGACCTCACAGTGGCCTCTTCAGGAGTCTCGTATCTTCTGATGCACATATATCTGGAGCTATATCTCAATAGGTATACTTTTTTCAATCCTATCTTAGGAAGAAGATGCACTTAAAATATTTCTGGTCCTTCCTTAATTATTACCGATTCAATACTAGATCTTTTTTTCTTCTAAAAAAATTGTCTTATCCAAAGTGAAATTCCAGAATGACAAAGAAGCAAAACAAAAAAAAAGTCAGATAAAAAAAACAATAGCTCAGTTGGTGCATTTTCAGTAAAAATTCACTAAAAATAAAATTTTGTTTTATATAATCTATATTATAATCTGATTGTTATTTTATAATCAGTAAAACAATTATCATTACACGTATGCTTATAATTGAATCATATTTTGGTTTTAGTTATTTATTTATTATAATAATATGCCAAATGTTAAAACCTTATTTTATTCTACTATCCTATTCGAAACTTCTTGAAAAAATATTAAACATTTTTGTAAGTTTTGCTTCATAACATTTCACCATTTGGACGACTCACTCCCATTCGTATCTGTAATACAGGGTTACTTTAATCCGTCCTTTTATATGTATATGTATATTAAGACATAAAAGTATAGGGCACTTATATTACATTATTTAAATAATTGTCTAATTGTTTAACAATTTACTTGTGATTTTACTTGAGCGCTCAGGTATTTATCAATCATTAATTCATATACGCAAGCTTGCTTAGTTATATTCCAGCTGAAGATAGAATTTACAATATATTTACAATTATATATCGTATATAATATATGTTTATATTTTTATATGGAAGACCTGGCTTCGAGTCCCGGTCCTGGACATATCTTTTCTTTTCAATTAAAACATTTAAAAATTATTAAAATCAACAACTAATATAATAAAATATATTATTATTTTTGTTAAAAAATTAAAAAGAGAAGATTTATATTACTTTAATTATATGAAAAAAGTGTTACATGTACATGTACTACCGATACTAATTTTTTTTTAAATTCAGCTATGAAATATTTGCATTGCTAACTTTAAAAAATAATATAAAATTAGGAATTATATCTGTTATTATTTCAATAAGGTTTTTCATTTGCTCCTCTCAAGTCATTTTCCTGTTAAGTATTCTTTTTTCTGTCTGCGATGTTGTTGTGTTATTAATGGTTAATAAATTGACGGAAATAATTTGTAACAACTATCATAGTTTCAAAAAGCTGTTTAAATATTATTTCTTATTTTGTATGAGCAATCGTTCCTGATTAAATTGCAAGTTTCTGATACCTCTACTAATTAATTTAAAAAAAATAATATTAGGATTTTTTATATAGATGAATTTAACTATTAATTTTTCTCTCGAGTATGTATCCTCTAAAAAAAGTTTGTAAATCCTTATCTTATCACAGGAATGTCAATATTAACATTATTAAATTAGAGCAAACATTATAAAAATAAGTTTCTTTTAATTAATAAACATATGTTTTTCGACAACAAGCTCGTATGATCCAAAATATATATTATTAACATTAATATTAACCAAGAAAGAAGAGATAATATTATATATGCTTTACATATATGATTATTTAATAATCAAAGCTATTAAAATGCCAAATTAATTTTCGGATGATTGAAGGTTAAGTAATGTAGTTGTTATAACGTAGTTATAAGATACATGAAATCTTCCAATAGAGTGTCACGAAGAAGTATTAAGACTAAAAACACAAAATAAGAAAACAATTTTTTTTTTTGCATCCTAACAAATAAAACTAGCCTGAAAGTAAGATATTAAAATATAACATAACACTTTGGTATTTTTATTAAGGTACCTAATTAATGAAAAACGCAGTAAATTATTTATTGCACAATGATTTATTATTTACAAATAGTTATAAATCATCTTTATCTGCTGTGCCCAGTTTCAAGAATTCTTTTGATTTTAAATAACATGTCTAGTTTAAAGATACATAAATTTTTTGTTATTTCTTCACTAACCTTTAGCATAGGTTTTTTTTTCTCGTTTTTGCGCCAAGGCCACGTAACACTGGCATTCTACGAGCCAAAATTAAGAAAATTTATTGTATCGATTTTTTTCAATGATCGATAGCAAATAAGGTCATTAATTGAATTAACTAACATGCAAAATTTATAGGCTTATGCGAATTTCAATCATAAAAATCAACACATTTCTTTAGTTGCATTTACTTTCAGAGGAACTTGGGAGCGAAAACCCTTAAATCCTAAATATCTTATTCATAAATAATAATCCAATTGTAATATAAATTGTCTTATATATAAAATCTTTATTTACATTTGATATAGTCTTAAGAAAAATATTTTTTATCCCCATATTATGTTGGTCTTTCCAAAAATGAGTGTCTTTTTTTTAATCTGCAAACATTGGAGAGGAAGTAATATACTATTTATTTATAATTATTATTATTATTACAGGCTGAAAGACCAAGAAAACAGTGGATAATATTCGCGTTTTAAGAATAAAAGCATCCCATGAGAGGGGATGATAATATTATTCACAGCCTCATCATTCACTCGCGGGAGTAATGAGGTGCGAGCCGCCAGAACCTCTAAGTACTAAGTACTGACGAAGTAGCTGCTTAAGGACTTATTCCCGGTCCTAAGGGATATAGGGGGTTGCCATGGCAGTGCCCTTAGAGTCCTAAGGACTGACTCAGACTGGAGGGGGAATCTGTGACTCACAATCTCACGGCCCATCGGATCTTAACATATTCCCCCTCTAGGTCCCAAATAGCCCTATTACTGGAATTTATCGTTCAGGGCTTTTTCGGCCATCTTAGGGACAAAAGGGATATATTTGTACCACTTCAAGAGTCTCTCGTGAATTTTTTATTTTTAAGTGCTATTTATTTTTATAAGGAGGAAGAAAATGATCTGGGTGGAGGTAAAAAAAATTCTCTTAAATTGGGAGAACTTTTTATTGGAAAGCCAACGGTTAGACCCACATTGCAGGTCTTCTTCAGAGCTTGTGATGGAGTCACAGTGTCAGTCCCTATTTAAGAGAATTTTTTTTACCTCCATCTGGAACATTTTCTTCCTCACACACACACACACATATATATAAAATAATCGTTAGTTTTAGTATGAAAAATTTCAGTAATAGTTACAATATGCAGTCATTAATACAATTATTTTTATTTCCGAGAATTTTAAAAAGGGAACGAATAAATAGTTAAAACTTGTGACATAACGCAAAGCGTTACCAAATGGTTTATTTCAATGAAAATGATGTACCACTCCGAACCAGGAAGAGTCTAGTGCTCAGTAAGTTGTAGAGACTGTACTGTTACCAGGACAACGTATGTGCAGTAAGGCAATTTGTCATAAATCACCCTCAATCCCCAGGTTTTTCTCCCTTATTTTAAGTACACACTATTTAGAGGCTAATTGAGATCTAGGAGGGCCTGTATGAGATCACACAGTATCTGTTTATAGCTTTTAGCGAATTAAATAGTTTATGTGCCACATCTTCAGCCCAGCAATTCATGGCTACACCACTCAGCTAAGATCACGCTCAACTGCCTGGTTCCCCCCTCCCCAATTAATGGTACCCACATTATACGTGAGGCCCAGAAGGTTCTGTAGATCCCAAAATGTCCATCCGTGGCTTTTAATAGATTAAATAATTAATGTGCCACGACAGGATTCGAGCCCAGAACTTACTAACACGGCTACTCATTTCCCTGCGTACTCAAATACCCAGCTCCCAAAGTTTAAATATAATAAACTTCTTATATAAACTTCATCGTGTGGAAGGGAAGCTATTTCATTGTTACCGGAAGCGAGAATGGTTAGTTACTTCTTCCTAAGTACCTTCCAGCTAAGTCCGACATCGCTACTTGAATTAAAGGCCTACTTTTATACTTTTTAGTTTGAAAAATACAACTTATTAGTCATGTTAAAAAAAACAAAAAAACCTGTGAACGGGTCTGGGGTTCAGTACATGATAGAGACTGTACTGTTTCATGGACAACGGTTCTCCAAGGAGGTGACTTGTCCTAGATCACGCTCAACCGCCAGATCCCCCCCCCTTATTTTGGGTACCCTATTTATATAACATTATATAGAGGCTGGGTGAGCCGCAGGAGGGTCCTAAATCTCAAATAATCCATCTTCAGCTGCAAACAGAGTAAATAAAAGTCTTGCCTGCAGCGGGATTTGAACCAGGATTTCCGGGATGACAACTCAGTGCTCTACCACTAAGCCACTCCGCTCCCTCATGTTTAAGTTTGCCGGAAATTCAGGTAAACTTAAAATATAATCATCTTTAAAGATACGTGATAGAACAACGGAACGAACATCGTGCACATTTATCTGAGATTTTCCGATACTTTCACCACGATTCTTAATTTCTGCAAAAATAAAAAAATACAAAGTAGGTAAGTTTGAGAAACATGGCGAGATTCTCTCACGCATTCCGACTTTCCCAAGTCTCGAGATCTTTCATTACAATCTGGAGAAAGTAATTTTAGGAATCGATAAGGAAGATTTGATAGGTTTATCGTGGTTCTACACTGTTAGGTTGTGATATAAGAGAAATTGTTAGATTTAGTATAAAAACAACTTTACAGCTATAACCCGTAAGACAAAAGGTGACATATACAAGCTAAACCGCCAAGTTTATCTCCAATTAAGGGTATCCACTTTTTAGGGCTGCGTGAACACCAGGAGGGTCTGTAGATCCGAGAAAAAATTTCTTTCGAATTTTTTAATTATGTAATTTTAACAGTTTTTACAAAAGTTATCTTATACGATCCGTTCAGACATTTTGCAATACGAAATTCAAATAAGAGTTATGAAATATTGTTGCATTGTGTTGGGTATATGGTTTTATATATATATATATATATATATAAAATAATGGTTCACATTACTACCGCATAGTACTACGGTACTCGCAATAATGGATCGCTTGTGGTATTACAACACCGTCTCCGGCTGACTGTAGAGATGCCCTTTGATAAAGTACATCCATTGTTTTCCTATGTCGGAGGATGTCCTGGTTGCATAATTCCAATGTACGCGAACAAAAAAAAACACAGGCTCGACTCTGAATGGGACGAGGACATGTTATGGATTCACTTTATGTAAGATAGTTATTTCACTTTAAATTATTTTTTATCTTTGTTTAATCAGTTAACGCTGCTATGGCTAATCGGACGGTCCTACAGGGGGAGCCCTAAATTATGCCTATCCAGGTGTAATTAGGGTAGGGATCTTTAACGAGTACCTGACACCGCAGAGGGGACTTACAATAGCCATGTATATGTTTCGTTTATGACTAATTCAGAAGCCTTAAATTAACATAGCATGAACAAGAGAGCAGATTCTTGTCTTTTCAGTCTAGTATTAGTTGTTCTACAAGGGCCATTGGGATATCATTAAACGATACTGGAGGACGGGAAATCATTCAATCATGAAGAAAGTGTAAATGTGATATGTAACAATATTTAATAATAAAATTTATAAACTTGAAACTTACTACAAAAAAAAGTATAATAACAAACTTAAAAATACATTTACACATACAACTCGTTACTGTGAGAAAACTATAATTTTTAAAAATTCACTGTTTCAAGCCAAAAACCAACATGTTCATTTAGTAATAATAATAATAAAGACTTTATTTATTCTGGGACAAGCCCCTTTAGAATAACAATACAGGAATAATGTAAAAACTAAAATGTTTTTGAGTAAAATAGATGGCATTACATTAAATAATTACAATTGAGATTAATAGATCGGGAATAAAAATAAAAAAAATTAATTTACAAACATTTTAAAACATTAAAAACACATAGGAGTAATATTTTGTTAGTGCTGTCTCCTATATAAAAAACAAAATCTTTTTCAGTTTTCTATAATGATTTAAAAATGAAGTTTAATGATAAAAAATATTTCATTATAATTATGGGACATCTGTGTACCGAGACGTCATTAGGGACTATCAACAATAAAGGATAATTGTTGTTGCTAATTTATAAGACGGTTATAAATTACATTGTTGACAACTATAAACTACGCAGCTACTGACCAATCAACTTAGCAATTATACAAATTGTTTCTGCCCATGAATTTTCTTTATCAGAGCGAATCGGCTACTCCTCAATCTATTACATCCACCCTCCATTGTATGGGATAATTCGTCCGGTATTTGTAATAAGTGGAGCATTTAAATAATACCTATTAATATAATTCTTTAATGTCATATAATATGAGGAAGAAAATGGTCCCGGTGGAGGTCAAGAAAATTCTCTATATAGTGAGAATTGTTTATTGGTAAGCCAACGTTTCGATCCACATTGTAGGTCTTCTTTACTGCTGGTAAGATCGGGAGTTGACACTAGACATTTAATATGGTTTGGACAATCTGTAATATTATAGTGTACTTTAACAAAATATTTCCATAAGCCAATAGATCTCATTTCAGGCACAGACGACTTATATTTGGATGTTTTATGAGTCCCTTGAAAATAATAAATTTGTATTTATTTCGTCTTTAATATAACGGACAAAAGAATATATTTATATTTTTTACCCGACTATCTTTCAAATAAATAAGCTAAAATTCGATATAGTAGTTAGTAATATTTTGAAATTTTAATGTTTCTATTATGTTAAAACGATAATAGGAATTTAGGTAAGCCAATGTAAAAAAAAACATAGAAAATTAGTATATATATATATATATATATATATATATATATATATATATATATATATATATATATATATATATATATATATATATATATACACGAAATATAGAAAAAGAGCAGTTGAGCCTCATCACTTAACCCCATTAAAAGCCCTGAAGAAGACCTGCAATGTTGTTCGAAACTTTGGCTTTCCAATAAACAATACTCCCTATTTAAGGAATTTCTTTTTAACTCCATCCGGACCATTTTTTTCCTCACGGAAAAATAGAAGATATATAAGAATATATGAAAAAGAGAATGTCTAAACAGAATAAAGGCATTAAAATAAAATGTAGTTTGTATTTAAAAAAAAGACAAGCTAAATTTTAGTTTTGTCGGCGTCAAATCTGATTTCGCGAAGTAAAATAAACTAGTAGAAAGAGAAACAACAACTACTAGTCTACTAAAACAAGGCATAGGCAAGATAAAAATAAATCGGATGAGTCAAAACAAGACAATCAAATATCCCTGAAACTTAGGGTTTGAGATGTTTCAAACTGCGAGATGGAAAAAAACACGTGTCTAAGATAAAGTGTACATTATTAATGTATGACATTCACATATAAATCTGTAAATGGGGATAAAACAACGAGGAAAGGAAAAAACAAAGATTATTTAACAAAAATATTTATGAAATTATTAATATTATTGTATTACCTAAACATTAAGAAGTAAATAAAAATTGGATATAAGTTGATTTTGAGATTTTTAGACCAAAGCTAAATAAAATCCATTATTATATAAAAATGTAACATTAAATAGTAAGCAATGTTAACAACAATATTAACAACGATTAAAGCGATGTAAATGCAAATGTTTTGATTATCACCATAATTTTTATTATTCAATTGTTTGCATATATATAAAATGTGTTAGTTTATATATATTTCACGTTATTATGTAAATATTGCATAATTCTAATAATGTAGCACTATGGCCAGATATATTTTTATTAAATTTTGTACACATCTGATATTCTTAAGGGACCTGAAAATAATAAAATTATGTTTCTATTCTATTCTATTCTAGATTGCGATTAAGTTAAGCGTGATCTAGAATTAATCACCTCCCTGCAAAAACGGCCAAGAAAGAGAACAGTCTCTACCACTTACTGAACCCAAGACCCTTCATGGGCTGCAGTGGTATAGTTTTTTTGTTACTTGTCTGTTTGAACATCCGTTGACATCACCGCGCTCAGGTGTCACTTACTCAACTATTTGGACCATGTCAGGTTACGCTGCCTACAATTAATTTGAAATTGGCATTGCCTTTCATTATGATAGAACAGATTTTTAGGAAATGAAATAAATGAGAAACATGTGAAGACAAAATGAAAACATTTAAAAATTAATAAAATTAACATAAAAATATAAAAAATTATCACATTTTAGTTAGACATCATCTTTTCTCTTTAAAATAAAAATATTTAAAATATGATACTATGAGAAACATGTCAAGAAACAATGAAACATTTATTACAAGCAATGTTCATTAAAAACAACATCAAAAAGGGGTCGTCCCTTTATGGAAGTCAGTTCCGCCGACCAGCAAAAACACATTTAGCTTCAACTTGACACAAACAATAACAAAACACTTAGAAAGGTTACGATAACTGTAGGAGATAGTTAAAAAAAGTGGCACTTGGGGCGCTGGTGTCAACGGACGTTCAAACAGACAAGTACCGTTTTTTTTTTTTAATTTTAGTACAGTAAAATAGAAAAAAAATCTATTTTTTTTTATATCAAACCAAATTATTTCCAAGATATTTTTAATGCTAATTCGTATTTTAGCTTCGTACATAGATTGAATTTAGGATCACAATGGGCTTTCATAAATTATTAAGCATATTAAATAAATATAAATAAAGTACACGTATATACGTACAATTACTTTCCCCTTCCATTGCAACCGTATTACACAGTCTTATATTAATAAAACCTACAGATTCTATGATAAAATTACTCTATTCAAAGAATACCGTTTAATCTCATCCTTTTGATAAGTTCATTAACTATTGATACTAATATAAAATCAACTAGACAATGAAATGAAATTAAAAATAAATTATGAATGAGGAACATAAAAAGAAATAGATAAAAATAAACACCATAAACAAAGGAAAGGCGAAACTAATAATAAAACCGAAAATATTATATTATAAGCTTAGCTTCAGAACACAAAATGTAATAATAGACAAAATAAATTTAATATGCATGTAATTAATATTATTATGGCTCGCATATTATTAACATAGCCTATAAACGTAATACACATACATAAGAAGTCTTAGTATAATTGTTTTATTAAGACTATTTTTAGCAATCTTATATGTTAATAATCTTATATCAAGCAATCTTATATGTTAATTAGTCTTCTTACTAGTAAAATATTAATTTTCATTATACTAATATTGCTAATTCAAGCTCACCTTTTTATTAGTTGTCCTATACTTGGGCGATATACTGATTCTACCCTTATGGAAAAATACACAATGGGATTCAACATTCGACATGGATTGTTATTGGAGTACACTATAGCTAGAGAGCCCTTTCACTACTGACCACTACAGCAGACTGGAAATAGCGAGTTGTGTATTTATTTATAAACTTTGGAGGACTCTACGACACGGCTCTTATAGCCTTAACTGGGACAACGCCACCTGCTACCAGCACGTAGGCTGCATTTGTGCTTAAGTATATTAAACAATTATCGTAATTATTTATTCATTTAACGTCATTTATTAGCCAAAATGGCTATTCGTACCACTGTACGATGCTACAGTGGGAGTCCTAAGTTTTTCATGCAAAAGTATTATAATAGAGATCGTAAACGAGTACCTGACACCGTACACCCCCACTTAATGTACATTCCGAAGATTACCAAGGATTTTTAATTCCCTTTTAAATAATCCTAGGGCGACCTGAGGTGCTGCGAACCGGGGGACAATTGTAGATATACTGTCGATATAAAAGATAAATTAATTATATCTTTTATGTAATAAAATCAAACAGCCAATACAAATATAATATATCTGACATGATTTTCTTGAATGCTTACTAAACTATAAATCAATGGTTCAAAAAGAGATCCTAAACGAAATAAAAGACCCTAACAGTTGTGTAGGGAGGTGATTTGTACTAAATCATGGTTTTTACTAAATGAAACAAAGCCCACTCCGCATATAAATAGCTCTCGTATCCTGTGAATAACCTACTCTACGTCCTTCACATGCATCACGATACAGGATACTGTGATGGATTAATTATTATTAATTGGATTTGTATTAAACAATAATGTAATATTGTAATAATATATTATATATATTATTGTTATTAACTTCATAAGACGTGGTTCCTCCAGACAGAAATAAATTATATATTTTATCCAATAAAATCAGATACCCAATACAAATATAATATATCTGACATGATTTTCTTAAATGCTAACTAAACTATAAATCAATTGTTCAAAAAGAGATCCTAAGCGAAATAAAAGAGCAAAGCAGGGAGGTGATTCGACCTAAATCACTCTCAACCGCCAGAATTATCTCCCTTATTTTAGATATCCACTCTGTTGAGGCTGGGCTAGCCCAAGGAGGGTCCTAGATCCCATCGGATCCAATTCCGGCTGCTAACAGATTAAATAAAAGCCTTCCTAGCAGCGGGATTTTAACCATGATTTTCGTCCTGGCAACTCGGTGCTCCACCGATCACGCTCTCCATGCGACAAATATACTCAAAAATAATTTTTTTAAAATATACCAGCTCTGACAGGAGTTACTCTAATGTTTACTAAGCAATAAATCAGTTAACAAAAAAGTGATCGTAAATAAAATTAAATTCTGCTGTTAGAGAATTAATTATTTTTTAATCATTATTATTATTATTATCGTTCATTACTATTTAAAGTGTAAAACATATAAAACATTATAGTTAAGGCTAATAAAAAAAATCCTTCTAAAGAACAGATACATACCTCAAAATTTGACATTTTTTAGTTACACCTTAAGTAGCTCATGTTTTTTTAAATTCAGAATCGATATAACTGATAATCCATTTTGAACATTTTTTTTTTTAATAGTCATATTTTCAGTAATGCCATTTTTGAACTTGATTTTATGGGAATAATGACATAAATTAAAATTAAAAAAAGTTTTAAAAATTTTTCTAAGGGTTAATAAAATAATTTCAATATCATCATTACAATAGGAATACTTAATATTACCAATACCCAATTTTTTTTATTTTTAAGTTACATAGAACTATTAAATACCTCTATTGAAAAATTAGATTTTTCGTCAAAATAGATGCATCATAATAACCCCTTGAAATACACTGGGGTCACTCATATTTTGTGCCATTGTAGACCAAGGCGTCGATTACACTGTTCTGCACGAAAATCCTCCTTCAAACCAAAACATGCTTTCTTACTGTTATCAGATGTGGTGAACACGAATTTGAAGTCAGATTTTGTCTATCACGCACAGTTTCCTGAGAAATTCTAGTTTTTTATCCAAAAAGGTGAGTTTTTTGTGGATTTGACGAATTTTTTTTCGGCATCAAAACATAGTGAAAAAAATTCAAAAGCCCGATGATTTTGAGCGCAATTAAGTATATTTGAACGAAAAAAATTTGATGGGAATATTACAAGTGGTTAAAGAAATATGGCTAAAAGTGTTTTTTCAGTTTTTCAAGGACCTCACTTTTGAAGCAAAGTTAAATACTTCTGAGAAAAAGGCTTGGATTGCTTTTCGAGAGGTATGTGCTAAGTTTTTGGGAAACAAAAAATCTAGAGACTACCGAAAAATAGTCCAAGAACTGCTTACTTCATATAAAACATTGGGATGCAAATGTCCTTAAAAATACATTTCCTGCATAGTCACCTAGACTTTTTCGCCCCAAATTTGGGTGCAGTTTCGGACGAACATGGAGAACGATTCCACCAAGACATATCCAGAATGGAAAAAAGATATTCTGGCAAATGGAATGAGAAGATGCTGGCGGATTACTGCTGGACACTGCAGCGGGAGACAGAGGAGGAAGAGTACAAAAGAAAAAAAACTACTCATTGACGATGTGTGTATATTTTTTTAGTTGTGTCATATCTAGTATTATACCTGATAGCATGCAGGATTCAATTAATTATATTTTATTGTTGAAAAAGAAAAGAAATCTGTTCTAATAAAGACAATAATTTTCAAATACAATTTTTCATTTTTTCCAAGTTTCACCTCTTTTCTCTCAAAATCAGAGGGTGATAGAATTTTTCTGAGTTCGGATTCGGACTCAGCACACCTGAAAACATGAGAAACAGGCAAAATTGTTCAAGGGAGGGGAGAAAAGTTTTTTTTTGCAGAACAGTGTTATTTATGTCATTGATCGATACGTTCCTGAATCGATTCATTTTGTTTAAATATTATAAGATGCTCTACCTTTTTTTCCTTCTCAGCCCTTAAATACCAGGTAAAACAACACCTTCTATCCAATAATTCGCAGAAATATATGTAACTAGATGCATGGAAATGTGTCCATAGTATACCATAGTATAACTGCTATGTGTAATTAAATTAATTATCGAAATAAAAAGTATTTTACAGCTGATTGAAGTCAAATCGTAGTTTATGACAAGCGCCATTATCGCCGCAATGTCTCCTAAAATGGAAGACTTGCAATAAAGCAGAGTGAAGCCCCTTAACAACCTTGTTGATAAATATGCGAGAGCTTGATACACGTTAGTAAGCAGGTACATAATACAAATACATAAATTATGTTCCAATATGGCAGAACTGGCGCACTGGGCTAGTGTGCAAGGTCAGGGACTACCACTTTCTTAGCTTTCTCTAGTGTGTACTTGTGTGTGTTTATATGTATGCTATATAATTTAAATTAAATATATTACATAGTAATATATAAAAGAAATAATTTGTTTAGTGATATGATAATAATGATTTTTACTACACCCCATGAAGGGTTATGGGTTCAGTAAGTAGATACTATAGTGTTTCTAGGCGAACGGCTGTGCAGAGATGTAATTTGTCCTAGACCACGCTCAACCAAACTTTATAGTACCGACCTTATAGAGGCTCTCTGGATGGTCTCTAGATTCCAGAGGATCTGTCATAGCCGGATTTGAACCCGGTACCTACGGCACACTTCCTCTGAGCCACTGTTAGTAATAAAGCTTTCATTTACTTTGAGGCAAGTTCCATTAGCAGAATAATACAACAAATAAAATAAATTAATAATATAAAATGAGCTATAACGTCTTAGAGAAAAATACAATTTTATAAACCATAATTTCGAGGCGTTTATTCGTATTTGCCATTTATAGAACCACTTTTCTAAGTCAAATAAATGATTTTGAAGAGCTATAGATGCTAAGTTTGGGTCTCTGTGAGAAGAAATAATAGCTGTATCGTCAGCGAAGGTATAGATGTTGGTGTAAGGACGCTCCGGGATATCAGAGGTGTAAACAGAATAGAGGATGGGGCTTAAAACACTGCCTTGCGGTACACCCCTGCATTGAGGAAAGAAGGAGGAAATCGAAGAGTCAACGGAAGTACAGATAATTTAATTAAAATAAATTTTAAGTGAGGTACCAATAACAAATAAAATAAAATAAAAAATATATACAATGAAATAAACCATAATTAAAATAGGTATAAACATATAATCCTAATTATTAAAAACCAACGTTTCTATCCATATAAAACTTTTTTATTAACTTATTTAAAAGTTCCCTAAAATTACAATTGAATTCTACATACGACTGGATTGGATCTTTGATGATGGTTCAACGAAGTATTAGAACGAGAGATGCGATTTTTTTTTAATTAACTATATAGATCAGTAGTACAAGCTTAATAACCTTGTAACTTCTCGACGTGTATATATATAATAATTTAAATATATGTACATATATAATTAAATTAGAATAAAGGAAGTACAAAATATCACCATTGACCTATAAAAATGGTACTCAGGTAAAGCTTCGATCCAGATTTCTAAATATAAAAAAAAAATTAAATCCTTGCGGAAGAAAGAAATCAGGTCACGCTAAAACGCCAAAGTCATAAAAATGTTATGATGTTGGCCGAGAAATCTTATTTCGGCAAATTATTTTTGAGAGATTTAATGTCTTGATAAAATACAAAATTTTATTCGATTCCAAACGAGACCTACAATTGTTTCTAACAAAAAAAAACCCAATTCGGATACAATTAAACGGGAGTTACTTTAACTATTAGTTTTCTTTATATAAAGGCAATTTCAATTTCATTATTATTAAAATCTATATTGTAAAACTTAATATTAAAATATATAATAATTATTAATTGATTATTATAAAATTATTTTATAGCCGTGTTCACAATTTTAAAAACACACTACATCATATAAAGAAAAATATTGAAATTCACAACAATATTAAATAATATTGTAATATATATTATATATCATCATCAATTTCGCTAATCGGCCAACTAGGGGCCACGATAAGGCTCACTTTACATTCTGGTATTTCTTCAATTTTCGTTTGCTCCACATCGTCTTCATGAGCTCCCTGTGTTTAGCACGACGTTCCTCTGTCCATTTAGCACCAGCTGCCCGTTTCTCATCTCGGAAAGTCCCAAAAGTCTTGATGGCTGCTCTAAAACGAATTCGGTCATGTACATCATCCTCTCGTATCCCCATCTGTTTAGGATCTTTCTTGACGTTGATGTACCACGGCATTGTTGTTTCATCGTATATGACCGTAGAAGCGAACTCTGCGTTTACGCATTGTCATTAATGTGCTTGGCATAAAATTTGTATACAAACTTGTAACTATCAATTGTTTCTCTCTATATAATTATTGTTATCTTATTCCTATTTTAATTTTTATTTATTTTACTCTTAACATCTATAAAAAATAAATGTTTCAGAAATCATTACTAAATGATATGAAATGTATATAATTTACAAATTATAATTTTTATAATTTAAAAAAAAAAAATGTATATAATTTACATTCTAGTTGTGACTTTTCGAATCAGGCGGACTACCACAGTTTCACCACCAAGAGTTCGCTGTAAGTTCTATGTTTATGGTAATTTCGCATAGTAGGAATCACAATTTCGAAACACGGCTAATTATCATAAACTATGACATTTTGCAGGCTTTCCACAACGAAAGCTGTCTTAATAAGATCGTTTCGAGACTATAATGATTCAGTAGAAAGTCGTTTCCGTTAGGTGTTGTCGCACGGTGAACTCAACCGTCCAAACTCGCGAAAAAATCCTACAAGTCATGCGAGTGTGTGTGTGTATATATATATATATATATATATATATGTAAAAGCTGTCTCACGACAACCCATGAAGGTTGTTGATCTTTGATTCAGTACATAAGTGTATTGATTCTTGGACAAAGAATTTGTAGAGAGGAGAACCATAATTCAAGCAGAATACTTTTAGGTAGTATATCACAATATTTCAAGTTAAAAATGTGCCAAATTAATAAATATCCACATGTGAATTCCTAAAATTTAAAAGTATGAATAAGATGTAGGTTGTTTTATTTTTTAAATAAATTCATTCCTTTTAAATTCAAAAACACTGCTTTATTTCGTGTAACTGTTTAAAAAGATCAGGTTTAATGGATTTGCGATTTGATAATTTTCAAAAATATTTATAATTTAATTAATCGAGCACGATAAAACACTGAACATAAATTAGTGTCTCGATCCGTTGCTAGGCAACGCCAATAAAATGTTAAATAGCTAAAAGAAATGTAATAGCAACAATATACAGTAACATTACCACTAAAACTGGACACATAGACATTATGTTCATATAATAATAATAATTATAATATATATATAATAATGTATATATAATCTCATTTATCAATTATTTTTGAGAGATTTAATGTCTTGATAAAATACAAAATTTTATTCGATTCCAAACGAGACCTACAATTGTTTCTAACAAAAAAAAACCCAATTCGGATACAATTAAACGGGAGTTACTTTAACTATTAGTTTTCTTTATATAAAGGCAATTTCAATTTCATTATTATTAAAATCTATATTGTAAAACTTAATATTAAAATATATAATAATTATTAATTGATTATTATAAAATTATTTTATAGCCGTGTTCACAATTTTAAAAACACACTACATCATATAAAGAAAAATATTGAAATTCACAACAATATTAAATAATATTGTAATATATATTATATATCATCATCAATTTCGCTAATCGGCCAACTAGGGGCCACGATAAGGCTCACTTTACATTCTGGTATTTCTTCAATTTTCGTTTGCTCCACATCGTCTTCATGAGCTCCCTGTGTTTAGCACGACGTTCCTCTGTCCATTTAGCACCAGCTGCCCGTTTCTCATCTCGGAAAGTCCCAAAAGTCTTGATGGCTGCTCTAAAACGAATTCGGTCATGTACATCATCCTCTCGTATCCCCATCTGTTTAGGATCTTTCTTGACGTTGATGTACCACGGCATTGTTGTTTCATCGTATATGACCGTAGAAGCGAACTCTGCGTTTACGCATTGTCATTAATGTGCTTGGCATAAAATTTGTATACAATTAATTGTATATAAATTAATAAATATCCACATGTGAATTCCTAAAATTTAAAAGTATGAATAAGATGTAGGTTGTTTTATTTTTTAAATAAATTCATTCCTTTTAAATTCAAAAACACTGCTTTATTTCGTGTAACTGTTCAAAAAGATCAGGTTTAATGGATTTGCGATTTGATAATTTTCAAAAATATTTATAATTTAATTAATCGAGCACGATAAAACACTGAACATAAATTAGTGTCTCGATCCGTTGCTAGGCAACGCCAATAAAATGTTAAATAGCTAAAAGAAATGTAATAGCAACAATATACAGTAACATTACCACTAAAACTGGACACATAGACATTATGTTCATATAATAATAATAATTATAATATATATATAATAATGTATATATAATCTCATTTATCATTCACAAAAAGCAACGAGACATTATTATTTTACAATAATTTTTTGAATAAATCTAAGGTTATTTAAATACATTTGTTCGTAGTTATATCCTAACGAGTTTGGTTATAAATATAACCAATTTTTAAAATTCCTTTTAAGAACTTAGGAGTCAAAGAATATTTTTAAACGTTTAAATAATTATAAAACTCCATTAATTTTTGGTTAATCATTTAGTGTTATTTCTAAAAAATAGTACATATTTTCACAGAATATAACATTAATTAAAAAAAAAATAAGGAGTTAAAAAATATTTCAACTGAGATTTAAAGCTAATGACATTTCAATTCAATGAGCTGTTTACAAAGCTGAATAAAGAAAACTATTTTACTACTCACTAAAATAACACGTTTCGGAATGTGACCTTCAATACCACCAGAAACGAATATTAAAACACGTCAAATCAAATGCATATATTGCTCCATTTGGAACCAATTCAGACTGACTTAAAAAAAATATATAACTTAATATCTAAAAATATCTTAGTATATATATTTAAAACCTGTACAACAATCCATGAAGGATCTAGGGTTTAATAGATAGTAAAGTCAGAATTGCTCCTAGGACAATGACTTTGCATGGATGTGATTTGCACGAGACCAGGCTCAACTGCCAAGTTTTACCCCTAATTAAGTATATCCATTTTATAGTGGCTGGGTGACCTCCAGGAGGGTTTTCAGATCACATTGGGCCCTTTTTTGTCTGAATAACTGATAATATCTGAGCAAACGAAAAAACAAAACTGTACCACTACAACCAATGAAGACTCTTGGGTTCACTACATTGTAGAGACTGTTTTAGCGGTTGTACAAGGAGGCGATTTGTCCGAAATCACACTTAACCACCAGATTGTCACCTTAATCAAGGATATCACCGCTATAGATGCTAGGTGGGCCCCTGGAGTGTCTCTAGATTCCACAGGATCTATCCTGAGATGTTAGCAAATTTAATAATGTATCTACCACGGCCGGATTTTATCCCAGGACCTTCTGGACAGTAATTCAGCGTTTTCCACACTGATATACGTATATATATATAAGGGTCAATCTAAAGAAATTTTTATATTAAAATTTAAAAAAAATCAAATGTAAACGACAAATATTAAATATAATTAATGTTAGACGATTATTAAAAATAATGTAGATTAATTAATTTTTATAATTAAAATTCAATTTTTTATTTCTGTTTTTTAATTAAAACAGAGCGGATTTTACTAAACGAAACATAACCCACAGCGCATATAAATAGCACTCAAATCCTGTGAATAACCTACTCAAGATCCTTCACATGCATCACAATACAGGAAACTATAATGGATTAATTAAATTCGTATTAAACAATAATATAGTATAATAATAATATTTTATAAATATCATTGTTATTTATAAAGTATTAACTTCATAAGCCGTGGTTCCTCCAGACAGACCGTTATTTCAAAACCACAAATATTTATAAAAACCACAACACTCATTCTTATCACAAACATATATTAAATGTTTGCAAAACTATTCGCACGTCTATAACCTTATATCGTTATGAAATAAAATTACCTATTACTCAAGTTACGATTGGTTTAAATATTTTAATTAAACATATATAACAATTAAATTATGCAATCGGATCAGTCTATATCTAAATAGAAATAATGCAATATAAGTTAGGATATTTCTTCAATTAAAAATTACGACATAATTAATTTAATTGATTGATTATGAAGATAATGGATCTATTAGAAATCAGATCTCTACGTGATTGATGGTCTGAACAGTATTTTGGTTACTAAAATAATTAAGATATAATTCAGAGCAAATACCAAGGGGAAAATTTAGCGTTCTGCTTTTACTAATTTTCATTTATTTATGGTAATATATTTCAATATACTTGGAATTTACACTTACACAGATATTAATGGATTAATTTTTTCTCATCAATAAGAAAATAATAGTTGATCAAGCTCCAAAAAACCAGTAAACTTCTAAATGACCATTAACTAATTAAAACATCTTGGAATATATGCAAAGGATTAAATTATAATATTTTATTTTATAAGTAAAAATTGCTGCTAAATTCTGGTTTTATATATTCACTACATCCTAGCAACTGACAAACTCGATTTTACAAATTAAATAACTGGTAAACTTAATGTATTAGTGGAGGTATTTTAGGTTTGTTTTACAGATAAAAATATATATATTTTATACGAAAAATGTCTTCTAATTTCTCTGAAATAAAAATAGAAATATTGGAATAGGATGTAGCTTGCTTTATTTTTAAATCGTTGTATCACATTCTTTTCATTCAAATAAAAATACCGGTGCTACATATTTCGTAAGGGCTTAAAGAACTAAGCTTTTGGATTAACCAATTTTTTTAAATATTTATAATTTAACTTATCGAGCACAGTAGACTAAACACAAAGAAGTTGCTAGGCACCGTTGATAATATATTATATTATTAATTACTTTTTAATAAACTAAGAGATAGGATAATTATAGACTGAAACTGCAGATTTTGGATCTTAATAATTAAGTTATACATCTTAAATAATAAACATTACTTATAAAAAATTGTAACTGACGAACCGTGATGAAAATTTCCAGATTTGGGCATCTGTACCCCAGGTTGTCGCTTCGTGTAGAGTTACAACGAGTTATAATAATATAAAAGTTATAAATGTTTATTCGTTTCATTTTAGATATTTTCCAAAAATAAAAATTATCGTGATTTTTAGTACGGAAAAGAGAAAGTAATTATGGGATATTTGTATACTTCGGTAATTATTTCATCTAGAAATGAAAGTTTCAGCAAACATTTCGAAGTATAGATGATATATATGTATGTTCATTTTTAGAGGAAATAATTACCGAAGTATACAAATTTCCCATAATTACATTTTCTTTTCCATGCTAAAGCTCAAGATAACTTGTATTTTTGGAAATTATTAGATGGGAAACGAATGAAAAGTTAAAACTTGATGTGACTCAACTCGGAGCGACAACCTCCGGAATAATTACCCAGTTTAATTTAAAAGTTTATTTAAACTACTTTAAAATATTTCAAAGCTAAAGATAATTCTGTAATATAATTAAGATATTTATTACTTGAATGCAATTCAAGCATATCAAGTAGAAATTGATACATGCTAGCCATGGATTCAATAGACGTTATCGATTTATCTATTCTCTTACAGGATTCGTGCTTTTTATTTACTTATTAAGTATTATTATTTGCTTATTTTCTAATAAACAATTGTTTTCTATCGCTTTTTATACGCCTTATGATTTATATCATTTAACCTTCTGGCCAGATAAATATTATATTCCTTTTTCTGTTCATGTTTGTTATTCTAAAGTGACTTAGTTCTACAATAAAGATACTTCTCTATTCTATTCTATCCTATTCTTTTTATTCTGTTAAATATTGTGCAATAATAAATTTTGATACAGATTGCATATTTTAACCATTTCCACCTTTCAATGACCTTTAATTGAAACAGATTAGAACTTTTGAAGATATATATTAGAATAATAATGATAGCATTTCATAATATTCTTATAACTTTCACATATACAAGATCTTAACCATTCATGATATATCGTGTAGGTGTCCAGAACTCTACACGAGGTCAAGATGAGTAAAGGAGTCAACGAATCATGGAGAACAATTTTCTTATTCCAGCTATAATGAGGAAATTTCATTCAAACTGTTTATTGTGTCAAAAAAGTTTCCTTAATATTATCCGGAAAAAAAAACCTAACCTTGATGTAAATAATTGTTAATACACCCAATTAATTTAAACTATTAATGCACTTTGAAAATTCGATAAAGCATTTTATTCATAAACAAATGTTTTGTAAGGTATATTAAAATCAATATATTTTATACAATTTATGATATTTTTTTTTAAGCTGAGAGTAATGCGTTCCTCCTATACGTTCCTCGTATGTATATCCATAATTTTCTTTCTTGGACTACCCGTGAAGGGTCTGGGGTTCAGTACACGGTAGAGATTGAACTGTTACTTAGACGTTTGTGCAGGTAGTGATTTGTTCTAGATAACGCTCAACCATCAGATTTTCCCCTTTATTTTGGGTAACCATTTTATAGAGGCTGGGTGAGCTACAGGAGGGTCCTGAATCCCATAGCATCCATCTCCCGCCACTAACAGATTAAATAAAAGTTGAACCAGTCCGCTCCCTCTAATAGTTATCAAATGATTTAAGTGATTATTTAAAAATAATAAGAATATCATAAAAGTTCCTTGTTAAGGTGTAAATAAAGTCACAACTTGGCCATATCTGCTATCTCTATCTACTATAAACTATGTATTTAGACTTTATTTTTTATATTGTTCTTTTGATGGTGAATATTTTTAAATAATTTTATTTTGAAGTGAAAAGATTTTTATTTCGAACCCGGGTCGCCGGCGTTTCTAGCGCGGTGCTCTGACCACTGAGCTACCAAGGCACGCATTGCAGCCAGACAAATCTATTCTCTTCACCGATCCTATATCCCCGTGTTCTCGCAATTGTTGCGATGTATACACGGGGAAGAATGTTCATTAAGAATTACTTTAGTTAGGATCTCGTTGAATTACGTCAATTTTCTATTTTTATAATTTATTTTTTCTATATTTTTCTTTTGATGGTGAATATTTTTATTTTTAAGAGAAAAGATTTGTCGGGCTGGAATGCGTGTCTTGGTAGCTCAGTAGTTCGAATCCCTGCCAAGAGATGTCTTTTCTCTTCAAGATAAAAATATATATGTTTAGACGTACATTAAAACCAATTTTTAAATATCACAACATTGATTACTTAAATCCACTGGTTTTTTATAGTTTTCTCCAATTCATATTATGTATTACTCTGAATCCTATAAAGAAATAAGCCCTAATTTCACAATAAACTTTTACAAGATAAAACATTCCATTGTATCCTAAATATAGACGGAATTTTCAATAACAATATTTAATATTTAATTCGGTATTATTTTATTAACCAATTTTCGAGGCATTTATCTCATTAACAGTATTTTATATGCATTTATGGGAACGAAGAATGTAAGATAAATTTATTATAAACATGGAAATGTATTAATTCACTCGGCAATTATTATTATCATATATTTTAAGTTTTTTATTTATCGTCTATTATTATTATTATTTTCTACTGTAAAGTTCGAGTATTCATAGACAAATAATACGTATTGCTATTAAGTGTGGAAAAGTATACTTATTGCTCACCAATAAAAACATTTAATTATTTTATTATTATTTTCTAGGTCATTAGGTAAGAATGTAAACCATCAGTGTGACCTTAAGTTCGAACATTCTTTCTCAAAAGCATTCCTACAGAAATTCTACACAGGTAACTTTCCTCTATTCTTGAATGTCAGAGTTACGATACGTTTCAGAAATATTACACTGTTATAATATATAACATTATTACCGGAAATATGACACGGTTTTCTCAAGTTGGCCTATTTCCTTCAAATTACTTATTTTCTTTGTTATTTTAAAACTCATTGCGTTAGAAAAAAATAAAAACTAGATCGCATTCCGGAAAAAAGGAGTTATATCTTGAAGGTTCCACTCTTTCTGAATTTCTTCATGGAGAGTAGAGAAGATAAAGAAAGAGGATAAAAAACCTATAGGAAAGGAATTCGAGTTAAGTTTCAGCTCCAATGGAAGCATTACCGAAGAATGGTTTCCCGTGAGAGATAAAAAAAAAAAAAAAGAGAAAAGAGAAGAAAAATGTAGGGTATAGTTGAGCAGGGATCTTTTCTTTCGACATAAGGGCCATAACCTCAATATTCTGACCTTACAATATAAGAAGTGCTTGTATTCTTATCCATATTCCATATATATGTATATTATTCATATATTTCTGTATATATGTATATACTTAGAAACCTGTTTATTTTATTTAGTATGGATATAAGTTTAATTTTTTTTTTCTCTCGTTGTTATTTTTATTTCAAATTGTGTTATATTGTTCCAGAAGAATTATTTTTCCTTTATTTTTATCGTTTTTAAAAAATTATTTCTGAAGAAAAACCACAGAAAATCTCAAACCTGAAAACGACGATTAAAACTTTTATGGACATTAATAGTAGAGCGCTGAGTTATCATGCTGAAATTTTTCGGGTTCAAATCCGGATGTGGTATATATATTATTCAATCTGTTAGCAGCCATTTATGGACCACGTCGGATCTACAAACCCTCCTGTGACTCATCCAGCCTCTATAAAGTTAGTACCCTTAATAGGGGGAAACCCTGGTAGTTGACTGTGACATAAGAAAAACAGTACAACCGTTGTCCCAGAAACAGTACAATCTCTGTCATGTACTGAATCTGAATCTAAGACCCTTTATGCATTTTTATTATTATTTTTATTTTTTTATCATGGTTATATATTAATATTTCTTTTCTTTTTGTTTTACACTAAGGGACTAAAGCTCATATATCATTTTCTGCAAAATAATTTATAACAATGTTTTAAATTGTATTTAACATTCAACATCCTTAAAACATTTGCATTTCGTCTGTTAACAGCCACGGACGGACCCTGTGGAAATTGCAGTTACTCACACAGCCAACTATTAAGCGCTGCATTGCTGACAAACGTGGCAGTTAAGCTTGATCTTGGGTAAATCAACTCCGTGCACAACCGTTGCCTTAGAAACAATACAGCCTTTACCATATACCTAAGGCCTTATATAGGTTGTAGTGGCACAGGATTTTTTTTTATCATATTTATAAAATGTCTGAATAGAAACATATAAAGAGTATAAGATTAAAATCTGGTATTGCTGAAATTTTATAATAATACCTTCTGGAAAATATGCTGGAGATCCAGCTTGAAAATTTCAGTTTGATTCCAGGAGAAAACCTAATGAGGTTAATCCAGTACTGGAGAAATGGGACCAGTGAATGTAAACTACTACACTGGACACCTGATACCGGAGAGAAAGTGATAAGTGTAGGCAACTAGGTGCAACGTGAGTGAACGTTTATGGAATACGTGATGGTCACTGGAGCTAGAACGAGGTGGTTTCAACGGTGATGTATGGTGATTGTAGCCAAGATCTGGCTATTTTATTTTAAATAACTGTCGTATCCATTATTTTATGTCTATTAAGCTACAAAGTGAAGGCTCAAAACTTAATACTAAACCTAAAAAAACTCAGAATGTACCAAATAATGTAATATCAAATGAGCATGTATAACATATTAAAGAATAAATATTAATTAATAAAAAATAAGTAGTAATCAATAAATAAAAAATATATATAGGACATTTTCAGCACGATCACTATACCAGTTTGGAGAACATACAAAGCATTCTAAGAGCTTCGATTAAAAAATGTATTTAGGTTTTTTAACTGAATCTAAAATTAATATTTTTTCACTAACAGAAAAAATGCAAAATACAAAATTTAAAAAAATTTAATTTTTATTTAAAATTAATTTTAAACTAACATTTGTTTGAGGTTTCAATTAAAACATAACTTTCGGTTTATAACTTGTAATAGAAATTTTAAACGTTATTATTAATTTAAAAATTCGTTTATTTAAAAAAAAAAGTATTGTTTAAAGCTGCGAGTAAAGTCTCAGATTGCCAATTTTAACCAGAATATAATCTATTATCTCTCTAAACTATATTAAAAATTTTTTAGTATCGTCACATTTTATTGTCGTTGCTTAGCAACGGATCCAGGAATTACTTTTTGTTTAGTTTTTAGTTGTGTTGGGTTAGTTAAATTATAAATATTTTTAAAAATTGGCAAATTACAAAGCCGCTGTTCCTCACTTCTTTAATCCGTTACAAAAATATAACCCTGTTTTTAAAAAATTTAAATTGGAAAAAAAGGAATGCATCATTTAAAAAAACAAATCAAGCTACATGATAATGAAATTTTTTTATTTTTTTTTATTTTAAATATTTGTTATTTATATATTTTAACAGTAAATATATAAATAACAACAGTTACTAAATAAAATAAATGATAAATAAAATACTGGTATAAATGGTAAAACACGAGATTAGGCATCAGGGCGTACCCAACTAATCTATATGTAAAAAAAAACATACATAATATCAGAAATTTCGCATTATTTTTTATTAATATATATTTATGATATTCAAGTAGAGTAGCATCACCTTTGGTTGTGTATATCATTACAATTGCCAAATTTTAATATAAGACTAATTGTTTCTATGTTTATTCAACGGACGATGCTACTGTGGGAGCTCTAAATTTTGGCTATCGAGGTTTAATTAGTATAGAGACTTTTAACGAGTACCTGACATCGTACAAGCTCGGGACTCCCGTCTGACGTCCCTTCCGAAGGACGGGACAACCAAGGATTTTTACACCTTTTAAAAAATCCTAGAGCCACCTCCCGGTCTACTAAACCGCGATCTTGAGCCTAGTATATACGGCTAATTGCTTTGTAGTTATGCGAGAAACTCATAAACTTGCGTCACTAAATACCCAGCGGTGGTCTAAATGAATATTTCCGTTTGAATCTGAAAAACAAATTTTCATCATTACAATACAAATATATATACTGTTACTCCTTAACTGCGCACGAGGAAGTAAAAATGCATAATGAATAAATAACAAATGATATGTTAGCTTCCTCACACATAACCTTAATACATTCATCTCATCATATCTCATTAAACATGAGAACACTTACAATGCGGAACTACAAGAAGAAAGTGTCTCTGACAGTGGCAATAAACCATAACTAATAACTCTAACAATCAATATTAGAAACCGACTATCAATAATAAATGATATTGATGATGTACGGCTTGTTATGTAACACGTCGATAATAGATTGGCATCATCTACCATATAGATCGCTAGCAATCACATAAACTGTTGTAATTGTCAATGAACGTTTAAAATATAGAGACCAATTCATCAATGAAATATAAATTTATTATCCAATTATTTGAATTTAATTAATAATTATACCTACAACCCCGGTTAATAGTGGTTAAGTCCAATTCTGTCCAGAGAGAGTTAACTGTATTGAGAGAACCGTACTCGTATCCTCGTAGATTTTGGCTGAAATGGAATAATATTAGCAAAAACTACTTTTCAAGCCAAAGCCTGTGACTTAGCAACTTATTAACAACGAAAAGAACACGATTCCGATTCCTTAAGTAAACTCGTTCAGGAGAAAATACGACTTTTAACCACTTGTTCATCGGGGCAGTAGACATATTGACATCGTTTGTTAAAAAAAAAAGGTTCAAGCACCAAAAATCTAACAATCCTTTTATATTTATAATAATTGTTATGGGAAATAAACTATGAGTTCATTTCTTGAAACTTCACTCTGTCGATTATCGCTGACGATCAATCGAAAAAATATCTAAATATCGAGTATGGGTGCAAGTCTCAAGATTACTCTGCGTACGACTTCATGTAAAAACAAGTTATAATTATTAAAAGTTTTGCTTATTTAATGAATCTGAATATTTATTTAAGCATATTTATTTTTTAATAATAAATATTTATTGACAGAATTTATACAAATGCCATTCCGGTCATATTGTATTTCTGACCCTTTTTTCGAAAACCTCCCCCATGGGATTCACGTGGAAGCGTGGGTGGAGAACCCTCCAACTGAGTTTTTTTTCACAGTAACTCCAGAGAAGTTTCAGTTTCCTTGTCGGACTCTGAGGTAATGTGTCTGTCAGTTGTACCTTTATGTTCGGGAGTAGAGCAAGTGAATCATGAAATTTAAATATTTTAAAGATACAATTTTAAAATATAAAATATATTTTTTACAATAAAACGTTTTATATTTTGTTGCTGAAGAAACAAGATAAACACAGAACATTACTGGAAAATGCATGATTTTTTTAGCCTCTTAGACATTTTTGGCATGTGTGCGAAACTAGCTTAAGTAATAACGAAATGTTTTTGTTAATTACAAATCTTAAAATCTTCAATATAAAAAAATCTCCAGTTTGAGCTTATAGGAACCTTGAGTCTACAAAATTAATTTATTTTCTCCTATTTCCTCCCCTGGTCGATAACGAATCTTACCTTGAAGGAACACAATGACCGCTTGGAGTCTCGATCTTGATAACGGAAATAACTTAAAAGATAAATGGTTTTGCAGAAAAGGAAATAATCAAATATTTCCCTGAAGTAGACTGGATAATATTTCATCAAGAATCTGATCCACTTATTTTGATGTTTAATATCACTTTTTTTAATTCATAGTGCTTATTTCGTATTTTTTAATGGTTCTTTAATCGTTTTCGTAGATAGTTTAAAAAAATGCACTGTAGTCTAAGCGTTTACTGGGCCGTGAAAATGGTAAGCGATTTCACTTCGAATCTGATATCCCGGATCTTACATAAGTTTCAGTACTTCTTGCTAACAGCTTAGTTTAAACTTATTTAAAGATTTGAGATGGATGTGTAGATATTTTGAAAAATAAATTAAATAACTTATAACCTATTAACAATATGGGAGCGTTGTAGCTCAGTGGTAGAGCTCTGAGTTGCCGTGCCAGAGGTACCGGAATCAAATCCGGCTGAAGTAGATAATTTTTTAACAGTCGGGGATGAATCCTCTAAAATCTGGATACCCTGGGGCTCACCCAGCCTATAAAGTGGGTACCTTTAATAGGGGGAAACCTCCCTACACTATCTTGGTCCAAGAAACGGTACAGCCTCTACGACGCTATGAACCCAAGACCCTTTGCGGGTTGTAGTGGTAACATTTTTTTTTTAATTAACATAAATATTACGTATTAAAATTATTATAGAAGGTGAATAACCTTTAAAATATGAAAGTAGGAAATATTTCTGTTTTTATTGTCGTTATTTTTAATTGATCAGCTTTTGTTTGCTGATTTCTGATTACCATGTTTTTTTACTGAAATGAATTTGAATTAATATAAATATTATGTTGAGAAAATTTTCTTATTGATTAAAACCATTGTTGGGAATTAGGGTAGATGCTATATTGCTTTGCAAGATTAATTGAAATACAATAAAAAAATAATGAGAGTGTAAGATTATAATTTATTACCCACCAATATTAATGTTATCTTGTTATAGATGTATAGAATGCGGTGAGACTCACTGTATAGAGTGTTGAGCTGCTGAGCTAAAGGTCCTTAGTTGAAATCCATCTGTAGCATATGATTATTTAATCTGTTAACAACAGTGGATGCGCTCTGAGGGATCTACAGACCTTCGTGACTGATGACTGTATATAGTAGTTAATTTTTTTTTTATTATATTGCAACTATTACTAGCTTAATATAGATTAAAGAAACGGCTTACTATGTTTAGGTTATATTATATTCTTCAAAATGTTTCTTGAAACGTTAATTTCTTGATGCAATGATTTCCGAAATAAACATTTCCCATATTTACACTCTTTTTTTTTTCATACAAAGCACTCACGATTATTTTATTTTTTAGAATATTAAAAAAGGAAAAGTTAACACTTGTGACTCGAAGCTATAACCTGTGGAACTGATACCATGAGAAGTTCTAAATTATCTCCGAAATAATTATCTTATTCCTTATTATAACATTCCTTATTTGAGAAAAATAAATCAGGTTCTTGACCTATCAAGTTAAATCCCGTAGTGCTCAGAGGACGTCGGACCCGCGACAAAACGATTTCTGATTATCCCCTTCTGTAGAAGAAAAGGAATTGGTCACGCGATCGTAAAACTAGAAACAGCGAGCGTGTCTTCTCGATTCGATGTTCGTGTCGTTTATTTAGTATAATGATAGACGATTATTCTCATAACATTTTTTTTTTGGCCCCCGTCAATATCCAATAAATACAAGGCCCTTTAAAATATAACTATAATAATAATACAGAACTTTGGCCGGAACAGATTTAATAATTAAGCACATTAATGTTGCAAAGATTATTATGCAAACTGCATATTATGTGCATAACATATTGTGATGGTATCAGTTTCGCAGGATATCGCTTAAAGATGAGTCACAAGTTTAAATTTTTCATTAATTTCCTTTTCAATATTTTCTTTAAAAAACACAATTCATTATGAGCTTTTTTGAGGAAAAGAAAATGTTATTATCATTTCATCAATAAACTAGAGTTTCAACAAACATATATATCATCTATAAGGAAGAAATATAGAGGTATACGTAAAAAAAAATGAAATAGTGAAAACTGTTTATGGGAAACCCAACGTTTCGACCCACAGTGCAGGTCTTCTTCAGGGCTTAAAATGGGGTCAATGGTTGAACCAAACTAAACGGTTAGTCAGTATTTCTACCCGGATCATTTTCTTCCTCATATGTACATATGTATATAAGGCCTACTAATATTATTCAAGGTATAACATCTATACTTCGAAATGTTAGTTTAAACGTTTATTTCTTGATGAAATGATTACAAAAATATACACATTTCTCCATACTACACTCTTTATTTTCTTAATAAAACTCAGGATTATTTTTATTTTCGAGAATATTAAAATGGGAACGAATGAAATGTGACTTGTTGTGCCTTAACTGGAAGCGACAAACTGCGGAACTTATACCGAAACTTTATTGTTATGAAGAAATAATCACATACTACGGAGTACTACATAGTTTTCCGAACATTTCGGTTATTCATAAAACAAAAGAAAATTGCCATAATCAAAGAAGTAGCCTAAGTGATACTAACCTACTTATCAGTATGGCCGAAAAAAGAACTTGCTTTGGAGATGAAATCACTCTATCATCAGGAAAAAGTGCTAGTGGCTCCAATAGCCTTAAAAGCACAAGAGAAAGTACAAAATATCTTGGCCTTCATTTAATAAAAAAAAGTTTCTTAAAAATTAAATTATTCATCACATCCTTAATTTTTTTTTTTTAATTCCGAGATGTTAATGTAATTCCATATTAAATAACAATAAGTTCTTTATTTATTCTTGGAAAAGCGTTTATAATTTTAAAGATAATTATTCCTGAATTGTAAGACCTGAAATATCTTAAATTATAAGACTGCTTATCTGACAGAAATTCTTGAATTAGATGATATAATGTTACATAAATGTACAGCGGCAAACAGCAGATTATTGAGAAAATTATGAACTGATAAAAAAATAATAAATAAAAAAAATCTGTACCACCACAACCCATGAAGGGACTTGGATTCAGTATATGGTAGATTCTGTACTGTTTCGAGGACGTAGGTATCTAGAGAAGCGATAAGTCCGAGATTACGCTCAACTGCCAAGTATAACCACACTTTATAGAGGCTGGGTGTGCTCTGGTAGGGCCTGCAAGTCCGACGTAACCCATCTGTGGCTATTGACAGACTAAATAATTTATCTGCAAGACCTGAATTTGAACCCAGGGCCTTTATTCAGTTTATTAGCTCAGTGCTTTACCACTGAGCCACCCCACTAATCTGTCGATTGATACGTAGTATATATAAGAATACTCCGTTAGAAAGTAGTTTGTCAGTGTAGGACAACAAAAGATGAAAAGAAACTTCATTTTTCATCGAAAGTTATGAAGAGCTTGAGGAGACCGGTGACCAAAAACGGTTACGCAAGTCTAAATCTGGAACCAATTCATTCGGAAGGGGAAAAAAGACACTAAGAGGAAGTCGACTAAAGAACAGGAGGATTATTTACGGTGTCTTCTTCAGGAGTTTTATTATTATTTCGTATAATTCGTTTTCTTACATAGAACGTAATTATTTTTTTAATTTACTCTGTCGTCCGGCATACTGGCCTTCTTTGTTGGCTGTTACTAGAAAATTATTTTTCAATGGTAATATTAAATTGGCTTTGGCAACCGACTCGATCCATAGGGTAAATGTTCAACAACAAGCGTAGGGAGGATATTGATTCAATATTTAGTATAAGGATCATTTTATCATCAATAAAAAATTAGAAAAGATGTATTTCAACAAATGATGTATATGCTTTTATTCTCATGGTATTTTATAATTGTTACCTTATGAAAAAACCTGAAGCACTACTACCCATGATGGGTGTTGGGTTCGGTACAGGGTAGTGACTGTAATGTAAGGTAATTCGTCCTAGATCACCCTGACCACCAGATTTATCCCAATTTATACAGGCTGGATGAGCCACACGAGGGTCTAAAGATATCAAAGGGTCTATCTATCGCCCTTAGTAGATTAAAAATTTATCTGCCACAACCGGATTTTCACACCAGACCTTCAGCACAAGAACTCAGCGCTTACTATCCCGCTCCCTAATTGTTACCTAAATAAGGATAATTTAATCAATTTATAATTTATCAAAATCAAGCAAAAACCAATCATAATTTCAGGGTGAAAAACGTGAACTTCAAATTCCATCACTCATTTTTTTTATTAGGACCAAGAATTCCAAATAAAAATAAAATTTAACGGGAGAAACGTGATTTTAAAGGAGCGCTATCCACATGAAAATATCTCTTCATTGAATAATTTCCATATTAAATCAGTAAAAAAAAAAAAGATGAAAACCTAACACAGAATTATACTCTTAAATATCTCTCGGTTAAGCCCGAACGAAACCTTCTATAACTCAACGACCTTCCCAACACAAGCCACAATTATATTCTTTATCTCGAATCAGCAGCAAAACATTTTCGAGGTTCGTTGCTGATAAAAACGTAAAACATATATTTAATATAACAAACATCGAGATTCATATGCACACACCCTTATTATACTTGTATATGTTTATATAGCTTATTCTTTATATTTATATATTTCTAATTATATGAAAACATATAAACAAATAATACATATCTCATACAAACTCAATGAGTAATGTAACCACTAATGGCAAATTCAGCGTAACTAGGAATCGAGAGCTGCTTTATTTTTAACAATGAAAAAAAATATAGGTTGTTTTAAAAAAAAAAAGTGATTTTTAATTACAGTGAACTTGGTAAGTTTTTAATACTATAACGAAAGTAAATAAATTTTCTCCAAAAATAATTTTATTGAATAATTACAATGTTTTAATCTGTATGTTTTATAAATGTTCTATTTATAATTTTTTTTATAAATAGTAAGAATAGGTTTATAAATTGATAAATGAATATAAATATACCATCAAATTGACTTTATTACTATACAAGGCTAAGTAATATCAGTTTTTTTTCCATTATTATTAAAACGGTTTTTGAATAAAAACCTGTGACCACTTCGATCCGCTAAAGAGTCTGGGGCTCAGTACTTGGTAGAGACTGTACTGTTTCATGGACAACGGTTCTGCAAGGAGGTGACTTGTCCTAGGTCACGCTCAACTACCAGGTTTCCCCCCTTATTTTGGGTACCCTATTTTTATAATATTTTATAGAGGCTGGGTGAGCCCCAGGAGGTTCCTAGATCCCAAATGATTCATCTCCCGCCGCAAACAGACTAAATAAAAGTAACTGCCTGGAGCGGGATTTGAACCAGGATTTCCGGCATGGCTACTCAGTGCTCTACCACTGAGCCACTCCACTCCCAAGTACAATTGTTTTTGAATAAAGAAATAAAAATAAGTCATTACTGAATCTCTTTAAAATTTCGCAATATTTGTAGCCTAATAATGCTTATTTAAATTCAATAGTCTGTATAGATTATATATATTTTAAAAGAAATAATAATGAAAAAAAAAAATTAATTTTGGAACGATGAAATTTCACTGTCAGACTTTTTCTGAACAACATACTTTATTAAATGTAAAAAATATATATATATATATATATATATATATATATATATATTTATTATGTATTCTAAACATTATGGCCCGAAATATCAAGAAATGTTAAAAAACCGTTTAATCTCTTAAAAAATGTTAATGATTATTACTTTATGATAAAATTTAAATGGTTTATAAAGTTAAAAACATCAACCTTTGCGAGAAAACATAACGCTTGCACGTATCATCAAATTAATTTAAATGCAAACCTTCAAATATCTCGATACTTACGTCACTTTCAAAAATAACAGCTCGTACGATCTAAAATATTAGTAACACAATATTAATGACCCCTCATATTTTTCGATAAGCCTTTAAAGAAAAAAAAGGAAAGACAAGTTAAGAAAAAGAGATGAAAGTAAAAGAAGCGATAAAAAAAACCTGACGAAGGTTCTATATTTAGCAGAGAGAGGGCACAAAAGCCATGAGCAATGATGAGTGAATCCTGTCTCATTCAAAGGGGACCGGCACTACTGCACCGATACCAAAACAAACTATACAACCATCTTCTGCCTTAGTGGATAATTCATGTGTTTATCTTCCCACCTACTTCTCGCCGGAACAACCGGAAAAGGGGTGAGATGAGGGGAAGAAGAAGTAATAAATAACGCTGAGGAAACAAGGGGGAACGAGTATCAGCCAGTTCGTATCTATGGATGTGGGAAGCCTAAAAGTACAAAAACATATACCACTAGAACATATGAAAGGTAAGTATAAGTATATATTAATAGTACAGAATCCAACTTGGGTTCAGTATTCGTTCATGGTAGTAATACATGCTAAGAGAATGATACTAATAAACCGCTATATAGAGGCTGGGTGAACCTCAGTAGGGTCTGGAGACCACACATGATCTATAAGTGGTTAATAAACATATTTAATAATATATCTACTATCTTAACTAATATATAGGATTCGGTAACCTTAACACAGCAACTCAGAAATCTAGGCTCTGAGGTACGGTACAAAAGACGTTTACGTTTGTATCATACTTATACCATTATATATGTATCATACTTATACCATCATACTTACAGTCTACTAAATTCCAAATTTAAGCATTTAGGCCTCTGTGGTGTTAGTATAATATTCTTCTATACCCAAGGTCGCGGAATCGCAGCCCGGCAGTGGGACCTAGAATTTTTTAAAATAGAGTAAAAAATCCTTGGTTATGCCGTACCTCAGAACGAGCGTAAAATGGGACTTCCAAACCTGTGACGGTCAAATAACCGTTAAAGATTACTTTCCTTATTATACCTGTAGCATCGTCCGATTAGCCCTACCAGTATAAAATGGCGTTAAACCAAACAAACAGTTATTATTGAACAACCAATAAAATCAACACAAGGCTATAAAAATAATATAACATATCATCGGTAACAATGCAGAATAGTGTTAAGATAAAAAACCTTATACTAGGATTATATTACAGCTTTTATTTTGGTCTAAATATTATGGAAAATTATTTAGCTACAAGAATGGCACATGGTATAAGTGTGGTTTTTGAGATACTAGTGCATTTTATTATAATGACGCCTTTTTTTAAATTTATTTTAATTACATTCCCTACAGTGCTTTTTGACATGTCTTCGGGGAAAAAATTAACAGGTTCAATTCAGGTTTCTTGTGGAAAATAAAGAAATACGGAAGCGTACTGTGGTCGAAAGAAAGAAACCAAAGGCACAAAGAAAAGTAATGATGTTAGCGTGTTCGTATAAGGCCATTTCGTTACTAAAAAAAACTAGTATTTTTACATTATTAATACAGACATAATTATATTAATATACAAGTATTAATTATAAAATATTCTTTATTATTCACACGAAAGAAACGTTCGTTCTATAGATTAGTCTCATGTACTTTATGCAAAATTCTTT
This sequence comes from Troilus luridus, assembly GCA_964056705.1. Lineage (NCBI taxonomy): Eukaryota > Metazoa > Arthropoda > Insecta > Hemiptera > Pentatomidae > Troilus > Troilus luridus. Next base: position 29,859,231 of record OZ057417.1, on the reverse strand, counting down.
TTTATATTTTTTCCACTCAAGTTAATGATTTAGTCTATGTCGTATCGGATTTATATTGTTTCTTGCAGTGCGTGAGTCACGAGTTTCCTGTTTCCTGAGCGAATCCCTTGTAGTGAGTATAAGATGAGCTTGAAATTGAACTTAGTTGTAATCTAAGTAAATTATTGAGTTCTCAAATATGAGAATTTTATTTTTAATTGTTAAAAATGCTAAAATAAGGGATCTTCATACTATTGCTTCTTCCACTTTTGATTGGATTGAGGAAAACAATCAATGATATAATTTTTACAAACTGTTCATCTGTACCACTAAAATCCATGAAAAATCTGGGTTCTGTACATGGTAGAGACAGTACTGTTTCTTGGACAACGGTTGGGCAGGGAGGACATTAGTCCTAGATCACACTCAGCCAGATTTCCCCCCTTATTTTGGATACCCACTTTATAGAGGGTCCTAGATCCCACTGCTTCTAACAGATTAAATAAAAGTCTTGCCAGCAGCGAGATTTGAACCAAGATTTTCGGCATGGCAACTCAGTGCTCTACCACTGAGCCACTTCGCTCCCCTTCCATTTTTATAAGTAACTCAACATTAATGAAATTAAATGAAATGAATTTCTATAAGTAACTCAACATTAATGAATAATTAAAAGAATTAGGACACCCACTTCATAAAGGCTGAGATAGCCCCAGGTGTCTTCAGATTAGAGTCAATTCTCGGCTATTAACAGAAAAAATTATCTACTCTGTGTCCCGAAGGGCATCATGGTCAAGAAGTTGTTTCTTCCTTTAAAAAAATAAGTCCCTATAGCTGGGGCTACGAAGCCGCGACCTTAGGCATATTAGGTTTTTGTGCAAATTACTAGACCAAAGGAGATCCCTAATAATGACTGCAAACCCATAAATAATGTATTTCTCTTACTAACAGTGAACAATGAAGTCATGACTCCATCATCTAATATACATCGTTTACAAAAATATTTAATGAATTTATTTCAATTTACCATTTCTTAAAACTACACTCGTACACCAGATAAAATAATAAATGTTCTGAATACCTCAGAAACTGTTTCTCGTGGTTACCTGACCGAAATAACAGCTTTGAATTAATTTATTACATTAACATATACCTGATGTTTCTTTTGTTTGTAGGGAATATTGAGGTCAAAGACCGTAACAGAAGGATCAGATAAAGAAAACGAAGCAGATATTCAACAGACCGTTTCTACACTTCATCCTCACAACGGTCCTGGATAATTAGAGTAAATACGGAAACTGCAATTGCTGCGAACGAGTCATTTCGCAGAATATAAAAGAGTCAGTATAAAAAATATTACAATCAACTCCCTGCACAATCGTTGTCCAAGAAACAGAGTTTCTACCTTCACGGGTTGTAGTGGTATAGGTTTTTTATATTACAATAAAAAAAATCCTGTACCACTACAACTCAAAGTAAAGACAGGTAATTGTAGAAAAATGGTTGGCTATGACTCTTAAGGGTTCAAACTAAAAATTAAATTTTGATTTTTCTTTTTTTTTTTTGCAGGTAATTAAAAAATGGTTTTCTTTAATACTAATATTGTTTTCGTACATAAGTAATGAATAATAAAATAGTTTCATTACTATCATTACGATAATAATGCTTTGCTTAACCAATACCAAAATATTTATTTTTTAAAATTCAGATGGAACTTTCAAATACCACTAATGACATTCTTTTGAAGAAGCGATATATCAAGAAAAAAACAACTAGCCATTTCTACGATACATAGTCAGAGAATAAAGGAAAGACCTAAGAATAAATTTTTTTTATTTTAATGTTCATACAACTTTTCAATGTTACATAATGTTTTTAAAATATTTACACTGCCTCGGCGAAATGTATGATAAATTAAAAAAAATAACAAAAATAAATCCTTTACAACTAAAACCCATGAAGAATTTTGAGTTCAGTACATAATAGAGACTATACTGTTTCAAAGATAACCGTTGTGCAGGGCAGTGGTTTGTCCTACGATATATCAGTCTCGACCGCCAGACTTAGGTTCAATCCTAACTTTACAGAGGCTCAGAGGCCTAAGAGGGTCTGCAGACCCTACACGATCCATCAATGTATAGACAAATAATTTATCTGTCTTAGCTGTATCTGAAACCGTGTCCTTCAGCTCAGCAACTCAGTGTTCCATAACCTGAGCTATCTAGATATAATAAATTAAAACAATAAATATAATTGTATTAATCCGTTCGCACGAGTTCGGCTTTCATTACTGTTAAACTCGCAATCAGTTATTTGATCTAGACGAATGGGAATATCGATTTACGAAGCTATGGGAATGAAGAATGTCTGTGGATTGCCACAAGGTTCAACTTAAGGTTCAGTGTTATTTTAATTTAATCTATATCTGGCCAATCATAATGGTGATTATGTTCAGCGAACAATTTCTAACGGTTGCAAAATAAATGATAACTGTAACATCTTGAAATATGCGCGTGAGTGGATACAACAATACAACAATTGTAGCTTTTTGCAGAATCTTAATATGTATTTTTATTTAAAACACACACACATATATATATTATTGGTATTATAGTTAATTGAAAGCCATTAGCATTGTAATAGCTGGATCGAGCTAAAATAAAATATAAAAAAATTGAATCCATTCAAACAATTGTGTTCGAGAATTACTATATCCTTTACAACTTTTTTATTAATTTCAGTTAATAAATAAAATTATTAATTACGAGTAAGAAAATGGATTCTTTCAAAAAATATAACTTTACAACATCTACTATTATTTAATTGTCTATTAAATTATTTATAAATTCTTTAAGTGTCCGTTTGAGCCACCATTTGTTAATCATACATTATTCTTTGTGGGTAGTTGCCCCAGAGTAAATAAATCAGGTTATTACTAACATTATTAACCATAAATCCATAAAATTCTGGATAAATAAATTTTTATTAAAAAAATAAAATAAAATAGGGAGACGCAATAGTAACAAGGCCAAGAGAAATCATTTTTTAAGAGACAATCGTCAAAGGGCACAGTTTTCGAGACTTACTACTTAAGTGAACTTTTTCTCACTCCGAGATTTTAAATCTTTTCTCTCCAAAAATATATGTATATTTATTATTAATGTAACATGATGATATTTACATCGGAAATTAACTTTTTGATGAAATTAAAAATGGCCCATTTATTGGCTGAAGGAATGTCAATCAAAATTGATAGTTTATGTCAAATATATAAAGTTAGTTCCACAAAAACGAATAAAATTTAGTAAAAATTTCCAGAATTCATGAGTGAAAAACGATGATAATAATTATAATAGTTATAATTATTGCAAAAAGGCTAAAGGTCAAATACCGGATGAACTTTGTATAACATAAAACAAAAAAAAAAAACATAAAACATAACTCTAAAATAAACAAACATAAAAACTCCATTTCACTTGACTTTCATCGTAGGATCACTCCTTCGGCCGGTGTTACTCACGAAAGTTAGCTGGCCAAAACTTATAATTTGGACTTTTTGGAAAAGATTACCAATTTTCAAAGAGGCGTAACTCAGAATCTATTAGAAAGAGCTGCGGTTGGATTCAAACAGTAGCAAATTTAATCTACTTTAAAAATGGTTACCTATAGTTTTTTTTTTTAATCCACCGATTAGGAGATACAGCATACAAAAACTGAAATAACTCCGAAAGTGTTGAGGTTTTTGGCCACCAAAAGTTTTCCCATCAGTTTTTCGGTTGTAAACTTGGATTTACACTACTCCGACGTGCCCTTATAACATATCAAAAATACAGCTCTCTTCAATTAATTGCGATCTTTTAACACCTGGCCGCTGGCCTATAGGGAAAAAGCATGAAGGATTATAGATAAGATAGAGTTCCAGACGACAATTATTTGGAATTAGACTTAACAGACGTAATTATAATAAACTCCTTGCTTAAAACTACATGGAGTGACTTCTCATTCGACCTTAAAACTACCGGTTACACGTCCTCCACATAAATCACTGTAGATTAAGTTTTATAGCAAAAATGATTAGTCCAATATATAATATCTACGCATTATTCTACTGAAAATGAATACTAAGAAGAAATTTCAAAATATAAGGAAGTTTTCGGTTTTGTTTTCCTCAAAGCCGCAATGTTCTAGTCCAGCAGGCTAGAACGGTCATGGTCGGAACTCGTTCCAGGATAGCGATTATCAATCAGTTTCCATTTCTTAAAAGAATAACAAAGAGGGGGTGGTGGAAGAAGTTGAAAAAATGGTATATGATATATAGCTTAAAAGAAACCCAAACAGGAGAGTTAAAATTTAAGTTTAACATATAAAAAAATTATTGTTTTATTTAACATTATTTTATAATGCAATGGCTTAGCAACAGTAGGGATACTAAATTAGCGTAACAAACTACAAAGCCCAAGATCACGGGTTAGTAGCCCGGGAGGTGGCCCTAGGATTTTTTAAAGGGAGTAAAAAATCCTTAGTTACGCCGTCCTTAAGAAGGGCCTGTGCGATGTCAGGTACTTGTTAAAAATCCCTGTCCTAATTAAACCTGGATAGGCAAAATTTAGAGCTCCTAATGCAGCATCGTCCGATTAGCCATAGCAGCATAAAGTGACGTTAAATGAACAAACAAACAGGGTTATTCTATCGTACCATTTTGCCTACCCTCTGAAGGACGGCATAATTAAGGATTTTATTCCACCCACAAGTAAACTATAAATTATGATATTTTAAAACAACGATTTAATGAATATGAATGAGAGATATTAAATATAAAATGTAATTAAGTGAATTTAAGATAATGAAAAAAATAAGATAGCTTTATAACTCTTAGTTTGCTTTAGGATTGATAAGTGATATAAAATTGAAATGATGAATGAAAGATAACTCAATATAGTGGACAAAATAATGTCTAATAATATTTTAAAAAACCTTTTGACGATACATACTGATTTTGAATGAACCTTGTCTCAGTTTTTCCAGTTTACTGAAAAGTGGTGTTTTTTTCAATTTCCATACTTAGGATTGGTTTTGACGATATGATGTAGTAAGTATAAGTTATTCCGGCAAGTGGACTAAACAGAGGAATAAAAGATAATGTAATATCACAACTATGTAATTTGGAATCTGGAGACCTTAAAATATTGCTTTAAGCGAATCAATATTTAATTAATAACAATATTACTGATATTTTTTTAAGTTGGAATGTTTCACAAAAATCTGATAGCAATGTTGAAAGTTCAACAAGAAACTTGACAAAAATCCCTGAACTGAAACTAAAATGTGAATTACTTCAGGTCTGAGAATAGTTTAAAAAATATAAATAATAGAAAAAATCTTTATTCAAGAAAAAAAAATCTTACCCAAAGAATAACAGTGATGGATTAAAAAAAATTGTTAATGTGAAGTAACAAATCAACTTGTCGACTAAAACCACAGGTTTGTAAGGCCATTCCGACAAGAACTATGATATTAACATGACAGCGAAGGATATGAGGAGCTAACAGATAATGACACTCGCGGTATTAATCATACAAAATAACATCTAATCACTCAACAATGGTAATTTGCATAGTCGGCCTTCAGTAAATATTTACCAACTAGTATTCTAGTACTCAACGCGAGTGGTAGAGCGTTGAGTTGCCTAGTCTCGGGTTCAAATTCTATGGGATCTAGGATCCTGCTGGGGCTCACCCATCCTATATAAGTGGCTACCCTGAATCGGGGGAAAAGTCTGGCTGTTGAGCGTGGTCTAGACAAATCACCTCCCCGCATAACCGTTGTCCTAGAAACATTACAGTCTCTACGACGTGCTGAACCCAAGATCCTCCATGGGTTGAAGTGGTACTTTTTTTTTATGTATATACAAATATAATACTAACTAACTTCCCTTAGCTACAGGCTAGCATGATCCTTGGCCTCTTGAGTTTTCCTCTTCCACTTCTCTCTTCCGATAGCGTACTAGCTTCCCCACATCTCTCTCCTCATCTATCCACCTGCTTCTAGGTCTACCTCTTTTCCAATTTCTATTAAAATGGGGTTAGCATTTTCTTCTGAACTCACTCATCCTCCATTCTGACCATATGCCCATCCCAACTCATTCAACTTTATAGTTAACCCTTGAAATATATCTGTCTTTTAAAAGTCACAAACAGGGACTACAGACACATATGAGCGTTTTTCATGTAATAAGTACATGAAATTATGACTAAAATAAAACATATACATTTTTGTAAGATAGATATATATTAAAAAAACCCTGTACCACTACAACCCATGAAGGGTCTGGGTTCAGTAAATGGTAGAGACTGGACTGTTTCATGGACAACAGTTCTGCAAGGAGGGGACTTGTCCTAGGTCACGCTCAACCACCAGATTTTTCCTCCTTATTTTGGGTTCCCTATTTTTATATTTTATAGAGGCTGGGTGGTACCCAGGAGGGTCCTAGATCCTGTATACGTATACCTTTATCTACAGCATTACACAAAGACAGTTCATGAAACTATTAGGCATATAGAAAACAAAAAAGTAAGTCTTTATATTAAAGAGTTCAAATCAGCTAAAATTTCCTATTTTTTAAATATCTTTTTGGTAGCTACTATTGATATATTGTGACTAATAGCTAGACCGAGACTAATAGCTGTGAAGGAATTTCAAATATCTTTTCTTATTTTGAAGCAATAACAATATGAATTTTACTCATTAGAATAAATGCTTGATTCTTGAAAATAACGTTCCGATTTTATTCAATCTTGTGCAAAAGAAATATAATAATAATATATAATTTGCGCTCTGAAGATTTACTGAAGTAATAGAGCTGACACAGGTTGCAAGTATTCAGCACACAACGATGGTAAGAGTTCAACGCGCGCAGTCTCTCTGGACCGCATCGTCCGCACTTCAAGTGTTGACATATGCTATTATACTCAAATATAATCTCAATTTCACTGTTGCTCTTAATTTTCCACCCTCCATCAGCTCTCATGGAGCAGCAAATCCTTCTAATTACTTTTAATTTACGACAGCCCTCTATTGGCAGACACAAGGTTTCCTCTCCATAGTTGACGATGTAGACGCGATTGCCTGTACTCCTTCCCACGTATCCTCAAACGTAAGATATTAAGGAAAAAAAACTTAAGTGTTCTGGATCTTCCGGAAAAGAAGAGAGACTTAGATTAATGAACTCCTGAGTTGCAGGTGATTAACTCAGTGACCGGTGGATCTTTGCCAACCAACACCGGTGGTCTGATCCAAATTGCTGCCACATTCTTCAATCTCTTTATTTCTCAACATTTACCTTTTTGTATTCCTTTTATTCGATTTATATCGAACGAATAAACTGTTGCTTGTTGGTAATCCTCAACAATATTTATCAAAAAACATTCTTGAACCCAATACTTAAACATTGAATCATCAAGGTATTTTAAACACCCATAGTATTTTATTATGGGTAATGCCTTTAGTAACGGTTGGTTTAGGTACGTTATTAGTTTATTGTTTATCTTTATTTAATATTTATGACAGTATTTTTGGTTTTATTTATTTTATTATTATTTATTTATTTATTATTATCTTATGATCTTGTTGAATTTTTGGATTGTATACGATCCATGCCTAATTTTAGTACATATATAATTTATAATGTAATTATAATAAAATACTGTATTATAATGTATTTATAATAATTATAAATTATATAGAGTATTTAAATCCTTATTGGGAGGCTAGTAGTATCAAAGTTTATTTAATTAGTTCTGTTTTAATGGTCTTTTTTATTATAATTATTTAAAAGGTTATATCTTAAAATTTAAGTAACGCTGATCTTCCCATACTATTCCTGATAACCCTCCGAGGCGTCTGAAAAGAAGATGGCCTCGAGATCATCTACTATAGAACTTTATTGGAGTGCTACCGATGGGTAGTTTCTCCACAAGTGTTTTTCATGTCATATTCTACTTATTAGCACATTTACTTGTTATAAAAGCATTATAGTTGTAAATATCATTAAATTAAATTAAAAAAAAAAAAAAAAGTAACGCTGAAGAAGTTGATATTTTTCTTTTTCTGTTCATATCTGTTATTCTAAAGGGACTTAGTCCCAGAATAAAGTTACTTTTCTATTATATTCTATTCTATCGTTTAATTTAGAGAAAAACCTTGCGGTTATGTATGATCTCGGCCAAGTCGGCTATGGACAACCGCTGACTGAGAAATAATTCAGTCCCTATCATGTGCTATAGTCAAAAACCCTACATGGGCTACATTGGTATAGGTTAAAACAGAAGTAAAGAATCCCAGGTAGCAAATCATTATCACTAAAGCAGCATTTTCATTAAAATACCAAAAGTTAAAATCACGAAATCGCAGAAGAATGTAAAAAAAAAATATTTTTTATTTATTTTTCTTTTGATGGTGATTAAAAAAGTAGGGAGTGCTATAAAATCAACAGAATTTGGTATTTATGGTTGCTTTCAAGGCAGAAAATAGATCAATTGACGTTAAATTCCGTTCGAAATTTTTTTAACAATATACAATAACAATAGTTGTATAAATAAACAGCACTTACATAGTTTTCTTGCTCAACACAGAAGCAGATATGAACTGTTTCTCACCTGAAAAACAAATAATTGTATTAATGACAATGATAATTGGTGAACAAATAAAGAAAATATTAAATTATAAAAAAATAAATTATCTCCATTTTAATAAATGTTAAACTCAATGTTTCACAACACATTTCCATTATTATATGTTATTTGTAAGATAACTCATTAAATGGGGATCACTAAACATTTTGTTTAAACGAAAAAGAAAAAATCAATAAAATAGAGCCAAAACTCAAAATGAAACATTAAATTTTTATTATAATGCAAATGGAAAAAACCACAAGCAGAGCCTTATGTTTCAAATCTGGTGTAAAATACAAACACTTATACAAACAGTCGACGTTTCGCCCATTCAGGCATTATCAAGACACAATAAAAAGTAAGTTCACTCACATCTCAAAACAGAAGTGCAATACATCCCAACGAATAATCGCTCAAAAAGGCTCATAATCCGGGACCAATTATGAGCCTTAGAATCAAAGGTCCCGGGTTATGAGCCTTTTTGAGCGATTATTCGTTGGGATGTATTGCACTTCTGTTTTGAGATGTGAGTGAACTTACTTTTTATTGTATCTTGATAATGCCTGAATGGGTGAAACGTCGAATGTTTGTATAAGTGTTTGTATTTTACACCAGATTTGAAACATAAGGCTCTGCTTGTGGTTTTTTCCATTTGCATTATAAGAAAAAGAACAAATTTAAATAGGAGATAAATATTATTTATATATATATATGTATGTGTGTGTGTGTGTGTGTGTGTGTGTGTTTGTGGGTGAAGTACATTTCATTGTAGAAATAGCAGTGAGTGATGTCCAATAGCGCGTACCACCTGTTTTTGCCCGGAGATAGTTCGCCTTGGGTGGAGCATAATTATGACTATGTGATATAAAACCGACTAGTTTTTTTACCTATATTTTTTAAACAATATTTAAGTTATTCTGGAGGAGTTCTGAGGTCAGAATCAGGTTAAGAGAGGGATACAAGATACGAAAAAGTGGAATATTTCGGGTTTGGAAAAAAATAATTCTGGGAATAAGAGGTTAGGTGTCTCCACAGTTAACCAGTCATGGATAAGTTTTTCTCTATATAAATCCTGCAAGGGATAAGCTAAATAAGGTAAATTATATTTTGCAGTACAAGTTCTGGAATAAGAAAGTTTAAGTTAGATCCAATCCTATATTACCAAGAAACATGTAGAAGATCATTTCTAACTATCTTTCTCCCGACACCCAAAGGTTTTCAAAAACTGAAAATAATTTAAAGCCTGCAAGTTGTTAAATCATTCACAAAGAAACATGTAGATAAAGCACATCTATTTTCACTAACTGCTGGCAAGAAACAAAGGAAAAAAAAAACATGAAGAACTATCAAGTTTACCGTCACGAAACAAGAAAATGTTTATTCGAAGTAAGAATTGTTTCTAGTTTCTCTAGATTTATATCGCATGCTATTTAAAAGTTTCAGACAATCCCCAAGTATCACTCAAAACCATGCAACCGTTTTCGATTATTCGTGCAACCGATTCAGTTAGGAACAGAGAATAAGCTAAGTTTTGATTTGATTCGTCTGACAAAAATCAAGGTCAGATTAAAAACTTTAAATGAACATTCTAAAAGTTAGAGGATAAGCGGTATTTATAATTTATAAATCTTTAATTGTTTAAACCGTTAAAGGTTAGATAAAAGGAACCCCTAATTGGGAGGGATATCCCTATTTTTTCGATCTTAGGAGTTTTTCAATGTTCAATTTTCTTATGGATTTGTATCCGTAATGTTACTACGATAACGTATATATTACCTGTTACATTACATGGTGTCTGTAATAGTAATGCATGATGTAGTAACAATGTTACAGTATATCTAATACAGTGCGATACAAAGCTTCAATACAAGGCGACACAAAGCATACGATTTCAACACTAAGATTGGAAACGAACAAACTCATACGTATGAACAAGGCGTAAAGGGGCAGAATAGAGCTTTAAGATACAATAAATAAATAGAGGCTTTAAGTTTTTTTTTTATATGGTCATTATTCATACAAAACGTTTCAATTTCGGAAAAATGATTTAAATTTTTTTTTTTATAGCGGCTTTCAAGGCTCATCATAAACATAATAGGCCAGCAAGTAGAGTTACTACGATCCTAAAAGACGTGCACGATTTTATTCTTTGATTTGTTTATTTGGATTCAAACATATACGTAAAAATCAAGAATATTGTAACAGAAAAAAAACAAAATGGTTTGTTTTATTTTATTAGTTATTGATTTTATTAATTTTTAAATATTTTTATTTGAAAAGAAAAGATATGTCCAGGACTGGGACTCGAACCCGGGTCGTCCAGTTAGCTAGTCTGGAGCTCTACCAATTGAGCTATCCTGGCTCCATCAGGCTCGCTTCCCGGTCAGAACCCGGATTCAAGTCCCGGTCCTGGACATATCTTTTCTTTTCAAATACAAATATTTCAAAATGGTTTGATTTGATTCCAGCTTATCTTTTTTTTTTTTTTTTACATTTTAGAGAAGAATACATAGTAACCGTATTATTATAGAAGATTAAATATCCAATCAAGCTAAAGGTCTCTGATTCAAACCCTTATGCAGCAGATAAATTATTTAATCAGCTAACAGCCATTGATGGACCCTGCGGGATCTGCAGACCCTTCTAAGGCTACACCTACATTGGATCCGATTCGGTGCGACTGATTCTATCACATACGATGCTGGGGTGTATACATTATACATATTTTACTATACATTATAGTAAAATATAAATGTATTGAAAATAATTAATAAATAATCTTAATTTTATAAATTTAAAGAACCAAATGTTATAACTCTCGATATATTTCAGTCATTTGGTTTGCTAGCGACGTCTCACCGTATCACACCGGATCTAATGTAGGTGTAGCCTAAGGATTACCCAAAGCGGATACCCTTAATTGGGGAGAAATCCTGGAGGGTGAGGTCCTAGAGTTTCTACCACGTAATGAATCCAATTCTCCGTAGGTTGTAGTTATACAGTTTTTTTATATTAATTATTATACAAGGAAGAAATTGGTCCGGGTGGAGGGAAGAAAAAAATCTCTTTATTAAGGAGAACTATTTATTTTAAAGCCAATGTTTCGACCCACACTGCAGTTCTTCTTCTGGGTTAAATATAAAAGATACATACAAGTTAAAATAATAAACAGTAAATAACAATAACCCTTTAACGCAGAACTTACCAGTCACCGATCGCAATAATGAATAACTATTTATGATATAATAAGTATGAATGCGGATTTTTTAAAGCGGCATAATAACATTTCAGAAGCTCATAAAAGTGAACAATATCATTAATTAAACGAATTTTGTTACTGCCTAAGTATCATCTATATTTATGGGCTTTATCAAACAGATCCTCAATTCTCAGAATTTCAAATCCTTTCTCATTTGTGACCTAGTCTTTGATCTGAATGCAGAATATACGCCATTGGAATCCCAAAGACGTTTTCACTTGCTCTTCTATATATCCAAGGTGTGTAGAACACGAAGGTGAGTTCCTGCGTGCTTCGGAAAATGCAATAACCAATATCCAGTAAGAGCAATATATTCAGACCGCAGTTTTAGATCTCGACTTTCCTTCTTGTAACGGTATGGCTTCAGGCCTATCGAAGAGTTAAGAATATAGAAAGTAAAATATTACGAAAAGTCTATATCTAAAACGATTCAATGGAATTAAATATGATAATATAGTAATCTTAATTATTTATTTAAGTGAATTATGCTTGAATAATATTAGGCGGCCTTATAAATATGAGAAAGAAAATGTCCGGGTGGAAGTCAAGAATTTTACCATATTTACCACATTCTCTTACTAATTTCTTCTTTGTTTCAACCGACCAAGGTAGAATAAACAGTTATGTATTTTTTTTAATATATTGATTTTTGATACCCTCCAAACTGGGCTGTCAGAAAATAAATTCGAGTAAACCATAACAGAATCAAAAGAATTCAAACCTTATTTTGCGGATCCATTTTATAGAAGTGCCACTGAAATGAGTTTCTCCCTATATTATCGTATTTAGTTAAATTTTGCATTTCTTTTTTATTTTAATACTTTTTTACTTATATGATACATGTATATCTATATATATATATATATATATATATATATATATTTTTTTTTTTCTGTATAACGTTTATGACACACAAACAAAGAAAGAAAACGACTTTCTTTAAACCTCGTTTCTGTGCTAATTGTGTAAAAAGTGAGAACTAGAAAACTTTTCTTGCCTTTACCATTTAATTGGATTACTTCTTCCTTATGTATAACATGTAGCAAATGGACAGTATTAAGATTAATGGAGTCGGCTAACACTTTGCGAACCATACCAAGACCGGTTACATCGGCAACCGGTTTGAGGTAATCGTTTTCACCACTTCCTAGGTATGGAAGGTTGAGACGCATCAGAACCTTCTTAAGCAATTTTATGCTGCTTCTGCATTTTTCCCAGGAAAGCGCTCGACTTCCTGATCAGCTTCCAGTCGTGTTAGTACTCAACAATAGTTTCTCCGATTTTACACCCGAGAAAGTTTCCAATTTAAATATAATTCAAGCTTTATTCTAAGCGTATAAACATTTAGTAAGATGAACAATATAGTTTGTGTACTTCGCATGCGCGTAAGTAATATGCGGGTAAGTAGTGTGTGTAATATGTAAGTGATATAAGTAATAGGTTAAAAAACCAAGCTGGTTGTATTTAAAAAAGTCTGTACCACTACAACCCGTGAAGGGTCTGGGGTTGAGTACATAGTAGAGACTGTGTTGTTCATCAACAGATTTGCACTGAGGAGATTTGGCTAAGATCACGTTCAACCTACAGGATTACCCCTTATTTTGGGTAATCACTTTACAGAGACTGGGTGAGCCCCAGGAAGGGCCCTAGACCCCATATGATCCACCTCCTGCCACTGACAGATTAAATAATAGTCGCCCCCGCACGTGGGGTTTAAACACGGGACCTTAGGTATCGCTTTACAATTTTAAAAAATATATAATTTTTTAAAAATTAATATTGATATTAAATCAACAATAATAGATATTAATAGCTAACAGAGAAAAGTTACTCAACGTGGACTGTTATTTTCCTCACAACCTGTTATTTAAAAAAATGTATAATATTTCTACTCCCATCCATATTTAAATATGTATTTAGGTAACACTTATGAAATAATAAGAAGACTATGACATGATTACATAAATTAATAACACAATGAAGCTCTATTATTCCTAACGTGTTTGAATCAGGAAGGTCGCTCGCTACGTTTTTATCCCACGGCACTATTTTGAGACAAAACGAAAAACCTTGGACGAATTTCTCACGATTTTTCTGCATGGATAAGAGAAAAACTATGAGACTAGAACGTACAAAAAACCGTTTTTAAGATCAGTAAACACGTTTCATCTAAATACTTAATAGTACGTCAGATAAAATAAGTACGAAATAATTGTAATTTTTAAAACAAAAGATACGTTTTTCTAAAAAATATAAAAATAATTATCGTGTATCTCATAATAATGAAAATATAATGCGAACAATAATAGAAAATTTATGTTCATTGAGACATTATAAAATAATTTGAGTCATTTTTAGATGTAAAATTTAAATGAGCCAAAAATAAACCCTCAATCCTCTCTTTCAATTATTTTTTTTTCTAAATAGGGTCGATGTATTTTATTATCATTAAAATAATTAATATTTATGAAAAAAATTAATAATAGTTTAAGATGATAATAATTGATCATACAATTTTATACATTTTCTATATAACAGATTTATATTTTATCATTATATTTCCAACCATACACAATTAACATATATTAACAAAAATATAGTAAAATACCGTTCACTAAATGAACGGTATTTTACTTATGAGATATCCTACATTTTTTATTGTACTTTTACCATTTCACTACCCTAATTTAAAAATAGCGAATCAAGATTCAGTACTCCGTAGGTTATGTTGGTACTCCTTCAAAGCAATATTTACCTTGTTTTGTTTTTTTCTGATGTCAATTTTAATGTAACCTGTGGCTATTCTAATGATAAATTTACGATTAGTGGATAGTTTTATAAAAAAAATTTAAATCACCCAATTAATAATAATTGTAAAATCCTACTGATATATCAATTTTTCAATATACAACATATATCTTAAAATCCATCGTTTCTCCAGTAGGTTATTAATATCGATATACTAGTTAATATTTAATATTATTTATAAAATGTAAAAAGTGAGTGGAAAAATTCCAAAAAAAAAGCCTTGTCTTTAAAATAAAAACAGGAAACAAAATACCTGTTGATATTTCGAATTTAAACATCGTTAGAAAAAGAATAATAGCAAAGAAAAAAAAAAGTTCTTTATTTCTTTACTTTATTTTTAACCATCCCTGACCTCATGATCTTCATTATTAATTAAATATGATTTTAAGTTGATTTGATAAGTAATGAAAAATTACAATATTCCTAATTGAAAATGATTATTTATAATTCGTATATTCATATTATTTCATAAATAATGAGAATTATCAAACACTACTTGCTTAGCATAGTTCTCACAACCGACAAGGACTTTGTCAGACAATGTATTCCCTATTCTTCAACACCCATTGGCTGATTCCTGAGATGAGGTAAGATCCTGATATGCCAGGACGGATGGGTGATGCAAGAGATGAAAACCGCCGACCACAGGATCTGGGCTCGGCAAGTCATGGACAATGGGAACCAGTGTAGAGACCACAGCCGTGGTGAAATATATTCCACCTCGCATACATATATATATAATATATAAAGGATTCACTACATGGTGGATACTGTACTGTTTCATAGATCGCGCTGAACCTCCTACTTAACTGCATTTTACCCACAATCAAGGCAATATGGTATATATATCAAACCCCTGGTTCGAAAATGGCAAAAAATACGTTACTGCAGAAGTCCGTCATAAAAATTAATATTTTTTCCGCCTATATTTTAAAATGTTAATTATTTTTTAATATAAAGTGATTAATTCGAGTAAAAACAAATATGTTGTAAAAAGTTGAATTGTTTATTTATTTTACGTGTATGCTGCTATGGCTAATCGGACGATGCTTCAGTGGGAGTCAAAATTTTGAATATCCAGATATAACTGTAAAGGGATCTTTCACGCTCGTTAAACCCGCAGGTGCTCACCTGATACTGCAAGAGACCGTCTTTTTACGTCCCCTCCTAAAATCGGCATAATCAAGGATTTTTTACTTACTTTCTCTTTTTTACTCCAAATCCAACTGCCGGGCTACGAGCCTGCGATCTTGGTCATAGTACTAGAGGAGTTCTAATGTAACTAGGATTAACTTAATTATTAATTATTTAATTAATATAAATAAATATATTTATTAGTGTTTAAAAATCCCAAATCCACCTGCCGGGCTAAGAACCAGCAATCCTGGTAAGTTGTTATGTTTACTACTACACCTAAGGGTCACCTTTTAACCGCTCATAGAAGTTGGTTAAATAATATCTAATATATAAAATTGTCGTGTCACAATGTTTGTAACAAAACTCCTCCAAAACGACTCGACCGATTCTTACGAAATTGTGTGTGTGTATTCTGTAGGTCTGAGAATCGTACTATTTTTCATACCCCTGAGTGATAAGGGTCGGCCATGATTATTGATTATGCGTCGATCGTAGTAGCGACGCTTGATGATGCTGCGTTTTTGATATGTTGTAAGGGCATGTCTGAGTAGTGCAAATATCCAAGTTTTTTAAAAATAACTACTTTTAAAGAAGATGAACTTTGATTTTTTGAAATTTTTCATACCCCTAAGTGATATGTGTCGGCTATTATTCAATAATAATCAATTATGCGTAATTTGAATCCACCAATTATGGAATGGTACACCTTTGTTCATCAAAAATATCACCGGGAATGTTATTGAAGCAGCAATGTTGACTGGAATCTTTAAAGGAGAAATCGTCCTGTAGTCAAGTATTCCAATGATACCATCAGAACCCATAATACCTTTCAAAAGACTTCAATTTGATATACGCTGGGCTTTTGCTATGACCATCAACAAGCCTCAAGGCCAGACAATGTCCATTTGCGGTTTGGACCTAGAACATTCATGTTTCTCCCATGGACAATTATATGTTGCATACTCACGTGTTAGTAAACCATCTAATCTATTTGTATTAGCAAAGGACAGATTAACAAAAAATATTGTGCATCAATTAGCACTCAATTAAATTGAAATAAATAATTATAATTTAAAAAACGTTATTAGCCATAATCAAAAATCACCCATGATAAAGCTCATTCATTAATCTAATGTTTATATTTTATCAGTTAAGAATTTTGTATATTATTTATTTATTATATACTATACTTAGATATAAGATGAATAAAATGTAAAATCAAAAATCCATTTAATTCATTTTTTCCATTCATTCATTGTTTATTTAAAATTCAAATTTTAACGTAATCTTTTTTAAAACTATTACAACAGCCACAGCAACGCGTGACCTAGTTTTAAAAGAATATTATAAGCAAAACGACTTGAATTACTTTAATAAGTTGTATGTTTATATTCATGTTTTATTTAACTGTTCCAGTTTAAATTTTATAGAAATATGCTTGCGTATGGATCGGTTTATTATTCATTATAACGCTATAAAAATTTTGTAGAACCCATTAAAATCTGGAAACGTTTATTCTAATATTTTACAATCACTAAACATTATGTCGCCATTTATCAATCAGGCAATTATAACGAAATAGAAAACCACCATAATGGCCCTAAAATAAATTTAAGACAAAAGAAAAAAACGAAACTAATTGGTTACAAACTATATCTGCTTAAAAGATTCTTATTATAGACCGGAAGGAGGTGTCTACAACATCCGTCAGTCAGTTTCTATTTTAGTATAATAAGATACTCGACTACAATTCACTGCTTCCTAGACGCCAGTGCCTCCTAGATCGATATGTCACAACATAATCGATTCGAGAGGAAATCGATAGCGCTGAGATAGTTCGCGTGTTTCTAACAAAGTAAAGATGTCCGTGTTTCGGGTCACCCTTTTAAAAGGCTTTCAACCCTTCGTCTTGAGGTTAAAGTTCTTTTCAAAAGGAATAATTAATTGATAATATCATTAATCTATTTTAGGATTTAATGGAATTTATCAGAGCCTATTTTTCGTAGTTACACAATAATTTATCACTTGAAGAAACTTTTCACCTATTGGACTAAATAAATTTGATAAATATGTTACGTATATTTTTTCATTATTTTTTCCTAAATCCACCTAACCTGATTGATGATCGTCACCCTAATCACATAGAAATAGTTCACAAAATAGCAACAATAAACAGAAGTTAATAAGTGATGAGCCCAAAGGTTAGTCTCCCAAAAAGTTCCAATAGGTTAGTCTCCAAGAGCCCAATAGTTAGTCTCCCAATACTTCGTGAAGTTGGGAGAATTGCGTTTAGTCTTCTTGCAAGCAAAGCGATTTATTATTATCTTGTAATTTATTTTTGCCTCAGATTCCTCTGAAACCAATTGCACATCCCGGAATTCAATGTTAAATGGAATTTAAAAGGTATTACTGATTTTAAAATTGTTTGGCAGCACTGTAGGAGCCCTACTGTGTAATTTTCAATTTTTCCACTCGTATATATAAAATCATGTCCCTTTACAACCAATGAATGATCTTGGGTACAGAACGTTGTAGGGACTGTACTGTTTTTAGGACAGCAGATGTGCTGGTGGTTTGTCATAAATCACGCTCGGCCACCAGGTTTTCCGCCATTTGAGGTTTGGGTAAGTCCTAGGAGGGTTTCCAGATCTTACAGGCCCCACCCCCGGTTTTTATCAGATTAAATAAATAATATCTCAGAGCCGGATTTGAACCCGGGACCTTCGGTACGACAACTCAGCGCTCTACCATTGAGTTACCCAGTCCCCTGATGAGGATAGCCTATTATCGAACCACTGGCGCCAGATAATAAAAATATTAATTTAAACTAAATAAAGATGTTATCAGCCTTGACGTGTGACAAGGGGACAAGCTACACATGTCCCAGTGTCTTCTTTGTGTCACCGTTGACATTTGAGGATTTGACCCAGACATTTACATACTACAAGTTCTCTCGCTGCCTCTATATATAGTCAATGTCTATGTATATGATCATAAAAATACTTATATAGCGCCTTATTAAATACTTATATTATCATTCGTAAAGGAGTTAATTAAGATGATAATAAAAAAACAAACATATTTATATGTATTAGTAGCGTTGCTTTGGCTGTCATAAGAGTTTAAAAAAATATTAGTTAAAATTTGAATTTTAAAGAAATAATGAATGAATGAAAACATGAATATAATAGATTTTTGATTTCACATTTTATTCATCTTATATCAAACTATAGTACATAATAATCAACTTAGGGGTATGCAAAACAGTTTACATCCTATTCTCAGACGTACTGAATATACGCAATAAATTTCATAAGAATCGGTCAAATCGTTTCGGTGGAGTTTTGTTACAAATACTGTGACACGACAATTTTATATATTAGATAGAACTAAGAATCCGGTTAGCAATTAGTGTATTGAAACTTAACTGTTTGACCTACTGTGGTTAAGCTCAAATTGTAGAAAATTTAATCTACTTTAAAAAAGGTTACACAGGCTTTTTTTTTAAACGCACCGTTTAGGAGATACAGGCCAAAAACTGAAATAACTCCTAAAATTTAGAGGTTTTTCATCCACCAAAAGTTTTCCCATCCGTTTTTTCTGATGAAAATTTAGATTCACACTACAAAGACATGCCCTTACATCATATCAGAAATGCGGCAGGTTAGAATAAAATATAATTTCGCAAAAAAAATATCGCGGTGATTAATCGAAATAAAACATAGCCCATATTTTAAGTCGGACAATGCTAGATATCTATGCGATTCTTTCTCATTCCATAATTCGTTTATGGCATATGAGTTGTGAAATCACCTACTATCTTATGGTTCGCCGATTCTAATAAACTTAACTATTTTAGGGAAAAAATTAACTGATAAAAAACTGAAAAAATAAAAAAGATAAAAGTGCTTTAACCACTGAGCTACTAGGGGCAGTATCCAAGCCAGACAAATCCATTCTCCTCACCGATCCTTTATGTATGTTCTCGCAATATTTGTATAGACGGGGAAGAATGTTCATTGAACATTAGTTTAATTGGGATCTTGATGACTTACGTCGATTTTATATTTACAATTTATTTTTATTTATTGTTCTTTTGATGGAAATATTTTTTATTTGAAGAGAAAAGATTTGTCCTGGCCGGGTTTCGAACCCGGGTCGTCTGCATCTTTAGTGCAGTGCTCTTACCATTGAGCTACCAAGGGTCGTATCTAAGGCAGACAAATTCTCTTCACCGAACCTATACCCCCGTGTTTTCGCAATATTTCCGATATAGGATCGGTGAAACGATGTAGACGACCCGGGTTCGAATCCCGACCAGGACAAATCTTTTCTCTAAGAAATAAAAAATATTTAAATATATTAATGTGTCAAATTGTATTTTTTTTTTAATCACAAGGAAGATGACATTTAAGTTTTAATTATTGTCTATATCGTATTACACTACTTTAAAATTAAAAAAAAATAATGCTTATGACTATATAACGGTTCTAAATGGAGGTGACTTGATACAGATTAACCATTCCCCACCTAATTATGAGTACCCACTTTAGAGGTTGAGCGAGGTTCAAGAGGGTCTCCGGATACACAAGATAAGTAATTTATCTGCCACAACAGGTCACTAACTCTGAACCTAGAGCTCAGTAACTCAGTGGCTTAATGAGCTAAGCAATTTCAACTAAAATATAAAACTACATTTCCTCGTGCTTATAGGGAACCCATTCAGCTGGAATAAATATTTGTTATCTCTGACAGACGATAGGTAGCCGTCCAAGAACCATTAGCTTCACTTGACGTTGACGTGAGTAAACATTACGATGGGGAGGGACATCTTCCAAACCGAGTCCTGAAGTGTACTCCACGAGAAAGCTAAATATATTCGAAAGTCAGGAAAACGATGAAATAAAACCAGAAAGGATTGCGATTTAAAATCATTCATGGAGAATAAGATATCAGAGAAAAACAAAGGGAGATTTTTTTCAGATTAAAAAGTTGGTAGCGATATTAATAAGTGATATCACATATCTCTTCAGCTGTAAGAAGCTATCGATTCAGTGGAAATGAATACTCAATTATCTTTACAAAAATAAATAATGTAAACATAGCTAAAAAAAGAACTTCAACAAGGGTCAACTGTTGTGTAGTGGTTTGCAGAACCACCAACGAAAATCGCGGCTTGTAGCTCGGGAAGTAACATTAGGATTTTTTATACGCCGTTTTTCAGGAGTGGGTATAAAACGGCGGTCCCGAGGTTGTGCGATGACATGTACTCGATAAAGATCCATATCCTGATTATACACGTATTGGCAAAATTAAAGATTTACACTGTAGCATCGTTCAATTAGTCATAGCAGCATAAAAGAACTTGAAATAAAGTAACAAACACGTCAACCTTTTATGAGTTATACGTTCTCACTCCCACTTCTATTGAATTAAAATCCTGTAAACTGGTGGATATTTATTACAAATTAATATTGTTAAAAATAATATTACAATAAATATAATTCAAAATATTAAAACAACAGATAAACACTAATCTGATACACTCTACTGCTGAACAATACTTAACTCATTTGCATCCATTGCTCAGTGCGGAATGCGGAATGTTGCTCAAACCGTGGTTGGCTGCTGTTATCGATAGTATAATAATCCGCGAGCCGCGACTGTCATTTGTCAACAAAAGAGAAATATTCTATAAATAGTTTTTACGATTTGTTCTTATGTTAAAAACTGAAAATTATATGCATTGTCTCCGTAGCGGAACCCTCGAGTTTGAAGACAAAGTTTAAATGGCTCCGCTCCGGAGCCCTCGAGTGCAAAGGGTTAATAATTAGAATTACAAAAATTACTGGGAAATCCCATTTCCCAATAATATTAGATTAAAAATCTATAACATGACGAAATTTAAAAAAATCCCATTTAACTTACACTAAAAATTAACTTAAATTACTTAATAATTAATTGAATTCTATTACTTAGTACAATTATCAAAATGTAATTTTTAAGGGAAATCCCACTACATATAAAATCGAATTAAAATCTGCAACGTGGCGAAATAACAAATTCATGGTCTTGAACAGTTATTAAAACCTAAAAATATCCCTGTTGTGAAGGTTAATCGATTTTCGCCCCGTTTGTATAACTAAAACTAAATAATAAGGAAGTGAACAAAACTTCAATGAGTCTTTATTTTAACACAATTATCCTCATTAAAAGCGAACATTAAACTTTTCAATACAGATTGTTAAACGTTGAATTAGCAACAACTAAATTACGGCTAAACGGCCGAGCGTTGTTATAGACAATAACGCAAATGGTTTGCGGGACGAGTTAGGAATGTATAATCGCAGGTGTTCATCAAGGTCATAAAAAATCGATTAATCATGCCTAGCCATCTTCTCCCTCTATTTCCGTTTCAACTGACATTTTTTTTTTTAATAGAAAAAATATTTAATTAAACTCAGTCCCTTCCAAGGGATTTGGAGCGTAAAATTAGAATAGGATGTTATGTTAAAATTTATTTTTGTGATTTTCGTACATCATACTACGATCCTAGATCAGGAATCAAATCTTCAGAAAGATCAGGAAACTAAAGTGCGCATTCCGAAAAAATAAAATTCAGGAGAAATATTAAAGAGAAGAGAGTATGATTAAGTTAGCGCAGTTCTTAGATGGCTTGTTAAGAATAATAAAGAAAACACTTACAAAGAATATTACAATCCCAATCCCTTCTTTACTAATATCATAAATACAGAAAGCTCCAAAAACGTGGAACGAACACTGAATCATATCAAAATGTGTACTTCATACTTTGATCCTATTACATACTAGGACATAAAACTGTTACTATAATATACAAATAACTAATTTTAATAAGGATCGTACAGTTTTCAAGACAACTGTTGTTCTCATTCTCCAAACCTATAGATCAGTCTGTACTGTTAATAGGACATCAGTTGTGCAGGAGAGTACTTTGGCAGAGATCACACCTTCAGGTTTACCCCCGGGAAGGTCTGCACACCCCAAAGAGTCCTCGCGTTGCTGTTAACAGGTAAAATAATTTATCTTCCACAAGCCGATTTGAACCCGGAACCTTCCGCATAGCAACTCAGCAATTATCCTTTCAGTAAATTAGAGAAAAAAAATCTTCGACTAAAGCAATTGGGGTTCGTTCTTGGTGTTAATTAAATATACTTTTTTTTTTTTAATTATTTTATTGAATTGTACAACTGTAATATATACATCTAGTGCAAGGGCTGTATGAATAAATAAATACATGAAAGGACGTGTAGAGGCACTACCCACTGGCAGCACTCTAATTACATTTCTATTATAGAAGGTCCCGAGGCCATCTTCTCTTCATACGCCTAGGAGGATTGTCCGGGATGGTATTGGATGCAAGAATGGAAACTAGTGGGTTTGGATAAACATAAAAATGAATAAAAATTTTCATGAAATTTCCGCTCTTTGCTTAAGGATTTAAACCCTGAGGAGTTAGGATTTTATCTAAACTCAACTTTAAAATATTTCTTTTTATTTACCTTTCCAGAAGATATAGGGTAAGCCAGAAAACTGGAATAATAACAAATAACTTTGCTCTAATATTTTATCAAAATCGTTATCATTATCAACTATATACAATTGAAAAAATTCCTATAAATCAATAAACATGTAATAGCTATATGTCGAATATAAAACTCGTTATGCAAATCAGAAACAAAATAGAACATTAATTTACTTGTAAATATGCTGAAAGTATCTCAAGGTTCGTGTTCAGTCAAAACTGTTTACCATTCAAGGTTCGAAAGATCAAAGCGGTAAAAGTGTACAATCATTTCTGACACCTCTACATTACCAATTTCAATTATCAAAAGTGTATCATAGGAAATCGATTTGGGCTTCCGTATAAATCTCTAAAATGTAATACATATTTTTTTATGATAAACTATAATTGTATTATTCGTTTCCTCTATATATCTATGTATAAGTATGTACGTTATAATAATAATAAGGCTAAGCGAACCCGAAGGCTCGATGCCGATACCACCAATCTAACAAAATCCGGCCCACGGATCTCTAACCAAACCCAAATTCGCCATATCACTTAACCCCACCTAGACCTTGTTAACTTTTTGGGAATTCTTTCGTATGGAACAAACATCATCATCATCATCATAATCTTTCCCTCTCTACCGCTGCGCAGTGTGGGGATGCTCTGTATTGAGTGTACCTTTCTTGTACCAATTCTCCCCTCCTGCTCCAGCCCAGCCCTTCTTCCCAGGTGATCCGTGGTCTTCCTCTTGGTCTTCTTCCGTCTACTCTCGTCTCATATGTTATCCTGGCCGTTCTCTCCATGCTCATCCTCAAAAGGTGCCCAAGCCATCTTGGTTTATTTTCTTTATGAGTGGTTTCTACCGGCTGTACCTCGAGGTTCGATCTTATTGTGATGTTGCGGATCCTATCTGTCCTGGTCCTTCTTTCAACCTTTCTTAGGTATCTCATTTCCATTTTATGTATCTGCCCTTTGTGTTTTGAGGTAAGGGTCCATGATTCCATGATTTAACATACAAAATTAAAAAGACAAGAACTGACAAGACACTAAAAACACTTATCACATCTTCTAGACTATGGATTTTCACTTAACTTGTAAAACAAACGACTCATCTGCAACACTGTAGATTTAAGAGCAATTTAGAAATAAGGAACAGAAACTTGAGGTTCAATAAAACATGTCCATTTTTAAGAGCAAATAATAAAGACAAACTTCAGATATTATTAACACACAAGACAGATTATTTGTTCTTAGAGGTGTAAATTAAATTGATAATTCTTTAAATAAATGGGGTTTTTTCATAAACCGTTTTTATAACTTATTACAAGCT
Source organism: Troilus luridus (assembly GCA_964056705.1). NCBI lineage: Eukaryota > Metazoa > Arthropoda > Insecta > Hemiptera > Pentatomidae > Troilus > Troilus luridus. Next base: position 29,834,500 of record OZ057417.1, on the reverse strand, counting down.
ATACTGCTTTAATAATGTACAGTATCTTCATTTTATTAATTATAAGGAAACTTTTAACATTGTAGCGTTTATTTCTTCTGTTGAAAATTATAAACTTTAAATGGTTCTACACGTATAGATGAACCATAAAACATAAAATTTTACACACTAACAGACAGAACTCATTGTATATCCTATCCCGCATGGTTTTATACACTGCCAAAAGTTGTATTTGTCAAATTAATTTTATAAACAATATACATCTTGAGTCTGAAAAAATCTAATTCTACTTCCAAAGATCAGGGTATATTAATAATTTCAAAGCTGCAGTTAAAATTTTTATTTTAGACTATCTAGTATTAGTTAATCATGTAAAGATCTTGGAGGATAAGAAACTCCAAAAAAACCTAAACTGTAATCATACTATTTATAAAATTTATAAAAAGTTAAATAAATAAAATATTCCTTAAGACTATAAAATAGTATTAAACAAAGTTGCTAACTACTTGTAAATTTATTTTCTATCTCCAACCTAACCACTTTCTCATCCATTACATTTTTAGTTTCACTACTTTAAAATTTGTAATGTAAAAAAATGAAAGTTTTTCTTCTAACCAATTACTATAGTTCTCCGTCCTTAATTGAAGACGTGTAAACCAGAGAAAACGACTGAATTAAACAACAGTAATAAAAAACACTGTCCAGTTAACAGGGATTATATATGTTATTACACTTTCCAGTTCTGATCTTTAGTGTCCATTAATCCGGTTTTATTGCATTAATGCAATTTAAAATTAATTGTAAAATATCTTGTAGTATACACAGAATGTAAATTGTTTTCTTTATTACAACGTTCACTTGAATAATTGTATATTAAAATTAAATTAACGAATATTGCAAGATAAGATAAATAAATAGTTTCAATATTTTTCATGATAATGACAAAAATCAAAGCCCACTTTCTGGAATATTTTACCTCACTAATACAGATATCCTACAAAAACAGCATAATTTAGGTAATAAAAGTATATTAATCGAATATAATTAGTAAATTAAAACTATTTATTTTTTTTTTAATTTATTTTTTATCGATATCTTGATGGATATAAAAATAAAACTTCTAAATGTCAATCAGCTTCAATCGATTATATTTGATGGTTTGATTAATTATTATTATGATACTGTTATTATATCAAGCTACTATTTCGATGTAATAAAATAAATAATTATATCGATCTTCAACCCAATTTTTCCAATTTTATATATATATATATATATGAAATAATGCTGACCACCCATCACGAATACATTAGCTATAAAACAATCTTAAATCGCACCGCACCTATAATTTTTTGTTAATTAATTGACAATTTGTCCTGGTTCAAAGGCGGTAAGACCTTAACCTACAGAATTCTTAAGGACAGGCATGACAGCCTTCAGATTGAAATTTTATTCCATTTATTATTAATTGGCGCATGATCACTTTTAACTTTTCTGTCTCTCTCTCTCTCTCTCTATATATATATATATATATATATCTTTTATCGATTATGATTTCGAAATAGTAGTTTCATATCCAGTAAAACAATATCAATAACATTAATAATCAATACATAAAAAATATACGTCTGTTTTATAATTGCTTATTATTATTATTACGTTTATATCCATCAATACATTGATGAAATTTCATTTCTTAAAGAAAAACACAGTTTTATGGATTTAATTATTATGAATATTTTTAACAAATTTAATTTAACGAACACATTATCTTATTTATACAGATTATACATAAATAGTTTATTGCTCTATATACTTTTTTTTCATTCTTTCTTGAACTATTTTTCTCAGCTGATTCTTGAAATTGTTGAAGTGGTGGAATCGTACATCGATTGAAAAAATAAATCTAAGCGTCGCTAAATGGCATCGAAAAAACCGATTAAAATATTTTATTCCGTTCAAAAATTATTTATATATAGTAATATGAGGGGGGTTAAATAGTTTGGTAGCCTAAACAGCAACAATTAACAATTTATAAATCTTTTACTAATGAAAGAAATATAAATATTTTTTTAATAATATATGAATAAAGAACTAAAGGCAGAATATAAATAAATAAGTATCAGAGTATTCATTTTCATGTACAATGGTTGCATGCTACAAAAATGTCGGTATTTTCCCATCATTTATAATAAACAAATTTAACTCTTGGCTTGGCGGCTAAATACTTATGCTTTCTAGTAAACCGATGATTTGTTGTATTTAAGGAATAATGAGAAAAATATTAAATTACATAAAAACATTGATGGAATACAGTAAATTATTATTTATCTTAAAAAAGATAATACTTGCTTTCTAGTGGAAGGTAGTATGTATTTGAGAGGAAATACATTTGAATTCAGAAGGGTTCAGACGTTAAATATGCCTAAACATCTAAAAGGGCACGTCTAAACATTCTCAAAGCAAAATCGTATAAATAAAACCAAGTTCATTGACGTTAGTCCAGAAGCTACAATAGATTTCCAATTCCTTAAAGATTCAACTCCCAATGATAAATAGACGTGTACTTTTCATTTTAAATCATTTAATGACCTTAATCGAATTAAAAAGTTAAATTAAGGACGGAATTAGAAATTCGCATTAAACGAGTTCGTCTTTAAGGTAAAAAGAAGATCTAGATGATCACCATCATTATAGAAATTATAGAGAGATTTGGTTAAGAAAAGAAAACAGAAAAAAAGCGAACACGAGAACCCAGTGTTTGCTTTTTTTCTTCTTTTTTCTACAGCAACGATAAGACATCTAACTAGTTTAAAATTTCACTTCATAATCATATTATGATTGTTACAAACCCATAATTTTAAATGAGGAGTTGGGTAGATCTGTGTGGATAGTGGTGAGCTCCCGTGTCGAAGGTTTGGGGTTCAAACCCGGATATGGCGGATAATTTATTTAATCTATTAACAGTCAGGAATGGATCCTTTGGGATCTGGAGAACCTCCTAGGATCCACCCAACCTCTATGAAATATGAAACCAATTAGGGGGAAAGTAGGAAATGATAGATGAATAGATAGGGATGAAGGAAACTAGGGGGTTTGTGATCTGGGAATCACCCGTTTTCCTAGGAACACCTTAAGTATCAACCATGTCCTGAACCCGAGAATCTCCATGGGTTGTAGTGGTACAATTTTTTTTTAAAGTTTTATTTTCTGATATTTTCTATTATTTCTAACTCTAAGTTACTTTAACAAATACAAATAAATAAAACACATAATGAGCAATTTACAAACAGTAATAGGGGACCAATGAAAATTTAAGGAAATATTTTTTAAAAATATCAAAAACCTAAACATATTTAACTACTTTGATAGACACAACAGAAAAAATTGGGACTTTTAGATATTAATTTAATTTATATAATTCACTTTTATCCTAAACCGTTGGTGGTTTCAGTTTGTTTATTCTTTATTATTAATAAATTTATTAAAATATTCTAAGACATTTAAAATGGCCGAAGTCTCGTCGTTTTATTTAAAATAATCTAGAAAATATATAATATGGTAAAATGCCAATATTTTTTTATAATAAAAATAATAAATTATTTAATTTTTCGTATTAAATAAAAACTTGAAATTATCCTTTACTTAAAATTTAACGTTGCCAATATGCATGGATTTAAAAAATGTATATATTACATAATTATTATATATTCGTATATAACAGAATATAAAAAACAAGGAACAAAGAAATTTCTATAGCAAAGAAATTTAATTGGCCTAGACAAAAATAAAATATACAGAGATTATGTTAACTATAGCCGTTAAACACACATTTAATTTCAATTATTAGGTAAAAGTTTTATTTAAATTAAATTGTCACGAAATGTACTATTTATATATGAGTAATTTATCCATTTATGATCGAGGCATACACAAAAAATTACGAGTTCAGGCACAAATTAAACGTAGTAGAAGTAATGTATTTATGTAAATGAAATTTTTAAAACGAGGAGTTTTCTGTTTTTCTATTTTTTTTTTAAAATAATTACTTGCATACAAAGGCTAGTCAATGAATGCATTTAAAACATTTACTTAACTATGCATTAGCCGACAAAGCTTCCATTTAAAACCCGATCATGCCAAGTCTAGGAAGTTTAAAAACGAGCTATTTCCCAAGTGGATGACGTTTAGAGATAATTTAAATAAAATAAAATAACTTCAAAGTGCCTAGTTGTAAACAAATATTTCGCTACAAGACTGAGAAGCAGTCTTTCTTCTTCTGATGCAAATATATTCAAATACCTCGCCACAATACTAAACCTTCCGTAAGAGAACAAAAAGATCAGGAGATCCTTTCACAATCGTTCACCTTGGCATTCGACAACTGCAGTTCCCAACTTCGTAGCAGACCTTTTCGCCTTCGAACCTAATAGCGGAATAAAGTGTGATCACGACTTCAGGAAGGGAGGTTGGCACGATGTTAATTCGAGTTAGAAAATTGCATGTAAATTATGTAATTAAATATTACATTCATGCAGTCAGAAAGGGGGTGGTACAGCGCTGAGTTTCTCTGCCGAACAGGGTTCAAATCCGGCTGTAACAAATAATTATTTAATCTGTTAACAGTCAGGAATGGATCCTTGAGGACATGGATACCTTCATGGGGCTAACCCAGCCTCTATAAAGTGAGTACCCTTAATTGAGAAAAACTTTGCTGATGCACGCTGTTGAGGAAGAATAAGACCACCTTGCAAAACTCTTTTTCTAGAAACAGTACAGTCTCTACCAACACAAGACTATTCATGAGTAGCAGTGGTCCAGAAAAAAAAAAATTTACATTTATTATTATTTTAAAGTTGTTTTTATCCCCCCCCCCCCCCCCCCCCCCCCCGTCCGACCCACTATTTCATTCCACCTTACATGAAAAATAAAATGTCACAGGGTGGTCACTTTTTCAAAATTTAAAAGTTGCCATTTTCACAAAAGGTTTTTAGCTGGATCAAACATTGCTTTATATTCTTTACGAATTTGCTATTATTTTCAATTTTAGAATGAGATGTAAAATAAATTAAGGTCCATTTTAGTGCATCGAACCTCCTCATAGTCTAGATTAGGTTTGAAACTAATATTTTTTTTTAAAAATATTTTTACAAACATAGGGGATGCATTTTTACAGCTACTTCTATCAAAAAAGCCAAACCACCAAAAAATAAATCAAAATTAACGTCAATAAAATATAATTTAAATCAATAAAATGTATTCTGTGAAAAACATAAAGCAAAAATATATATTTTTTTATTTAATTTATTTTTTTATGTTTGTGATATTTCAGTTATAGCTCTAGCACTTATCCCGCGACTTATATTTTTATTAAATACGTAACAAATAAATTATTTTTCATGAAAAAAGTCGTTAGTGAATTCCTATGGCCTCTTCAATGTTTTTTTTTTTTTTTAACAACCACAAACTTCTTAAAGAAAAAACATATCTGAATTGCCCGATCTGATTGTTGCCGTACCTTTACAGGTGACTTCCGCTACACAGCAAGTTTCCAAGTTGGGAACGGTAGGCAATTCAAAATGGCAGGCCACACCACTTAGAGGTATTCTCTGAGGCCAAACCTTTAGTAACATTTCCTCTGTCACGAACTTCGCAACGTAACTATTAAATATTGTTGTACTAGAATTCAGTAATGAAGCTTTCGCTTAATTAAAATAAGTAACAACAATTTTAAACCTAAATAAATTTTTTTTTAAATAGTCTAAGATGTGCAGCATACAATCTTAATGGTATCTGTTCCGCAAGTTGTCGTTTTAAGTTGAACCACAAGTTTTAACTTTTCATTCGTCTTCTTTTTAATATTCTCGAAAATGAAAATAATCGTAAGCTTTAGTATAGAAAAGAGAATTAAATTATGGGAAATGTGTATATTTCGGTAATCAGTTCATAAATAAATACTAATTTCAACTACCATTTCGAGGTATAGATGGAATATGTACCATGATGGTCTCGAGCAGGAGACCTACCAATCAGTAATTAAGTGCTCTACACAGTTCCTAAACGTTAAAATAATTATTGTTTTATTAAAAATAAAAAAAAATAAAATAACAAGACATATCATCTATACATCGAAGAAACGTTCATTTCTTGACAAAATTATTACCGAAACTTTCATATTTTCCATAATGACACTCTTTGGTTCATATTAAAACTCGCGATTATTTTAATTTTCGTGAATATTAAAAAGGTAACAAATAAATAGTTAAAACTTGCAGTGACATATTTCGAAGCGATAAATTGATGCCATTTAAATACTTAAATTGAAACTTTAGACTTAACTCATGTTATTTTAAAGTTATTCTTTCATTTTTTTTTTTAAATATATAATTTGAACTAAACAATATATTATCTACAACAAACACTTAGGTTTATATGTTGTTTAGTCATTCCCTAATACGTTCAACCTTTTTTCATATCTCTTTTGTATAAAAAAGTTGATAGTGAAGTAATATTTTACCAGCCTTATCAAACAACCGATCAAGTATCAAAAACAACTACCTTTTGTTAAGTATTTTGTCGTGTTCGATCAGTTAAATTATAAATATTACTTTTAATTGGCAAATCAAAGTAACTATTGATAACTTCTTTACACAAAATTTAACGCTGTTTTTGAATTTATATGGAAAATATGGAATGCATCGAAAAATAAAGCAAGTTGCATCTGACTCCAAGGTTTCGGTTTTGGGACTGTTATTTCAATATGGAGAATAAAACTGAAGTTCTATGGGCATCTAGATTGGTTACTAAATGGACTGAAGAATTTGGCCGTTACATAGTATATATCTACAGGCCAAGTGAATAAGTGGTTAATTCGGATTTTTACCAGAGAAAGTTAACGGCTTTCAGATAACCATAATCTTATCATTCTCATAGTTTTTGGCTTAAACTAGAGTTGTAAAATAAGCAACAACTCTTTTCAAACCAATGCTTTACTTAGCCCCTTATTCACAGCGAAAATAACTCGATTCCGCTTATTTAAGTACAAGAAACTCATTTTAGAGAAAATTAGACTTAACCACTTATTCACCGTGGCTGTTGATATATTAGCATTTTCCCGTATTTTTTAGTGATTTTGGTTTTTCATGAGAGAAAAAAGAAAATCACGAATATTTCGCGTTGAATGGTGCGTAAAACCGAAAGCTGTCTCTCAGAACTAATTTTCAAGTTCTCCAACCAATTTCCGATCCTGAAATACCATTAACCTTAAATATTGATTTTACGCTCGGGTATTCCAGAATCCTGAACTATTTCAGCTCTTATAAGAATGGTTATGTCCTTGATTCGTGCGTTGAAATACTCGATTTAGCATTATGGGAATATCCTATCGAGATGAAATCATACTCGTAACAAAAAACATCCTTGAATGAATTGCTCCAACACCTTGGGAAAATACATTAAAAGAAGTGTATGGTTTCCCACCATATTTTGTGGTAAGTGCCTTTTGTAACATTTTTTATTTATTTATGTAAGTTACATTTATTTCAATTAACTAAAAAAAGGTTTGAAGTGTTACTACTGGTTACGATATTGTTAACTAATTATAACTAATAAACAGTTCGAAAAGTTATAAGAGTTGACGTTTTAGAGCATTGATCGCCATATTTACAACTTCTAATGTTTATTCGAGATTTAAAAAAAAAACACACGCATCAAATATTAAATCAGTACTTTTTTTTTAAATTTTTATGTTCTCAGCCGGTACCAACAATGCAGTAAGTCAGCACTCGACACACTCAGCTACACCATTCCTCACTAAATTCGAACAGTTTAAAAAAATCAATTACAAGTTTTTAAATACAAGTTTTATTTTAGTTCCTCGATAGTTCCCAGAACTATCTAAACATTATCAAACCTTTCTATTTTAGCTTATCTAAATCCTTATCCAGTTCAGTCTAAATCAATATTGATAGTCTCCGATAATTTCTGACAAGATTTTACTTGATTCGACAAGTTAATAAATATCTTACTAAAAAATGGATTCAATTACAATATTCGCAATCCGTTTTCGGTCAGATGTTACTGAAAACCAGGATAACGAATTTTTATTATAACTGATTCAGTTAAAAATTTTTAAATTCTTATTATATTCTATTACGGGTATGAGTCCCGCGGGTTGTCGCTTCGAATTAAGTCACAACCAGTTTTAACTTATCATTTTTAATATTCTCAAAAATAAAAATAATCGTTTTTGTAAAAAGAAAAGAGTGTTGAGTATGGAAGGTGTAAATATTTAGGTAATCATTTCATCTAGAAATGAACGCTTGTAAAGCAAGTATGGAAGATGATATGAACTTAACAGTTTGTGAAGTTGGTTCCTTAAACTATATACATTCGATAGTAGCAATAGCAATAAAAAAAACCTGTACTGCTACAACATGAAGGGGTCTGGGGTTCAGTACATGGTAGAGACTGTAATGTTTCTCGGAAAACGGTAGAGCAGGGAAGCGATTTGTCCTGGATCACAATCAACCGCCAGATTCCTCCCCTTATTTTGGTTAACGCTTACGGCTGGGTGAGCCCCAGGAAGGTCCTAGATACAAAGGATTCATCTCCGGCCGCTAACAGATTAAATAAAAGTCGAGCGGAATTCGAACCCAGGACCTTCGGTATGTCAACATAGCGCTCTACCATTAAGCCACCATAATATAACATTAAATACATATATACAAATATAAAGAGGAAACGAAAGACAAATTAAAACTTGCGACTTTATTCGAAGTGACAAACTGCAGAACTGGTACCCTATTGGTGTATTCCTCCTTCACTATCTCAGGTGTAGGGGAATAATTGTATATCGATATGTTTTTGTTTCTTTATTTAACGTCACTTTTATGCTGCTATGTCTAATCGGACGATGCCGCAGTGGGAGCTCTAAATTTTGCCTATCCAGGTTTAATTAGGATAGAGACTATTAACGAGTACCTGACATCGGGGTAGAGACCCCATTTAACGTCCCTTCCGATGGACGACATAACTAAGGATGCTTCCCACCACTTTAAAAATCCTAAGGCAACCTGCCGGGCTATGAACCCGCTCATATATTTTTTTAAATTTTTATCTCTTTCGTGGTACATTGTAAACAGACACCTTATTCATACATAATTTAACAATTTAGGAACATAAGATAAAGAAAAAGGGCATCTGCCTTTTTATATATCTATATAGGTGTGTAGCCACCGGAACTAAGGAAGTAGCTTTCTATTTCGTCAAAAGTCAGGCATCGGAACGTAGCTTCTTGCGTTAGGAAACGACAGCTTCCTCTCAAGGCCTGGCTAGAATATAACGAACGCTATTCGGGAACCTTCGAGATCTAGGGCGTACGTGTATCCGCATAGCAGTTCGCTCAGGAAAACATCGTGTGGTGTTATTCGATAGGTAATATAACGGGTGTAGGCACAACATAGCGCAATAAAATTGGAGTTTATTCGGTAATCATTTCATTCAGAAACGAACGTTTCAACAAACGTATACCATCTATACTTCGAAATGTTAGCTCAAAATATTTTTTCTTGATGAAATGATTACCCCAAATTACCCATAATTAAATTATCTTTTCCACAATAAAGCCCTTGTATAAACGGTATTTTGTGGAGTAGCTCAGTGGTAGAGCACTAAGTTGTGATGCCGGAAATCCTGGTTCAAATCCCGCTACAGGCCATGATTTTTATTTAGTCTGTTTGCAGCCGGAGTAGGATCATATAGGATCTAGGACTCTCCTGGGGCCCATCCAGCCTCTGTAAAATATTATAAAATAGGGTACCCATAATAAGGGGGAAAATCTGGCGGTTGAGCGTGACCTAGGGCAAGTCACCTCCATGCAGAACCGTTGTCCATGAAACAGTACAGTCCCATGTACTGAACCCCAGACCCTTCACGGGTTGTAGTGGTACAGGTTTTATTCCAACCAAATTAAAATCCACAGCAATATTGTTTGTGAAAGCTTAAAGAAGTCAAGAACAGTGGTATTGTGATTTGCTTATAAATATTGATAATATTTATCGGCAATATTTATTGATAATTAGCCAAAAGACTAAAATTTAGTTCCTAGATTCGTGGTCGAGAAACACCGATAATATATTACTAACTCAACTCGTAGTGAAAACCTGCGGAGCAGATACAACTGAGTTATTGTTGAAAATAATTCCTGTACTATACATGATTCGTATTCCGGATATCTTCACCTCTTCATTTTATAGGTTAGTATTTAGAGTATTCTTGTTGTTTATTATATTCTTGGACTGATAAACTGTTTACAGATATCTTATCCCCCCCCCCTGGTTTCGACCGTTAAATCCTTTGCCAACGTTTCACTGGCCATACTGCAAGCTTCCTCAGGACTTAATCTGAGACTACGGAAATTTATGGCCTTTACCACAGTCTCAGATTAAGCCCAGAGGAAGCTTGCAGGATGGCCAGCGAAACATCGGCAATGAATTTGCCGACACGGTCGAAACCTGAAGAAACATGTTAACACAGAAACGGATTAAAAACAAACATATTATTCAAGATAAAAAAATATATTAGCAAACAATTTATCTCCTACTCTATGATCAGAAAAGGGGCAGAGGGAAAGAAGATATCTGTAAACAGTTTATCCAAAACATATAGACAACCTAGTCAGAAAATCGAGATTTCCGAAATATAATAAAATACCAATAAAAACAACTAGAAATCAGTACATGGTAGAGACTGCACTGTTTCATGGACAACGGTTCTTATTTCAGGTACCCTATTATTATAATATTTTATAGAGTCTGGTTGAGCCCCGGGAGTGGCCTATAAATTATATGATCCATTTCCGGCTGCAAAAAGACTAAATAAAAGTCTTGCATGCCGCGGGATTTGAACCAGGATTTCCGGCATGGCAACTCATTGCTCCACCACTCCGCTCCCAAAATATTATAATTCTTGAATATTACAGCCACTATTTTCAATAATCATTTAGTGGTCTTTTTTCCGCAGGTTGTCACTTCGAGTTGTTACAAGTTTTAATTGTTTAATCGTTTAATTATCAATTTTTTCCAAAAATACAAGCTTTAGTATGTAAGAGAAAAAGTAATTATGGGTAATCAGTAGATTTCGGGTATCATTTCATCAAGAGAAAAATTTTCAACTAACCTTTCGAAGTATGGATAATATATGTTTGTATATATGTTTCATTGCAATGAAACATTCATTGCTTGATTAAGTGATTACCAAAGTATACAAATTTCCCATGATTACATTATCTTTTCGTTACTAAAAATCATAATAACATGTATTTTTAGAAAAGATTAAATAAGAAACTAATGTAAAGTTAAATATTTTTGTCACTCAACTCGAAGCGACAACGTGAGGAATAATTACCACTTTTTTTATTCAGTTTTCTGGGCTTTATTTTATATCTTTCCCATAATACTAACCTTATTATACTTACCATCTTGCAGTTACCTCTCAGTATACTTAATCAACAAATTATTAGTATAAAGGTAATAAATAAATATAATTCCTGATATCTTTTATTTATTTCTGATCTCTCACATTTGAGTTAAAATATTATTTTATATTTATATTATATTATCTTTGTTGAAATGTATATTTCTAGATGAAATAATTACCGAAGTATATACATTTCCCCATAATTGCATAATTTTCCCTATTAAAGCTCATGATAACCTGTAGTTCTGTAAAATATTGATTTGTTTAATATATCCCCAGCCCCCTGGAATAAGTGGTTAAGTCGAATTTTGTCCACAAACGAAAAGATAAAATAAAACAGCGTACTCACAACGAGCTTCATATTTTCAGTATCCTAAGTGTACCCAATTACTGAACTCACCTAAAAAAAAACCATATAGTTTAGAAACAGGTTTAATAAATTAAAACATCAATATAATATAATATTATAACTCTACAAGGACGTAACCCATAAATATGTCTAATTTCACAATAAATTAATCTACATATAGTCTTATAGTTTAGATGTCTGACATAATATAACAATTAATAAATACATTTTTAAGCCAGGAACGAATTTCTCATATAAATACATTTATCTATCTATAAATATATTTATCCATTTATTTTATAAATAGATTTTATCATACCTCTTATTAATTAAATGGGACAACAGCCATGAGACTCTATGAATTTCATAAAAAACGGTAATAAATATACTGTTGTATGAAGTTTTCATTGTAATAAAATAAATTTATACACTTTATTTGTTTATTATTTTATTTAAAATATTTATATAAAAACGTTCATGTATTTATGTATGGTATATAATAAGATTATATTTAACAACGATCCATTAAAAAAAATATATGATCATTTTAAACATATAGTTAGATGGAGGGACGCTTGAGTGACTGGGATAAAATTCAATATCTACTATTTACTTATCTAATAATATTATTTAATTATTAAAAAAATAGTCTTAGTTTATTCAGTAAATAAATAAGCATATTATATAAGTATATAAATAATCAAATTAATTTGTGGTCATAGAGAAAAGGCAAACAAATACAAAATCAGACCAGCGGTTGTTGCATGTTTATACGAAAAGAGTGGAAGTATCGTGTTCATATTTTTTTTATATTTACCTACTTCAGGCAATGGCCATTAATTTTATTTACTTAATTTTTATAGGTGCTTTTTTATTACTTGTAAATGTCATTTATTAGTTTAAAATTTGAAAAAAAAAAAACGGAAATTCAGCGAAAAATTAATGGTAGTCATGCATCATTGCAAAGTTTTTAAAAATGATCAGAAAAAGGCTAAATTTATTTAATAATCATAGGGCTTTAGCCCGAAGGCCCCATTCCAACACCACCAAACTCTGCTCACTAACTTCCGTCCAGTGATCACCACCCAAAACCAAATCTGCCAGATCACTCCATATATTTAATAATATATAATTGAGTATAATATAATTTCTCAGAGCAATTTAATGCATCAAGGTTTTAAAATAGTCGTGGAATAATCCTAGTCTAGCTTAGGTTCCTAAATATTCTGAGACTATATACTGAATTGTCGGCTTCCGTTTAGGCTCAAAGCGAATTCGTAGTGTGTTATTTTTGTTCTTGAGCAAACTCCTTGAGATACCAACGCTAGGTAGACAGGATGATAAGATTTTTTCGTGAAGTATGTTAGTTGTAGCTAGGATTTCATTATTTTTTTTTTCATAAATAAAAATCCCATCTAGAAAAATATCTTAATATTACTAAATACAATAGGAGCAAAACGAAGAAGTCCTTCCACCAATGGATTATTAGTTATTCAAGGAGTCTGTGTGGTTAAACATTTTTAACCGTTCAGTTATATATCGATTTGTGTTTTAGGGCTGATAATTTTTATTTCCGATTTATTATTAATTTTCCGGTGTTTATGTTTGGAGAATTGGCTCATGTAATGAATGTATTTACCAGAATTATATATAATTAAATAGAATACAATTTTATACTAGAATAAAATAAAATTTGGAATACCTACGTGATATTTTGCAACTAACGAAAGAGAAAGAGAAAGAAAAACTGCACAGAAAACTAGACAGCAGAAAATAAAGAGAGAATTTTATCTAATACAAAAATCAGGCACTGTTCCACAGTAATTAAACCAACATTTTTAAGTGAACCACTCACATTCAAAAGAAAATTTGGCATGGAAAAATATTAAGAAAATAACGCAAAATTATGAGAATAATTTTCTAAAATTAACTGAAGAAGAGTATCGATCACAATAAATAAAAATCACAGAAAATATCACAAACCTGGCTGCATACATAAGAAAACGAGAATTTCATTTTTATAGACATATTACTGGACTTACCCAAACAAGACTCACCGACAGAATTGTTACTTACAAACAAAAAGTCGAATTAAAGACACCTTTTATCAGTCAAGGAAAAAAAGATTGCGATAAAGCAAAAATAGAGCCAAATGGTTTTATAGAATAAAAAAATATATGAAAATAAGGCAGAAAAGTGGATAGTGTTGTCAGATAAGCAAGCATTGGAGAAATACGGAACAAAATGGATAGAGGAAAGAAAAATAATAAATGGAGCAATGATGAAAGAAGTATGGGAAAAAACGACGTCAGAATGCTTCGCGTCAGGTAAATATGCATATGTATGTATACATATTATATTTTCTAGCTACATTTCCTGTGGTCGTAGCAATTCATCTTCATTGGGGAAAAACTAATTAAAAACATAACAGGATACTAGCCTTATCTTGACCGACATACTTGGATCATACCATATAGATACGTATTAAGCCATTTTGTAGCGGTTTCGAAATAAGCAGTTCCAAAAATGGGTTGTTGTGGCCGTTACTTGTTGAGAACGGTAGTGCACGGCGGAGGCAACCCGAGTCGATAATGGGCTCAGGTGAGTATTCAACCGTGGAGGGCATTGTCAGTGCGGCTTCCGTTATGGATTAGAACATCCCACCATTCAGGGTGATTCGATCATGCACCGGGGTTACCGTTCCTTAGGTAATATCCCACTCCTACAAAATTGAAAAAAATTACAGACTGGTATGACTTCATAGACGTGTGAAGCAGTAAACTGGTACATTTCGGTTCCATAAAGCAAAAATCTGAATCTGTACCACTACAAGTCACGGAGGTTCTTGGGTTCAGTATATGGTAAAGATTGTACTGTTTCAAGGACTATAATTGTGCAAGAAGATGATTTGTTCGAGGCCATGCCCAACCATGACTCTGAACATATTTAATAAAGGGTGGGTGGCCCAGCCCCAGGATAATCTCCAGGCCACACAGGATCCATCCCTGGCTGTTACTGACTAAATAACTTATCACTTATCTGTCATCACCGGATTAGAACCCGGGACTAGCAAGTCAGCGCTCTAATACTGAGCCAACCCAACCAATTTTGGGGTAACTTATAATCGATTATTATTATAATTTAAAAAAAAAAGTCGGTCAACAAATCACGGAATAAAGTAAATAATATTGAATAAATAATTTTATTCAATATTAGAATTCTTCCACATGAAAACCAGCATCACTACAATCCATGAACAGTTTTGGGTTCAGTATATGGCAGAGACTAATCTGTTTCTAACCCAACGGTTCTGTAGGGAGGTAATTAGCAACACAACCAATAACTTTGAGACGGGTCGGAATATTATTTTATTTCAAAGGTATTGATTATAAAGGTGTTTAAGCCTCATGTCATCCTCATATCCCCCACTTCGACTACTGTAGTGTGGTATACGGGAGCCTTCAAATGGGTTTGAGAACAAATTAATGAACTGCTATCTAAGATTTATTCTTGGTACCCCGAGGCAGTCTCGCGTTACTTTGAGTTAAAGTGGCATTTCCCACCCATTCATAGTTAATATTTCTTTGGTGTATTCTTATACGAATCCATTAACTCTCAACACCCATCCATATCTACAAACTCCTCCACATCAAGTCCTCTTTGTATATTAGGATACATTTTTAATTCTTAAACAATTAAACATATTGCTTCTTACTCGATCTTAGCCCTTAGCATCGTCAATACTATTGCCTCCATTACTTGTACAAACGTTGACTCTTTCTGTTTACATAGAGGACGCTAACCTCTCGAGTGGAGGCTGCTATCCCGGGTTGGCTGGCGGAAGGCTTTTGTTCTTGGCTCAACAATATATGACCTATTTGGCACGGTCGACTCCTAGCCTTGGCTCGAAGCTCGCTGTGGAATATTGATGTGCGCAAGATACAATTCATCGAATATTCAAAAAATATTTTAGCTATAATGTAATTAACTCATATAGTATCAATAAACTTGCAAGGCTAACCAAATTTTTAATATTTAAAAAAAAATTAATTAATTTGAATAATAAACAGGGGGAAGGTCCTGATGGCGGTCAAAACATAAGATCAAATAGTACACAACAATCTAAATGTTTAAATATTTAGTTTGTTAGTGTTTGCGTATTATAAATAACACATTCTTTCGACGTCAATGTGTATTATTCAAATTATAATTCAAATATGTGTGTATTAATAGTTGACTTTATACATGTCAAGAAGGAGGTCGACTAGATGGTATTAAAAAAATATAACTGTGTGCAGTGTTGCTGACGTTTCGACCCAAATTGCGGATCTTCATAAGGGCTCTATTTTTATGACACAAAGGATAAGGCGGAGCCATTGAAACATCCACTTCCTTGAATTCACCTTTAGTCAACTGTTTTATTATTCAAACCTTTAAAATTGTTAAAATCCGGAAGAAATAGATAGAGAAAATAAGCTAACTCTATTATATATCGTCGTTATATATAGAAAATGAATATTTTAAAATTAAGAAATATTTCATACGATACTATTTGGGTAGGGCATGCCATGCCAATATTATATGAATAATGAACTTGGAAGCCGAAAAGCATCCAGCCGAAAATCGCAAACAAAAAATGGTAGGTATTGAAATTAAAATGTCAGTAGGCAAAATTCTCAAATTTCGGTTACTTATTACTACAGAAGCAAGAATTTTTAACACCTAAATCAAGCTATCAAAAATTGAAATGAAACAGAGAGAGAGAGGGAGAGAGATAGATAGAGAAAGAGAGAGAGAGCGAGAGAGAAAGTTGGTATGCAAGAATTTGAATTTTAAAGCGAAAAATTGTATACAAAAAGAAATAACGACATAAGTCATTAGAGCTTAAAACTGACCTAAAGAAAAAATAAGTTATACTTTAGATAGTTAATGATGGAAATATTTTCTTCAAAAATCTTCCTTAACGCTTTCGAATGGCACAAATGAATGCAATCTTGGCGGAATTAATGGAGAAGGTAAGCATAATATTAAAATTAAATGTAAGCACGGCCAAATCAGCAAAGAACGAAAGCTTAATGCTTCGAATTTAGTCCCCACCTTATTCAAAATCTTAATCCTTCGGAAGAATAACAGGATGATCCAGTTTCGATTCCTATGCCAGTTGAATCTATCAGCATACCTAGAAAAACATTCAACTCAACCAATTAACTCGTGAATTTAAGTAAAATGTAATAAAAATCATAAAAAGAAAAATAAGCTCAAATTAGAAGCAGGGGATGGAACAAACGCACATATTAATGGATCAGTTATGCCCTAAAGGCGTGACCGGATGTTTTATTCCAGTTCTCGACCGGTACGAGATGATGTGTACGTACTATGGTACAATAAATACGTTTGTTTAATTTATAAGCAAGAGAGAAATATGAAAATTCATTTAGAAAGTTTGGGTTTTATTATGTGCATACACAAGAAAAAAGTATTATATGAAAGCGAATAGATAGGGTCACCTGCAGTGTAGTGGTCACATCAACCTTTTATAACGAAGGTCGCGGATTCGCAGCCCAGCAGAGGGTCTATATACACACACAAAGGATATATTAAGGGACTCGTCGTCCGTAAAAAAAAATATAGTAATCATTGGTATATTTCTTTTTATGCCTAGTTTATAGGATGCATGTGTGAATTCAAGATTAAACTTGTGATTCCAAGACATATAATGCAGAGGTAACAACGTTAAAAACCGATACCTTATAAGTATAAATGAAGATTCCTTTAATTTTTTATTTAAAAAATTTATATGTAAAGCATAATTAACTGCAAATTGAGTCAATGAAGCTTCAATAGGATAGATCCTGCATTTGCACACATCGACTTATTTGTAGTAATATTTATTTCTTCATTAACATTACTTTATGATTTTTTTTTTTGTAATAATAAAAAATTAAACCGAACTGTTACAATAATGGCACTGGTATGGTTACAATAATGGCACTATGCCAAAATGTTGGCAAAATCACACAATGTTGTCCATGTAGACACCATTCACCGCGACCTATTTGGCCCAGTGTTCGCATGTGTTCTTCCTCCGGCGACAACCACAGAATACTTAAGGAGTCCTCGACTGAAGAAGAAGACACCGTTAGGCGACACTCCATCCTGATCTTCGAGAGTCGTTGGTCGACCATGCAGACATTTCACCGAGGCCTAGAACTCGACCGTGACCCAGCATTTCGAAAAGGAAAGGTGTGGCTGTGTTTATGTCGGCACTCCATGAGCTCGGGAGAATGTTCGTTTTAGAAAATAAATGGAACTAAGAATATTTTCACTTTCTAATACAAAAGAACTCTTCAAGTTTTTGTGGTTAGGCAATAGCTCTCGAGTTAAGTTGTAAAACATTTAAACTAAAAAATTAAAAAAAAACAACTGAAGCTCTACCACCCATGAAGACTGTACCGTTTCAAAAACAACGGCTGTTCAGGGGAATGATTTGCCCGAGATTACAATGAGGGTCTGCAGATCCTATAGGGTACACCCATGGCCGTTGATATCGCAGAATTACTCAGCTATATCTGTTAACTTATAATCATCAATTATTGCCCAATACCTCGAATATTTTGATCATTAAAAGTAAAATATAAACTATTTCAAACATTAATTAGAGGAAAAAAATGACTCGGGTTGAGGTCACAATAAACATAAGAAAGAGAATATTTATTGATTTATAAAGGCCGTGTGAGCCACAGAAAGGATTCTTCTTCGGCACTAAAACATTAAATAAAAGTCTGCCAACGAACATGATTTGAACCCAAGATCTTCGGCACGGCAACTGAAAAGTCATTTTAATTCTAGAAAAGTTATTGTTTATAAAGATTTATTTTTTCCTTCCATTAAATAGTTAAGAGCTTATTTAAAACAACAACAAAAAAACTAACACGACAACCCACGAAGGGCCTTGGATTCATTACATGGTAGAAACTATACTATTTCTGGGAAAACGGATATGCAGGGAGGCGATTTGTCCGAGATCATGCTCAACTGTCATTCTTTCCCCATTTAAAAGAGCTGTTAAAGGCTGAATGAGCCATATGAGGGTCTACATATCTGATTTGATTATAACTCAGCAATCTGAACTACCACGCTCCCTTTTTATATACATGTTTTTATTGAAATATTATTCAAACATATACAATATAAAAATATTCAAGAGACATAATGCAAAATAAGTATATACAGGTTCGACGTGTTTGAAGTAATTATTTAAATATTCGACTTTTGTCTTGGTATACTTATTCGCCAGATTATAGATATGTATTTAAATCTTTTTGTTAAACTTCGATGCAGACGAATAAAAATGATAAAAATGAAGTTATACATTAATTATATAATATAAATATGACGTTATATATTACTAGGCAAGATGGGAAATGATTCTAGGTTATATTCTGGTTTACATAGATGACAGTTAAGTAACCTCAATCCCTTAAGTAAACAAGTTTCGTTTTACAAGCTCCGCTAGTGCTTCAACGGAAGCACGGTATTTCCTATTCTTAATGCCAGTTATTTAAATATAATTAAACTGTAGTAATAAAAAAAACGTAAAATATTTTAATCATTAATAACTTATTATTATTATTTTATTTTTATTTTACTTCCTCAACTAACAATAATATAACTAATATAAACGGTAAAACAAAATAAAATAAAAAAATTAATATAGATATTATTTAGTTGACCCTAGTTATCAATTAACCGTTAATTCACCCTAAATTGTTTATCAATAAAATATCCTCCTTACGCCAGTCCCTAATTCACAGAATTTGTTAGTCTCACAAAAAAAAAAACTTAAGAGTTTTCATTCTTATGAAATATTCTGCCGACGTTGTTTTCTAATTCATAGAACTTATCAGTCTGTAATAAAAAATTAAAATAAATACTTTTTTGTTTTGTGTTCTTAGCAAAAAAAATTATAACAAATTTTCTATTAAATAATTTAAAATTTCTAATAATATGAAATGACTTAAACAGAGAACAAATAAGAATTCCCACATACTATGAAATAAACAACGTTAGCCATTTTTTTTATAGTAAAGAAAAAATCTTTTCATAATATCGTTGCATTTTTCGCTGTCTAAAATCTTAATTAACTGAAAATCACTATAAGGAAAGTATTAAAAGAAATACTTTTGTTACAGGCCTATCATGAGTCAATATGATAATAATTTTATATTAAAAAAATCAAATGACAAGAAGTTTAATTTTTAATAAGTATCATTAGAATAATTTTGGATCACTATAACGAAATTTGCTGTTTTGTTTTTCTAATCTTGTTTAGTAATTATTGATTAAAAAGGTATCTATTAAACATTAGATTTTTAAAAAAGTGGGATTTACCGACCCTCCTAGGGCTCACCCAATCTCTATAAAGGCTCTTAATTGGAAGAACTCCAAGTTGTTGAGCGTGATATCGGAAAAATTACTTCCCTGCGCAGCCGTTGTCGTAGAAACAAATACAGTCTCTACCACGTACTTCGTTGGTTTAAGTGTTAAAGTGTTTTTTTTTAAATATTAAATTAAAACAATCTTTTTATTTTAACTACCTTTAACACAAACACTTTCCTATTTCAAACAGATGATGAATACATGAATGAAAATAATTATATTAACGAAAATGATAATTAAAGAATAATTATTATTAATTCTAAAATGGTTAGTTCTAATTTTATTCAGAAATAGGCCGTTGTTCTAAATAATCTCAAGGTTACTGTGCGATTAACATTATAGGAGTTTACTGAATAGTAATAAAATTGCGTTAATATTCATAAGGACCGACCAATAAAATACCACGTTCACATACTGATGTAGATGTACATAATATATAATATATTTCCATACACGGTATATTAAAGAAGCAGCCAGTACGTGTCCTACATTCAATGTGTTAATAATTATACGTGGGTTGAGTTGTGATGACTGCATTAATAGGAATCGTAGCCTTTAATAGAGACTGACGTAAAACTACATCCCAACACGATCCTGCTATTTAAACTTATAATATAACAATAATATTATGGTTACGTACAATATTATTGTAGTAACCATAGTGACGTAAAATATATGATCTCAAACGTGTCAAGAACAAATTATCGGTATATATATTTTTTTTTTTTTAAATATTAGTGACATTGGATACTTCCATACAGCCAGATATATATTTATTTGGTTAATTGGTAATAATGAAGAAGATATTTACCTATTTATGTTTTAAATAAATTTTTTTATTGATTTAAGATAATTCAATATGGAGTTTATCTCATCTCTTCCGATTAGCGATATTAATTCTTTATATGAAATGTTATTATTCTTAAGATCTTGTAGAAGTTTTTTTCTATGAGGTGTATATGACTTCCTTAACGATATGGTACAGAGTTTCTCGGTTATTGCAGTTTTGGCATGCGGCCGATTCCGATACGGTGCAAATAACTGTTACATAAACCGTGATTTGACCGTAATCTACAATATGTTTTTATTTCCTGTTTATTTAAATTTATATTTGAAAACCATGGCCTGGGTGAAACACTAGGAAATAGGGATTTGTAAAACTGCCCTGTGGTAGAAAGTTAATATTGATCCTGTCATGTGTTATGACAATCTTCTTTTATTGCTAAATAAAAATCTGTAAATGGGACAGCAATTTCTACCTGTTCGCCGGTGATCGTAGAGTCTTTGGCTAATTTATCAACCTCTTCGTTTCCTATAATCCCAATATGAGCTTTAACCCATAGAAATGCAGCCTGTTTGAGATTTTGTATGCATGAACTATTTGAATTTTATGATATCAATTAACATGTTGTTACTATTAATGTTTCTGAAGTTTTTTATTAGATGTATCGGTACAAAAAGAGTGCTAAACATAACCAAACTATGAAGTGACCCTCTTAAATTTTTTTTTCATTTTTTATAAATAAAATTGCATTTATTGAATATTAATATTTGTAGTTTATACCTAAAACACAATAAGCATAAATATTAATATACATAAATAAAAAATATTAAATTAAAACCTGTACCACTACTACCTATGGCTCTTGGGTTCATTACTTGGTAGAGACTGTACTGTGTTTGGACAACGCTTTTGCAGTGATGTGATTAGTTCTAGATCATGCTCAACCAGTAGATTGAAGTTTATACAAGAGGTTGGGTGAGCCCCAGGAGGGTCCCAAATCCCGTAGTATCCATCTCCGCTAACAGATTAAATAAAATCTAGCATCAGTGGGATTTGAATCTAGGGCATTCGGCACGGCAACTCGGCGCTCTATCACTGAGCCGCTCTGCTTCCAACCCATAAATAAAGTATAATACAAACAAACAATTATGTATAAATGAAATTGTTCGCTTATTCATTTAACGGCACTTTAAACTAAGTATCGGACAATTTTACGGTTGGAGTCCTATATTTCATCTATCCACGTATAATTAGGATATCGAGTTTTAAAGAGTATTAGACAGGGGCAGTCATTTAACATATCCACTGAAGGACAGCACAGCTAAGGATTATTTCTGCGTTTAAAAAAATTTAAGGCCACCTACCGGGTTAGGAACGGGCGGCCATGGCTAAAAATTTAGTAATGCTAACTAGTACTCCACGGGTGATTCCATATAAATAAACTATTATATTAACAAATAATATACATAAACAAAATATAATTTTATCATCCGTTTCTGGTGTTAAATCAATAATTCACGATATCTCTAAAAGTACACGCTTTCAAAAGAAACGAGACTGCCGGTTGCACGAAAACTTAATTTTGCTGAACGCGAATAAATGATCAATTATACAAATTACAGTGATCGCCAATTGAACTTCGATAACCTCCCGGTTTCGTCAGAGAAATCGATCGGAGGGAGCTTTCGTTATAATATAAAAGAGCGATGGCCTTTACCAGTTAATTATTAGTATACAGTTATTAATTAAATATAATCCTCTATTGATTACTTGGTAATCATTCCGCAGGTTGTAGCTTCGAGTTGAGTCACAAGTTTTAACTTATCATTCATTTCCCTTTTAATATTTTTTCCAAAAATACACGTTATCATGAGATTTAGTATGGGAAAGAGAATGTAATTATGGGAAATCTGCATATTTCGGTAATCATTTCATCTAGAAATTAACGTTTCAACAATTATATATCATCTATACTTCGAAATGTTAGTTGAAAATATTATTTCTATATGAAATTATTACTGAAGTATACTCATTACCCATGATTACATTCTCTTTTCCTTCTCAAGATTATTTTCTTTTGGAAAATATTAAAAATGTAACGAATAAGCAGTTTAAACTTGTAACTGAACTCGAAGCTACAACTTGCGGAACAGATACCTATTTGTTTTTACAAAAATATCAATTTTTTAAATAAAAAGTGGACGAGTGAAACATTAAAAATTATAGATACAGAATTTATGACAATATTATATTTACATATATAAAAATACACTCGGTCAAAATAATAATAATTTTTATAGATGTTTCAATATTAAAAGTAATCGAAATTATAAGGAATTAGACCCTTATACTTTTTTTATGTAAGAGTAATAACAAATAATACGAATCGACAAAATCTCGTTAATTAAACAAATTAGATATTTTATCAAAATAAACCGCTGAAAAATCTATGATCCAATTTATAGAAGCATGGATTTTACCCCATAAATTAAATATGTAGGTATTAGAAAAACATTTGAATAATAGCTTAAATTGGAAATAGAAATAATGAATAAAGTTCCCAATTTTGAAACGTAGATGGGAGGATTTTGAAGCTGACATCAAAATTCATATTCGATGAGCTTAGTGTTGTCACGATCAAACCATCGAGTTCAGTAGGCATCTTAACTATTATAAAGAGACCTAAGGTTGAGAAAAAATTTGTTATATATTGTATTAACATATAACAAACTCACGTATAATCCCCAAGATCGCGTGGTCACAGCACCGTAGTTCTAGTAATTTTTAAAAGGGAATATTAATTATAAAAAGTAAGGAGTAATATTGTCCTTCGGAAGGGGCGTAAAACGGAAGACCTGACTTTGCGGTGTCAGGATCTCCCTTAAGATCCCTATTCTAATAATAGCTGGCTAGGAAAAATTTAGGACTCCCACTGTAGCATTTTCCATTCAGCTTTAGCTTTATTGCAGAATTAAATGGTGTTAAATGAATGAACAGCAGCACACTAATACTATTACATACATCTGGTGTTATGATAAATACATAAAAATTATTTGAAATGATTCACGTTATTCTATAGTCTATTACCGAGTCGTTGGTATTGACACTATCTTACCGTAGCAAAAACTAATGAAGTTTGGCCATGAGAGATAACCATAATAAGTAAACAAAATGTATACGTTCATTACCAGTGCCCGTCCGACACTATCAGAGCGACATGGCAGTTGCTATCACGACACTGGCAGTTGCATATTGCAGAGTAACAGAACAAAGCCCGGATTGCGCATGGCTCTTCCTCAGTCGTACGCAATAACCCTTTCGCAAGATGGTCACGCTTCTTCAAGAAGGTAATGGATCGTTCTGCGCTCAACGGGGATACAGCGCCAGAATCCATCAGTCGAGTAAAGGGCAACGCGGCAGTTAAACGTGGAGGAAACGATTTACGACAAGTAAGAGTCATGTAAGCGAACCAGTCATGTTATTGCTTCTAAGTTGTAAGAAACGATAATTTAATAGAAACTCCCCTTGTTGCGAACAAATTTTGCGGTATTGCTTCTCACGTTTAATATTAGAGCGAGATAGCTAAATGGCTGAGGCACTTGCCTTGGCTCGAGATTTCCCTTACAAAAACCTTTTTACTATATAAACCAGCAGTCAGCAGTCAGAAGAATTAATAATTTTATCTACAATAAAATAATATTAAGCACATTCAAGATATTTTTTTTATTAACGTTGGAGAATTTTAGTTAGTAAGGATTAGAAACCTAGAAAAAAAGAGGAGTTTGATAGATAAGTGAATCTCCAACTGTTCACTTAGTCCAGATAAAAACCTGTACAACTACAACCCTTGAACGGACCTAAGAAAATACTTCAGTACATGGTAAAGAC
The DNA here is from genome assembly GCA_964056705.1 of Troilus luridus. Taxonomy (NCBI): domain Eukaryota; kingdom Metazoa; phylum Arthropoda; class Insecta; order Hemiptera; family Pentatomidae; genus Troilus; species Troilus luridus. The sequence continues at coordinate 29,809,583 of OZ057417.1, read as the reverse complement.
TGTACTGTTTCTTGGTCCATGGTTACAAACAGTACAGGGGCAGAAGGTAATTTGTCCTGAGGTTACGCTCAACCGCCAGATTTTCCCCCATGAGAGTCCTAGTTCCATGGGATCCATCTCCAGCTGCTGACAATTAAATAAAAGTCTTTCCAGCAGTGGGATTTGAACCCAGGACCTTCGGGATGGCAACTCAGCGGTCTACCTCTGATCCACTCCGCTCCCCGTCCTGAAAAGGTAACTTCAATGAACTTGAAATATTTTTTTAAGTCGTGGTACAAGTTTTAAATAATGTGGTTACATGGCATTTGGCGTCACCAGTCGTATGCCATACTTCTTAGTTACCTATAGGAAAGGAACCTGATAAAGGGCTGGGCAGTAGGTTAGAGATTGTACTGTATGGACAGCCGAAAAAACTCTCAACCACAGGGTTTTTGCCCAATTTAGGATACCCCTTGATAGAGGCTGCGTTCTGCAGTTCTTACAGTGTTAAGAGATTAAAAAGCTTAAAACTTACAGCTGGATTAGAAGGTGGAACATATCCCACAAACACGGCCTTCGAAACACTTAAGTACTCGGCTCTAGCAGGAAAGGAGAGAGTTTGTTTTTCACATTTTAAACTAATGCGAGAGCGGGGTAGCCCTGTGGTAGAGCGCTGGGTTGCCGTAACGCAGGTCCTAGGTTAAAATTCGGCGAGGGAAGCTATCATATTTAATCTTACAACAGACGGATACGGGTCCTGTGGGATCTGGAGGCCGTTCAGGGTCTCACCCAGCCACTATAAAGTGGATATCCTAATTCGGGGGGGGGGGGGCTCGAGGTTGTGCGTGATCTCGGCCAAATCGCCTTTTTGCACAACTAGCATCATAAACTATACAGCCTCTATACTGAACCCAAGACCTTCCGTGGGTTACCGTGGTACAGTTTTTTTGTTTTGCTTTTTTGATATGGAACCTATTTTAAATTACTTCTAGGTACGAACCTATGGGAAAGAAGCACATTTTTTTCATGTAATATAATCTAATAGTTAAAGTATTCTGTGTCGTGTGAAAGCAGGAGAAAACCAGGAAGAAAAAAATACAAGAATAATGCGATTTCCCGGGTATGGAGAGTGGATCTCGGCGTAACTAAAAACATATTCGGCCCGTTGGCTCTTGACTACATTCGGGTCTGGCTTAGTTAAGTGTAGCTTATTAAAAAACTAACATGATATTTTCGCCACAATTGAATTAATAAATTGGATGACATATAGTAAGATATAAAATTATAAATTTTATTTAAAAAAATAAAATAATGATAATGATAGCAGAGCCGATGGCATGAATATATTGTAAATTAAAAAAATTGTATCACCAAGCCCCCTGAAGGGTAGGGAATTCAGTCCATAGTAGAGACCTGACTGTTTCAAGGACAACGGTTGTGCAAAGGAGTAATTTGTCTTAGATCATGCTCAACCGCTTCCCCTTATTTTGGGTCCACATTTCATAGAGGCTGAGTGTGCCCCAGGTGGGTTCTAGTCCTATAGGATCCATCTCCGCCCGCTAATAGTTTAAATTAAAGTCTGCCAGCGAGGGAGATTGGAACCCAGGACTTATGGCACGCCAACTCAGCGCTCTATTATAACAATTATAACCTTTATTATTTCTAATACATCAACAAGAAAAATAAGTATTAACAAATTTAAAAGACAATCGGGTCAACATTAGGTGGTTTAATATGAAATTTCCATTTTAAATATTTATAAAATTCCAAGCATAATTCGGGCTTCTGTTCTTTACATGTTTATATTTAGAGATATTAATGAGTTATTATCACTCCTAGTTTTTTTAAAAATAATATTTACTATCAATACAATTGAACGAACATTGTTTAGTATGTCATCAAATATGACAATGAAGCCATGCCACTTTTGGAAATTTTTCCATATGAGTTTAAACTTGGACACTTGGCAGCCCAAGCTGTAAGAAACATTACCACAGCGTTCGGAGAAAGAAATTTTCAGCTGGTGACACAGATTAATTCATAAATAACACATTTCTTCTTTCTACCCAGAGGTGAAACCATCCCATCCACATCTTCGGCATGGATATTGACATAATGAAACCAATACTTAAAAAAAAATCTGCATTGGTTAATCTTCATCTTACCCGACAACAGCAGACCTCATGTTTCACGACAGGCATTAAAGAAATAAAGCGAACTGTGTTAAGTTATCCCACATCCACCTTATTACCTAGACTTATCTCCAACAGATTTCCATCTGTTCAAAAATATGGGAAACTTCCTTAAGTATAAACATTTTTAAAATGATTCTCAAGTCAAAAACGCATTTTCAGACTTTATTTCATCACAAAACCCTGATTTTTTTTTCATGTTCTGGGTTTGATAATATGTTAGGAAGATTGTTTAGTAGTAGTAAGTTGTTTTAATATTTGAAAGGACCTAATATTAAACGCATATATTATACATGAATTTTTAGATGGAATTTTCAATACAACAAAAACGTTACTTTCACGAAGAATATTCCAAATGGAGATAGCCCGTCAACTGAAACACACATGAGTCACAGTAAAAAGACAGTTCACTTTTCACGACAACCTTTGACAGTCTGATTGTTTTGGAGGACAGTGTTGTCAATGTTCTGCTCCAAGAAGTCCTCTTCAACGGGCACTTACCGAAAAAAAAGAAAACGTGTCCTCAACTTATTTCGGTGAAGGATCAACCATTATCCGTATATATCTGACCAAGGTTGTGAAATTATATTTGTACGGAGTAGTCAGAACCAGAGTACAGTATAAACTCTTTCGAAGATCACGAATGTCTGGTATCTTATAAACAGAATCAATGAAATTATTTTAAAAATTAATTTGTGATATCTGAAATGTCACATTTTTTTTTTGTTGGAAAAATCAGAGAAACCATGGTCTAACAGCCAAATTTTACAATCTTCATTTTAACTCTTTAAATTCAGCCACGGATCCACAAAGCCATCGAATTCCTCTCGAGTTTCCTTTCAAATATTAAAACAACTTACTACTACTAAACAATCTTCCTAACATATTATCAAACCCAGAACATGAAAAAAAAATCAGGGTTTTGTGATGAAATAAAGTCTGAAAATGCGTTTTTGACTTGAGAATCATTTTAAAAATGTTTATACTTAAGGAAGTTTCCCATATTTTTGAACAGATGGAAATCTGTTGGAGATAAGTCTAGGTAATAAGGTGGATGTGGGATAACTTAACACAGTTCGCTTTATTTCTTTAATGCCTGTCGTGAAACATGAGGTCTGCTGTTGTCGGGTAAGATGAAGATTAACCAATGCAGATTTTTTTTTAAGTATTGGTTTCATTATGTCAATATCCATGCCGAAGATGTGGATGGGATGGTTTCACCTCTGGGTAGAAAGAAGAAATGTGTTATTTATGAATTAATCTGTGTCACCAGCTGAAAATTTCTTTCTCCGAACGCTGTGGTAATGTTTCTTACAGCTTGGGCTGCCAAGTGTCCAAGTTTAAACTCATATGGAAAAATTTCCAAAAGTGGCATGGCTTCATTGTCATATTTGATGACATACTAAACAATGTTCGTTCAATTGTATTGATAGTAAATATTATTTTTAAAAAAACTAGGAGTGATAATAACTCATTAATATCTCTAAATATAAACATGTAAAGAACAGAAGCCCGAATTATGCTTGGAATTTTATAAATATTTAAAATGGAAATTTCATATTAAACCACCTAATGTTGACCCGATTGTCTTTTAAATTTGTTAATACTTATTTTTCTTGTTGATGTATTAGAAATAATAAAGGTTATAATTGTTATAATAGAGCGCTGAGTTGGCGTGCCATAAGTCCTGGGTTCCAATCTCCCTCGCTGGCAGACTTTAATTTAAACTATTAGCGGGCGGAGATGGATCCTATAGGACTAGAACCCACCTGGGGCACACTCAGCCTCTATGAAATGTGGACCCAAAATAAGGGGAAGCGGTTGAGCATGATCTAAGACAAATTACTCCTTTGCACAACCGTTGTCCTTGAAACAGTCAGGTCTCTACTATGGACTGAATTCCCTACCCTTCAGGGGGCTTGGTGATACAATTTTTTTAATTTACAATATATTCATGCCATCGGCTCTGCTATCATTATCATTATTTTATTTTTTTAAATAAAATTTATAATTTTATATCTTACTATATGTCATCCAATTTATTAATTCAATTGTGGCGAAAATATCATGTTAGTTTTTTAATAAGCTACACTTAACTAAGCCAGACCCGAATGTAGTCAAGAGCCAACGGGCCGAATATGTTTTTAGTTACGCCGAGATCCACTCTCCATACCCGGGAAATCGCATTATTCTTGTATTTTTTTCTTCCTGGTTTTCTCCTGCTTTCACACGACACAGAATACTTTAACTATTAGATTATATTACATGAAAAAAATGTGCTTCTTTCCCATAGGTTCGTACCTAGAAGTAATTTAAAATAGGTTCCATATCAAAAAAGCAAAACAAAAAAACTGTACCACGGTAACCCACGGAAGGTCTTGGGTTCAGTATAGAGGCTGTATAGTTTATGATGCTAGTTGTGCAAAAAGGCGATTTGGCCGAGATCACGCACAACCTCGAGCCCCCCCCCCCGAATTAGGATATCCACTTTATAGTGGCTGGGTGAGACCCTGAACGGCCTCCAGATCCCACAGGACCCGTATCCGTCTGTTGTAAGATTAAATATGATAGCTTCCCTCGCCGAATTTTAACCTAGGACCTGCGTTACGGCAACCCAGCGCTCTACCACAGGGCTACCCCGCTCTCGCATTAGTTTAAAATGTGAAAAACAAACTCTCTCCTTTCCTGCTAGAGCCGAGTACTTAAGTGTTTCGAAGGCCGTGTTTGTGGGATATGTTCCACCTTCTAATCCAGCTGTAAGTTTTAAGCTTTTTAATCTCTTAACACTGTAAGAACTGCAGAACGCAGCCTCTATCAAGGGGTATCCTAAATTGGGCAAAAACCCTGTGGTTGAGAGTTTTTTCGGCTGTCCATACAGTACAATCTCTAACCTACTGCCCAGCCCTTTATCAGGTTCCTTTCCTATAGGTAACTAAGAAGTATGGCATACGACTGGTGACGCCAAATGCCATGTAACCACATTATTTAAAACTTGTACCACGACTTAAAAAAATATTTCAAGTTCATTGAAGTTACCTTTTCAGGACGGGGAGCGGAGTGGATCAGAGGTAGACCGCTGAGTTGCCATCCCGAAGGTCCTGGGTTCAAATCCCACTGCTGGAAAGACTTTTATTTAATTGTCAGCAGCTGGAGATGGATCCCATGGAACTAGGACTCTCATGGGGGAAAATCTGGCGGTTGAGCGTAACCTCAGGACAAATTACCTTCTGCCCCTGTACTGTTTGTAACCATGGACCAAGAAACAGTACAGTCTTTACCATGTACTGAAGTATTTTCTTAGGTCCGTTCAAGGGTTGTAGTTGTACAGGTTTTTATCTGGACTAAGTGAACAGTTGGAGATTCACTTATCTATCAAACTCCTCTTTTTTTCTAGGTTTCTAATCCTTACTAACTAAAATTCTCCAACGTTAATAAAAAAAATATCTTGAATGTGCTTAATATTATTTTATTGTAGATAAAATTATTAATTCTTCTGACTGCTGACTGCTGGTTTATATAGTAAAAAGGTTTTTGTAAGGGAAATCTCGAGCCAAGGCAAGTGCCTCAGCCATTTAGCTATCTCGCTCTAATATTAAACGTGAGAAGCAATACCGCAAAATTTGTTCGCAACAAGGGGAGTTTCTATTAAATTATCGTTTCTTACAACTTAGAAGCAATAACATGACTGGTTCGCTTACATGACTCTTACTTGTCGTAAATCGTTTCCTCCACGTTTAACTGCCGCGTTGCCCTTTACTCGACTGATGGATTCTGGCGCTGTATCCCCGTTGAGCGCAGAACGATCCATTACCTTCTTGAAGAAGCGTGACCATCTTGCGAAAGGGTTATTGCGTACGACTGAGGAAGAGCCATGCGCAATCCGGGCTTTGTTCTGTTACTCTGCAATATGCAACTGCCAGTGTCGTGATAGCAACTGCCATGTCGCTCTGATAGTGTCGGACGGGCACTGGTAATGAACGTATACATTTTGTTTACTTATTATGGTTATCTCTCATGGCCAAACTTCATTAGTTTTTGCTACGGTAAGATAGTGTCAATACCAACGACTCGGTAATAGACTATAGAATAACGTGAATCATTTCAAATAATTTTTATGTATTTATCATAACACCAGATGTATGTAATAGTATTAGTGTGCTGCTGTTCATTCATTTAACACCATTTAATTCTGCAATAAAGCTAAAGCTGAATGGAAAATGCTACAGTGGGAGTCCTAAATTTTTCCTAGCCAGCTATTATTAGAATAGGGATCTTAAGGGAGATCCTGACACCGCAAAGTCAGGTCTTCCGTTTTACGCCCCTTCCGAAGGACAATATTACTCCTTACTTTTTATAATTAATATTCCCTTTTAAAAATTACTAGAACTACGGTGCTGTGACCACGCGATCTTGGGGATTATACGTGAGTTTGTTATATGTTAATACAATATATAACAAATTTTTTCTCAACCTTAGGTCTCTTTATAATAGTTAAGATGCCTACTGAACTCGATGGTTTGATCGTGACAACACTAAGCTCATCGAATATGAATTTTGATGTCAGCTTCAAAATCCTCCCATCTACGTTTCAAAATTGGGAACTTTATTCATTATTTCTATTTCCAATTTAAGCTATTATTCAAATGTTTTTCTAATACCTATAACTCTCTTAACCCAACAACTACCCTATGTTGGGCTATTTACTTTCAGTGGTAGAGCGCTGTGTGATATGAGGATCCTCGCGGGGGTCACCCAGCGTCTATAAAGTGAGTACCCGTTACAAAACTAAAAATAAATCTGTCATTACAATTATTTAAGCTTTTGAAAAAACGGATTCGTTGCTTAATCATTCTATCTAAGTTTTCCTCCTATGTGTTTCATCAGAATTCCATTGTGGTTTCCTTCAATGAAAAATTTCCTTTAATTCATTTTTCCATTTTCGCCTATATTGTATATATTCCTCCCTCAGACCTTGGTCGTTTGCTCAATTCCTTCTATCCATCATTTCTTCTTATCCTTTATAAATCAAAATAAAATAATAATATTAATTAATTTTTATTGTAATTGTCTTTAAATATTTTTGTTTTGAAGAGAAAAGATTTGCCCTGAACGGGATTAGAACCCGGGTCTTCTGCTTCTCCGTAGCAGTGCTCTAAACCATTGAGCTACCAGGGGTCGTATTCCTCTATACTACGTATCTCTATAGGATCGGTGAAGAGAACGGAGTTGTCCGACTAGGATACGACCCCTGTTAACTCAGTGGTTTAGAGCACTGCTACGGAGAATCAGACGACCCGAGTTCGAATCCCGGCCTGGGCAAATCTTTTCTCTTCAAATCAGAAATATTTAAAATAATAATAGTTAAAATGATATTTTTCAGTAATTTGTTTTACTGATGAATAGAAACGACGGTCCGTCCAATCGCGTTAGAGGACCATGTACTCAGGGTCTCTCGAGAAGGTCAAGGTCATGGGGGTTCGTTCCAGATCGGCTTCTCCCTCCGCGAGTAAATAAACTCGTTCGTGCGGACTTGCTATCAACGTTTATGTTCGATTCGTTTTATTGCTTTTAAGGTTCCACATCATCTTAAATAAATAAAATCCGTGAGTAGTAAAAACAAGGTTTAACACGTGCTGGTTATTCTTAGGACCTAAATCCGTATTTCCTTTAAAAGTGACCTTTTAAGTTGAATTTGTTGTTGGCGTATGTTATTATATATCATTAAATTTATTTTCTTGATGTATTGTTATTATATAGTTGTAAATATTAATAAATAAATCTTAAAAAAGAGTCTTCAGATACAGGCGAAGTTGCAGACAGTAGTCGTGGGGTTAACAATGGTAAGTCAATCGCCAACTGAATGGGCTAGAAATAAAACAATAGGTAACTGGACCTATCCGGCCAAATGACCCGTTAACCTATTTTCCTTTTATTATCAAGTTAATTGGATCCGGTTATAAAGATTTAGAAGTTCCTTTTCCACGAACGTTTCAGTGCTGAATGAAGTTTACTATTGATTGCGGATTAGATCTCTCACGCTTGGCTAATTATCAACGAATAAATACATTTCTGTTTAATCCATCCTTCACGTATTTCTTCTGGTTTCGACCGTGTCGTCAGATTCTATGCCAACGTTTCGCTGGACATACCGCAAGCTTCCCCAGGGCTTACAGTACATCTGAGACACCATTACTTATTAAAATTATTTTATACATTTTTAAAATAATTTTTCTTTCAAAAATTAATTTGTTTCATATAAGGAACAGTTTTACTCCCCCTCACCTCTGGTGTAGTTGTTACCTCAACATCCTACTATATCTGAAATCGTGGTTCGCAGCCCCGCAGTTGCCCCTAGAATTTTTTAAAGGGAGTAAATAATTCTTGGTTATCTCGTTTTTGGAAACGACGTAAAATGAGGTATCTCGAGCCTATGCGGTGTGAGGTACTAGTTAAAGATCTCTATCCTAATAATAACTGAATAGGAAAAATTTAGTACTCCCACTGTAGCATCGTCACATTAGCCATACGTGACCTTAAATGAATAAATAAATGGTTTCGTTCTTACTATGTATTATACTTATACAACAAGTAAATAGGATGACTCGTACATATGGGCATAAATAAAGACAAGTAGAGAAACAACCCAGTGGTTTCAAATAACTCAAATAAAAAGTTCAACTTCACGAGGCCATCTTCTTTTCATACGCCTCGGAGGATTACCAGGAATTTAAGAGGTTACCAGAGTTGAAACTAGTGAGCTTGAGAGGAAATAAAGTTTGTCATGAAAAGATTGATATCGGATTCGGGCCAAAACAGCAACAAATGGGATATTAAGGTCATTGTGGATTACTAAGTTCGTAACAAGATAAGGAGCATCGAGGATTTTACGAAGGATTTTGGATATTATTGATTGGATACGAGTAGGAGAGTCATCTTTAACCCATTTCATAACATCTGTAGATAGATAGATGGATAGGCTTTGATTTATAGGACTTGAAATAGCTTTCCCACAGCGTTATCTATACATTAGAATTTGGATTTTATGAAGGATTTTGGATTGTAAGGATTGAATACGATATTCAATCCTTACAATCCAAAATCCTTCATAAAATCCAAATTCTAATGTATAGATAACGCTGTGGGAAAGCTATTTCAAGTCCTATAAATCAAAGCCTATCCATCTATCTATCTACAGATGTTATGAAATGGGTTAAAGATGACTCTCCTACTCGTATCCAATCAATAATATCCAAAATCCTTCGTAAAATCCTCGATGCTCCTTATCTTGTTACGAACTTAGTAATCCACAATGACCTTAATATCCCATTTGTTGCTGTTTTGGCCCGAATCCGATATCAATCTTTTCATGACAAACTTTATTTCCTCTCAAGCTCACTAGTTTCAACTCTGGTAACCTCTTAAATTCCTGGTAATCCTCCGAGGCGTATGAAAAGAAGATGGCCTCGTGAAGTTGAACTTTTTATTTGAGTTATTTGAAACCACTGGGTTGTTTCTCTACTTGTCTTTATTTATGCCCATATGTACGAGTCATCCTATTTACTTGTTGTATAAGTATAATACATAGTAAGAACGAAACCATTTATTTATTCATTTAAGGTCACGTATGGCTAATGTGACGATGCTACAGTGGGAGTACTAAATTTTTCCTATTCAGTTATTATTAGGATAGAGATCTTTAACTAGTACCTCACACCGCATAGGCTCGAGATACCTCATTTTACGTCGTTTCCAAAAACGAGATAACCAAGAATTATTTACTCCCTTTAAAAAATTCTAGGGGCAACTGCGGGGCTGCGAACCACGATTTCAGATATAGTAGGATGTTGAGGTAACAACTACACCAGAGGTGAGGGGGAGTAAAACTGTTCCTTATATGAAACAAATTAATTTTTGAAAGAAAAATTATTTTAAAAATGTATAAAATAATTTTAATAAGTAATGGTGTCTCAGATGTACTGTAAGCCCTGGGGAAGCTTGCGGTATGTCCAGCGAAACGTTGGCATAGAATCTGACGACACGGTCGAAACCAGAAGAAATACGTGAAGGATGGATTAAACAGAAATGTATTTATTCGTTGATAATTAGCCAAGCGTGAGAGATCTAATCCGCAATCAATAGTAAACTTCATTCAGCACTGAAACGTTCGTGGAAAAGGAACTTCTAAATCTTTATAACCGGATCCAATTAACTTGATAATAAAAGGAAAATAGGTTAACGGGTCATTTGGCCGGATAGGTCCAGTTACCTATTGTTTTATTTCTAGCCCATTCAGTTGGCGATTGACTTACCATTGTTAACCCCACGACTACTGTCTGCAACTTCGCCTGTATCTGAAGACTCTTTTTTAAGATTTATTTATTAATATTTACAACTATATAATAACAATACATCAAGAAAATAAATTTAATGATATATAATAACATACGCCAACAACAAATTCAACTTAAAAGGTCACTTTTAAAGGAAATACGGATTTAGGTCCTAAGAATAACCAGCACGTGTTAAACCTTGTTTTTACTACTCACGGATTTTATTTATTTAAGATGATGTGGAACCTTAAAAGCAATAAAACGAATCGAACATAAACGTTGATAGCAAGTCCGCACGAACGAGTTTATTTACTCGCGGAGGGAGAAGCCGATCTGGAACGAACCCCCATGACCTTGACCTTCTCGAGAGACCCTGAGTACATGGTCCTCTAACGCGATTGGACGGACCGTCGTTTCTATTCATCAGTAAAACAAATTACTGAAAAATATCATTTTAACTATTATTATTTTAAATATTTCTGATTTGAAGAGAAAAGATTTGCCCAGGCCGGGATTCGAACTCGGGTCGTCTGATTCTCCGTAGCAGTGCTCTAAACCACTGAGTTAACAGGGGTCGTATCCTAGTCGGACAACTCCGTTCTCTTCACCGATCCTATAGAGATACGTAGTATAGAGGAATACGACCCCTGGTAGCTCAATGGTTTAGAGCACTGCTACGGAGAAGCAGAAGACCCGGGTTCTAATCCCGTTCAGGGCAAATCTTTTCTCTTCAAAACAAAAATATTTAAAGACAATTACAATAAAAATTAATTAATATTATTATTTTATTTTGATTTATAAAGGATAAGAAGAAATGATGGATAGAAGGAATTGAGCAAACGACCAAGGTCTGAGGGAGGAATATATACAATATAGGCGAAAATGGAAAAATGAATTAAAGGAAATTTTTCATTGAAGGAAACCACAATGGAATTCTGATGAAACACATAGGAGGAAAACTTAGATAGAATGATTAAGCAACGAATCCGTTTTTTCAAAAGCTTAAATAATTGTAATGACAGATTTATTTTTAGTTTTGTAACGGGTACTCACTTTATAGACGCTGGGTGACCCCCGCGAGGATCCTCATATCACACAGCGCTCTACCACTGAAAGTAAATAGCCCAACATAGGGTAGTTGTTGGGTTAAGAGAGTTCGTAATAGCTTAAATTCAACCATTGAGATCACTTACCTAACAAATTACGTGAACCAGTCCTTTGTTAAATTCAGTGTTCTTCGAAAGATAAAATACATTTTCCTAGAAAATATGTCTAAATCGCATAAAAAAATTAGTTCTCAGCCTGGTAGGTGGTTTTTTAAGAGGTTTTTTTAGGAGGCATTAGGTTTTTTTTAAGAGGAGTAATGGAGATTCTTAGTTCTGACATCCATCGTAGGGGACGTAAAATAGCGGTCCTGGGCTTGTGCGTAGCAGATATTCTTTAAAGATCCCTATCGTAATAATACCTCAACAGGCAAAATGCAGAATTCTCGTAGGATCGTCCAATTACCCATATAAGCTAAAACTAACATTAAATAAAAAAACAAACTAATTATTTTTTATATATTCTTCGAAATACAAATACACGTTAAAAAAAATTATAGGAAACCATTTAGTGATCGATAAATGTTATAAACAAGAAATAAATTTCATAAATATATTATTCATACATAAATATATTAATTATATATGCAAGTCCGTGTCATGCAGGAAAACAAATCTATCGTGACTGGGTCATGAACATTTCGCTAAGTATCTTTTTGACCTTGGGCGACGTTTTGAATTGAACAATTTAATATTATCGAACGATAAATCCATTCTTTACACGAGTTGTTCAAGTCTTAAATATTTCATTCTTTACCCGATAACGACAATAATAATAATGCTTAGGGAACCCGAAGGCTCGATGCCGATACCACAAATCTCTCCTAACAAACTTCCGTCCTCAGACCACCACCTCACCTCATACCCAAATCCGCCAGACCTTTTCGTTAAAAGGAACTAATGGTTCCAATGAAAACATTTCGCTAATATTACCCATATTTAGATGATTATTTTTTATATTAAAAGAGGATTTGAATACATTTCAGATGATCATTAAACAATAAAATCCCTATACAGTCATCTATAAGACACACAAAAAAAAATATCATGGCATGTGTAAAATACATTTAAGGACACGCTCTGTTCTTTTAATGATACTTGAAATATTTGTTTCGCTCTCCTGAAAATGGGAGCAGTTTCGATATTTTGCATTTGTATCGACGATATATTATAACCTCTATTCTTTCCACGACAACTTTATAACCAAAATAAATTTACCCGACAGCGGTGTCCAAGCGGTTAAGAATTTGGTCTTAACAAAATTGCTCCACCAGTTCAATCGTTAACAGATACGGAGGAAAATGCACGAAGTGCGTTTCTTGGACTCAAAGAGACCTTAAAAATAAAGATCTGCTGGTGTAAATGTGACCCGACCACAAAACCTAAATGGTAAGAAAAGTATACATATTTCACTTAGTAATTTTCCAAACCTATATTTTATAATTGAATAACGCCCCAATTCAAAATCAACTCACATTCCAGATCTGAAACTAACAAGCCAGTTGATAATGGAATGAATGCATTTTTCACGGGTGAGATGAGTTGTGTTATTAGCATGGAGCTTATTAACAAGGAGGAAACTTTTCGATATCAAGGATGACAAGAGATCGTGTCCTTCCTCGTAGCTGTGGAATTGGATGGCATAGGATGACCTTTTCACAAGGACTTCTCCATCATCAAATCTAATAATTACGACTTCCTTTCACAGGAAACCTTATGTAATTTCTTTAAATATCTATGTAAGACGTTAGAATAGTTGGAACTTCTGCGAACAGATAGAATGTTTAAAAATAAGAAACTCCGTAAAAAATAAGAAAACAAAAATGTAAAACTACAACCAATGAACGGTTTTGGGTTCTAGACAACGGTTGTGCAAGGAGTGGATCGGTCCAAGATTAAGTTTAAACCCCAGGGTTTTGTCCCTATTTTGGGTAACCACTTTATAGAGGTCGATTGAGCTCCAAGAGGGTTCCAGATCCCAAAGGATTCATTCCGGCTGTTAACAGATTAAATAAAATTTTCCACAGCCGGATTTCAACCCTGGACCATCGGCACTACAGCTCAGCGCTCTACCACTAGGTAGAAGTCAAGTTCTAGAGTGGTTAGGATTTCTCTCTATCATCGCATTTTTTTTTTTTTTTCTCATCCAAATACCTTACAAGTTATTTATACATTATATATAAATAACTATATATATTATATACTTATAATATAATATAAATTATATTATATTATTATATTAACATATAATATAATATAAATTTTATTATATTATTATATAATATAATATATACTAACATATAAGTATAATTTCTTTAATGATGATAATCATCAAGACTTCTTTTTATTTTTGATTATGTGAACCTGCGACCTTCAGCATAGCAAACTGAGCTACCACTCTCCTCCCCCCCCCCCCCAAGTTATATGTTAATAATAATCAAAATATAATTGAAGAAATAAAATACTAAACTACTTAGGATTTCCCTCCATTATAACATTTTTTTCAACCAAATATCTATATAATCTCTTTAATGATGGCGATCATCAAGATTTTTTTTACTTTTGAGGATATGAACATGCGACCTTCAGCATAGCAAACTGAGCTACCACTCTCCCCCCCAAGTTATGTGTTAATAATAATCAAAATATAATTGAAGAAATAAAATTCTAAACTACTAAAGATTTCCCTCCATTATAACATTTTTTTCAACCAAATATCTATATAATCTCTTTAATGATAGCGATCATCAAGATTTTTTTTACTTTTGAGGATATGAACCTGCGACCTTCACCATTACAACTCAGCACTAATTTATATACTTATATGTAATAAAAAGGGTATCTGTACCGCAGGTTGTCGCTTCGAGTTGACTTACAATAGGTTTTAACTGTTTAGTCATTTCATTTTTAATATCTTCCAAAAATACAATTTATCGTGAGCTTTAGTATGGAAAATAAAATGTAATTATGGGTAATGAGTAGAATTCGGTAATCATTTCATAAAGAAATAAAAATTTCAACTAACAGTATATGTTTCTTGAAATGTTCATTTCTAGATTACTTGAATAAACACATTTCCCATAATTAAATTCTCTTTTTCATACCAAAACTCACGATAACTTGAATTTTTTGGAAAATATTACAAGGGAAAGGAATCAAAAGTTAAAACTTATTACTCAACCCGAAGCGACAACCTGCAGAATAATTGCCCTAAAACGATCTCTAAATATTTCTGAGAATTAAATTATTTACCCTAAAAAGATTTTCTTAATTATCTAAAGAAGACTGAAAAAAAAAAAACAACAGAAAAACCTCGCCCATATAAAATGAATGTGAATAAACGGAGTGATGAAAGTTGCAGTTAGAAAAAGGCCAGAATCGATTTATCGATTTTATTCCTCCGAAAAGATTGTTGTGGCAGTGTCACCATAGAGAACTATACAAGCTCGCAACAAGTCGTAGCACCTTACGTCATTTGCTCCCAAGGACTTTCCTAAACAGTACCTATTAACTTTACGTGCAAACAATTTCACTAATTGGTCTAAAGCTCAGGTCATAGTAGAGCAAGCAGTGACAGTTTTAAAAAATTACCTCTCTATTATATATTTAAAAAAAGTTTCCAACGAGTAATAAATTTATAAGTCCGTATTGTGCCAGTATATTGCAAAACCATGGTCTAGAAAAAGATAAGGTAAAAGATAGATAAGTATAGACCAAATCATTGAGTAGTAACTAAACAATATATATATATCACAAATACTATAACAATTGCAATAAGAAAAAAATATTCAATCTAAAACTGTGTACAAAAATATGTATTTAAAAACTTTCAAATTTTGTTTGAAGTAAGAACGCGTTTTGAGAAAGAAAAACATACAGTATAAGAATGATAAAATGATGGTGATTTCCCGTGATTCGAACAGTTATACAATTAAAAAAGTGACCGTTGGTCCGCTGTTAGAGGGACAAGAGGTAACGACCTGGTTTATTATATGCATACTAAATATAATTTATTATCAAACAATATTAGGTATATGCTCCGCAAGTTGTCGCTTCGAGTTCAGTTATAACAAGTTATAATGATTTATTCGTTCCCCTTTTAATATTTTCCAAAAATACAAGCTATACTTCTAAATGTTAGTCGAAACTTATATTTCTTGATGAAATGATTTTATTTACAATGTTATATTTATATACCACACGACAGTTAAGGAAAATACGATATTGACGATATTGAGTGTCAGCATGTACAGAAAAACATCTCACTGTTATGACATAAATATAATGTCATATTTAACGAGCTGTGTTTTCTTGGGCACTGTATATTTCTAAAAAGTGAATTCATATAAAAATAAAAGCAGTGACGTAAGTTTATAATATTTAGGTAAAAGTTAAGTATTTCAATGTAAGTGTAACCCTATCGAACATCGATCATCAATAAATCGAAGTGATTTATGAACAATAAGATAGCCTTCACATATTGGTTAACATACTGAAATTGATTATTATCGAACACCACTGAAAGTAATAAAGTTATTATTTTGTACAGCAATTTACCTTGTTTTGCTTTCTTAATAAATAAAGTGTTTTATCCCTCAAGAACACGTAGCGTTAAGATCCTTCACGATACCTAAAAATCTTAACAAAAGATTATATATAAAAATACGTATTATTTAAAAAATATTTTGGAAAATATTGCTATATTACTGTTACAATAGTAAATAAAGTTAGACAGATCTTACTGTGACGAAAAAGAAATAGTTTTGAGGCGTCCAGCCATTGGGACAAATACTAGAGAAAATACAACGTCGGTGTAAGGCCAAGTCTGCAGAATGGGAGAATTCTGAGAGCCCAGGAGCTTGACCAACAGTTAAAAAACCTAAGAAAAGACATCGACTTTCTTCCCTTCTTACGAAGACCTCGTATCCAGTCTAGGAAGATCGTTAAGGCAAATAATAGGAAAGCTGGATCAACCTCCACAATGAGAGGCATAGAGAGAAAGGAAAGAAGTGTAAAAACCAAAACAGTTAAAAATAAAAGGCAAAAAGAATAAAAGGATGTAGTTGATACTATATAAAAAAACGAAAAGAAAAAATAAATCTGGACAGATAGAACTCATAGATGTCCATATTAGAGATCTGTACTATTCTACAGCAACGGTTGTGCAAGCAGGTGATTAATCCTAAATCACGCTCAACTGACAGTTGTTTTTTTTCCAAATTAACAGTATCCAGTTTATATAGGCTGGACGAACACTAAAAGGGTCTGACCCAGAGTACATCTTCGGATCAGCAAGATTCGAATCCATGATCTTCCGGCTAAGGTTAAAATTAATGAGAAATGTGAGCTCTTGACGTATGTAAGGTTTATACCAATTATGTTGTTTTGTTTATGTGTTTATACCAACAGTGACTGGTATAAACGTCAAAAATACTTTCATTAACATTCGCAGAAGCTCGTAGAACCAGTTTCCGGTTTTCACTGACATCACCACTGAGACGAGTAGTGATGTAACAAGAATGTAACTACATCAACACCAATGTAAAGGTTACATAAACTGGGCCGAGCATTTTACACCTTTCTTCAGGAGCGTTACACTTTTGGAATTTTTACAAATAAAACCCGTTGATAATGCAATGTGTCTTTATTCATAGAGTAACGTATTCCTCTTGTCTTTGTTTAACAATAAATACATATTTGAATAATTATTAGTGAACCGTATAAATTTGGGGTAGAAAATGATCCATTATGGAGGTTAAAAAAAATAATTCCTTAAATTTTGATGAACTATTTATTAGAAAAGCGAAGTTTTTACCTACATTGCATGTCACCTTTTAGGATGGATAATAATTTAAAAAACAAGCTGTACCACTACAACCCGCGAAGGGTTCAGTACATAGTAGAGAGTTGATTTGTTCATGATCACGCTCAACCACCAGATTTTCCCCCTTATTTTGCTTACCTGCGTTATAAAGCCTGGGTGAGCCCCAGGAGGATCCTCGATCCCATACGATCCACCACCAGATAACAGATTAAATAAAAGTCTGCGAGCGGGATTTGAACCCAAGACCTTCAGCATGACAACTAAGCGCTTTACCACTGAGCCACAGTAAACCAACTACCGCAAAAATAAATAAAATTATATATAAAAGTGAACTATTGGAATAAATAAGTTACAAATGTAGAAATAACTTAAAATATAAAATAAAACAAAAGTTTTTATTTTAATTTTGGACTAAAATATTTGTATATTTGTATTTGTATTATTTTTTTTTCTATACCAATTATTTTATTTTAAATCCATAATCCAGCCAATAAGAAGACTTGCAATGTAGGTTGAAATTTCGGTTTCAAAAAAATAGTTTATCACTATTTAAAGAAATAATTTGTTTGACCTTCACCAGGACCATTCTCTTCCCTATTAATTAAATAAATTTATTTTAAAAATTACTACATAGTTGTAATTACAGTTAAATTTTAAAGTTAAAAATAATTCTTTTAAAATGCAATAATTAAAAAAATTCCTCCTTGTACAAGATATACGATCTGAATCATGAATGCGATAAGAATTATCTAGTTCAATTAGATACTCATAAACTCATGGGGTTATTCAATGCTTAAACAGCCTACAGATAATAAATCATTTAGAAAAGAATGGATCCTTTAACTATTATATGTATATATATATATATATATACACACACAATATATACATGGAAAATTAATCAGTGTAAAACCAATAAATTTCTAAGTAAAAATAATTGAAAGCCATATAAATTTGTTTTTACGGATTTAAGAGAATAATAATATATAATTCAATAAATATAAATATTTTATATATAACTGCATTAATTAAATGTTTCCATTAAGTCCTGATAATTAAATTTAATGATAAGTTTTGCTTTCATGATTATTAGAATTAACTAATATTTCCTAATTTTTTTTTTATTAATCTCTCTAATACATCATCTACCATTTTTCGTTTCGTCAAGGTAATATTTAACTGTATCACGATATACAAAAAATTTAACTTTTAACGTAATGGGAAAAGAAAAATATTTTATTAAATTTATTTAAGCTTCTGTAAAGACGTTGGTTGCATTGCTTAATTGCTCTATATAAATCATGATAAAATAGTAGAGGTTATAAAGATATTTTTCAGTTAATTAATTTGTAGAATATTAGCAATATGCTAAAGGTTCAAACCCGGCTGTGGAAGATAAATATTTGATCTGTTAACTGTAGGGATGGACTATACATCCTGAGGCTCACCCAGCCTCTATAAAGTGTTTACTCTAAATTAGAAGAAAAACCTGTCGGTTGAGCGTGATCTAGGACGTCACCTACGTGCACAAACGCTGTCATCGAAACAGTACAGACTCTAGTATGTTCTATGAGCCCAAGACGCTTCTTTTGTTGTAGTGGTACAGGTGATGTTTAAAAAACATATGAACAATAAATAGAGCCAAATACACTAGTAATCATATTAATGAAGAATGGCGATACCTCGAAACAAAAGTTGTGTATATAAATTAAATATTTTAACCAGTTAAATAGAAAACTTGGGGTTGACATAGAAATATTTACAATCAGGTCTATAAATTTTACTTTATACGGCTTAATTACTAAGAGATAACTTTAACTACCTCTGCTATCAAATGAACCTGTCGCATAAACTGATAAATATATTTTTCCCGGAAAGAAAATATATTATTTTGAAGCTAGATAGTTAATTGTCCGTAAATAATAAACGTTTATATATGTCGGGGAAAAAAATCAAAATTAGTTATGGGCTCAGTAGGTCAGAGGTAATAACATGTTCATAAAATGTAACAAGTCACGCTACACGCAAAATACATCTTTGCTATGAGTAAATGGAAACCAAACCAAAATCCGAAATTATTTAATTTCGTTATTTAACTATAATCCTACTAATATTATAAATGCGAAAGTTTGTATGTTTGTTACTCTTTCACGCAAAAACTACTGAACGGATTTGGATGAAAACTTCACAGTAAAACAGGTTATACATCAGAATAACAAATAGTCTACGATTTATAATGATTTTGTGTAGTTTGGCCATAATCTATATCGTTTGTCCTGAATGAGTGAGGGATCAACGTACAGCCTAAGCCGCTGATCGTAGAGACCTGAAACTTTGAGGGTGTGTTCGTTGTATGGCGTAGGCATTCGATAAGAAAGGATTTTCTGTAATTCTACCCTTAACGGGGTGAAAAAGGGGGGCAAAGTTTGTATGCTCGCTCACCAGTTTCTTATTCGCAAAATCTAAATATTTTCACTGAACAAAACAAATCAAGTAACATAGTTCACTTCCAGCAGGACGGCCACAAACGTGGCAAGATCACGTACAAACTCTCAGCCTGAACTGAGAAATTAATAAAATAAACAAATAAAAGGAAAAGGACACGGTGAGCCCCATCACCGGAAAAATCTAAAATTACTAAATATAAATAAATAAATTAGAACCTTCCACCTTCTCATCCTCCTCTTAAAATGTACATCGTACAGTACAAGAGATACCTCTCCATCCTATCTTTAATTCTACTTGGAAACCATCAAACCCAATGGGGCTAAGGAAAAAAAAAAAGTTCACTTCTTGCTGCTGCCGTACAAGTGAAACCGTTATACTAAATAATCCTTTTCAATAAATTCAATAACATTACATACTAATCCTTTACTGGCGCGAACAACAGTAAAATTCTGTCCGTCCGTTTGTTAATCAGTTTCAATGTACGTTATCCGTCTGTGATGAAATTTGATATGGATAATCTCAAGCCTGGGGAAGGACATAGGCTACTTTTTATCAACACACCACACAGGTGAAGTTTATATAAAACTGTAGCCTGATTGATTAACACACCCAGCGGTCAACGCACAGCAGAAACCACAGAGTTTAGTATCTTGAAATTCGCAGATAGATTCTTTGTAAACCTTAAATGAGGACTAAGAAAGGAATTTGGACAATTCCACCCCCAAGGCTTTCTCCTTAATATAATAGGGGTTCAAAGAGTGTATGGAATCCGTCAGTTTTGAAGTTAGGCATCTGAAATTTCGGATTTACAAGTAACTTATAGTTAAAAAATTTAAATTATTTATTTAAAATAATCTGTCACGAAACTTTATGTGGCAGACCTAATACCACACGAGCGAAGCCGTGGCCAAAGTCTAGTATTATATATATATAGTATCTAGTATTATATATGGTGTAAAGTACAATACCTTTTTTTACTTTCCAAATAGATAAAAATATCATTTTAAAAAAAAACTGTACCACAACAACCCGTGAAGGGTCTGAAGTTCTGTACATGGTAGAAACAGTTATGTTTCTTGGACAACGGTTGTACAGGGAGGTGATCTGTCCCAGATCACAATCAACAGTCAGGTTTTTTCAGCCAATTACGGGTTATAGAGCCTGGGTGAGCCAGTGGAGGGTCTACAGTGTCTTTCCGGGGTTGTTAAAAGATTAAATAATGTATCTGCAACAGCAGGATTTGAACCCGCAATCATCACTCAGCACTCCATACACTGGTCGATCTCACTCCAAAGTTAATAATGAATAATCCCATAGGATCCATCTCCGGCCACTAACAGATAAAATAAAAGTCTGCCAACGACCGAAATTTGAACCCAGAACTTCCAGCATTATAACTCAGTGCTATCATTAAAATAAAATATTAAAAATAGAATATATATGTAATATTAAATATTATAAAATACAAAAAAAGAGGGAATGGTATATAACACTAAAAAGATGAGTACAATGTAGACCCACGTTAGTCTAATGAAATCTAGACAATTTTTCAGGCCTAAACGTGAGGAAAAAAATATAATTTAAAAAACGAATCCAAATAAATGTCAATGAAAATTAGAATTGTAGATTATATTATTATACCTGTTTATCTTTAACTTAAAAACAACAAGTTATTCTTCGTTATCATTTATTTATTTTTTAATTTAATCTAATTAATTAATGATAGTGTTTAATGGCGGAGGGAGCGGAGTGGTTCAGTGATAGAGCACTGAGTTGTCATGCCGAAAATGTTGGTTCAAATCTCGCTGATGGCAAGAATTTTATTTAGTCTAGTAGCAGCCAGAGATGGATCCTATAGGATTCAGGACCTTCCTGAGGCTCACCCAGCCTCTATAAAATGGGTACCCAAAATAAGGGGGGAATCTGGAGGTTGAGCGTGATCTGGAACAAATCACCTCCCTGCAGAACAGTTGTCAATGAAACAGTACAATCTCTACCATGTACTGAACGCCAGACCGGTTCACGGGTTGTATTGGTACAGGTTTATTTATGGGATTGCGTTAAAATAAATAATACAAGATATAATTGAATATCGTTTACCACCCTGCATTAAGCGTAATTTTTGCTGCACTTCTCCTGTTTGGAATTTTTTTTCCATAAGGAAGGAACAATAAACATTTTGTTTAAAACTTTTCACACCAACTTATTTCTAAGAGATTTTTTTTTATTGTTTTATTAAATCAAAACCTTGAAGATTGAATTCAAGGACTTTTGAATTGATTTTTTTCTATATGAATAAAGGATAGTGAAAGTTTTTTTTTCATGATTCCTGAATAATAAATACCTTACAAATGACTTATTGAATGTGGATAGAAGTTTCTAAAATAGAATATTAAAAAAAGAAGATATTTCTAATTGAAATAAATACAGATAATTAACTAATTGACCTTTCGACCTTAGTTAAGACTAATTAGCAGTCCCTTCGTTAGCAGCCTGAATGATGGCGGCTCCAGAACCTTTCAGCGTTGAGTTCTTTTAGCATTTTTTAAAGTTATCATTAAAAATTAACACAAAAAACAAAAAAAGTTAAGAATAAAAACCATGAAGAGTCTTGGGTCATGTTCATGATAGAAACAGTAATGGTACTAAAACAACCGTTGGTGTAGGTAGTTGGTTTTTCCGAGATAACGCTCAACAGGCAGGTTTGTTTCCAAATTAAGGGTACCCATCTTATAGAGAATGAGTAAGCCACAGATTGGCCTGAATATCCCACAGGATCCTGCCCTGAGCCCAGGGTGACGATAATAGTAGAAAAGTAATAATAAAAAACTGTACCACTACGACCCATTTTAGATATTTAAGACACTCTTCGATATAAAATAATTTTTTTATGTTATATTGCTTTGCTTACATAATGGACTAATCCAATACAGCTTCTAAGTCAACAGTTTTGCAAGTTGATTTGCCCGAGATCACACTTAACCACAAGGTTTTCCCCCACTTATGGCCACCCACATTATTGAGGATAGGTGAAGAAATGTTTTAACTGCTACAGCCGGACTTTAACTCAGGACTTTCAGTACAGCAAATCAGCGCTCTATACACTTATCTACCATCCTACCTAATTTAAATTAAATAAAACTAAAATTTACAAATGATGTATATATATATATTTTTTTTTTAAATTCTGTATGATGCAATATGTAAACAAAACATATCCTGAAACAAATACTAACTCCGCCTTTTCACGTATTATTTCATCATTCTCAGTTTTATCTGTTGAGTAAAATTTAATGCCAAATGTAGCCCAGAACAAACGAAAATCTACTACTCAATATTTACAAACCAAATAAATAAAGTAGAGTTAAAAAATATATTTTCAATACTTAGGCAAAAGTAAACTTTTGGCTGGAAAAACTTCATTATTTGAATGATTTCTATTGTTATAGAATAGAATTATTTTCGCAATTCCAGATTCAGCATATGTGGAAATGATGATTATCCTAAATCCATCATGTTTTTTTTTTTGTTTTGTTTTTTATTTAATTCAATGATATTTACAACTATAATGGTATTATATCAAGTAAATGTGCAAAAATGTAGAATATGACATGAAAACACTTGTGGAGAAACTACCCATCGATAGCACTCCAATAAAGTTCTATAGTAGATGATCTCGAGGCCATCTTCTATCCATCATGTTAAAATATATTTTAATCATTGTATATATATATATATATATATATATATATATATATATATATATATATATATATATATATATATATTTTAAATCATGTTAAGTCATTTTATATTTTATTTTATCTTATTTAAGATCAAATTCTTTTTCGTAGATTCCTATAATTATTTTAATATTTCCACATGTTCTGTGCGAATAAAAATGTTCTAATACTCATTGCCCTTAAGTGTATCATTTTGTACTAATTTGCTAACAAATAAAAAATAACTTAAACAATCTTTCCTAAACACTTTGTTAATAGACTAATAGAATTTCATCATGCAATAATTATTTGTTCCTTCCAAACCTTGGAATGGAATAATAAGAAATCTATAAACGTTTAATGGAATGAGAACAAATGTTTGGAATTGGAAGTTTTTTCAATATGTTAAAGTACGGCAAATTTTTTGATGAACTAGAGAGATAAAATTAACTAAATATTTCATGTAAAATTAACTATTTTTTTCCTTGCTATTGAATAGAAAAAGAAAGTTATAAAGCTCAACTATGCAGGAAAAGCAAACGCTATGATCCGCTCACAACCGGAATTTGTTTGCTTAAGATAGCTTTAAGATTATCGAAATCGAACGACAAATATCTTGTCAAGAAAATATCTTCTTTGGATTAAATCCTACGTACCAATGAATTATCGTTAAAAGATTTTAAGAATTTTAGAATTATTTTTGTTACCAGTTCCGCAGGTTGTCGAGCTGAGTTACAAGTTTTAACTTTTTATTCATTTAAGTTTTATTATTTTCCTAAAATGCAAGTTATCGTGACCTTTAGTATGGAAAAAAATGTAATTATGGGTAATGGGTAGAATTTTGTAATCGGTACCATTAAGTTTTTTTTTTTAATAATCAGAATATTATCTATAGCTCCAGTGAATCACCAGTTATGTCGAATTTTCTCCAAAATTAGTTGCTTGTATTTAGAGAAGCTAAATCGTGCTATTTTCTTAGTGAAAAAGGGACTAAGTCAGGCATTGGCTTGAAATGGAGTTATTGCTTATATTACAACTCCGTTTCAGGCCAAAACTAAGAGAATGACACGATTCCGCTTCCCTCAATACAGTTAACTCTCTCTGGACAAAATTCGACTTAATCACTTATTCATTGGAGCTACAGAATTAAATTATATCGGCTTATACTATAACATTTCGCTTCAATCATTAAGATAATGCAATTATTCAATATCAAGATAAAGAAAATAATTGTAACTTTCACATATAATCACCTCGTTATCCATCCGTTCTTTTTTATTAAACGACTAAAGACTTAGTTTAGCCGTAAAAAAAAGAAAGAGTGATGACATGAAAAAAAGGTCCTTCGTCCGAAACCTTCAAGTGTAATCGCCTCCGACACGTAAGTCGCTTTATCGTTCTATAAAAGTCTTCTTCATTTTTTCTGCGATACTGGGCTCGCAAGGCCCCAAGAGACGTCGAGTCATCTTGCACAACAGTTATAGAACATAACCCACTTTAGCTATGCGAAAACAAGGACTGAGATGTAACTGCATTCTTCAGAGATAACGAAGTTAGCTTTGAGAACCGAAAAATCTTAGATTAGATAAGATAATTGTAATTACTTGAGCATTTCCTATCAACATTTGAAAAGGAAACGTCACAAAAAAAGAAGATAAAATAACAATTAAATAAAATAAACACTGTCCTTACACAAGCTACAAATCACGTCCGAATGCCATAAACAAAGGCGCCATGATTTTCTTTTGTGTCTATCTCAGATACATCTTAGAAATCGATACTCGAAGGACAACAGATACAATATTGTAAATAAATAAAAACAATAACACAAATATAATGACATCGTTTTAAAGTTATAGATGCATCGAGCAGTAAGACATCGATCACTAACTAACATTAATAAACAATTTTGCAGTTGATGGCGAATGAATACAAAATTATACACTGACATCCAAAGTCAATATTGTTACTGATGCATTTGAACTACTGTTCTACACGTTCCAACTACAGTACATAGTATTTGATAACCAATTATTTTTTGTTAAATATTATTTCTGTATATGGGAAATTCGGAGAAAACGTGGAGTATAATTATATCTATGTGCTACATAAGTATTATTAATAACAATTATAATTACAGAAAAACAATAATAATTATAGAAAATAAAAGTTTTAATGTTTTGAGTACTACCACTGGGTAGTTTCTCTACTTGTCTTTTCATCCCAATGTATGCATTCATTATAATGTATTTGCTTGATGTATTCTGTTATACAGTTGTAAATTTCATTAAATAACTTTTTAAAAAACAATTTTAATGTTATGTGCCTATTAAAAAACACGATGTGCCATTTTTCAGTATGCCACTCAAAAAATACTCTAAAAACTGATAAACTCTATGATAATACGAAAAAGAAAAACTGTGAATAGTAGGAAGAAAATCCACAAGGAACTGAAAATAATTTATCTTTAAGTATGCTAGGTATGGGATAAAGACTAGAGAATTTTTGTTTGTGCTAAAACTATGCTGAAAAGCTACTAATATACTATAAAATACTAACTGCTAACATACTAACATACTAACTAGCTGAAATACTAAGACAAAGCAGAAAATACCATAACCTGAACTACAGAACACGAAGATATACTTCCTACTTATATAAAATTTCAGATTTTCATAACAATTTAAATGTTAATTATTTCATCTGTATTTAAATATATTTTTTTAAATGAAAAAAAGTGCATTGGGGGTGATAATTGACAAATCGTGTTTTTTTAATAGGCACATAGCATTAAAAAATGTTTTCCTATAATTATCTAGAATTTAAATTCTGAAGAAATGCGGTTATTTTAAAAGGGATATAAGTACTTTTGGGCCTAAAAAATGTTTTATTCTATTAAATAATTTTAATGATTATTATTTCATAATAAAATTTAAAAGGCGTGTATAGTTTTAAAAAAAAACACTCTTTGCTAAGTGTTAAAAACATAACGTTTACCCATTTTTAAAAATCAACTTAAATATCTCGATACACGAAACAATGAACTTATACCACTTTCAAAATTAATAGCTGATATACTAATTGCGGTTATATCAAGAGAAATTTTCGTTGTATTTAGTTAAAGATTAGGATGGCTACCAAATGAAATAAAGCAATGAATGGATTTCTTAAAATAATATTCTGGAACCTGAAAACTAAAAATTGAAATATTTTAAGGGAATATTTCTGCAGCAAAAACCGGAAAAATAAATAATGGAACCAATTTGGGTCGTATAATTCCGGAGTTTACATTTTAAACAATAATAAGATTCATATTTCACTGACATTGCAAACGCACCACGTTCCAATTGTAGTTCGACAAACAAGGAATAAAAATCAGAGACTAGAGGGGCGCTAAAATTACCTTCACAAATCGCGAATAATCACTCAATTATCTCGAATGACAACTGGTTTTGATCCAAAAGAACAAAGACAACTCAGATCCCAAAATGGAAGTATTTCGATTCAAGGAGTAAACGAAAATATGTGTCATTTGACATATTAACTTTAGTTTTTGGATTGTGAGAAATATTCGGTTTTTATTAATATAGTGCAATAATTGTAACTTCTATAAAATTAAATTAATAACAATATTAATTCAATCCCAACCTTCAAATCCCGTATATTCGATCACCTAATATCCTTCCGACTCCCAAAAAATCGGTTTTCAGATTAAAATTTTTTAATTGATGAATGAGTGATGTGTTTTTATTTTTACATATGTGCGTTTTATTTATATCATTGACGCTTCACTCCTCCAGTTAGATATTTTTAAAAACAAGTTATCTTAGTCGATAGTTTTTTTATATTTGTTTCAGTATTTGCTTTGTTTTTTTCTATTTTATATCATAATTTCCATTCAAATGTAACTATCAATTGTTTCTCTCTCTATAATCATTGTTAATGTAGAAGAGAATGGTCCGGGTGGATGTCAATAAATTTCTCTTAGATAAGAATAAATGTTAATCCGTCACTGCAAGTTCACGGTTTTATAACTAACTGTTAACTGATTATCATTCAACATATAATTATTATTAATTAATTATTAATTATCATTCGACATATAATTATTGTTATCTTATTCCTATATTATTTTTATTTCTTGTCCTCTATTTATTTTTTTATTCTTTAAATATTATCGTTGGAAGTAATACACAATTTTTTTTCATTAATTCTTTCTCATTTGTTAATTTAATTTAATTAATTAATTAAATGGAACTACATAATACTCTAAGACATAGTAGCCTCTATATTAATAGCTGTATTTTTATTTTAACTTGTCCCAGAATAAATAAAGACTTTAATAATATTATTATTTTCTTGAAACTTCCTTAATTGTGTTAAAGCGTGAGTGAAAAAACTCCAAACAAAACGCCTTAATAAGTCTAATTTTTTTAATGGAATTTTTCCACTTACGTCTTAACATGTATTTTATGTATCTTTTGAGCTTTTGTATATCATATGCATTAAATGGGTTTACATTGATACACATTTGTTTAAAAAAAAATCTATTGAAATGGTCTAACGATTTATTGAAGTTCATCTTTCTATGAATGTATTTAAAATCGAAACAAGCAATTCTATTATTGTTATAAAAGAAAAAGGATTTATCACAACAATTAATATATATATATATATATATATATATATATATATATATATATATATATATATATATATAAGTAATTTAATCATTAAACAATCCAATTTTTAAATGAAAATTAGGCGATATAAATAATATATTTAGGCCTCGTATCGCTGAAGATATAACAATAAAATTATTATATTATTATTATAAGTTTTTTTTATAACTTTCCAGCATAGTAGAGCGTCGATTAACCGAACTAATGTTGTCGGATGTGGTTATGATTATTTATTATTGTAGAATTATCAAATTTTTGGATAACTGAAATTCTCTCTATAAAAAAAAAATCCTTAATTATGCTGCTCTCCTGTGCAGGGTCAGGTACTTATTAAAGATCCCTATCCTAAATATACCTGGCCAGGTAAAATTTAGGACCCCAACTGTGACATCTTTCGATTGGCCTCAGATGCATTAAGTGGCGTTAAAAAGCAAACAAACAATAGATCTAGGAAATAAACTTTAAGGGAAAATATTCTTCTAACTTATTTTCTAGAAATGTGAATGTAGGACCCCACTTAAGTATCTTATTCTAAAGGAAAGATGTTCGGATAATCGACGCAATACTCCCTTTAAATTTTCAACGAATATTCATTGTATAATAATTATGTATCTATCAAGAAAGATTATTTTCGTTTATCCATTGCTAATCAATAAAGTATAAATAACTGGACTCGAACCCCTCTTGAATGAACTGATGGAATCGAAAATTCTTATCACTATATTGAAGTCTTTGGATATTTAGCGAAGAGAAAATAATTTCTAGAAAATTTCGAAAGTATATAATTTTATCCATGAATTACAAATCCTTTGTCGATCTCACTATTATTCCTGAAAGATAGCCTTTTTTTTTCATCTTGCCACACTTTCACTTGTTGTGGCGTTGTCCATCATCGAAGATCAATCGTTTGGAATCACGAATAGTCGTGAAATTCATCACTTTTTATATCATTTTTAATAATAATTTTTAAAAAAAGCCTTTTTGTACATGAAATCTGTCATATTTTAAATAAATATTTTCTGAAATATATTTATTACCACCAGTATAAAAATATGCTTTCGTTTGGATAATAAAATAATGAGGCATTAACGATAAAAATCTCTTAAAATTTCAATAATTGACTTTTTCGCATTTTTTGCTAGTTTAGTCGAGCGATTTTAATGTCCAGAAACTTCAAGTTCACAACCAGACTAAATCATGAGAAATAAGGCAGTGTCGTTTTGGACAAAACTTGATTAAACTAGCGAAAAATATGAAAATATCAATTTTTGAAATCTTGGAGGATCCTGACGGCTTCAAAATACTTTACTAAAATTCGAATATTTATGTTGAATAAATGTTTGTTTGAGAACGTAGGAATAGAATGATGTTATAACAATTTTTGAGAAAACACGACAAAATTAAAAGTATGAAAATGAATAAATAAATTTAATTAGTTATATTTTAATAATAACTGAATAAAAGTAAATTTATTGTTTATACCGAAACTTCACATAAAATAGAAAAAAAAATTCTAAAAAATGAGTTATCAATAACACTGAATGTTATAACAAAATATAACAAATAAACAATTCTTTAGAAAAATGAAAAATATTTTAACATTTAAATTATTTAAAAAAATAAAATTTAAATACCAACATTTGAGTTTGAATTATAATAAAAACATTTGAACTATAGTTATAGCTTCTATTAGTTTTATTCAAAACTATACAACCGTAAGTGATTGTAATAGCAGTTTTTTATTGTATTTTTTTCATTATTTATAAACTTGCAAACAAAATATTTGTAAACTATTGCACTTTCGATGCAAACAATTCCTATTTATTTGATCAGGATTAATGGCGTCTCAAATCATTAAATATTGTATTCTTGAAGTACATCGCTAATTTTTATATTGTAGTAAGGTATTTAATAACATTATTCTAAATACGCCTACAGGTTCATCATATTAATAATATTTTAGTGACGATTGCTCTTATTATTATGGCAAATATTGGTTTTACAAGGTTAAGATTCAAACATTTTCTGAGGTGGTAGATAGCAATCTGAGGGGGTTGTAGCGTTACTATCAATAATAAAAAAATACGAAAAAGTTAAAAGTCTTAGGTATTCAAAATGTCTACCTTTTAGTATTAATGAATGGAACAATATAATGAATGAAAAATACTTGAAATTTATTCCAAACACGTAGAGTATAAGGACACATTTGAAATTCGATGAAGTTTTTATTTAACACGTAGTTCATAAGAATTTGTCACTTAAAGATAATTATTACATTTTTTTTTTACCGTCCAACAAACATATTAAATGAAACTCGAGAATTCTTCTACATTTTGTTTTTTCATTGATATTAATGACGGAAATTAGTTTACAAATTTGGATTATTTTTATTTTATTTTCACAAAATTTATTCAAGTATAAGCCAAGTTATTAGTTTTTTATTATTAAGGTAAATTACTATTAATTACTTCACTTAATTATTTCATTTTTTTCTAGATCTTACAGATTTGTTGGTGTGAACTTATATTATAAATTTTACAACATTTTTTATTTAAAAAATATATTCATTTATTATTTTCAACCATACATATCAACCTTCAGACAATTTTTTTTAAATCAGAGTAACTATAATAATTCATAAATTTATAATATCTTACATGATCTTTATAGTTCGTTCTCTAACTATTACTAGGCCACATTCCCATTTAACTTGACCATTAAAGTAAATTTGAATTAACTTTTTATTTAGTGATAAAGATGATTTTTTGTGTATTATTGAGC
The DNA here is from genome assembly GCA_964056705.1 of Troilus luridus. NCBI lineage: Eukaryota > Metazoa > Arthropoda > Insecta > Hemiptera > Pentatomidae > Troilus > Troilus luridus. The sequence goes on along the minus strand of OZ057417.1, from coordinate 29,778,522 downwards.
TCAATATTTGGTGCTTATTATTTTTTTACATCTAATTAAAAATAAATCTAGAATCATCGATCTGTTTTGAGAAAACAAAAAGGTAGAGGGAAAAAATCGGTTGTAATTGTGGATAGTTTCAACCTTGAAGTTTCCAGAAGTTGATAGGACTAGATAGATATTTAATAAGCTTTAATAAAACGATTAGATTTAATGATTAATGACCAAGTATTTAAATATTACTTATTACTTAAATACTTAATACTAATGCAAAATAATTATAACTGTACTTATTACTGTGCAAAATTTTTTGTTTGTTAAATCTTTATTTTTACGACATTAAATTAACTTTTTTTTATGATTCCCAGAAATATTAAAATTAAAATTGTGAAAATCATTAGATTATTATTTTTATTTGTGGATTAAGTACATTAAAATTTATTTTATTTTAATAGAGCATCCATGAAAGCTTTTAATACACTTTAACTTATTGTTAAAGGTTAAGTATAAAAATATATAGATAATAAAACATTTATTTTTATGACGTTTAAAGTTTTTTAAAATTTCTTTTTAGTTATATCAAAAAAATATATATTATATATACTTTCATTAAATTATTGTGGGCCCAGTAAATTAAACTTAAAAAAAAATTTTTTTTTACTTACTACCTTTTCCAAGACGGTTTTTTTTTATAACTGTAACTGTTCTAATAAATAACAATAAGTGTAATATACGTCAAAATCTTTAATGTTGTAACCTCAAAACAAAAAATTAATGTACTTGGTCAACAATCGAAAAAAAAGTTTATGATATCCATAATATAATTTATTTATTTTTGGAAAACATTACTAAAAATAAAATACAAATTTTTAAAAGACTTTAAACGTGGTAAAAATGAAAATTAGCGTAATTCATATATTTGTATTATATAAATATTCATAAACTTAACCTTAAACAATAAGGGTATTAAACGTTAATTCTTGCATTTATGTTCAATTAATATTAAATAAAATTTATTTGGTATCTGAACTATACCAAAAATGGATATAATATTATAAAATATTTTTATTAATTATATTACCTTTAGCCATTAAATGACAAAGCCGAAGTCCTTCCTGAACTAAAAACAGAACACAACATACAGAAAACAGACAATAACCATCAACGCGCGAGAACTTACACTTCACGGAAGAGACACGAACGTACCGAATCGATGGAGTCGACTGACCCAGGCGGAGACCCCCACTACTGCACATCGGAGGGGGGATGTCTTCTGGGAGCAACGCCGATCTATGAGGAGTACACCCTGTCTGCATATTTCCATCGATTTTATAAAGGCTGGGTCCCCAGGCTTTAGGTGGATCCTTGGTATCGAGAGGGAAGCGGTAAGATTACAGATCTGAATGGATGAATAGGAAACTACTGATTGAGCTGCAAATACTACCAGGACTTCAGAAGATTGGGTTACACTGTAAAGTATTAAATATCAGGAGGGAGGAAATTTTGAGTATTATGCTTTTTAATTATTATTTTGGTTTACTTATATAAATAAAAATAGGTTGTATTAATTTTTTTTTTTTAATTCCCCTTAAAATTGAAGACTCGTTCCCAAATAAGCAGTCAATTTGGACATCGTGGGGTTCCTAGAAGTTCAATATTTTTCATATAATAATAATAATTATTATTATTATAAGGCTTAGCAAACCCGATGGCTCGATGCCGATACTACCAATCTCTGCTTACAAATTTCCGTCCAAGGAGCACTACCCAAACCTTAATCCGGCAGATCACTTAACGCAATCCTCCCACCTACGCCTCGGTCTACCCTTCAGACGCTTCCCAGTCGGTACAGCGCTTATTATCTTAGGAATTCGTTCGTTACTAAGCCCAACAACTTACAGAATGTTTTATTTTTCATATATATATTATTTTTTAATTCTTTCAACCATTCTCAATATTAAGCTCTACTAAAAAGTGAGTAAATTGAGAGGTATTTAAAATTTTAAAATGTTTAATTATAAAAATACCAAGAAATTATCATATATATAGTGAAAAGTTAGTTCAACAGCTTTTATTAAAATATATTAAAAACATTGTATATTTTACAGAAATGTATTTTATGGAAATATTAAAACAATAAATAAATAATCCATAGCTACTATACTACTATATAGTCCATTCCAGAAGCGAATAACGACGCTAAACTTAACTTTACTTTAATAACGAAAGCAAAAGTAATTATGACGAATAAAAAAATGTATATTTAACATCCCCTTTATTTTATAAAAAAGTTTTTAGTGATATTTTATTTAACAAATAAGGCGGAATGGCTCAGTGGTAGAGCACTGAGTTGCCATGCCGGAAATTCTAGTTCGAATCCCGCTGCGGGCAATACTTTTATTTAGTCTGTTTGTAGCCGGAGATGGATCATATAGGATCTAGGACCCTCCTGGGCCTCATCCAGCATCTATAAAATATTATAAAAATAGGGTAACCAAAATAATGGGGGAAAATCTGGCGGTGGAGCGAGACCTAGAACAAGTCACCTCCTTGCAGAACCGTTGTTCATGAAACAGTACAGTCTCTATCATGTACTGAACCCCAGACCCGTTCACTGGTTGTAGTGGTATAGGTTTTTATAAGGCGGAATGATAATAATATTAGTAATACATTTAAATCAACATCATTAAATTAAATGGACAGTTTTAAAATGGGGGGTTGGTCTGCCCAACTAATAAGTAGGTGGTATCTACCTAGCTATCATAAATAATAGTTTTTTATTACCAAAATACCAAGAAAACAAATTAAAAAAATTCATAGACAGATTTTTCATTCATCGACTCTTATTTAGAACTCTTAGCTACGAAATAAATTTAAAATTAATTATAAATTAAAATATTTAGTTAATAAACGTATATAATTTTCCATAAGGTAATAATTGGCTATATCCTAGCTTTGATGTATGCAGATGAAAATCACATAACTATTTATTTACTATACTTTTTTTTTTTATACAGAGTGCATTAAATGGCTGCATTGAAACTTAATGACGTTTATTCATTAGTGTAGGCAATTAAAGTGTCTGTCATGGTGAAAAAAAGTCGAACGAACGATCTTCAATATTTTTTTTGCTAAGTCGTGAGTAAACCTTAAGGTTCATTTCGTAACGTACCTTTTATGCAACTCAATCTTCTTTTTCTTTTTTTTACTAGCACATGCATTTTTTTCTCCAAGCAAGAACCTTGAGGTGAAGGGGCACATCAAAGTGAGCCATAAGTAGCAAAGGATGAAGATTCCCTTTGAACTTATAACTAAGCCCCCATAGCTTTTTTTTTTTTTTTTAATAATGTTTCAAAGAATATAGATTGGTATATAGACCAAGGTCATATGTCTGTTCATCAATATGGTGGAGGTGGGAGAATATTTTCGTACATCAAAATTGGAGCAAAAGTCTGAAAAAGCACAAAAAATAAAATGTACATGACGAAAGTTTTATTAAAATTTACCCCCACTCGTATTGTTATTACAAAAACACACACAAAAAGCAATATTTCAGCATTATTAACTAGGAACAAAATTAGACGTTGAAAGCACAGAGATTTTTATAAAGTTAAGAAACATTTAATTGAATTTTCTTTACCCAAACAAATGTATTAAAAAGGTATATATATATATATATATAAGATGTCGAAATTCCTTTTTTTATTACAGTAATAAAATAGATCAACAAACATGGAATTATAATCCTCAGAATTATCTGAACAATTTTTTTTTATTAAGTATCAAACATATGGATTGTCATTAAAAATAATAAAATTTTATATATCATTAATTTTTTTTTAAATCGTTAAAAACACAGCTTCGAAATTAAAGAAGGTCGTATTTCCGTACATCAAAATCGAAACAAAACTCAGAAAAAGCAAAAAAAAACCGATTGTTCATGAAACAAATTTTGACCGTACCCCCACTCCTATTGTTATGTAAAGAGATAAATGCTGTACTTCAGCATGGAATATAATAAAATTAGTAACTAGGAAGAAAATTAAACTTTGAAAATATTTATAAATTTTAGAAACATACAAATAAATGTTCAGTACAATAATAATAATAATAATAATAAAGGTTTATTAATATGTCGGTGAAATTTTAATAAACCAGACCATTTTCTTCCCCACGTTTATTCGGTCAACTAATTATTATTCAAAATATAATAGAATATATTAACGAACGAATATTTAAAATCATCAGAATTATCTAAGCATAGCTTTAAATTTTTATCAGTTCGTTTTTTAAGAACGGTTAAAATATTGCAAATAACTTGTTCGCAAGTATTTTTTATGATAAATTATATTAACTAAATAAAATATATTACCTTTATTTAAGATTGAAGCTTACTAAACTAAAGCTGAAAACATACTGAGACAAAATTACCCCATGCGCCTACCTACTGCCAAGAAAATCTGTTTATAATTGTCAGGGCTAAAGCTGAACGGGTGAGGTGCATGATTTTCTTCTAACAGGGTCACTAATTTAAATACGTTCATTAATAAATAATTAAGATTTATTTATATAAATAAAAATAAATACAACAAAGAGAAGTTGTATTTTTTGCTTTTAATGAGACTCAGTAAGGCAACCAGAATCCATTGTGGTGTAGTGGTTAGCATAACAACCTTCTTTGGACCACGGTTTCGCAGCCAGGCAGGTGGGATTCGAATTTTTTAAAGGGAGTGAAAAACCTTGGTTGTGCCGACCTTCGGAAGGGACGTAAGACGGAGCCTCTGCGGAGTCAGGTACTCGTTAAAGATCTCTGTCCTAATAGCACCTGGATATGCAAAATTTATCAATCTCACTGTAGCATCGTCCGATTAGCTATTACGGAGTATCCTAAAGTTACATATAAACTCTAGGAAGAAACTCGTGTTTACTTCCGTAAAACCTAATTCGTATATATTCTAATTTTAATTCTATTAGATTATTATAGAGACTAATTCCGTAGCTACTTCCAACCGAATTTACTGAGAATTTTCGAGGGTCAAAGAGGGCCTCAAAATTAAAATAATAATATCGTTGAGGTAGAAAAGGTAATTTCATAGGAAAAGGAAAAACTGTTTTTAGAACTAAAATGAAAGTTTCAATTGGAAAATAGCAACTATCAGCGTTCATATAAACAATAATACTCAGTTTTGACTTGCTCCTCTTGTTATCCTGTTGGCATGATTAATTACTAAATTTTCTATGAAAAAAAATTTATTTTTTTAAATATCTTTATTCTAATTTGCAACTGTATAAAATTAATAATGCATCAAGAAAATATACTGAAAGATGTAAATTGGCACGAGATAAAGTCAGGTTGAAAAACTACCCAAAGGTGGTACTCGAATAACAAATTCAACATACAAGGTCACGAGGCAACATATTCTTTTCAGGCACCTAGGAGGATTATCAGGAATTGAAGAGGTTGCAAGGTTTGAAACAAGTGGGTTTGAGTGCGAATAAAGTTCGTCATGAAAGGATTGATAAAGGATTCGGGCCAAATCAGTAACAAATGGGGCATTAGGTCATTATAGATGACTTTGTCCATAACAAAGTAATGAGCATTTTGGATTATAAGGATTGAATATGAGAGGAATCCGAGAGCTTATTGGAGTTCCAATATGAAAAAAGACTGAAAAAATATTATTTAATTTACTGCATTTTCCATGTCACGCTTCAATTGTTTATTTAAAAAAAAATAAAAAAGTTCATTGACTTTCGTTATGAGAGGAAAACGATATATTTTGATTGAGGCTCTGAGGTAAGGCCATTAAGCAATCTATTATGATAATGACGCAATCTACAATTCAATGGCCAATATTAAACACCCACGCCGGATGATTGGAACGGTGAGGTATGCCACGGTGATCTTGTAAACACAAATTAATCGAGTTTCGCAATTTCTAAACATTTGTACTAATTATAATTAATAATAATTATATTTATGTTTAATGATATAAGTGGTATACATACAAACGCATATATGCACTTATATTTAAGTAGTGGAGTACCTTACTGTGTAGTGCGCTGAGTGGCTGTGTTGAAGGTCCTGGGATCAAAGATGGCTATGCCAGACAAATTGTTTATTCTGTTAGCAGAATATATATATATATCTCCAGTGTTGTTTAATTTGGTGCTGCAGAAAATAGTAATGACAACGAAAGCAAGAAGAGAGGGGTGTATTTATAACAATATGACCCAACACCTCGCATATGATGATGATGTGGTTATCACAGCAAGAAATGAAAACGTGCTCTTAGAAGCATTATGGGAATGTGAAAAGGCAGCTAGGAAGGCAGGGCTCATTATAAATAAAGATAAAACAAAAGACATGCTCTCATCCAGGAAACTGTCATCCAGTGGATATCTAAAAGGAAGAGGGTGCAGTTTTGAAAATGTTAAGACATTTAAATATCTTGGCACCATTATTACAGAAGATAACAGACTGGAACGTGAAATAAAGGCGAGGATTGAAAACGGTAACAGTTGCTATTGGTCCCTCAGGAACGTGTTCCAAAATAGAGCTGTACCCCGTAGTCTCAAAATAAGGGTATATAAGACGATACTTCGTCCTGTCGTAGCCTATGGCGGGGAGGCGTGGACTCTAACCAAACAGCATGAGAGATTATTGAATACATGGGAGAGAAAGATTCTTAGAAGAGTGCATGGCCCAACCAAGGGAGGAAATTGTTTCCGCATGAAAAGGAACCAAGAACTTAAGGACCTATATGGAGAACCTGACATAGTTTCTTGTATTAAAAAAGCAAGATTGAGATGGTTGGGGCACGTTCACAGAATGGACAAAAAAAGGCTCCCAATGCTGATTATGGAGGGACGTCCAGAGGGAGAAAGAGGAAGAGGAAGGCCTAGAATGCGATGGCTGGACGATGTGGAAGCAGACCTTAAGCTCCTGGGGTTAAGAACATGGAGAAGAGCAGCGAGAGATCGGTCAAAGTGGAGGAGAATTGTTGAGGAGGCCAAGGTCCTCATGGACCATAGCGCCATGTGATGATGATGATGATATTATTATATATATATATATATATATTCATATATATATATTCATGTTTGGGAATAGAGTGGCTCAATCCACCTGTGGCAGATTTTAATAATCTGTTAAGAATCCGGGATCGATCCTTTGGGATCTAGGAAACTCCTGGGCTGTACCAACCTCTATAAAGTGGGTACCCAAAACAGGGAGAAAACCAGTTTGATGAAAGTAATCTAGGACAAACCACCTCCCTGCACAAAGAAACAGTAGTCTTTGCAAGATAGTGAAGCCAAAAGTCTTTATGAGCTGAAATGAAGTTTTTTTGTATACTTATCTAAAGGCTTGGGAGCTGAATTGCTGAGTGGTAGAGCGCTGAGTTGACGTGGCGAAGGTCCAGGGTTAAATCCGGCTGTGGCAAATTTTATTAAATCTGTTGACAGTCGGGGATGGATCATTAATGATCTACTGACCCTCTAGAGGGTCAACTAACTTCAATAATGTCTGTATTCTTAATATGGGGAAAATAGATCAATTCCCTTCACAATCATTGGCTCAGAAACAATACAGTATCTAATATGTACTAAACTCAAGCACTTCAAAGGTCATATTAAAAAAAATAAAGTATTATAAAAAATATTATACCATAAATTACAATATTCAAATGTGAAATATTCTGAATTTAAATAGAAAAAGCAATTCTCTTGTAACAGTATTGATAAATGGCGATACAAGAAGAGAGGGACAGACGTTATGAAAAATTCAGAGGGTTAGTAATCTATCTGAGCCACCTTTTACAGATGATGCACTTAAATCGATAGGGAGGACTCTAGAGGAGGGGAAGGCTTTACAACTCACAATAAAAGTTTAATAATAATACCACTAATAATCGCAAACCTTGAGAAAAATCGTTACTTAAATGCATTAATAAAACATTTGCTGATTTACAGATTTTTTATAACCCCATAATTTTCTAATACCTTCTTGAGAATCGATTTTCACCATTTATAAGATATTTTCCAAGCGATGGGAAACTCCACTATTTTTAAATTAATTAGGAACAGGACAAAAATTAAACACGCACATTTTCTAAAACCTATTTTAACCTACCCATTACGAATCTGAGGCATTGTTAGACAGAAATAAACATGGTATACATAGTACTTTTTTTGGATAACGGTTGTGCAGGAACGTGGTTTGTCCTAGATCACGCTCAACCACCAGATGCCCCCCCTTATTTTGGTTACAAACTTATAATAAAGGCTGGGTGAGCCCCTGGAGGGTCCTAGATCCCATAGGATCCATCTCCGGCTGCTAACAGATTAAATAAAAGTCTTGCCAGTTGCGGGATTTGGACCCAGAACCTTCCGTACGGCAACACAGCCCTCTACAGCTGAGCTATCCCTTTCTCTCATTGTTGAACAAATTATCAGAAAAATACTACAAACTTCTGAATCAAAGATATCTGGACTTATCACAAAAGTACCTTAGTATGTTAATAACAAAACTTTGCTACACTGACTTTAAAATATCAACGGTCGATGAGCACAATGGAACATACAACTAACGTTTTCAAGAAAATTTACATGGACGCCCAATATAGAACAAATGGCGACGAATCTCTCAGGACACAAGAAGACTAAAAAGAATGTAGATGAGGGATCTTTTATCATAAGAATATTAAACCAATATTCGCGGAGAGGTATCGCTGGTTACTGTTCTTCTTCGTGTCTTTCATTCCAATCTGTATTTTTTTACCGTCCGCCAATCTGCTGATTGTTAATTATTTGAATTTGACAGGTGTAGAATTTTTTTCAGAAAAATACTACAAACTTTTAAATCGAAAATACTTAAGACTTATCACAAAAGTACATTGTTATGTTAGCAAAATATTAACGGTCGACGATCACGATGGAACATAGAATAAACGTTTTCAAGAAAATTTACATGGACACCCAAACCAACACTGATAGAACATATGACCACTAATCTCATGCCTGGGGATGATAGAAGACTAAAAAGAACGTGGACGAGGGATCTGTTTGTTTGTTTGTTTTATTTTTTTTAAGGGCAAACAACTACAAATGGTTATTATTGCCCTCACTACTGGAGAATATAAATGTTTTCAGTATCTACATAATTACCACTAGAGAGTATACATATTAACATTACCTACATAATTACATTTATATATTCTTGTTACCTTATTAGACTTAGTAAAAATATTGTTACATATTTACATAATAACATACCATGCTATGTTATGCTACGAGGGATCTGTTATCATAATATCAAATCAGTCCACTAGAGAGGTACCGCGGGGTGCCGTTCTTCAAGCCTCTCGTGTCTTTCTACAAACCTCCCAAACTCCTGACTGTCAATTTGCTGTACTTGACAAGTATGAATAAATATATAAACAGAGAAAAAAAAAGTATAATTATTTGGATAATGCTAATATTAAACGCTGAAAACCATATTCATGTTTGTCCACATTAATATTTGTTTAAAAAAAAAGCAATATTAATGTTTGTCTGAAAGTGCAATCAACTCTCAGTTCTGCAGATGTTGGGGGTCAGAGCCCGGCGTCCGCACGCTTCAAGAGTCACGACATATGTGCCCTCAATTAGATCACCTTCTGCGGTTCATCAAAAGACATTAAGGGCGCCGAAAATGTAAAGATGGTCATCGACTTTACACATAGAGGAACTCTTGTCCAAGGGAGAAAGAGGGGTACGTTTGTTTATGATGGATGAACCGAGAAGTAAAAATAAATCAAAGATAACACATATAAAATAAGCATTTATAGATCATATATGCTACAGATTCCGGGTCCAAACTGAGCAGTAACAGATAGATTATTTAATCTATTAACAGTCATAGTTGGACACTATGTGTTCTGTAGCCCGTATTGGGTTCATCCAGCTTCTATAATATGGGTATCGCAAATAAACGATAAAACTGGCTGTTGAGCTTGATCTAGGATAAATCACCTCCTTGCACAACCGTTGCCCAAGAAACATAGCCTCTACCGTTTTCTGCACCCCAGACCCTTCATGGGTTTTAGTGCTATAGTTTTTTTAGATATATAAAAAACTTACATATCGTCGCTGTCAAAACAATACACCTATATCTATCTACAACTTTTTATGAAAATAAGTTAGTAACGGTAACGCATTCTACAGGTTGAATTACACACTAAGGAAGGCAGGTATTAAGGTCAGCAACATGAAAGAGTATGATTTTTTGGTAGTTCTCTTCATAGTTCTGAAAACAATTGCCAGGTCTACAGTCGGCGCGGTTTTTTTTCTCTCCTGTGAAATCGCCCAAAGTGTACATCGGCGGTATTGTTTTTACAGCGATGATATACTTTTGTAATTGCATAATGTTAGAACTGATGTAAAAAAAGTTAAACATATTGCTCTGTTTTAAGATAAAAACATGGGAAAAACCAAAATCCACTTTTCGAAAGCTAATATTTAACTATAATACATAATATTTAAATATAGAATAAACGAGGTAGGAACGAAATAGTAAATAAATAATCTCTCTGATAAATATTATACAATAAATAATATTATTATCTTTTTATAAAACTTAAATAATGTATTAAAAGATTAAGCTAAAAGATTAGCATCTATCTAACCCTACCTAGGGGAGGGTAATCGCTGCAGTAACGATTTTACTATTTTAAAAGCCTGCATCACTACAACCCATGATGGAGTTCTATAAGAAGGCATGAAGGGTCTTGTGTTCAGTACATAGTAGAGACTATACTGTTGTCGGATAGCAGTTGGGCAGAGAGGTGATTTGTCCTAGATCATGCTCAACCGCCGGATTACCCCCTCTTGTTTTGGGTATCCACTTTATAAATGCTCTGTGAGCTCCAAGAGGGACTTCAGACCCCACAGGGTCCATATCCGACTGTTACATGTTAAAGTAACTATCTCCCACATCCGGATATATATATATATATATATACAACGGGACGAATCAATACACTTCCACTATATCCCATCACAATCTAGCCAATGTGATTGCGATGATGCGCTTGGCGTGTCAGAAAGCAATAATCGTGCAGAGACAAGTTAGAGTACAGTCTTTAACACCATCTATAACTTCCTCACGACATCTCAGTCCCAATGTCAGCCAACCAATTAGGATTCCACGATAAATTGACCCGATTTTCCATTTAAATCGAATCAGAAATCATACTTATCTAGGATTCTAGCATGTACCTGGAACTGTATCGAAAATGTTAGATGAAGTTCTGTGATAACTCCCTAGGAGGAGAAAATTATAAAACTTCTTAAGTGTAATAAAGTATCTAGGTCGAGCAACTTCGCAACTTAAAACTTGGAAAATAGATTCGTCTGGAGAATTCAAGGTGTTTTAGGAACATAAATCAGTTTGATAGTTCTTAATCAACTTGGACAATATAACAGTTAATTAAGTCATTATTTATTCATAAAAAAAGGAATGAAGGGAATGAACGGCCTTTGCTTTAGAACATTGTAGAGACTACACTTTTTCCACACTTTTTTTGTTGTTGTGCAGATAGGTGATCTGTCCGAGATTACGCTCAACCAGCAGGGTTTCCTTAACTAAGGGTACCAACTTTATAGAGGATGGATGAGCCACAGAGAATCCATCCGCGGCTGTTAACAGGTTAAATAACTTATCTGTCATAGGTAGATATAAACCCAGAGCCTTCAGCATTGCAACTCAGTACTGTACACAGTGAGCTAACCCCCGGTCTATCTATTAATTATTAACAACAATAATAAATCAATTAAATATTATAACCAAATAAAAAAAAAAGGTATTGAGCCGATATTGGGTTTTTTTTTTACATCCTCAACAACAAAAATCTGAAATGTCAAGAAATAAATGGCCAATTAACAGTTATACAATTCAGACACTATTAAGAATGAAGAACGGAAGAAGAAAAAGAAAGAGAAAATCAAAGAAAAGAATAATCACTCGCAAAGCATTTCGGGCATTAAAATTAAAATTAAGTTTTAATGTATGAAGCTCCTACTTTTATTTTTTATAAAAATATTTGGAATATATGTAATGTAATGAAATATAAAAATAAAATTACAGCGAAAAATTAAACTTATAAAAAAATAAATCAGTATGAAAGGCATGAACCGCAACTACAGATTTCGATGAGATAATAAATAGTTACTTAAGACCATAATAAATAATAAATTAATAACATGGTACAAAAATAAAATAATTAAATTAATGATAATGAACCTGTTTAATTGGAAGATAATGTTTAATTTACACATTCTTTTCGACAAATAAAATTAGTAAAAAACTTTCGCTTGATAAGTAACTCAATAGTAAATATAATCTGAGAAAGTAATGAGAAATTCGTGTAAACAAACACGCGACAACTTTCTATTTGCCTGTGTATTACTTTTTTTTTTTGTTAGAAGAAACCCACAAAAAGAAAGTATTATTTCCATTGTTTTCCGAATATAAAAGATTCGAAGAGAAATCCTCAATAGCTTTCGGGATCATTATTTAAATGGGAAGAGGTTTGAGGTTTGACTGACAAATCCAAAAACCCATTTCTTATTCGGGTACCAACTGCCTGATTTGTTTTTGTTTTTTTGTATGGATCTGAAGTGCTGTTATCCTAGTTATCATTAAAATTACAAATCATTAAAATGTTTAAATCATTAAACATATCATTAAAATTCACTTCAGCTCTAAATAAAGAGAAATGAAAAGAAATTTTATTTAGGAACTAAATATCTCACAAATGCAACAAACGTACAAAAATAGAAAACCTTTTAATTAAAAAATCTTACATACAATTTTAAAATTATATAATTATTTAGTTTTTAGTTTATCTTAAACTTAGGTTCACATCTGGTGTAGTGGTTAGCATAACAGCCTACTTTTCCAAAGATCGAGGGTTCTCAGCAAGACAGGTGGCCTTATTTAGGGTTTTTTAAAGGGGGTACAAAATCCTTAGTTGTGCCATCCTTCGGATGGGACGTAAAAGGCGGTTCCGAGCCTATGCTACTGAATGGACTCCAACTGCGGCATGTTGTTCCATTGCATGTTGAGCCACAGCGGCATAAAGTGGCGTTGAGTGAATAAACAACTTTTCTCAATCTTAAAAAATGAGTAAATAAATTTAAAAATAAAATATTGGTCTTGAATATTAATATTGATTATATTCGAAATATTAACAGATATCATAATATATACCATCGTGAGTGAGAAAGTTTTGAATTTATCAAACATCATTACTTTTTATGTTAAATTTATTTATTTTTTTAATCTGCCCCTCCTAATTCATTTACAAATACTATTTAGCTAAATACTAGATATCTGAGGCCTCCTTTTACCCTAGTGTATTTTACGGCAATTATGCTCTTAGCGCTGTATGCGGTAACTTACAATATGTGTAATTTGCCTTGGCTTATCAAATGGGGAGGGACCATTTTCGGACTTTAAAATTTATTTATTGAAATTGAAAACCGCATTAAATAATACAAGTAAATTAGATATAATGGCAAGTAAGTAAAGACCAGTAGAGTAATGGTGGTATTCTAATAACAGAATCAAGTTAGAAGGTTGCAAGACCGTCTTCTTTTCAGATGCCTGGGAGGATTTTTGAAAATTTACGAGGAGACAAGGTTTGAGTGGGAACAACGTAAGTAGCATTGATTTTACGAAGGATTTTGGATTGAAAGGATTGGATACGAGAGGAATTCGATGGCTTAGTGGAGCCCCAAAGCTCTACCATTTAAGTCCAAATATGTCTTCTGATACTCATTTTGTAATTTATAGAACGCATAGAGCGTCTGTCTAATAAGTGTTTTCAAGTAGAAGAGTGTAAAAGCTCATTTTGCTGATTAAATTAAATTATTAAATTAAAAAATTGTTTAAAAGTGAGAAAACCAATTGTTATTTATACGAGTCTTTTGTAATTAATTAAGACCTTAGATATTTGTTCAACATCAAATGAATTTTTTAGGGTTCTGTTTTGGGGAAAACTCCAACAAACGTTGCACAGTTACAAAGTAAGTCTATCGGAATTAGAAGACAGAATATTATCCTCCCATATACGTTTCGGCCTACATCTTAGGCTTAAGCTCCTATTTTAAGAGTTTTTTTTTTTATTCGTCCCTTATCTAATCTAACTTTACACACCCGTTTCATTCAATGCTATTTTAACTGTATTATATATTAATAACAATAACGTCTCTGGTCATAAGATAGTACTCTGTGAATGACAAGTCCATTGATAGTAGGTGTTTATAAAGATGAAGATAATACTTGGCAGACACGACAGTGTGTGTAGAGAGGTCCACGACAACGGACAAAAATAGTCGCTCTTTTCTCTTGATGTGCCAGTTCTTACAATATATATCTATATTTATATTTATACCTACTCCTCAGTCTTTAATACATAAGGGGGGTGGTTATATTCATCCTGGTTCATTTAATAATTTAAAAAATATGTATATAACTTAGGAAAATAGCTTTATATAAACAATAAAACAGAACTATAAGCGGAATATGAACTCCTAAATCTAACACATTGTGGTTGGGAAACGTAGTTGTACATTTGTTAGGAATGAATGGTCAAATGAGCGGAATAAAGATAAAAATGTTTTTAATGTTTCTTCCTGCCCTTTTCTATACATGGTATTACGAAGTACAAAAATATACATTATATTAAATATATTGCTGGTAAGACTAAATTTTTATGAGAATAGATTTTTTATAACGATGAAGAATAAATTTCAAGCTAAGAAAACAAAAGAAAAAAAATTCCAAGCCTTTTAAATTATTTTTTTTTGTAACAATAAAATTCACGCATATTTTTCAATAAAGTACAGGCAGTAGAAGTACTGGACTGGCACAAAACGCTCGAACATAATGTATTAAATCAAAAACTGATTACTTCCTAAAAAGGTCAACATTTTGTAGGAATAGTGTATTCCCACTAACTATTATTCATATATACACATATATAATTACAAAAATCATTTTAATGTGTAGTAAGAAGTATTCTTACATTCAGAGAATTGGTTCTGGTGACCGAGTCTCTTATTGGGCACACCCAGACCGTATAGTATTCGACCCTTCTAAAACTTGGCATAGAATACATAATTTATTTTACTAAAAAATCTATAATAGAACTTTAATAAACATTTGAAGCAAGGGTATTAACCTTTATCCTACTGAGAAGGAATTTTTTGTTATAATCAAATAAAAGTATTGATGATATTGTTGTTTTGTTTATCTCCGTCTGACATTTTTTATCAAAATACTTAACATAACAATAACAATGATGAAAAACAATAGATATAAATAGTCGTTTACCTTACTATCAAAATATAATAAATATAACATATAAGTTTAGAAGAAAAAAAATTCAAAATACACATAAATAATTTAAGAAAAGTAAATAAATATTAAAACGCGATAAACCTTAAAACTCTCTAGCCATAACATTATATAATAATGTACATAATTTATAAATTTCAGTCATGTTATCATGAATTTATGGGAATGGAATAAAAATAGTTTGTAATATGACTTATGTGTCATTTTGTAATATTTTATTACTATTTTAACTGTAATAAAATTAGGTATCTTAAATGTAATAATATTGTAATACTTTTAAAATTGTGAATTTGGAAATATGATGCCATCTTTTTATAATCGCTATGGAGTACCCACAGTCGGCATAACGGTGGGCCATTTTACAAATTATATTACTATAAATTTAAGTACCTAATATAGTAGGTACTTAACATTTTAGTAGAGGTACCACAATATTATTTTAGACATTAAAGTTCAGTTTAGTACTTATTATGTACCTCCTAGTGAACCTATTAAAATATAAGTACCCAATTAGTATAGAAGAGAGATATTGAGTATTTTGCATTACCTAAAATTTTTTTTTAGTTTTAGATTTGTTTAAATATAATTAAAAAAATAATTTGAAAGTACTATAACCCATTTGGATCTTTAAAAAATCGTTTATTCTTTTATATGGTTTTAATGATTATTATTTCATAATAAAATTCAAAAGGTGTATAGGGTTTAAAACATTTTCCCATTTGCTCACATTTTTAAAATAATTCAAAAGGAAACCTTAGGATATCGCGAATATGAAAAAATTGATTTATACCACTTTCAAATATTACAGCCCATTTATAAAAATAAAAATTATTTATTTATAAGGAAAATGTCTTAATCTTATTTCACTGTATTGAAAAACCTGTACCACGACAACCCGTGAACGGGTCTGGGGTTTAGTACATGGTAGAGACTGTACTGTTTCATGAACAACGGTTTTGCAAGGAGGTGAATTGTCCTAGGTCACGATCAACCGCCAGATTTTCTCCCATATTTTGGGTACCCTTTTTTTATAATTTTTTATAGATGGTGGATGAGCCCCAGAATGATCCTAGATCCTATATGATCCATCTCCGGCTGCAAACTGACTAAATAGAAGTCTTGCCCGCACCGGGATTTGAACCAGGATTTCCGGCATGGCAACTCAGTGCTCTACCACTGAGCCACTCCGCTCCCTACTGTATTGAAATAACAGTCCTAAAATCTAAATATTGTAATAAGATTAATTTGTTAAATCGTTGTATTCCATCCAAATTTAAAAACAGAGCTATATTTTGTGTTTTTAAAGGCTTAAAGAAGTTAGGAACAGTGGCTTTATTCTTTGGCAATTTTTAAAAATATGAATAATTTAACTGATAGAGCACGACAAAAGACTAAACAATAGTTTCTCTATCCGTTGCTAGAAAATGTTGGTAAAATATTACATTATTAAAAACATTTTTATATAATAGAGATAAATATATTATAATTATAACCATACCAACAAAAAAAAAATGATAAATCACTTCCCATTAAAAATAAAGCACTTTTGGAAGAAGCACTACTATTATTGTATTATTAAGTTCTCCAAAAATATTTAATTTTATAACACATTAACAATAAACGATTTGTACGGTAGATAAAGTTTCATGTCTGATAACGCGTGAAAACAAACCATTCAATCACTTCTGATTTAACGCCACAAACTTCAAGCAAAGGGGATACTCAAAAGTTAATAGATTTATAATTATTTAACAAAAATTACCTATTTATTTGGATCAAAATCTGCAATAATTTGAAATGAAAAGCGATATTCTTCCAATAATAGAAAACTTTAGTCAACTTATTTGAACAAAAATAATATATATTTTTTTAAACCTAAAAAACTATACCACTACAATACATGTTGGGTCTAGGGTTTAGTACAATGATTAATGCATTGTTTCTAGGACAACGGTTATGCAGGAGATGATTTGTCCGATAACACGGTCAACTTTAAAGAAGCTGGGTGAGTCACAGGAGGGTCTAGAGGACCCAGAGGGTCTATCCAGCGGTCTTACAGTTCAAATAATTTATCTGCCACAGCAGGGTTTGAACCTCCGGACCTCAGCACAGCAACTCAGCGCTCTACAAGCTGAGCTACCCAGCTCTAAATTATTTTTTCAAGCTTCTATTTCCCTATAATGACCCAAAAACACATATGTTAAAGTGGTAATACTCATATCAATATAATTATCTAAACTCTATATACAAAATAAAATAGGTCATTATTTTTAGAAGGAGAATCCCCAAAATACTTGGTTGAAATCAATGATCCATTGACCGTGCACTCCCTTGGTTAACGATTTACAGATATACACATTATAATTTTTATATTATTATAACACTTTATTATTACTACATTCAATTATAGCATGAATATATAAATCAAACGTAAAGAACGTTTGCCATTTTAAAACAGTGTGCACTGAAAATTTAACTTGTGTTACCAACATTTTGAAGAAGGCAAATTTAGAGAAAGTAGCATATGCTCATTTTCTTTGTAAAGCAAGTTTTATTTTATTTTAAAATTTACGAAATTATTTAACAATGACAGATATAACAAAGACCTACAAGATCTGTTATTTATATTTAACAATAATCTTAAATGAGATTTCTTAAAAACTATTTCGTCAATTATTATATAAAATATAACACGAAAAAGTATACCCGTAATTATTTAAAACATTATTATATTATTTAAACGAATTCAAAATGATAAGGTAATAGAATTTTGTTTTATGGAATATGCCTATTATTTAAAAAAGAAGTTAACAACTATTCGACCTTGATTGATTATAATAAATTACGAACTAACACACTCATATTTTTTTCAATTAAAAAAAAAATTGCAGACTAGTTATCACTAAAAATTTTCGAAAATAGTTATAAGGAATGTATTCCCCATAAAGATACTGAGGTAAAAGGTTAGAGCTGATGTTGAACATAAAAATAAATTTAAAATTATTTATAAAAAAAAGAGAAACGAAGGAATATTTTGAAAAATAAATTAACTAAATTTTTGAGGCATAAAAATGTGAGATCTTTACTGGTAAATGAAAACACGTTAGTTCCAAGTAACAATATTCAATGTGATAAGAGTTAAAACCACGACTTGTACGATATTAATTTATAAATAAGTTTAAACTATTTTTTATAGTTACTAATTTTAGATTATACTAATAAAAAAAGAGGACATAAAAAATCTCCAGTAAAAATAGACTACCAACTGAGTATCGAATCGTATGAAAACCAGCATGGAGATTTCAGTCACCACAATTTTATAAAATGTTGCAAAATGGGCTGCAAGTATTGCACATTCTTACTTTTCTTTAAATAAAAACTGTTTACAGTATATTCTTTATAAATAATTATTTCAACTCAAGACTTTATATTTATCAAGAAACCAAAAAATGACTTCCCAACATGGACACAAATATTAAGTTGACTCAAAACTGTACAATTAAAGGATAATAAAATAAAATGATTAGAATTAAACTAGTAACGGGATATCAATGATTTATTTTCAATTAGAAAATTATAGTTTTATACTTGTAAAATATTTAATATGGTTTTACAGAAGTCAGAAATTCAGTGAAATTAAATATTTAAAATGTAATAGACAAATAACCTATGCAATTTTGTATATACTAAATATTGAGATTAACGATAATATTGCTTAATTATTAAATGATTGTTTTTGCACATAAAGTCAAGTATGTACCGAATGTGTAAGGTTATTAATTTACAAACAGTATATTAATAGGTTTTTTTATTAAAAATTAATCGGGAATAACATATTATTTTAGTAGAAATGTAAAATATTTGTTGATAAGCACTGATTTAGATTGAACAAGCGAACAGTTAAAAGATTTTCAGACATATGTCTGATACAAATTCTATATATGAGAAAAGAAAAATAAGTATGTTTATGAAAGGTTATGATACGATAAATAATAATAAGGCAAACACTAATATTATTAAACAATTGACAGAAATATAACACGGTACGGTGAATAAGAAACACATATATTTATATAAATAAAACCTTCACAGACTCACCTTTGACATGGCTTCAGAAGTACATAACACTGGTCGTAGCGGATAAAAAATAATTTAAAACAATTTCTTCTCTTCGTTAATACTTCGTTATCTACGGAACTTCACCTCCAACTCAGATAAGACATCTTTAAAGGATGGAGTATGGCTGTAGAGTGAACTAGAATTTCAGATCAATAAACACACTGCCCAATCCACAGACAGCGCATGGTCCTTAATCCTCGTTTCAGTATAAGTCACAAATATAGCGCCTTGCATGTAACCATGTTTATATCTTACTATAATCATATATCACATTTATATATTATATTATTAAACAGGAATTAAAACTTTTTAATCCGAACACTATTCAAAAATTTTTAATAAAAACCGCGTACTGAATGAAACCTCCGAAAAATGTTATGTTTGCATCCGAAAGTATAACCGGTAATAAGCAGTTTTATTTTTTATTTTTAATATGTTTTGAACTATTTTTTATTAAACCTTGGAATTTAAGCTTAATCAGAATTTTTTTTTAATTATAGTTAATAAGGAAAGTGGTATAAATACAATTTTTATTTTTATTATACGGTTATTTTCAACATAAATGTGTAGTTTTATATGATTGTTTGTTTCATTTAACGTATCTTTAGACCGATGTGGCTAATCGGACGATGCTAGTGTTGCTTTTCGGAGTCCTAAAATTTGGGTTTACAAGTATAATTAGGGTAGGGATCTTTAACGAGTACCTGGCACCGCATAGGCCGGGACCGCTATTTTACGTCCCCTCCGAAAGGACGGCATAACTGAGGATTTTTTACTCCCGTTAAAAAGACTTATGGCTACTTGTCGGGCAACGAACCAGCATCATGGGAATAGCAGGTTGTAATGCTAACAAATGCCCGCTAGCTTTATATAACGGTAGTAAGCATTCTTTCTTTTCTTTAATGTGTTTTAAAACTTTTTTTGAGTTAGAAATTTAAACTTATTTAGCAATATGGGCTTTCATACACATTTATTTTTATGAGAAGAACTCCTCGCCTTCCAACACTTACTAGATAAATGCTCCAAGCTACCAATTAATTACAAATGACTCATATACATGACTATTGTGACACCTATTAGGGGGGTCCACTAAGCCGTCGAATTCCTCTCGTACAACCCAAAATTCCTCGTAAAATCCTCAACGCTCCTTATTTTGTTAAAAATAAAGTCATCCATAATGACCTCAACGTACCATTTGTAGCTGATTTGCCCCGAACCCGATATCAGTCCTTACATGACAAACATTATTCCCACTCAAACCCACTAGTTTCAAATCTAGCTACCTCTGTAATGGTACTGGTAATGGTACCGACTATTCTCCAAGGTCTCTAAAAAGAAGATGGCTTCCTGACGTAAGTTGAATAGTTGTTATTGAATACTACCAGTGGGTAGTTCTTCTACTTGCCTTTATCTCATGCCATTAATTTTATTTACTTGTTGTATTATTAAAATGCAGTTGTAAATTTCAATAAATACCTAACAGAATAAATTCCTTTAAAATTAATCAAAATATTATTCACTTGGGTTCACCAATGGTTCAGAGCCTAGAATTTTTTTAAAGAGACCAAAAAGTCCTTGGTTACGGTCCTTCGGAAGGGACGTAAATTAGGAACTCCCCACCACCATGTACGCTCTCAGGAACTCGTTAATGATCTCTATCCTAATTAAACCTGGATAGGCTAAATTTAAGACTCCCACTGTAGCATCTTCCGATTGACCAATAGCAGTATAAAGCGGCATTAAATGAATAGACAAACAATTGAGGCGTTGACATTAAAAAGAAGGCAAGTGCCGAAATTGCCGAACATTTTTTTTTCAGAAAACGATTCAATGTTCCAAAACCAATAGCGTTGAAAAGGAGCTAAGTTCCTTAGGTTTGAGCAACGTCACAAGATGCCTCTGGTGGCAACAGAATAGTTGATCAAACTATGAAAATCGTTTCAGTGAAAAAACGGCAACTTTGGCACTTACCTCCTTTTCAATGTCAACGCCTCAATTCTTCTCAAGCCTTTGAATTAAAAAATTAGGCATACCTGTCTGTAGATATTTTTTAGTTATTTAAATTTTACTAAAGTTAAGTTTCGTACGATTTTTCGAAATTTAGTTATTTATGCAATGGAGGCCTTTAGACATGTATTTCAATTGAGAACTCATATTTTTCCAAACTAAAAACGTCATACATTGTAGACGAAAGTAAACACAAGTTAATAAGAGTTAATTAAGAATCGAAGTTATTGTTTGATTAGAGAGCGCGAGACCTCTAGTTAACTCCTACGAGTAGTGATAAGAAAAATAAATTTTACGTTACTAGTACTAACAGTTACTAGTTCACTACCAATTAAAGTCAAACATATAAAATAAAACGGTTAACAAACCCAAACGCCAGCATTTTAAGTGTCCAGTCTTCCAATTTGATTGTTTAAATTCTGCTAATTATCAGGTGAAAATGATAGCAGGTTGTCGCTTCGAGATGAGTTAAAAGTTTTAACTGTTTATTATTTTCATTTTTAATATTTTCCAAAAATACATGTTATTGTGGGCTTTGTTACAGAAATGAGAATTTAATTATGAGTAATGTGTACATTTTGGCTATCATTTTGTCAAGAAATAAAAGTTTCAAGTAGCAATTTGAAGTATAGATGATATATGTTTGTTGAAACGAACATTTCTAGATGAAATTATTACAAAAGTATTCACATTTCCCATAATTACATCCTCTTTTCCATATTAAAGCTCATGATAACTTGTATTTTTGGAAAATATAAATAGAGAAACAAAAGAAAAGTTAAAACTTGTTGTGACTCAATTTGAAGTGAAAACCTGTGGAATAATTACCAAAATGATTATACTGAGCAATTTTACAACCAGCTACTGTATACACATAGTATGCAGACTAGGGTGTAAAATAAAAGGTTACAAATAACCAGTTATTTCATATTAAATAATCTCCCTTCAGAACATAATATTTTATGACATCACAAAACAATTACTGGACTTGTTACAAATCACTGATAATGGGCAATCTAAGTACATTGATAAAAATAAAATAAAAATTATAGAAGCTTTGTTATATGACCAAATCTAAATATGTTTATAGCAAATGTATTATTAAAAACAAATACCTTTGTCGATTTTAGTTTCATTTCAGAACCAGATATAATACTTCAAGAAGTTATTTAAATTATAAAAAAAAATTATACCACTACAACCCATGAAGGGTCTAGGGTTCAGAACGAGGTAGAGACTGTACTGTTTCTTGGACAACAGATGAGTAGGGAGGTGATTTGTCTTACATCAGGCTCAACCGCTAGATTTCCCCCCTATTTTGGGTACCCCTTTTATAGAGCTGGGTGAGCCCCAGGAGGATCCTAGTCCCATAGGATCCATCGACGGCTGCTAACAGATTAAATATTAGTCTACCATGCAGCTGGGTTTGAACCCGGGACCTTCGGCAAGCCAACTCGCCACTCTACCACTGAGCCCCTCCGCTCCTTAATTAAATTAAGGTTTACATATAACCACTTAATTTTATATTTTAATTAAGAAACAAATGGATAAATAGAAATTATCACAGGGAATAAGAATAACATATTTTTTAAAATATTAAAAAACGTCTATTATATAAAAAATAAAAACTAATGATCTAACTAAATAATTCTGTTGTGGCAGGTTTGCTGGGAGCAAATGGTATTTCTTCATCTATAGGACACCATTTCCATTTTCTTGGTGAATTTTGCTTTACTTCATCACAAATTAGGCAAAATTTAGGTTCGTTTATAATTTGCTTTTTTTTTATGGATTTCACTTTATAATTTCCTTTGTTAACAAATTTTGATGGACTTTTTCTCGTTATGTTCACTCTTTCTTGATGTTTTTTTAGAAGGGAATCCTGTTCGGCCATTTATTTTTTTTTTTTTTAATGATAGAGTTTACTAATAAATTTTGTGAATTTGTTCATTATGTTATGCTGGTATTGTAATTCATTGTATCGAAGTAATTTTCCCAGCTGATTAAATTTGAATTTTTAAAATTATATTGCAAAATATTGTATAAGACTATTTTGTATAAAGAGATTTTATATTTAGTATAGTAGGCAGTTTATGTAAATGTAATATTATATTTTTATTTAGTATTAATCATTATTAATAATATAGCATTTTTTTTTTTATGTTACCTTGACAACAATGCATCCAAAAATAAAGTTTGTTTACATAGATTACAATTAATTTCAGATGTTAATTAAACAAATTTAAAAGATTACTTCACATACCTTTTAGAGTTATATTATTTCAGAATATTATTTTTATGATTTTTGTTTATATCACTAGTTTGGTAAGCAAACACTAAAGATTGTATGGTAACAATAATTGAGAGTAATTCATAAGCTCTCAAGTAGATATAAACGGAATAATGTTTTTTGGGGGGAAATACACATACATTTTTTCTCAATAAATCAGTAGGTCTATGGAAATCCCAAATGATTTTGACAAATGAGTTTGCCCTGTGGTATCCTACAGACCTACATACACCCGAGAGCTTTACATTTTCATATTTTATTATATTGCTCTAAGTTAAATTTACGATGTGCACCATATTACTTAGATGTTTTTGAAAAATTTTCCTCTTACATCAGAACAACATTGAAATAAATTTCATCTTGAGGTTAGCTATTCAACTGATCAAGACACATTTACGTTAAACGGGGGTCCCGAGCCTGAACGATGTCAGGTACTCGTTAAAAATCCCTAATTAAACCTGGATACGCAAATTTAGAGCTCCCATCGTCCGATTACCCATTGGAGCGTAAAGTGACGTTAAATGAACAAACGACAACACATTTGCAGTTATTACATTGTTAGATCTATTAATGAAATATGTATGTACATGGTTTATTGAAAAAGTTTTAAATTCAAATTGTGATAACATTTGTGTTATTTTGAAACAAAACGTGCGAGAATAAAGAAATATTGGATGCAGAGTAAGGAACAACACGCATGGAAATAATTGATAATCGTACTTCAAGGTGGATGAAACAAAAGACGAACAAAATGTGATCACTAGCCTAAACAAAAGCAACTAACCAAAGTCAGTAATTTTGTACTTTTTGTTCATACATAAAGAAAAGGAAAATACAAGTGCATACCAAAAGTCTATCTTCCTTGAATTCTCTAAGGAAATTTGATTATCTTACCTAATAGAAAAATGCCTAGTAATAATAATAATGAAATTGCAAAGATTTATGATGTTATAGAGCCTGAATCCTGTGTTAAAGAACAGAGTGTCTATAGCGAAATAAATTCATATTGAATTGGTAGTTTTTAAAGTTAGTTTTCAAACAAATAACCCTTATTTATTTATATAGATTATAATTCAAACAAAACATAGTTTATTTAAAAAAATGATGTTTATAATAAATATGCTAATGAACTCATTCATTCCAGAATAAAAATATTATAAATAAAAAAATTATACCTAAAATATTGACTGTCTGTCTCCCCAAACTGTTTTCATCAAAAGCTCACACGGTTCATACTTCTAAATGTATACTTATCAAGAAACAATACTGCTGGAGTTTCATTGTACTGGTTGTAAGCAATATAATTTTATAAAATACTTTATACTTATTTCCTAGAAATCGCAATGTTGATCCCCTACTTGTATTTTTTTCGCGAAGCCGATCCGGGTCATTGATGTTCTGATAATCGAAGCTCTATTGTATACATACAACTTAATAAATATATTTTAACCCAGAAAATTCTATTGTAAATGTTTCAAGTAAACATATCTGAAATAGTTTACCTATATCATTAATTTTTATAACTATACGCATATTTTTTAATGATCGTTCAAGGTTACATAACTTGATGAGTTTAAGCCTTAAATCCAAAATAATTCTTTAATTCTAATAATTTATAAATAAATGCGCCAAACCATTTACTCATTATGAAACAAAAATAGATCTTATAAATAGATTAAATGTATTTTTCAAAATTAATATTTGAAAAATCGTGATAACCAGATAGTTCTCCTTTTTTTTAAAGATAGCATTACGCGTCGTGAATAGTAAATAAAATGCAAAATTTCCCTATATTCACAGAATTCAGAAATATAAGCTTTAGATTTTTACTTTAAGAAGTATTTTAAAAGTATTAGTAATCTGGTGCCTCATAAAATCTATTGGAACTAAGATAATTTGACTGTAAAAGTTTTTGTAAAATATCAAGGAAGATATTTTCATCTAAATTTGTGGATATTACTACATTTTTCTGAGCAATGTAAAAGATAAAATTCAACTGGAAATAATATGATTGAAGCCATTATAATTAAACCAGTAACTGATAGGCATGCTAATAATATATTAATCAATCAATGGATTTTAATTACTTTTAAAAAAATTATACCTAAAAATATAAATGTAAGGAAGAAAATAGTTGGGGGTGCAGTCAAATAAAAACACTAAATAAGTGGTTACTGATTTAATTATGTGCCGACGTTTCGACCCACTTTGTGGGTCATCTTCAGGGCTATAAGGAGGCTGGAGCACCACTAGACGCGGTCTAACTGACCACTGCACCCCCAACTATTTTCTTCCTTACGTCTATCTTCCAGTCAACCATCCCCTCGCTTCTCTTAAAAATATAACTGTTCAGTAAATTAAGATATTGCAACTTTAGTGTAATAAGTAATAACTCTAGTGTAAATTTATATGTGATGTATGTATATGATATTAGATGATTTTTTTTCAGCTTAATATAACATTAAATAAAAAATTATTAGCTCCAGAGCAAATTTTAACTATTTTAAAACTTTAAAATTAATAATATCAATTAAATTTAAGCAAAACTTCATCAATTTAAAACTTAGCTTATTTTCCTTATCTTATAACTGATCAATGTTAATTATGAAACCAATAATTATACCAATAAATATTTGGATGCGGCCAGATAATTTCGGTACTGCAAGTATCCTCCAGATATCTTGTATGTTCCATCATTGATTCACTGCTAACTTGTTCACCACTTAATTCACGATTCACCACTGAAATGATAATTTTAATTCTATTTTCTTATATATATTTTTACTATTATACAAATTAACTGTAACATGCTTTTACTAATATTATCAAACTTCTCAGCTAAAAGTTTGACAAACAAGAAGTAATACAGAAATTTATTTATTTTTCATCCAATGAATGGTAGAGTTGTACAGAGAAAAATATTAATGGTAATTACTTTAAGCTTGGTATGAAAAATAACATAGGATAAAAAATAAAATTCAGCTTGAAAGTTTCATGTTACAGAATATGCTGATAAATCAACCGGTTACAGTGTGGAAGAACCAAATACTTCAATACCAAACACAACAATACAAAGTAGATAAAATCCTAAGAATGTGAATTCATAACACACATAGGAAGGTATTTAATCCAATGATGGGCTTAGTGCCACTAAAATCAACCTAAATTTTAATTTTTATTAAAATTTTAACTGTAAAAATTATAAATTTGACAAAATGGGAAAAATTCCCCCAAAAACCCCAAGTCCCTAAAATATTGAGAAAAAAAACAATAATGTGGATTCTAATGAAGCCTGAATTGATGAAATATAAGACTGGTTGGTTTTTCCCAGTATTTCAGAGACTTGACGCTTTGTTTTTGGGATACTTTATATAATTTATGGCTCTTTTTGAGTTTTTGTTCATTTTTATTGATTTAAAGCTTACCTCGCCTTAATTATCTTGCCAGCATCATAGCTCCTTGCTTAACTGTTGACCTAGAAAAGTTCTATGATCTACATGTTTTCATAAGCTTGGCAAGTTCATGGCTATGTAACTTCCTTAATTAATTAATTAATTTCTTCTTACAATGGCACCAACATTTTTGAAGTCATTCGTATTCTGGCGTTAATTAAATATTCTGGCAAAACTCATCAAACCTGAAATAGTTATTTTACAGAAAACCCCTGAATGTAACAGACCAAATTTTAAATATTTGATATAAGTAAAGACAGCCTTATTGAAAAAAGGCAGTCAATGAGTTTTACCTGAATTGGGAAAATTGGAAATTTCGCATAAAAAATATTTAAAAAAAAGTTAAATAACACCCATTAACTTAATAACGCATTTAACTTAAAAGTATACAATTCCCAATATATCTGCAGCCCTGGTGAATAAGAGGTTAAGTCGAATTTTTTCTACTATGAGTTAATTGAATAAGCAGAATCGACTCATTCTCATAGCGCATAAGTCAGTCCTCCGATTGAAATGGAGTTATAGCTCATATTTTAACTTCATTTCAAGCCAAAGATTATTTCTTGACTCGATTCTGCTTTCTTCACTACAATTAACTCATGTTAGACAAAACTTGACCTAACCATTTATTCATTGGGACTGCAGAAAAATTTCAAGAGTCAAATATATAAATAAATATAAAAAATGATAATTATTCTAAAGGTTGTCCTGTCGAGTTGAGTCTCAACAAGTTTTAACTTTTCATTTGCTTCCTTTTTAACATTTTCTAAAATACAAGTTATCATGAGCTTTAGAATGGACAAGAGAATGTAATTATGGTAATTATACTTCGGTAATAATTTTATCTAGAAATGAACGTTTCAACAAACAAATATCGTCTATACCTCAAAATGTTAGTTGAAACTTTTATTTCTTGATGAAATGACTACTGAAGTCTACCCATTACCCATAATTACATTCTCTTTCCTATAGTAAAGCTCACGATAACTTGTATTTTTGGAAAATATTAAAAGGGAAACGAATGAAAAGTTAAAACTTGTGATTCAAATCGAAGCGACAACCCCAGGGAAAGATACCTAATAAATCTTTAAAAAATGTAAAGTGGACCAATAAGTTGATTATTTAAATAAAATTATAATGTCATCATATTACTTAGTGTTAAAATTATTTGAATATGATTTTAATTTTATTAGTTTAAAACTGTACCAATATAAATTAAACTACCAGTCATAATGGAGTTACAAAATGGACAAGTATAAAACTGAAATAACTTTGAATTAAACTATTGAAGAATGTATTGTTTTTTAAATTTTAACTATTTTTTAAATATTAATAATCTTACAAACTACCATTTATATTGAATAAATAAAATTCAAATATACCTATTATAACTTCCATTCAAATCAAATTATAAAAGAGAAAGGGGAATTAATATGGCTCATAGGCAAGCTTGCCACACTTCGCAAACGAAAATTCTCCCTCTTTCATAAAACTTGAACTTCGAAAAATTCGTTTTTAAACTGAAAAATGAAAAATAACTAAACATTTAATTAAAATATTATTATTTTTATTAAATTACAATATTTAATAACGCATTTTTTGTTTAGTTACCTGAAATATTAATTTTCCAAAAAATTTAAAACACTATTAATAATAAAAAATAGTTTAAGTATTGATATTTTTTTAAAGATTGGAATTTAATTAAAATTTTTTATATAGATTTTAGTAATTAATAGTTAATTATTAAATAAATATTTTAAAGCTAAAGCGAAATGAGGGAATGTTCCGTATAATCAATAAAATGTTTATGTGTTTAAATGCGTTTTATTAAATTTTGTATTGATTAAAATTTACTTTTTATTTATTTATAACAAAAATTCACTATGTTTTCATTGTAAAAGAAACAAAAGTAGGGATTTTTGAAGTCGCAGGTTAGCAGGTAATAGTTCTATTGTATACTCAGAGTGGAAAGCTAGGTTCAGTCTGATTCCTGTATGTTATTAGGGGATTGTTCGGAGCTATGTTAGTAAATAAAGTTTTATAATGAACCTCTTTTTCGGATTTACCTAGCCGATTGGTGATGAATTTCAGTTGATCTCATATATCACCACGTAAGTTTGCTGTACGAAATTCCCTTTATTGATTTTATGTTAATATATCAGTACCCAATTAGTCATGACAGGACTACATGATTGATACTGTCAAAGGATAATAATGATTGTGACGATGCTTTACTTGTTATTCTAGTTTTAAAATAACTATTTATTAGTTTTCAAAGATCAAAATTTTATCAACATAACCTAAATGGTGAAGGAATCTGTCAATATCAGTCCAACTTGTATTGTAACTCATGATAACAATGAGTGTAGCATTTTCATTCTTTTAATGTTTCTTTTTTATTTTAATCTCTGTTAGTATTGATTAAAATTGCCATTTAAAATGTTTTCTGAAGTTACAGGGGATGCGATTGCTTTAAGTGAATTTGCTGAAATGGAAACTGATGATACTTCGAGCTCCGGTGGAGCCATGGCTTCATTCAACAGCTTATTTTCCTTTACAAGTCCTGCAGTTAAGAAACTGCTAGGCTGGAAGCAAGGAGATGAAGAAGAGAAATGGGCCGAGAGAGCTGTTGATGCATTAGTAAAAAAATTGAAAAAAAAGAAAGGAGCCATCGAAGAATTAGAAAGAGCCCTTAGTTGTCCTGGCCAACCGAGTAGCTGCGTTACGATACCTCGAAGCTTGGATGGACGTCTACAGGTATATATTTAATAACTGCATTATAGGTAATTAAAAAATTGTTAAAAGGAAAAATTCTAATAACCAAAACCTTAAGCCTCCAAAATACTTGTTGCTGGAGCGTCTTGGAGCAAAGTTACTTACCGTATTTGATGAGTCTGTATAAACTGTTAGTGTGAGATGTACTACACTTTCTCTTCTTTGATGTGATTTTCAGTATCAGTTCCGCAGGTTATTGCTTCAAGTTGAGTCACAACAAATTTTAACTAATTATTCATTTCATTTAATATTTTCCAAAATTACAAGTTATCTTGAGCTTTAGTTTGGAAAAGAGAATTAATTATGGGTAATGAGTAGACTTTGTAATAATTTCAAATAGAAATAAAAGTTTCAACTAATAATTTGAGGTATAGATGATATATGTTTGTTGAATCGTTTATTTTTAGTTGAATTGATTCCTGAAGTATACATATATCCCATTTAAATTCTCTTTTTCATACTAGAACTCATGATAACTTGTATTTTTGGAAAATATTGAACGGGAAAAGAACGAAAAGCCAAAACTTGTTATGGCTCAACTCAAAGTAGCAACCTGTGGAATAATTACCAAAAATTGTTTTTCATATTTTTGATGTCAATAACAATATAAGAATAGTTATTGTTCATCTGTTTTAGTATTTTATTATTTTAAGTATTTTAGTGTGCTTTAGTTTTAAAAATTTATTTATCTTTTCTGATTTCCCAGGTATCTCACAGAAAGGGACTGCCGCACGTTATTTACTGTCGTGTATGGCGATGGCCGGATTTACAGTCCCATCACGAATTGAAGCCGATTGAACTTTGTCAATTTCCATTTTCAGCAAAACAGAAAGAAGTTTGCATCAATCCTTATCACTATAAAAGAGTTGAGAGCCCAGGTAAATGTTATTTTAATTTTTTTTTTTTTTTTGCTTGTGTTTATTCTTATTAGGTATGTAGTGCGTTAGTCATGTCTTTCAATTTGTCATCATGATAAAGGAAGTATTGAGACTGTGATTCATTCTGCACTGATAATGGGCCAATAAACGTTGAAATGTTTGTACATCTAATAGCATGTTTATCAATTATGAATTTTTCCAAGAATTTTGATTTGTAAACATGACTATATTATATTTTCAGCCAACATGACAATGTTTTCCAGATTCAATTTTTGCTAGTTCTTTTTTTGTTGTAATTTATGGTTAATTTATGTATACTTCATTTGAGTTTTCATTTTGTTCCATAAAGTAAAATAAGTAGAGATATTTTTATTTTAGTTTCATTCCAAATAAATTACATGATTCATTCCTTTACATAATTTAATGCAAATGCATATATACTGAATTTTTTAAACACATCCTGCTAAATCATATATTTAACTGTACTACAATTACTATATGAAATAATTGTAGAAATAGAAGAAATTTAACATAATTCCTTGAATTTTACAATGTAAGAAGAATCAATATCTTTATTTCTGTTATTAATCGTTGTCAAATGCATTTTGTATATATCATTATGCAATTTTATTACCTATTACGCCAGAACTCATGAAGGGTCTTGGGTTCAGTACTATGTAGGGACTACTGTTTGTTAGCCAACGTTTGTCCAGAGAGATGTTTTGGCCGATATCACATTTAACTCACAGGTTTTTCCACCAAATTAATGTTACTCACTTAGTAGAAGTTTAATAAGCCACAGGAAGGCCCCAGATTCCATACTGTCAATCCACAGCTAGTTACAGACTAAATAATTTATCTGCCACAGTCAATCCTGCACTTAGGCTCCATAAATCAGCATCTAGGTGATCTTTACTTTTCAGCTTCACCACTTTCTCATTATTATTATTATTTTTGTCGAATGGTCGAAGGAAACCCTAAAAATAATAAAGATATACCATAGACTGTTTTTTAATTACGATTCCTCTGATTTCAGGTATAAGTAATTGTAAGTAATTTAAATTCTTTAAAACCATTGGATGCTTATGGTAGATTGATGTTACTATTTCGGGAAATTATTGACACAATAGTTCAGTTTGATACAAAGTAAAATCAAACAATAGACTGTGATACTAGTGAATTATATAAACTAGATGATTTATTATTAAATATAAAACTATGTTTTAGCATAGAAAAAATAATCTAATTTAATTAAGTTTAGGAAAATTGTTAGGGATATCCCTGACGATCAAACTTTAACTGATAAAATCTTTGGTATAATAAAACATCATCATTAATTAAACAACTTTTTGATACAAAAAATTACATCATATCGGACAGGTCTGGGTTTGATTCTGTCTGTTACATGTGTTGTAAATTTCTAATATTTTATAAATGATGAATGAAGGATTACTTAAAAAGTTTAAAACGAGGAGGTAATACATAATCATGTATAAATAATAATATCGTAATTATAAATAAAGAAAAAAATTAATATTATTATAAAATCTAGGGAGAGGAGTGGCTCAGTGGTAGAGTACTGAGTTACCATGCCGGAAATCCTGGTTCAATTCCCGCTGCAGGCCATGATTTTTATTTAGTCTGTTTGCAGCGGGAGATGGATCATATAGGATCTAGGACCCTCCTGGGGCCCACCCAGCCTCTATAAAATATTATAAAAATAGGGTACCCAAAATAAGGGGGAAAAATCTGGCGGTCGAGCGTGACCTAGGACAAGTCACCTCCTTGCAGAACCGTTGTCCATGAAACATTACAGTCTCTACCATGTACTGAACCCCAGACCCTTCATGGGCTGTAGTGGTACAGGTTTTTTTTTTTTATAAAATCTAGTAGGGAAAGAAATACGAAAGATCCTGGGATAAAAAATAATGTATTAAAGTTATCAATATTACCATGAAAGTTCTCTATTATGTATTACTACTCTTCTAATATGAGCTTAAAAATATATTCTGGAAGATTTATATGTAATTTAAAAGTTTATTAAAACAATTTATTGTTTAATTAATTTAATTTTTATTGTTATGAAATATATTAGGACCAGAGGTTTTAATTGTAGTTCTTAAATGTTTTTGGTCTTAATTAATTTTTTTTTATACTGAAATAAACCAATTTCTGTTTACAGTGCTGCCTCCAGTCCTGGTCCCACGCCACTCCGAGTTTGCTCCAGGGCATTCGTTATTACCTTTCCAACAAGTTGCGGAGCCTGCAATGCCACACAACGTAAGCTATAGCGGTACAGGTTTCAGTGGAGGGCCTTCTTCGCCCATCAGCAGCGTTTCGAGCCCTTCAGCTCCGTCACCGCATAGCCCTTATTCGCCCAATGGGCTAACTGGTAATAAAATACTCAGAATATTAGATTTTATCAGTTATAGTTATGATAATGTTGCTGTTTTCATTTTATTGAAACTTTTTTCATTCAATGCTCAATATATTTCTGTTAAGAATTTATAAGTTTTTTTGAGATCGTTATCACATTTAATTTATTATTACCCTATTTATGGATTTTGAAGATAAAATTTTTTTTTTCTTCCCAGTTTATAACCGGGACGACAAAGTTTTATATTAAAATGTAAAAGTTTAACTTCTACATTTATATGTAGATGTATACATTTTTTAATGAAGTTTTATATGATCCAAAGAAGTAATTTCAAAACAACTGTTTCCAAATCTTTATTTTCTGACTTAAATCATAAAAGTTTTCTTTTAACTGTTATTATAAACCTTCATCATTGATCATTTCCCTACACCTAGGGATCAAAGAAAGAACTTACTAAATGTAAGAACAAAAAGAGGGTTTGAAATCGGCAGCGACCATTGCCTACTTATCTTGGACATGGCAATTCCTAAAGGAAAACAAAAGAAACCATGGAAAAACCCTAAACCTTTGTTCAAAATAAAATCACACAAACTGAAAGATCCAGAAGTTGCTGGGACCTACCAAAAAGCAATAGAAGAAAATGCTCTTAAGCATAATCAGTGGGATGAAGAAAGTTGGGCAGCATTGATGAACATAATCATGGATGCACCAGAATCAACTTGTGGAAAAATCAGGATAGGCAATAGAACCAAAAGGACTACCTGGTGGACCGAGGAGGTGAAGGAAGAAATAAAAAAGAAAAAGCTCAGATGGAAGCAGTATTTGAACACCAGTACTGATGCTGACTACCATCTCTAAAAGGAACAAAGAAGGAAGACCCAAAATGTCGTCATAGCTGCAAAAAGGAAGACCTGGGAGGACTTCGGAAACAAGATGGAAGAAAATTACCGAGAAAACCAAAAACTGTTCTAAAGTGCTATTAGGGTTATGCGTAAGGAGAGCAAGCCAGTAATAAAGCATATAAAAGACAAAGAAGGGTACGTTCTCAGTAACCCAAAAGACATAATGAACAGATAGGCCGAATACTTCAGAGAGCTACTGGAGATGGATAGCAGCCATCAGGAAGCAACAGAACTGAACCATATTCTACAATCATGCTGGGAAGAAGACGACTTCATTAATGAAGATGAAATATCAGAAGTATTAGCATCTCTCAGGGTAGGAAAAGCTGCAGGAATGGATGGTATCACAACAGAGATGATGAAATACCTGGGGACCTCAGGAGAAAAGATGTTTCAGCATCTCCTAAACTTGGTATGGAAGAATAAAGTATTGCCAAAAGACTGGGAATTCTCTGTCATAATACCAATATTTAAGAATGGAGACAAAAGAGATTGCCACAACAATAGAGGAATCTCCCTTCTTAGTGTACCCAGTAAAATATATTCCAAAATACTGGAAAGACATCTTAGGAATGCAGTAGAACCAATGCTGGGGGAAGACCAATATGGATTCAGAGGAAATAGAATTACCCAAGACCTTATCTTCACACTGAGAGAAACATCTGAAAAGATTATAGAAAAGAACAAGGAAATCTTCACCTGTTTTGTCTACCTCACAAAGGCCTTCGAGAGGATCAGAAAGGAAGATATTATAAAGGCTCTCAGGGAGAAAAAGGTCAATCTGGGACTCCAGAAAGGAATCCGAAGTCTTTTCAAAATACAGAGAAATGTGGTGAGGACATGCAATGAGACATCACAGGAATTTTTAACAACCCAGGGGATCTGGCAAGGATGTAGCCTAAGCCATTACTTTTTATTTTGACACTGGACACAGCCCTGAAAAGAGCTAAGTCAAAAATGAAACCGTACCATCTAGGGTATAGAAACCTTAGGCCAATCCACCTCAGTATCCTCGCAATTGCCGATCACATAATTGTTTTTGCAAACAATTGCAGGAACCTCCAGTTCAATTTAAGCATCTTACAAGAAGATTTGGACGTGATTAACATGACAATAAATACTGGGAAAACCAAAATCATGAGAATAGCAAGAAAAAGCGAGCATGGGGACCGAGTCGTAAGACTAAACAACACGAGGTTAGAGCAAGTAAGGGATTTTAAATATCTTGGTGCACACCTTAATGAACACAGCTAGATAAATAGCGAAATAAATGAATGAATAAAAGCTGCCAGCAGGTGTTTTAATTCCCTCAATAAAGGATTCATCGGGAAAAAAGAAGTGCCAAAAACACAAAAAAAGTAGTTTATAAAAACACAATTCTCATCTATTCAAGTGAATCTTGGACTCTAACCAAAAAGCACACGAGCCAACTCCAAGCCATGGAGATGCGATATATAAGAAAAATTGAAGGGAAGAACAGAAGAGACCGAATGCGAAAAGTAACATTACGGTCAAATGTGGGACTTCCACCAGCTGGGGATATCATCGAGGAGCATCATCTAAGATGGTTCGGCCATGTTTCCAGAATGGCGGAAAACAGAGTGGTGAAAGCCGTATATGAGACAAAGGTGAAAGGTACGAGACCGAAAGGAAGACTTAGGAAGGCCCAATCCAGGAGGCCTTTGACAGAAGAGGTTGTTTGGAATGGGGAAGGAGAAGACGATTGGTACAGGAGAGAATGCATGGATCAGGCACTACAAAAAGGATCTTTACATCGTTGGCGGTAGAAAAGGAGAAGATTAAATAAATAAATAAAATAAAAATATAAACCAATTACCCAAAAAGGTTTTAATGAAAAACTATTTGTTTAACCAATTGCCAAAGTTGTACTGATGATCACTCTAAATATATTTGAAGATCATAATGCCATTTCTATATAAACTTGAGTTGACATTAAGACAGTAAGAAGTACTAAAACTTTTATTTAACAGTTATTAAAAAATTTGTATGACTTATTAAGAAAAGTTATTTTTAAACAGTTAAAGTTGAACTTTAAAAAAAAATAGTAATAACTGTTTCAATCCCTGGTATATAATGTGTATATTTGACAATTTAAAAAAAAAAATTATTTTATTGAATTGTTCAACTGTAATATATACATCTAGTACAAGGACTATATGAATAAATAAATACAGGACAGGACATGTAGAGGCACTACCCACTGGCAGCAGTCTAATAACATTTCTATAATAGAAGGTCCCGAAGCCATCTTCTCTTCAGACGCCTAGGAGGATCGTCCGGGATGGAATTGAATGCAAGGATGTAAACTAGAGGGTTTGGATGGGCCAAGAGTTTATTATGGAATGTGGGAAATCGGAATGGGCTAAATCGGTAACATATGGAACGTTAAGGTCATTATGGATGGTTTTATTAGTGACAAAATAAGGAGCGTTTAGGATTTTGGATTGCAAGGATTGAACGCGAGAGGAATTTGATTGTTTGGTGGAGCCCCATAGTTCAATTCCTTAAGTCTATATAGGTCTTATAACAGTCACATAAATAAGTCTTTTGTAATTAGTCTGAAGCTTTGAGCCTTTGTCTAGTATGTGTTAAAGTAGTCGGAAACGTCTAGCTGTTTCTTGTCTTTTCAGTCTTGTGTGAAGGTTCCAAGTAAGATGTTTGTCTAAGTTGAGTCCTAGGTAGCGAATCTGTTCAACAGGAATAAGTGGAGTACTATTAAAGGATACAGTAGGACAGGAAGTCATGGGTTTTTGGCAAAGGGTAAAGGTAATTTGATGGGACTTGTTGGAATTGATTTTAATTCTCCAATATTTGATAATTTAATTTAAATATTTACTGTTTTGGTAGCATATCCAAACTAGTGCTAGCCCTTACCAAAAAGCAAACTATATGCCTTATCAGAGTGCAGTCTGAAAGTGATGCATCAAATTACTCATTTTTTATCGAAAAAAAGTTGGACTTCATTGTGTTGTTCATTATTCATTAAAAAAAAATATGGTACTTATATTAGTATGAAACAAGTAAAAAGGTTTTTAAAAAAAGTGAGAGAGTTCACCAGAAACCCTGAATATAAAGTTGGTTTATATTCATTGACTAGGATTAAAAATAATTGGGATTTTAATTTTTAACCAGAGGAAATCTGGTGAGGAAAAAATTATATGAAAGGTCAAAAATTGTGAATTACTATACAAATGAGTTTGAATAATTAATAAATGAACTACTTTCAATTTATAGATGACTCAGCTACTCCTAGTTTCACAAGCTCAGGCGCCGAGGAGAGCCAATCTTCGCCGGCTGGTGATACTGTAGCCATTCCTATGGATACAACAACTTTGACAGAAGTGGCTCCAGTATCGTACCAGGTTCGTTTCAATTTAAATAATTTCTAAATTATTTTCAAATTATAAAAATAAGTTTCTAGAAGAAATTGTATAAAGTACCTTACACATTTTTAATGAAACATTGATTGTGGCATGTTTGTGTTTTGTTCAGTGTTAACTGTGTGTGCTTGGAGTTTCAAGACAAAATTTTCCCTATACATTTAAAAGCAAATTTAAATCTATTTTATAGCTTGAATAGTTAAAAATCTATTTTATTCAATGTCTTCATGCATAGATTGAAATATACTTTTTTCTTTTACGTGAGTGGTATATGACTTAATATTCTAAATTATCAGCTGAAATAATTTATCAAATCCAATTGGGAATAACTTATAAGTAGTTAATACGTGATGATGGTGTTTAAAAGTTTATCTATGGACAAAAAAATTAATTTATTCAACTAAAAAAAAACAGTAGCACCATTAATTACTTGTTTATAAAAGAGGTATTTTACCTGAATAAACATAGTTTATATTTTTGTTTTAAGTTATAGTATTTAAAATTTTAAAAATGTAGCAAACTGTGATATCCTTGATACAGATATGTGTTACTTAAAAATGTGGAAAATATATATTTTTTTTTTTTTATTCCTTTGCGGTATTGAGTTGCAATATAAAATCTTATAAACACAAATATTTAGCTCAGGAAATTTAAAAGGCTGTGAAACAAAAAAAATGCAAAGGAAATTTTTCATTACATTTTTAATACTATTAACTTAAAAGGAAATGGACATGTTATAGTTGTTTATGTTTATTATTTGTTTTTGTTTATTTTAATTAGGCATAATTAATAGTTGTCATTTATTTTTCAGGAGCCTCCGTACTGGGCGAGTATAGCTTACTACGAGTTGAACTGCAGGGTCGGTGAGGTGTTCCACTGTCAGGCACACTCTGTCATAGTCGACGGTTTCACAAACCCGAGTTCGAATATGAACAGGTTCTGTCTCGGACAGTTATCAAATGTCAATAGGAATTCGACAATAGAAAACACAAGGAGGCATATCGGAAAAGGTTGATTTTTTAAAATTTATCTCTAAAATTTTTTAGTTCGATGGATTTTAGAAATCCAAAATTTGTTTTAATCCCATATAAATAATGAGCTCTAAATTTTTTTAGGTGTCCACTTGTATTATGTGGGTGGAGAGGTGTATGCTGAATGTTTATCAGATTCAGCTATTTTTGTACAGTCGAGAAATTGCAACCATCATCACAATTTCCACCCGTCGACAGTGTGCAAGATTCCTTCAGGTTGTTCGTTGAAAATATTCAACAACCAAGAATTTGCTCAGTTACTCTCCCAGAGTGTCAACCACGGCTTCGAGGCAGTATACGAGTTGACAAAGATGTGTACTATAAGGTATAATTGTTATTACCATGATACTGTTTGATAATTGTAATTTGTTTAGCTTATATTCGCCATTTTCTTTTAAATTGTATATACTAAAGCAGTAAGTAAATTTTGATGAAATTATAAAAAGTGTAAAATAAATGTTTACTTCAATTTATTATTCTTTATTTTAACATGGGGAGCAGGGTGGCTCAGTGGTAGAGCACTTAGTTGCCATGCCAGAAATCTTGGTTCAAATCCCGCTGCGGGCAAGACTTTTATTTAGTCTGTTTGCAGCTGGAGATGAATCATATGGGATCCTGGTGCTCACCCAGCCTCTATAAAATATTATTAAAATAGGGTTCCCAAAATAAGGGAGGGGGGGAGAAATCTGGTGGTTGAGCGTGATCTAGGCAAGGAGGTGTCCTTGCAGAACCGTTGTCCATGAAACAGTACAGTCTTTACCATGTACCGAACCCTAGACCCTATCACAGGTTGTAGTGGTACAGTTTTTTTTTTTTTTAATTTTACCCTTTTCATTTATTATTTTTATCATATTAAGGTATGCTGTTGTTTTGAATAATCTAAAATAAGAGCATTCTCAGATAAGACTTAATAGTGTTTGATTAGCTAAAACATTTGATACGAAAAATAAACATTCGATAAATTAATTTCTGCCCTATAGAATCTGCTTTTAACCATTTTTGTCAAAAAGTCGTGAAAGATTTATTTTACACTTTTTATAATTTGTGTTTTAAAACAATAATGTATGATCAAAACATATTTTTAACCTGCTTTATTAGGTTGCCTGCATGTATGTGTGTACGTAACAGAATCTGAACTCGATTTTCGGCCACTTCAAAACATTTAATCAAATTGAAAATTAGCACACTTCTCAAGGACTGATGAAATTATAATAATTAAATAAGTTTGTCTCATTATCCTTACCATGATCCTCGGCATTACTGATTTTTGTCTAGTGCCAAGTAATCTTTGAGACAAGTATATGACTTCTGGCAGGATTAACTGAGAAATTCGTTTGCAAAAAAAAAATTGTTTAAAAAACTAAAGAACAGACGTTAATAGCCTGCCGAACTAAGAAGTAGAAAATAAACAATAGTTTAAAAAAATTAAAATGCATGCTTTAATAGGAGACAAAACCATAAAGTTGAAAATAATTTTCAATAAGTTTTTTTTTTTTTTTTAATTTAATTTATTGATATTCACAACTACAATATGATTATAACTAGTAAATCTGCTGATATGTACATTATGACATGAAAAACACATGTGGAGAAACTACCCATCGGCAGCACTCCAATAAAGTTCTATAGTAGATGGTCTCGAGGCCATCTTCTTTTCAAACGCCTCGGAGGGTTATCAGGAATAGTATGGGAAGCATGTTGAGAGACTAGAGGATTCGAGTGTGTATGGAGCTTGTCGTGGAAGGATAGGTATCTAGTTTGGGCCAAATCAGTAACATATGGGATATTAAGATCATAATGGATGAGTTTGTTTGTGACATAATAAGGAGCATTGAGGATTTTACAAAGGATTTTGGATTGTAAGGATTGGATACGAGATGAATTGGATGGTTTAGTAGAGGCCCAAAGCTCAACTCCGTATGTCCAAATAGGTCTGATAACTGTCATGTAAATGAGTCTTTTGTAATTAATTGGTAGCTTAGAGCGTTTGTCCAGTAAGTGTTGAAGTAGGCGAAAACGTCGAGCAGTTTCTTGTCTTTTCAGTCTTGTATGAGGATTCCAAGTGAGACGTTTGTCCAGATGGAGTCAATAAGTTTAAAATATGAATAGTGATGAACAAAAAAATTCATTTTATCATTAAAAAAAAGTTCTTTTTAAGGTATTTTCTTAATGGCTCTACTTTTACCGTCAATAAAATATTTAAAACAATTAACATTAAGCACCCCATGCTTTTTTACGATCAACTTTTTTTACAAATTTTTTTGTTCAATATCCTATTCTTGTTTTAAAATCATTTTCTACTTTTTTGATTTATTTCCTATTAAAGTGTATTTTTTAAACTATTACTTATTAATTTAGTACGTTTGATTGTATACAATAAATAACATTCATTCTTGTGATTTGGCCTATAGTACATTTTTTTTCTTTTGCAGGATGTCCTTTGTAAAAGGATGGGGTGCAGAATACCATCGGCAAGACGTAACATCCACCCCCTGTTGGATAGAGATCCACCTGCACGGTCCCCTCCAATGGTTGGACAAAGTGTTGACACAGATGGGCTCGCCCCATAATCCGATTTCCTCTGTGTCCTAATGCCTTCAGGAAGGTTTACAGAACTCACTACTATTTTATTTTATTTTTTATTTGATTGAAATGAAAGTTCGTCACTTATCCTTTATTAGGATTTAAATTTTGTTGTTATTTATTATGATCTTTCTTTCAATCTACCATCTTAGTTGGCAAGATTGAATTTTTATAATTGTTTGCTTCTTTTATGTTAGATATTCCATTATTTTATCTATCAATTTGTTTTATTTTTATTGTGCTATGGATATACAGAAGAAGTAGAAATTACATAAACTTTTATAAATAATGGACATAGATTTTTTTTCTTATTAATTTGATGAT
Organism: Troilus luridus; assembly: GCA_964056705.1. NCBI lineage: Eukaryota > Metazoa > Arthropoda > Insecta > Hemiptera > Pentatomidae > Troilus > Troilus luridus. The sequence continues at coordinate 29,737,001 of OZ057417.1, read as the reverse complement.
ATTTATTTTCTCTGTGATTTAAAATGTTTACTCGTTTGTAAGTTGTTTTGTAATAATTTAAAACACTCATTTAAAAACTTTTTTAAGCATAAAAAATATTTTATGCTTAACTCCATAAACTTTTTTAAATGGTATTTTCTAAAATCTACATTGTGCCAACTAAGTATAACTGACGAAAGTTAGAAAGAATTTTAAGGAGAAAAAAACATTACCAAAGTCTTAATTTGTTCTAAATTATTTGGTTATACTTTATTACAATTTTTACTAGTGTATACAAAGAACAAATTATATTTATTTGAATCATTTCATAATTGTTTTGTTGTATTTAATATTTTATTTGGAGAAATTATGTATACATAAGATTGTTTAGTTAGTACAAATCGACTATATTTGCTTTATTGTTACTATTATTTCATTTTTTTTTTTTTTTAGTTACCAATTTATTGTTTTATTTTTTAGGTAGCTTAAAAGATATATATAAAATAGTTTTTGTAAAAGATCCTTAACCTGTGGAGTAGAATTGACCTATTTCATTTATTTTAATTGTTTCAGTTTTCTGAACTTATTAACAACCAATACGATTAAACATTAATTTTGTAATTATCAATAATATTTATTAATATAACATAGTTATCTTTGAACTATTGAGGTAGGCTTGAATTGCACATTGAAATTTTTCCCATAAGGGTTGGGACATTATTCGCATGTAAAATTTTTGATATTGTGATAGGTTAAATTACAATTTTATTAGAGATTCAACTACTGCAATTAAAATTTGCTCCTTTATTTAAAAAAATTAAAATCATTCATTTACTCGGGTTCGTTATATTATAGTTTTTATTATCATACTTTTGTTATTCAATAACATTAATGAACCACAAAGTACCTGATCGTGCTGACAATAAATAGTATATTTTGACAATCACTGTTTTAATTTATTTTTTTGTTATTAGATGTATTCATTTAAATAATCTCCATTTGATTTATTCGTACAATAAACCCTCCACCAGGGATATTTGTTTTAAACAAGGATCGTGTTACAATATCTTAGATTCAAAGCTGGTCTATTATCCTGGAAACTTGCAATCCGAATCGACTAATTACGACTGCTTCTAAGTTTGTTATACTATCTAATTCTGGATTTATAATCCATCTGGTCTCGGTATCTAAACTTTCATCATTTGTTGAAAAACATAAATTGTTTCTGAACGTTCTTTCTTTTACTAAGTATATATTATAAATATCGAAAAGGAGTTAATCTCGGAAATTCCTGCAAGCTAAGATAAAGGAAACACACTAATATATACGACTCAAAAATTTCAAACTGAACTGAATTAACATTTACATCAAGAGGAAACAGGCATGGTGCTATTCTGATCATGCAATGCTGACAAGTACCCCCACAAACGCACTCTTTGCACTATCAAACGAGCTTAACTCGACCATTCCAATTTTCCCGACTTACTTAAAAAAGTGAAACAACACTCAGTGATTGACAATGATAACCAATTATATAATTATTATTCGTACAATAAACACTCCAAGAGGGATTTTCATTTCCAATATGCTATTGAATTATGTGATCATCAAGTTTAAAAAATATTTATAATTTTTTTAAATCAGCGATTCATTATGCGATTGATTCTGATCCTAGTTTTACATGCTTAAGTTTCTCTTGACTGAAAATCAGATTATTATTTTCATTTTGCTGATACTTCATAGGATTGAAGATATCTTAATATATATATATATATATATATATATGTATATACATATACCTGACACAAATCAGGTAATAAATCAGGACATTAAAACATTATTGTGTAATATTTTACAAACATTTTATCCATCATTGAAATGACAGGATTCTATCTGATGACTTCTGCTACAGATAGAACATACTCTATTCCAATATGTGGATAAATACACAAGGTAAAGGTAATGATCAGATGCTACTAATTGTTTATCGTTTTTCAACGAAGATAATAGGGGGAAGATAAGACCATTAGGTTTCCATTTTAATTTGATGTTTTTTTTTAGTTAAATATTTTTACGGCTTTTGATGACAAGCATCATTGAATATGAAGTCAAAAAAACTACTGATATCGGTGGAGAAGTAACTGAATAATTAGTTAATGAAACATAATAAATAATAAAATAAATTTACTCAAAATAAGTAGTGTTTGTGAGAACCTTTTGTCATTAAAAGCAGTTGATTTGTTAATTTATTCTGTGGAGGGTTTGAATCCTTAATCAATTTAAAATATTTTTTTCTTAAAATCTTAAAATTTATTATTTGAATAATTCACTTTTCGCTCACATCTCTGATTATATGTTGATGTATTGAATAACATTTATTCAATTTAATCTCTATAATTCGATTAATATATATTTTTTTTATTAAATAGAAATTTGAATTTTCTTCTACCTCACTGGTTAAGGAGTTATATCTAGCACGGTAATGTCATGTGTGTAGTTGTTCGAAATGACATTTATTCGTTTAAGTTAGATGTTAATATGTGTAGGGACTTGTACATTTCCTACGGAAATTTATTGTGTAGTTTTGTCATAATATTTCGTCTAACTAAAACATAGATCTCAAATAAATGATACAAGATGGCGGATGTCATTTTGTTCTGTCTGCTGATCGTTTTTAAGTTTTACTTTATAAAATTATATTCACACTGATTTGAACCACTGAATTAAAAAAATAAAAGAAGGAAATGCTTCTTAATTATGCCTGCTTTATATACTTGAACTATAACAATACTACTACATATTGAAATGTTTTGTTCCTTAAAACAGGAAAAACCTGGCATTTGAGCGTGATCTAGGACAAGTCACCTCCTTGCAGAACCGTTCTCCATGAAACAGTACAGTTTCTACCATGTACTGAACCCCAGACCCGTTCACGGGTTGTAGTGGTACAGGTTTTTTTTTTCCTCCTTTAAACAGATTTGATATTATAAGCAATATCAAATTGCAAAGTAGTATTCTGGCAAAAATTCTAAATAATTTTATGTATAAAACTATCCCAGGCTGTGCTGCAGCTTACATTTTTCCATCCTTGGTATTTGTTTTTAATATTAATTCCAAAAAGGGCTGATCTCGATCAAGATTTTGTTTCTATTTTAATTTTACAAAATCCTCTTTCTTACTTGCAGTTAGTAAAATTACATTCTCTCATAATGAGCTTACACGTAATTAAAGATTTAGTGCCGACATAAGCCAAAGTAAAGCTGAGGAATGTAAATGCCAATGGTTGCTCGAGGTCATTATAATTATGATCAACCGAAAAAATTAATAGTCGTTCTTGTTTTATTTCCTGCAGAAATCCTGGCCAATAAGAGATTCTCTCTTTACCCAGTGAAGTACGGAGAAATGGAAATTAGCTCTGGGCTCGATAATATTGAAAGTTGTACTATCGCAAACCGTACAACGTGATCAGCAGACATATAATTCGTGCCATTGGCAATATTTTTAGTACTAATTGTTTTATAATATAGTGAAGACATTTCTTGCCATTGTGATTTCTTATGTTTTGTATTTAAGTGTTTATAGATCATTTTAAAAAGTCTCATTTACTATTTATTGTTATTTTATTTTTATTTTTTACGTTAATATATACAAGTATAGCGTTAACGAGTATTATGTTATTTATATTATTATAAATGTGTTTCTTCATTTAGTTTTGTGTTATATAAATGTTCAAATGTTTTACTTTTCATATGTTAAGTTTGCAATAATCTATTCGCTTGTCTCTGTATGAATTGTTGGAGCTTATTTTGTTTTTTTTATAATTATACGATTCTTATTCTAAACACTAAAATTAGGGGAGGGGGCGGGGAGATATTTGATATTGTAAATGCGCTTGCTTTTATTGTCCATTGTCAAATTGCCTTAAGAAAAACGCTTTTGTGAATAAGAATACAAATGTTATTTGGTTGCTAAAATTGACTGCTTTTTGTGCCTTTTGTCCATAAATATAGCACGTTCAATATTAAAGGGTCTGGAAAATATATTAATGCAGGATTATTTCTTTAATGCAGAAAAGGCTGTGCTGTGCAGAAGCTAAAAATTGCATTACAACTAATAAAAAATAATTGAATTATATATATTCGAAATTTTACAGATCCTTTTAAAAATGTTAAATACATATATTTATATTTTAAATTATAATAGTCAATTAAAAATGTCATATTTTTGTGAAGTTTTGAATGTGAATTTTTACCAATCTGTTCTTTTATGTTAAATCATTGTAAATAAAATCTTTTATATATGTATGTTCTTATCTCTTGCCTAGTGATTCTCTCAATTTTTTTAAATAATTTTTGTTTTGTATAAATAATTTTTTAGTTCCTGGGTCAGTTGCTAAGTCGAGGATGGATAAAATCCTTATTGACAAGAATTTACTCGTAGATTTCAGTTGTATCCAAATTAAATTTACTTTTTTGTAAAATTCTCATTGAGTGATCTACGTAGAATTTTTGAGCTTAGGAGCTCCAGGCAATCATTAAGTTTATTCTAAATCTAATTTCAGACCATGTAACAAATTTAGAATTGAAAAGAGTGGACATTATCAGAACAGGTATATATTTAATGGATGACTAAACGTTTTGTAAATAGAAAACAAAATGCCACTTAGGATTTTGAACTAACTGGTTATTAGGATGTCTTCTGTCGATTTTTCATTTTCTATTGCCTTATATCAAAAATTATTTGCTAATATCAAGTCATTGTGGATTCAACTAAATGATTAGTGTTAAATAATCTGATAATTTTAAAACCCAAATGTGGCAAAACTTCTGTCTTGAGAACCTCCTTCAAACTGCAAAAATTGTGAAATTTAAAGATGGCAGATCTCATAAAATAGTTCGCCGTTTTAAAAAGAAACCCCCAATTAGTATGGAAACATTGAAAAAACAGAGAAAATATAATTGGAGAACTCTTCTTAATCATCAGAAATTAAGCCTACAAAGTTATTTTGAAGGATAAAATCAGAAAATGCAATGTTGCTAATTTTCATAATTTAATTCCTAGGAGTGGAACAAAATTGCTGAGGCATTAATGTGCAAATCAGTTAACTCAATGCCACAGGGTCCTCTTTGTTTATTAAAAAACTTTTACTGTAAATTTATTATACAAATAATTAAGTGAATGGGAAAGATGCCTACACAAAGATAAGGAAAGGAATGAAGCCGTTGCGTGATCAATATAAAAAAATTAATGAATGCCTTGGACACTGTTATTACTGATTTTTTTAAAATAAATTACTCCATTGTTGTACAGTTTATGTTATAAAAAATATATTGTTTTATTAGAGTGATGATATTTATATTACCTTAGGGAAAAAAATGTTACAAGGTTTTAATTTGATTGGTATTTGCTGAAAATAACATTTTTTATTTTATTAGTCTGAAAAGGGTATAAGAATGTCTGACTGCATCTGGATTTTTATATTCGATCATTATTCCTTATTTACTCAATTTTATTCCCAAATTTACCAAGATTTCAGTAATGATCTATATTCAAATCTTCAATACTGAAAAAAAAAAAACTGTTGTCTTACTATTCAGGCCCTTTAGTTTATTCTTCTATAATAAATTCTACAGTAAGTTATGATGTTATTAAAATTAAACTTAAACTGGATTCAGGTTAAAATTAAAAAAATTTTAATGATGTTTATTTTTTTTAAAACCTGTTAATATTTTCGGGGGTTTTAAATTGAAACTGTTTTTTTTTTCACAAAAATTGTTTTCTTACAACCACGCTCATTCTACAGTATTACATAAGAAAAATGTAATCGTTAAATAATAAAACTAAATAGTCTACTAGAAACTATCTGAATAATAGTTTTTATTTTTAAGCCTGGTAAACATTTTAAATAATTTGATTGTTGAAAAAATAAATGAATGTGTAAATAATGTATTTGAAAACATTTAAACATTTAACCATTTAAATTTTATTTCATATTGCTTTTTCTTACTTGAAATAGCAATTTTTCTGCACTGATTATATTCAGGACATAAAATAGGTTTGAGTGAAGAAAATAAATAAGTATATAGTCAGGGACAGCTTTTAGTAAGTTACTAAAGTTTAATAAGTTTTATTTCACCAACCGATATTTAGGCCAATAATTTTATAAACAGTAGTTGATTTGTAAAAACAATCTTCACAAATTATTTTACTTTTTAAAATGACCCTTGATTGATTATTCTGAGTTGAAAATCAAAAAATCTTAAATATGAAATTTCTCAGTCTGTCTTAGAGGTTGGGCCAACGATTCTTCAGCTGCTGAGTCGACCCGTTGTAGCGATTTCTGTCACAAGATCCAATGCCATTGACAGTCTTCGGAGAACCACCAAGCTTACCATCAGTGTACTGCCAGAGGGTCCATGAACTCCAGTGACTTGGTATTTTAGGATCAGATACTCCGGTATAATGCGCAATCCAAAGTGAACACTTCTTCAAGTTCTCCGTATTGTATGGCTGCAAGAAATAGCGGGTGCCATACAGCATCGGATAGCGTCCAGTCTTCTCCTTAATCCTCTTGACGAATTCTTCTGCTTCGCTCGGGCTCATCTCGGATCCCTTGTTCTCTTCCACATCCAGCATCAGAAGGACTCCGTTAGTGTTGCCAACGGTTTGTAGAAAATGGTCCGCCTGCTTCACAGGACTCCCCTTGGTACCAAAGTGGTATGCGCCCCAAAGAAGGCCCTCTCTCTCTGCTAGAATTCTCCTAGAAGCATATTTCTGGTCCACACCGCTCGCACCTTGAGTTGCTTTGTGTACAACTGCTACGATTCCGTCAGCTTTGGCTTTGGAGAAGTCAACGTTATTCCAATGAGATAGATCAACCACCACATTAGAAATTATACCGTTTGTACTCCATACCAAACCAAAACTTAGTAACAAGGTAAATATTAACATTTTAGGATGTTGCGAGGTTGTTGGTACCTGAAACAAAACAAAATTTAATGATTTAATTTAAGTAGTCAGCACTAAATTAGTTTTTGATGTGTAAATGGTTGATTAGATATATTTTCGAATAGTGCGAAAAGGTCAGGGAGTACAGTCAATAAATTCTACACAAAATAAGTTTTAACTTATTATATTCGTGCCAAGTTTGACCTAATTTCTGGCCATCATCAGGGCTGAGTGTGAAAGAAAACAGAAAAAATATAAATAAACAATGCAATAGGAAAGAAGATATAACATGTTATATAAACAGAATTGATAAGAATGACAAGAAAGAAATACAAAGATTAAAAGATAAATTATGAAATAATTTATGAAAAATAATAATAATGGAAAGAAACCTAGAAGGTAATAAAGTTAATAAATATCTATGCTTTATTATCTAGATTTATAAAAAATATTTTTAAAACAAAGTTGTTTATTTCTCGTTATAGTACTAAATTGTTCAGAAAGTAAATTTTCAGTTTAATAAAAATACTTAATTCTTAATATTTTTGCCTTCTCAAAGCGCCTCTAATATAAGTCTAATTTATTTGGCTTAAGGACTCTAATAGTTATTTATAAAACTTTTTTTTATTAGTACTACGAATTTAGCTACTAAATCAAGCCTTACCATGTTTTTTACTGATTAAGTTTATTGAAAATTTAATACCTTAATTTTTTAATAATAATATTTTCATTATTTATTTTTAATAAAAAAAAAATATTTATGCAATATAATTATTAGCGTATTTAATTTGGGTTCATAATGGTTTTTATGTTAATTGCTCTTCTTATTAAATAATTCTACTTATATTTTTCTTATTATTATAAAAAAATCTTCGTAGTGGGCCTGAGAAAAAAAATTAAAGAATCGAGACAATGAGTTATAAATTAATGAAAAAAGTAATGCATATGAAAAAACAAATTTTTTTTCTGAACCATTGATCCTGTTATAGTCAACACTATAAGGTAACAATGCAACCAATAAGGGAGTTTATAAAAAATATATTCTTGTTACCAGTTAACATGTGTTGTTTCGTATCCCTGATTCGTGATATGTTTAACATGGTGTCAGAAGTTAAAAAACTGTAAAACACGGAAATGCCCAATAGCGTCAACGATAACAAACGAGACGAAACCCTTACACGGAAAAAAAAATGACAACAAATAAGCCATGTATACCTGGTAGAGTAATAAAGGAAAGTGAGTGTCCTAGACAATATATAATAGAAAATGATGATGGAAAATTATTTTGGAGAACTAGGGACACACATAACGTTACCAACTAAGACTAACAATCAAAACCAAGAAAACATACGGAAGAAAATAGTACCAGATCATCTAGATGGGCCAATTAAACCCCCTAAAAGATTCTATCATTCAGATCATCTAGTAGGACTATTAAACCCCCTAAAAGATTCAGTCACTCCGACTACACTTAAGAAAGTAATAAGAGACTTATATTTTGTAAGAATTTATCTTAAAAGAAATTTCATGTAAAAAAAAAAATAATAAAAAGATGTTATAGTCAACACTGTATAAGGTAAACAATGTAATCAGTAAGGGAGTTTATAAAAAATATATTCTTGTTACTAGTTAACATGTGTTGTTTTGTATCCCTTATTCGTGATATGTTTAACAGATCCTACAGTTAGTCTGATTATTATTTTATTTCTACTGTTTTATGTCCAAATGATTTTATTACATTTAATAGTAATAAAATGATTTTAAAAGTCATGAAACTGAACAACTTGGTAGTTCGATGACTCATGAATTGACATTTTTCGCTAGTTTAGTCAATAAATTTTATGCTCACGAAACTTCAGGTTCAGAATCAAACTGAAAGCATGTCAAATAAGGTGGCAAAGTCAAATTTTAGAAATTTTGGTATTATCGGATTTTGAGCTTAAACGACTTAAATTATTCTATAAGCTTTAAAAAGATAAATCTGAAACTCGTAGTTGCTACCCTGCATCGAATTCTTATAAAATTTTGGTATAATTTTCGAATAAATGGTTAATATTTCACATTGTATCTTCCCTTTCTAAATCTATGAAAGAATGCAACTTTTTATTCTGATCCATTAATAAAAAAATAAAATAAAAAACTATCCAATTTTTATGCGATAGTTTTAAAAAAATTGATCATATTAGGTCTGGAATCGTCTAATAATTGTTTTCATCATGATTTTAAAAATATAAGATGAATACTTAATTGTTTACTGTTTTTTATTTTATATATTTAGTACATAAAACAAATAAACAATTTATCTACAAAAAACTATTTCAATTTCATCAAATTCATTCATAGGATCAAATTCACAAAATTGTGGTTAGGGGTGGTTCATATCAACAAATGCTGAATTAATGAACATACTTTAATTTTTGCTGTTAAGAAAATAATAATAAATTGAAATGTGTTCAATAATACAGAGGTAAGATCGCTGTACAACAATGTTGATGACGGCACACTGTAATACATCAGTATTCATCACAATTAATTATTATTTATGCAGGCATGCTGTTTACACTCATATTATTTACATAAATAAAAATATTAATAACTTAAAATGTGCACAAGGTAGCTTTTTATTTAATCATGTTATATTTATGTTTATTTAATTCTATTATTCGATGCATGAGAACAGAGTGTCTTTATAAAAAGGTAAGTGTGACTATGAATGAATGATTTTTTTATTATTTTTAAGATGTAAAAACTTCACAACAAAAAATTAAGTGAGATCTCGATAAGCATATACTCATATTATTTATATTAACATTTATAATAATCGCACATTTTTGAAAATTAAAATAATACATATTTTTTTAAAACAAGAGATGCTGTTATAAATTTTTTCTACTAACGAAAAATATTGATACTTAACAGCCAACTTACTTGCATAGCAAAAATATTATTAAAATACTAGAAATAATTTATTATTAAATTGACCTAGACAGACTTTATGAAATTACTCTCATAATTTGAAGGAAGCTATTAGCTATGAATAATATACTCATCATTACTAAATTTACAATAATTTCTATACTGAAACTAAAAGTTTTAAATATTCTTTAAATAATTGATAAATTAAAAAAAGAAGCAAGTTCCCGGTTGTGGCTCTATTTTTAAAACTGTACAATAATTTTCCGTGGTTGAAATTAATCTTAACACATACAAGAGAAATTAGATTCAAAATAGCTTTAAGTTCATCATGATGAATATTAAAGATACAAAATACATACAAATAAATTTAATATTTATAACTTTTTTGTATTTATTCATTATCTAATTTACTAATCTGACAATAGTAAAACAAAAAAAAAATGAACAGGTATGAAAATCATAATAAAAAAAATGATAATCCAGATTTAATAATATTAAATGATTTATGATTATTTGTCCTAGTTCTTGTGTTTCTTCTTCAGTGTACTGATTTTAAAAATTATATGAAATTTTTTATTTATTTTAATTGGACTAAGCCAATTAATAAGAATTTAATTATCTTATTATCGAGATTGCTCTATTTAAGAAAATTAATAAAACAACTCTATAGAAGTGAATCTTACCTGACAACTATTTACTTGGGCAGGCTGTCTTCAACTGTATCTGTATTTTTCCTCTTATGTCTTATTTATAGAAATGAAAGAGAACAAAAAAGAAGATTGTTTTAAAAATCAAAAACAAAATTGGAGAATATGTGATTCACAGAATAAATATCCTGAGGGAGCCATGGTTGTTAGTCTGTAATGGTGTTTTTTCCAAAACCTATTATCCTATATCATTTAGATGGAAAGATTAGCAATTATCTGATATTTGTCCCTACAGGAATAATAAATTAAAATAATAATAATGATTATAATATAGTGAAACTAATTTTATCTCTTGTGTTCATTATTTTATTATTATTTCTAAAAATATCCTTTTTATATCATTATACAATAATAAAATGTTTGAATAATTATTATTTGACTGTATAAATATGAAAAAGAAAATGATCTGGAATTAAAAATTCTTAAATAATGAAATTTGCTAATTAATTATTTACTAGAAACCAACAAGATACAAAGAGAAACACAATTTAAAAAAAATTAACTAAAGCAATAGAATATAAGTTAATAATAATGAAAAAATAATAAATGACAATATAAAACAACAGGTAAAATAATTAAAAAGATCTTTTTATCTAACAAAACTTTTGTGATTTTTTTAAACTAATATTTTTTTGCAAAACGAACAAATGGCTTTTAAAATTTGGTTCGAAAATAATGAAATATGTTAGTGGTTAGAATATAGTATTGGTGCTTTCTGTTGTACAGAATAATATATTCTATTCTATTTTATTGAATTTAATACAAGTAGTTTGATTATTTTATAAGGCATGATGATATGATATGATTTTTTCTCAATTTAAAAAAGTCTTAACATTTTTTAAAACACCAATGAATTCCGAAGTATTTCCTCCCTCTAATTTTTCCAAATATCGATATTTAAAAAAAAAACAGCTTCAAGGGAAATGTTGGCAGAATTATATGTTGAAAGAGTGTTATTGTAATCTCAATGAGCAATTCTGAAACTCGGTAGTCACTTTTCAAATAAAATTGTGTACAAGTAATTGAAATGATTTAATTGAATCTATTTTTGTCATACATTAAGGACAATAAAGCAGCTTTTATTATAATCACTGCAAAATATAATGAAATTATAATTATATGACAAAAATATACAATACATACTTAGAAAATTCTGGATTTCCAGGAAACTAATAGATTGTCTGTTACTCCTATTGACTGATTCAGTATTGACATTTTTCAAATTGCGTCAACTCTTTTATCAATCTTGTTATGTAACGTCCAACAATATTTTCACAGGCAAAATGTGAACTACATGTTCTAGCATTAAGCCTCTATATTGTTAGATAATTAATTCTGTTCAACACAAAGCCTTTTACAGAATAAATATACTAGCTAATTTTCAGTGGTTTTGTTCCAAATCTGTTTTTCATGGTTTAGAGAAAAAAATGGATTTTATTCATATCTGAGGTAAAAATGTACATAAAACATAACGGAAAAGAAGCAGAGCTTCAGAAAAAATAAAACTGTACCCAAAATAAAAAAATATTTGAACCTATTTTTTTTAAATAGGTTCATTAATCATTTATTTACAAACTATGGAATGATGAAAATTGTATTAAACAATGTTAATTGGATATTGCTAAATGGGGGTTCCGTAATAATTTAGGAAAGGATTAGTGAAGGTTTTACAAACATTAATGTAAACAGAACATTTGTAAAATAAAGTATTTTGTACTTTGTAGTTTGTTGTTGGAAGTATTTTGTATCTTTGTAAAAGGAAGTAACACCTAATGTTTGTTAAACAAAGTATTCAAAAAGTTTATATTTGATTTCCTTGAAATTTCAGTTTTTGATTAATTTTTTTATTCTACCAAATTAACAGTAATGTTTAATATCACATGATTGAATCTAATATTTATAATTACTAATGATCAATATAGTTCACTAAGAAATAAATAGTGGGTCTGTTCTATTTAATATTGAAAACATTCTTAAAAAACATATTAAAAGCCTAATCTAAATCTAAATAAAAACTCTTCAATTCTTTATAATAAACCTAACTTAAAACATAATAGTTTAATTAGAATGAAATTCTTAATTTTGTTTTTAATTCCTGGTGAAGATGGAGTTATTTAACTTTTCTGTCAACAAGACTTTATGACAAAAGAATTGCCAAGAAATTACAGTAAATTTCTTTCTGATGTCTAATTATTGTATTTATTTGTTTATTGTAATCACATTCATTGGTTGTCAATTATCCCCGTTGAGAATAAACAATGAAGTGATGAAGAGAGAAAAGTAATCTGAGTCAAATAATAATATTTTTCAAATGGTATTATTTTATTATTTTTCATTTTATTTGCAAATTTATTAAGTTAATAATATCGTATATGACGTTCAAATAAATAATGATAATAATAATAATAACAGACAGAGGGATAAATAATAAAAAACCGCATATATAATCAATAAAATCAATAAAACAAAAAAAAAAGAGATGAATATAATAAACAGTTCAGTTAAATTCCTAAAGGTAGCAGCACCTACCGAGAAAGCCGAAAAAAATATTAGTTCTGGCTCTCACCGCAAGATGCCAGCACTATCCAAACAGCCATTCCCCATGTCGAATTCCAGTTAGAAAATTTTATTTTGTATTAGGAGAGTAGGAAGTTACAGGAGCTCAACTGGTTCGTCTGACCCTGGACTCGACAGTGCTGCTTTCTCGTGGTAAAACCTTGGAACTATAACAGTTCAGCTCCCTGCCGCTAGGTGTCACTACCATCGGGCCTAGGGCCAGCCGGACTAGTTGAGCTCCTGTAACTTCCTACTCTCCTAATACAAAATAAAATTTTCAAACTGGAACACGACTCGGGGAATAGCTGCTTGGATAGTGCTGGCATCTTGCGGCGTAACCCAAAACTATTATTTTTTTTCAGGTTTCTTGATTAGTGCTGCTACCTATAGGATTTTAATTGAACTTTTATTTATGATAGAGAGGAACTTCTATTTAATTTATACTTTATTTATTAAAAAAAAAAAGATTTGCTTTAATCCCTTTATTACTAAATAATAATTATTTAATTAGAACTGTCAGCAGTTATTATCTTCTTTCTATCCTTCTATTATAGAAGGGATAATAGTTTTAGTTACTGCACATTTTCATTAATAATTCCTAAATAGTTTATTTACTTTGTTTCAGGCTTATTCATTACCCTTATTCGCAATATTTAAATTTAAATAATGATTTAAATCATGCTTTTATGAAGTATTCTTTTTTATAGCACTATATATACCAGATTTTAATTAATTGTCATTTTATTTTTTATGAAAAATCCTATTTCATAGCACTCTATATATCATATTTTAATTTATTTTCAACTTTATGTTGTTTTGTTTGTAGAATTCTTTATGTATACATGTTAAAAGTAGAATAGAGGTTCTAAAATTTTATTCAATTCATGAAATTATTATGTTTTACGACAAATTAAATTATGAATGTATAAAAATATTTGTGTGTGCTTTTAATGATCTAATGCCTGGTGCATAAAATGAAAATCATCAACGAGGATTAACATAGGTTTGATGAATGTGTTCAGAAAAACATTGAATACTTGAAACAAAATTTCTGGGACATAAAATGTCTACTTTTTAATATTTATGAGTAGGAAAATAGGTCAAAAAAATTCTCTCATAAAGGGAGAATTTTTTTACCCATACCCGGACCATTTTCTTCCTAATATATAAATAAAGTCAAGTATATAATTCATAATTTTTAATATTTACATTAACACTTGGATGTAGGTTAGTGATCTATTTATATTAATTATTTTATTATTATTATTATGAGGCGTAAAAAGCCAAGGGGTTCATAATACAGTTCAATACTTTTGTGAAAAATATACTTTTGAATTAAAAACTTGAATCAAAAATGCTCAGTTAGTGTTTTTTAGTATTTATCACAGTTTCTTAATTAGTTTTCAAAATCACATTGTTTGTTGCCCCCCCCCCATATTTTACATATTTGGGGTACTGAGTAGCTCATATACTTGATCTGATAATCTCCAGGTTTTCTATTTGAGGCTAGAAGTAGTAGAAAAAATATTTATTCTATTAATTTTATAGAAAAGACCCTGCCTCTGTAAAGTAATTACCCATAATTGGGAGAAAGATGGAGGTTGTATGTGGCCTCAGCCATGTAACCTCTGTACATGACCATTGGCTCAGAATCAATACAGTCTCTAACAATTAATGAATCCAAGAGCCTTAATGGATTGCAGTAGAGGCTTTTGCGTACATTTTGTTTAGTGTACTTTCTCTTTTACACAAGTATTTCTGTAATTTAAATTTTATTATTATTGGTTTTGGACAGAAAGGAGAAGTAATAAACTAGTAGAAGATAAATAATTCAATACTTCAATATTAAAGTAATTTTAGTAAAATATTTATATAATCGAACTGAGAAGAAAAAACCATATTCCAGTCAATATTTATTTTTTAAACATTACAAAATAATTAAAAAACGTTTCGACATTTTGATCTAGTATTGCAGAGATAAAAGGTTGATTTTCTATGTAATATTAAATTCATGACCATGGAAGAAAGACAGTTTCCAAGATTTTATAAAAGTTTTTTTATTTTTTAACTTTGAAAGAATGTTTTGACCTTAAGGTATCTATGCTTATTGTTATTACTTATTTTTGACAATTTATTTATGATTGTATTGTAGTGAATTTTTATTGTTTCACAATAATGATTTGGACTTCTCTATCCTGTTATATAAATCAAGAAGATTGAGTCCAGTATGTAAGTAAAATCTTATAAATAAAATAAAATATTTATTTGATAATCAGATTTAAAAATCATGACAGTGTCCTTAGCTAAATATTGATTATTAAAAAAAATTCCCTCATCTACAATAAGTAAAAAGTGATAAGGGAAAAAATTAACAACGATTAGGACAAACTTCACTATATTTCACTTGTTACTTTGAATACACTGATATTAACAGATTGTTAATAATAAATATAAAAGTACAATACTTTAAAATGAACTAAACAGTTATTAATAATTTTCTTATCATTTTTGGATAGAAGTATCATTAGAACCCTCTGTAGGAGGCTTGCTAGTTACAAAGTGGTTATTTCATCTAAAATACAGTGAAATGGTTAAGAGATTACAATATAAAACAAATATTTAACTCCTAAAACCTTACTCATTTGTACAAAAATTTAGTATTTTCCAATGAGCCCAAATAAAAAATGTAATAAAAATCTGAATATTTTAAAACTAAAAACAATCTAAATTAAATCATACACCAAAAAATTAGGTTTAAAATAGGTTAGTATATGAAACTATTAGTGAAAATTATAAACCACATTCCATTTGCAAGTTTGTAATTTGAATTAATTAAAACTTTGGTTGAAACAATTAAATCATTTATCAAAGTGATATCATATATTGATTTTCCCCTCTTATTTTGCCTCATGTAAAGACAACTTTTGTGTAAATAATATAATTTAGACCAGAGACCGGAATTTCAAGCAATCACATATTTAATGTATGTACCTTATTTCTTTATAGTTTATATAAGACTTTTCCAAATTACTGCTTTTAAATGCTATAAATTTACTATCAAACTGCTTTGGGTACTTAAATATTAGTGAAAATATTTTTTTTAAATATATTTCCATATGGTATATATTTTTAAAAATATGTCTCAGCATATTCTTGTTTTTTTCTGGATATAAAATGACAAGAAAGTTGTAGTTTTTATTATTTTTTAGAACAAATATGTGTAATTGTTGATGTTATTTAGCTAAACCTTTTTTTGACATTTTTTTCTTTCTCACCTTAACAGCTCATTAATTATCAAAGCTCTAGAAATTAATTATTTTGAATCGTATTTGTAATAAATAATATTTGTCTGCAAATTTATTGGCATATATAAATTTTTATTTCATAAAAACCTAATCTCTGGTACTATTTGTAACTATCAAAAACAAATTTATTTCATTGATGGAGTTATGCTATTTTTTTTTATTGTTTACTTTACATTGTCACATATTCTCTTTACTAAATAAAAACAGTATATATATATAACGCATATGTAACTAATATCTTTATTTATGTCACAGTTTTAATACTTAAATCACATACTAAACATTAAAAGCATGCGTTAACAATTAAATGAGTGTGGCACCAATGAAATAAAATAATATACATAACACAACTAACTAATAATTTTATTAATATAATATAATAAAAAAAATCATAAATATGAATACAAAACGTTCACAGAAGATTTTAAAATCAGTGATTTTAGACAGCTACAAAAGTATATTAACAAAACCTTAAGAATAAGAGAAGTCGTGAGCAGTTACGAAATATTTACATTTAATTTCTTGACTAACAATAACTGCCTAGAAATAATAAACACCATACACCTAATATAATTTAACACAGATACAACATTCTATAAACATATTAATTAATTTGTTTAATTATATATTTAACACTGGTAAAACTTAAGTACTCAAATTTTATTTTTAAAAACTAAAACAATACAAAAACAACATTATATCACCTTTACATCATAAGAACTAATTTTTAATAAATAATAACATCAATTCTAGGTTTTTAAAATTTTAATTTTCACTTAATAAAGAAAAGCACTGTGCAGCATACAGAAAATATTTTGACTACCCCGAGAATTCAACAGGAAACTAAAGCACCACCATTGGTCCTTTACTTAGGTATAGAGGCTATTAACAGTTTTATTTTTAAAGATTTTTTTATTGTTATAATATATTTATTATTAAGTAAATATTGAGTTATCTGCCCAATTAAAGTATGATTATTTATATAAAAACATTACAACAAACAAAAAATGTAATAAAGGAAGTTAAACATAATTTGTGATTTTGATAAATTGTATGAGGCGGACGGCTCAGAGCTCAAAATTCTACTATTGTTAAACATTGTTCAGAATTTTTTTTTTAAATAAAAAAATCTGTTATCTTACAATTCTAAACACTTTAAAGTTTGCGTGCTACACAAGGCCCACATTACTTTAAATTACATGGAATGACATTTTTTTTTTTGGAAGTGTTACAGAACCTCAAAAAAAAAAAATAAACAAAGAAATGAAGAAAAGTTGAAAACATACTCTACATACTAAAATTTTATTTTACCATTATTATATTTATATTCACAAATATCCGTTAGTGCAAAAATCTTTTACTATTCCGTGGAAGGTTACTGGGCGTCTTATAACATTACAAAATTAAGTTTAAGTAAAAAAATATTAGGTACAAAGATTACAACGAAAAAGCAGTTTTGACAATGCGTCGATCGATAGCTAACAATAAAACACATACGCTGCTGCAGGCTATAACATTACATTATTTTGAAAATACTGAAACGTGTCACTATAAGTAGTTACATTAAGATCATCTAAAATCTACAAAGCAAAATGCTGTGTATATCTGAGAGTTTGCTAGTCTCGCAGGCTGATTTCTTGTGTAGGAAATTCGCTGAAAAGACTGCAAACATTTGTTTTTTATGGTTTTTTTATTTACTCAAATGGGGGAGTGCACATCTTGATTCGAGACAATGATGATTAATTGATGGTATAATGTATATATATTTATATTTATGTGGAAAAAGATCTGCTTATGATTAATTTATAAGATTTTGTCTTGCGGCCTGTTGCGGATGAAACAAAACAACACTGTCTTATCTTACGTTGGATATTGTTAGGTGTGCATTGTCTGAATCACAAGGCATCATAGCAAATCTCAGTCCATCTAGATCTGTCAAAACCTAGGCCCTCCATCAATACAAACAGCATTGCTTCGTCATAGGCCTAAAAATCCAAAATAATTAATAATCAATTGAATTATTATCCAAAATAAAATTCACACAATCAATGATTATCACAATTGTTCAATGAAAACAGTAGTTATAGAATAAAAATGAGCAAAAACTCAAAAAAAGAGATAGAAATTATAAATTATAATGCAAGGGGAAAAAAATCTCAAGAAGTGGAATGGTGCCATGCTCATAGTTCATAAATGGTTGTTAGGCCTTGGCTTGATATGGAGTTATTTCTTTAAGCTAAAAACTACGAGAATGACATGATTCTGCTTCACTCAGTAAAATTAACTCTTTCAATATAAAATTCAACTTAACCACTTATTCATCGAGGCAAAGATTCAATAAGGAATCGATAATTATAAGTTCTCATAATATCTAGTCCGGCTATCAACAATTTTTAAAATTAAATACTTATTTATAAAAAAATAAAGTAAATATAATAATATTACAATATTCTCATACCTGGTTTTTGAAAACTAGATCTAAAAGTCAAGGGGTTGGTCAGCGCTACCCTCTAATTCTTGGTCGGAGTCATCGTCATCATCATCATCATCATCACTGACGATGTCTGAGGGCTTTCCCTTATTCTTACCCAACAATGTCTCTGCAAGTCAATATATAGATTAGTTAAATACAATTTTTATTTTAATTCAATATTTGATTGAACGCCATTCACAAATATTTAATCTACATCAACTATATAATGACTGATGATATTTTAATCTATATTTCTAAAAAAAAATCTATTAAAAGAAATATAGGAGGCATTATTTTCGAAAGTGTTACAAGTTCATTTGGATAAAAAAAAATTGATTATTCTTTTAAATGATTTTAATGATTATTATTTCTTAATAAAATTAAAAAGATGTACAGGGTTTTTATGACTAATGCTAATTTCAAAAATAACAGCTTATATAATTAAAAATATAAATTTAATATTTATATATATAAAAAAAAAATTGATTCAGAATAAAAAAAAAAAAGATACATTAAAGAGTACAACAACATTAGAGACATTAAAAAATACAACGTAAATTTTTATATAAGCATGAAATTTATATAAATACACCAACATCTGGATGTAACTTTAGCTATCTTGCATCTGGTACTTCCATAAAACATGAATAAAAAAATAAATAAATGAATTGAATTGAATCTAGATGCAAATAGGTCAAGCAAAACTACTATCTTAAGAAGTTTGAATTGCCTAGGATTGAAAAATCTATATTTTATATATCATCTGTCTATTTTTATCATTGAAATAATTTTCATATACGCAATTATTTATTAAATATAAACTGAAATATTTAGTTTAACAGCTTCCTCTTAACAAGAGCATAACTCTTAGCAAACAAAGAGTGATGGCATTACTCAGAGACTAACACTTTCCAGTAATAATTATTTCTTTAACAATATATTACACATCAGGGGAATCGGGTAGTTCTGTTGACAAATTTCTTCAATATTTTTTAAAATAAATTATAATTCAATAAAATAGTGGTGATGTTAGTAGTTTGAATAATAAAAATGTGAAATTGGGAAGTTCCTAGTACACCTAAATCTTTCTAATCGATTTTTCCCAAAGGGAATAAAAAATCAGTAAATACAATTTTAATATTAATTCACATAAACTTACCACAGTTGGGTTTCCCCCTAGTTCTTGAGTTTGGTAATTCCACACCGTGCTTGTCGACGCACCAACACATACCGACGGAAACATGGCACTGTGTATGATAGTAGTAACCATCTGAGTCACATTCAGGTACATAAACTCCTAAACGAAAAATAAAATAAAAATTGTGTAAGAGTAAGAAAACAGTACTTATGTTTAAGTATAAAAGTTCTAATCATGATATACAAAATATTTTCTTCCACATATATATATGTATATATTTTTAAATGGACATATTTTAACAGGTAAGTCTTTATTTTTCTTTCGTTAGTGCTTGTATTAAGGAATGAAACTAGGATTTTGAATTAGGTCTTCATTATTTTCTCTAATTATATCAAAGTAATTAATACACACACATGATTTATACAAGAACACATAATCATTAAAAGCATGTTTTTTAAGTTTTGAATAATTTTTGGTTGATTTAATAAATTTTATAAAGGAGCAAATAGTTCTGGTTGAGGCCAAAATAGATTTTCAAGTAATAAGAATTTGATTTTCATTGGATGATTTCTTACTACTGGGTCATTCAGAGGAATCACATGTTTTTTAAACGCACAGTACACAACGACTAGAAGAGTGAGGGAAACCAGCACAGTATTATTCATTTCAGCAGGCTTTGCCATTTTAGTAGCCATGTCCTCAAGTCCCGTGTCTATGAAGATAACCCCGTGAACATTAGAAGAACTGAAAGATGCCATTCGCTGTGAATTGCAGAGAATAGATCAGGAAATGTTGGAAGATGTGATGACCAACTTCGAACGTAGGCTTGAAATTTGTATTGCAGAAAGAGGCCATCATTTAAGTGATGTAATTTTCTGTAAATAGTATAATTAAATATTTTTTTCAATGCATAGTAAATGGCATTATGTAATAAGTAATTTCATGTTAATAGATAAACTATTCATGTAAAATCAACCGAGTACTCATTGTTTCAAAAACATACGATTCCTCTGAATGACCCTGTATTTAATCTTAGAATTTTATTATCCTCCACTCGGACTATTTTCTACCTCATACTTATTAAGGTTTTTATGTAATATTAATTTGATCATTATTTATTTATTTTTTAAAATAAATTATTCTCAAATTTAAATTTTAACATCTTCTCATTGTTATCTATTCTTTTCACCACTAAAAATTTTCAGTGCCTTCATAGTTTTTCGTAATTACTAAGATAAAATGTTTTGCAGCAAGATACTTAGTAATAATTAATATAAATTTTTAAACTAGATTATACAAAAAATAAAGAAATTCAGATAACTTAAAAAATAAATACCTAGCATATTTGTTGAGATCCTCCTTTTAACAGCTGCACAAGGCCTGTCGGTTTTATCAAAACATTTACACCATTCGTGAGGTGTCACAAAAATATCCCTGAAAATTATATAAATCAAATATTTAGTATATTAAGGTCTTAAATAATTTTAGTAAAACATAATTTATTCATTAAAGACTATAATTTGATAACATTTATGACTTTACACTTAATTAATGAAAAAATTGTGAACTTATCAAACAATATTATTAATCCATTGGTAATTTTATAATTTTTCACTCACTTGTAAACAGCAATTAACCTCATCTTTGCTAAAATTGTTGTTGATCACTATTACCTCTAAATTGACGATATAATGAGCTATAAAAAACTTTGTAGTGTATAACCTAGTAATATTTTAACCATTTCTTGCTTAAATAATTTACTTTATGTAGCCCTTTGTTATTTATCTGTTAGTAAATCATATCATTGTATAAAAAGACATTTTTTATTTTTTTCTGCAATCATATTTTTTTTTATTATTTGTTTTTTTTTTACTTATTGAAATAATAGAGTTTTATTAGAATAATTTATAATTACTATTTGGTTTGAAACAGAGGATTGATAGTAAAACTTACTTGTCAGTATCGCAGGCATCAAGGAATGGTTTGATACATCTCTCGTTCTGGTCATGTTCAAGATCGTAGAGTTCTTGGAGTGAAAGTCTAGAGTCAGCATCAGTGTCGAGGTGGTGGAACATCCAACGCACTTCATTCTTGCAACTAGCTGGGAATCGAGCAACTCCTGGAAAAAAAAACAACAGATCAACATCATATGTGTGAATAATAACTAACGATCGAGTTTTTCAAATAAACGTTTAGTTCTTTATTCTCGATACCTTTACTAGGAAATTTAAGTATATTAAGATTAAAAATAAATATACCTTTATTCCTTGGGTGAGTTTGCCTTCTCTTGGAGTCGGCCATGATGACTGAGAACCAATCGAGAAGCCTGTCTCCCATCGCTTGAAGAGCTTGTGGCGGACAGTCAGGTTTGGTTCTTGCACCGGGTTTCCTTTCGATAACCTCATTATCTCCGCGCATCCTTTCTTTGTCTTCATAGTAAGGAGGGTTGGTAACCGGCTGTCGAGAAGAAATTGAAATTAAATGTAGTAATAAAATAAAATAACTTAAAACTTGTAAGACTTTCAATGAAATAAAAAAGTATTATTTCCACAAGTTGCCAGCTTGAAGGTAAAGGTAGTTAAAGTCCCGTCAAGTGAAATCATGTTATGTCATTTCTATATGCATGGCCATATACATTATGTAATCTATAAAATCAGAATGGTTAGAAAAAAATTGACAGCTTAATTGAGACTTGAGACTTGAGAATGAATAACATAGCCAGTCATGCGTAATTCAAGATGAGTAATTTCAACTGGCATGATTTCCTATTATATGAGAAGGCTAATATAAGCATCATTGCTTATAAAGGAACAGGAAATTATGCCAGATTCTAATACTAAAATAAGTAAATACTGGCTAGGTATTTAAGGTAATCAAGGTATTTTAGTGAGGTGGTCATACAGATAAAATTGTGAGATATAAATGTAACTTGACTGGACTTTAACTACCCCTAACCAGTGGAATAATTACTTAAATAATTACTGGTTACTGATTGATAAACTTGACCCATTTTGTTTATATAATATGAAATAAATATTTTAAAATCACCTTGGTGAGCTTGTTCTCGTGCTTGATGTACTTAATGTATTTGTAGTGCTTATTGTCATAGCTGAAGTCTTGTGGAGTATAAGTGTATTTGTCAACACTGTTGCTGATCGTGTCTTTATTCTTAGCGTCATCCATAACCGAAGCTTTGTATTTGTTCATGAGATTGGTAAGCCTGTCTGTTTCCTGTTTCAGCTTCTTTCTTCCGTGCAAGTCACCATCTGTACAAATAGGAATGAATTTATATATTATATTTTCAACATAATAGATGAAAAAGAAACAATACTCTTAAATATTCAAATATACAAATGTTGGACTCAGCACACAACCATGCTTGACCCCCATCCCCGTCTTGAATGAAAATTTTTAATTTCAGAATTTAATTATTAATGCCAAAAGGAAATTTAATTTATTTTTCAGTTTTGTTATTATTTAGTAGTTCAATCAAACACCCGGCAGACGGTATAAAGTACCATGCTGTGGTTGCTAATGTTGTAAATAAAATTAAAAAGAAACCACTGTAAATAATTTAATAATAAAGAGCATTTTATATCTATATCTATACAAATGTTGGTATATTTTTTATCAAAAGCTAAAATAAGGAGTCTGTAAATTACATTATGATTATGTCATAAATTCCCTTCATAATGTCTAAAATATCTAACTGAATGCCACATAACTAATGGAGGATATAACATGAGTATTTTAATTGGAAGTATGTATAGCTATCATCCTGCTGCACCCATAATTTAACTTGATGTTCTCAGTATCAACAATTTTCAGATAAGCAAATAGAATTTTTGGTGATGAATGTTCTAAAATTAGAAGCAAATGAAGTGCCAGAAAAATATTTCATCATTTATGTTTCTATTACTAAAATCTGGATAAAAACTAATACAGACAAACTTCTATCTATTTACAGATAAGTAAGCTATGATTAACTGTTTATCAATGAAAGCCAGAGTTAATACTTACTTCTTCATTAAGTTCAATTACTTTAGTAAATTTTATGTTTTTCTCTAGTTGATTAATTTTCTTTTTTGGTTAGTTACTTATTTTTCATTCAAAATGATAGTTTTATCTATTCATTTAAATATAAAAAAATCTTTAATTTAAATTTAAAAATCCTTTGAATTAGATAAAACTGAGATTAATTGCCCAGTGCAAAAGATGATTTGTACCGAGAGAATTGAAAGTCCCTGAAGTATTAACTATTTTTAAGCAGTTCATTATAAGCAAATAAAAGTTGAAATTATGTACTTGTAAGCAAATATTAGTGATCTGACATAAGAAATAACTCTTCTTTATTGGTATTTTTCCAGATCCTGTCTTATTTTCTTTAAATAAAATATTTGAGAACGGAATTGAACTTATAAACTACATTATTATTGATGGAAAATACGAGCAATTAAGGATGGTTTGTATAAGGCAAAGCATAAATTCAATAAGGATCTAAAATTGAAACAAGTTTTATTATTAAAATACTAATATTTGATTATAGACTGTCATTTTTCATGTACCATAGATATAAATTATTAAAATAGGAAAATGGTACTTTTTGAAGAAATATGTGTAAAGGTAAAAATGTGAGATATACAAGTATGAAGTGATTCATTGAATTATTTAGATGAACATCAAAGTGAGTTGTTGCATAAAATATCTGTTCAATGAAAAAAAAATTAAGTTTCAGAATACATAAGGACTTATAACATACTTCTGTTAATTGGTATTGCTTGTAAAAGTAATCTAGTTAAAAGTAATCTAGTATAAAAGTAAAGTAATCTAGTAAAAGTAATTATTATATCTGGTATAGCTTGTAGAAGTATCTATACTTCTATTTAAAGACTAATTTATTATTCAGAACCTGTATGCAGACATGTATAACGTTTTTTGCATGCTATAATTACTAATAGATCAATTGCATTTAAATACAAAAAGAAAGTGAAATTCGCAATTTTATATTGTTTAATATAACTTACCTGAGCAATGTAACTAATTCTAGATCAATGAATGACTTTTATAGAGAAATTATAAAGATCTAAGAGTCCATTACAAGAAAAATTGAAAAAATAGAACAACTCTATAGTTATCTAGTTAATTCAATTTCCTTGAATTTAGTTCGCGTGCCGACTGTGAAAATTTCTAAGAACAATGACTCACTATTCAGTAAACCAAATACATCTCATAACTACATACAATAATAGAGAGAAATATACAGAGAATAATTTAAATATTTATCAAGAAACATTAATTTAAAAGATAGTGTTTGATGTTTATTCCAGACTTACATGAAATTATCGAAAATAGAATAAATGTTTTTAATATATAATTATTAAAAATTAACAGTTAATGTAATATTATCATCCAAATCCGAATATAAGCAATGAATAAATCAAAAACTATGAACTTATTTTAAAACAGTTTAAATGAAACATTTCCATACAAAACTTAAGTTGGTTTACTTTCATATTTGGCCGCTAGATCGCACAGTAACGGAATATCGATGTATACATCTATATCACATAATTATTTATTACTAATTATATATTTAGGTCATATAGTTAATTTATTATTTAACAAAATGAGTTTTACATTAAATTTCTATAAATTAGATTCTAAGATGGAAAAAAATTAAATGATTTACTTTAAAATATTTAATTGATTGAAAAAAGTGCTCCCAGAGTTAATCCCATATTCATGGTTTTATTTTTTAATATACAATAAATTATTACTTGCTTTTATCATTCTCCACTATTCAATAAATAATAGTAAATTTATTTGTAAATCTGATGTTACAAATTCGTAAATGTCATATTACGTTGAAGAAGATTCTGCCCACTGGACTGTGTGTATTATAATTGTAAATTATAATCCGAGCATTGCCTAATATACTTAAGGTTGTTCTTTGCATAAAATAATATTCTACAAAATATTAAAAATTCAAATTATTTTGTTTTAAATGTTACTTAACAAAACAGATAAATGATATTTTATTGTTTTACAGCAATTCGCATTAATTAGATAGCAGTTAAAACGATAAGAAGAAAATTAATAATAATTTAGTGAGCGATCTTCAATGTTTATTTCGACATAATTCTTATCTGATTTGAATATATTACGTCAAATAAATTGTTTCACAATATTACCTTTAATATTGTATTGTATACAAAAGTACAAATATTTTTCTTTACTTTATTAGGCCACATCGAAAAGCCCAGTATCTTAATATAAAGTAAAAAACATATTTCGCAGCAAAAAAACGTCATTTTAAAATGAGACGTAGGGGTAAAAGGTTTTAGGGATTGTTAAGGGCATACCGATCTTTTTTAATGAGATGTTACTCTGGGAAAATAACGTAGGGAAATGCGGGAGAATTTAAATGAGTTCCAATTAATAAATATATATTCTATAAAAACCGTTTCCCGGTAATTCACTATTTAAATGCGAACGTTTTTCAATTAACAGACCTCATCAAGGGGTGTTACGATTAGGTCGGTCTTACACATAAAGTATCCCATCGCATTTGAGTATTTTAGTTCGTATAATTAAAATGGCGTTTTAATCAAGAATATAAGATTACGTCACAATTAAGAATAGTATATTATTATAAATTTTAAGTTTACACTAGTTTAAGTAATTTTACAACTAATAAACAACAAGTTTAATTCATTTAATATCGCTTAAAGTACATCTTGAAAACAGGAATATTTTAAATACTCTTTCTATATATTGCCAGACCTACATCAGTTAGAACCCATGAAGGGTCTTGGCTTCAGTACGTGATAGAGAGTGTACAGTTTCTAGGACGACGGTTGTGGAGGGAGATGATTTTTCGTTATCACAAATCCTGGTTTATAAGAGTTGTAGGTTAATTGATATTTTATTATTAAAGAGTTATTTAAAACCCTTTATACGTTTAATAATGAAGAAAAACCTTATTCCAGTCAAAAATTGTTATTAAAAATTAACAAATGATTAAAAAACGTTTCGACACTTATTTGTCATTCTCAATTTAAGTAGTTTTTCATACAACTTCCTTTAAAATTTACAAGTCCAATCATTACTTGAGGTCAAACAATTTAAAAGTCTAAATATATATAAAAATCCTGGAACTTAACTTTCTTCCATGGTCAAATATGTGTAGCCAGTATATAAGAAATATCTTATAAAGAAAATGAAAACCCTTTATACCAATGAATGGTCTTGTGTCCCGTACGTGGTATGGACAGTGCTGTTTCTAGGACAACAGTTGTGCAAGGAGGATATTTGTCCGAGATTACTCTCACCCACTATTAAGGTTACTCACTTTATAGATGCTGGGTGGGTCTGATTGTCTCCAGATACAATATAATCCATCCCCGGGTGTTAAAAGATTAATTAATTTATCTTCCACAGCCGGATTTGAACCCGAAACCTTCGGTATAGCAACTCACCGTTTCCCCTTTCTGTATATTTCATACATATATAACCATACTTCTTCTGTTATAATATTTTTAAAGACAATATTTTTTTTAATGGTATACGTTCCGAATTGGGATGATTACACCAAGCTACCGTCTTCAACATTGTTCAATACATGAACCTTATATTATATATTGTAAAATTTAAAAGCCTGTGTAAGGATGATGAAAGGAGACGATATAGGAAAATTTGGGAAGTTGGCTTGCTTTGATCTCCTCCAAAATCTCTCTTCCGAACGCGCTTCAAAACCGTTTCCGCATCATTTAGCTTTTATTTCAAGATGGCCTCTCGGATCTCAGCCCTAATGGAGCCGTTGGAGTTTATTTTATGTAAAAATCCTTTCCACGATGGTAAAAATAAATTATATATATTTTTTAATTATGAGTAACTGTTAGCTGACCGTATAAAAATCACGGAGAAGAAAGCGGGCACAGTGATCGAAAATAATTTTTGAAATAGTAAGCATTATTTATCAGATAACAAGCAGATCTACAATATAGCTGAATAAACTAACAACAAAATAATATATGTATATATATATATATATATAAATGAAATATACAACATAAAAAAATTATAACTAAAAAAAATAAAGATAACAATGGGATAAGTAAGACGTTCAGCAGCAAAAGTAGATAATTCCAAAATTTTAAAAATTAACAATTTTAACATTTTCCGCTAGTTTAGTCCGACAATTTTGTATAACAGGACACTTTGCCGCATTGTTTTTAATGGTGAACCTGTAGTTTCAGGATCATAAAGCATTGCTTGACAAACCGACGAAAAATGGGAAAAATTAAATTTTTAAAATTTTTTAGTTATCTGTTTTTGATCCTTAACTCCTTATATATTAATAAAAATAATTATAAAATATAACATCTAGGCAATCGCATTTTAAAAAAAAATTCTAATTATTTTATATTTTGTAAATAATCCTTAATGAAGACCTGCAATATGGGTCGATTAATAAGTTCGACTAAAAAATATTCAAGATTAAAACTATCTACAATCGAAATAGGTGTTCGAATCCGGCCGTGGCAAATATATTATGCATCTGTTAAAAGCCAAGAAAGGATCCTGATGAATATGCAGACCCTCCTGGGACTGACGTAGCCCATATTTAATGCTGGTTCCCTTAGTGAGGAAAAATCCTGACGGTTGAGTTTGATCTCGGCTAAAGCACCTCCCTTCCTAAATCAACCGTTGGCTCTAGAAACAGTACAGTCGTGTACTGGATTCAAGAATCTTAATAGGTTGCATAAAGGTACAGTTTTTTTATATAAAGTTGTAAAAACAAGTAGGCATTCCTCAAAGAATATTTTACTAAACCCAAAAGGAATTCTTCTAATACGATAAGAAGTTTCAGTGATTAGCACATTCGAATAAGCAAACCATGTAGCTTAAATTAATAAGTTTATATTTTCATGTTTGAATTATATAGTATTACAACAATGCTTCAACTTTATTACCGGTATTTACTGACACCACATAGTGTTCAGGCGCCAATTAAAGTGAATGCCTTGCGTTCTTTGTTTACTACGTTTGTCTTTTTCCTGACAAAAGTAACTTCGACCAAAAGTACCCAACTTTGCGGAGCCAACGTTACCATTTCATTCTCCTGCAGATAGTTTTCGCAGGAATAAAAAGAAATAAAAGAACCAGTGTCGTGAATTCAAATCGCCTTAGGAGACCGGCGCGAGGGGACGAAGACAGATCCTGGGGAAGAAGTTTCGGTCAATAGCTCATCCTTAACGCCCCCGGGGGAAGCGTAAACAAGTCATTTATAACAGACCAAGTGCCGCCTCCACCAGCCCTAAAAACCGCCCCCTTTCGGTTATGGTCTCTGAGTCTACTGGGTGTGGGGTTTTCTTTTATTGGGACAATAGCATTCGAAACAGTGGGAACAGTTGTTTTTTTTCCCCACCCATTTCGGCATGTTTACAAAGAGTTTCTATGTGTTGTCGACGAAGGCAGGTACAGTAGAATTTTTACAGAACACGAATCTAGGGGGGAAATGATACAACAGCGTAATTATGGAAAGAAAATTAGAGTGTGCGGCAAAGTGTCATCCAAATCATCTTCCTGCACAACCGTTGGGTAAAAAATAGTACAGTCCCTAACACGTACTGGACCTAAGATAGGGAAAATAGCATTCGAAACCGGGGGGCGGGGATACCGTCGTAGGACGAACGATGGTATAGTAGAATCTCGACAGAACACAAATCAAGGGAAAATGATCCACGAGTGTTATGTAAAGGTCAGAAATCCAGAGTGTGTGACAAAGTGTAGCGGTTAAGTGTTAAATCATCCAAATCACCGCTTGCACAACCATTGGGTGAAAAATATTACAGACAATGTACAAAAAATGTTAGACAATGTACTGAACTTTAGAATCTCCAAAGGCTATTTAGTGGAAAGGTTTTTTCGTACTACGTTTCTATGGATCATTGACAGAAATAATGTATAAGGTCTTCCTGAATGTTTTACCAAACCCAAAAGGAATTCGTCATATACAATAGTTAGGTTTTGAAACTAGTACGTTAAAATAAGCGAACTGTATAGTTTAAATAAGCAAGTATATATTTTATTGTTTGAATTATATGGTATTACAACAATTTTTCAACTGAAGCTTGTTGGTGGACCAGTTTCTACTGTCATATCAGTACTTACCAACAAGAAAAAAAATATCTTATAAGTAAATTTTTAAAAATAAACAAAAATATGTACGCGTGTCGTTATAAGCAATCAAAACATATTTATTTTCCGTTACATAATAAATATAAACTTACATAGAGCATAAGTTTTGCATTTAAAATTTTTATACCGTGCCACAACCACTATTGTAAGAATTTTATATTTATTTTATCTATCCTTTTTTTTATTTATTTTTTTTATTGTTGTAATAAATACATTACAATTAAACTATAATTTAGTACATTTTGTTGGATATATATTTAGTTTTTCCTGGTCAAATCCCTTTCCCTATATACTAGATGGCAAAGAAGATTTGTGTAGGTCCCACGGGCAGAGCAAACATTGGGTTGACTAAAGTTGTACAACAAAAGCAGAACTGCTAACAGGGAACTGAACTATTAAGCCCGCTGAGCCTCCGAGTGTTGCTGGTCCGTGGAACTAACTCCTTCCAAACCACTCCACCTCGCTAATATCAGCTCATTGTATCACACTCTATTGTACATATTATAGCTAGCTCTTTGAGTATATGTTAATTAATTGTGTGCTTTAGGGGACTATCATTCATCCTGATCCACCTCCAGACCAAATCATATTGTTTATTTAAACAAAATGTGGATTTTAATGAAGATAATGTTCCTCATATTGCCCATGAGTATATATATAAATTTACATTATTAAAATAGTTTACATACATAAAACTCAATCCTCAAAAAAAAAATTAAATACGCAGTCATGAGTATTGCGGACGGAAGTGGAAACTCAAGACTTTAGAATAACCGTGAATGTTTTAAATTTCTAAATCAATTATAGACTGAATTATTTAAATTCACAATTTTTAAATTGGAATCATTAACATTAGTCTGGTTTAAACATCTATTGGCAATCCGAGTAATGTTTGTATACATTTTCAAGTAGTTTATTTATTAATCAAAACCAATGCTGGGCGGGCACTACAAGCACAATACAAAATATCAATTACTTAATTGAAATATTAATTAGTATACGATAATATTATTTATATCCTCGAAATTCTTGTCCATTTGCATATGTTAGCAACTTAAAACAAGAAATTAAACTTTGACTTATAAAATCTTTTAGGGGTTTAACTTTTTGTTGATGTTAGGAGTGTCTTTTCCACAACTATTAAATAACCTTTTAGTTAAATATTATAATCTTATGTCAATTCAATTATCACCTTTAAACTAAAGTTAATTAAAACAAATCGTATAACAAATTTACAGGTCGTTATGTATTGCCAGTTTCGCGCAACAAAGTCAAGAAAGCGCGCAACGTCACGAGCTAGACGGTGACGCGAACTCATAAGTTTTTCCTTGACCAAAAGTCGCTAAACGCAGCTAAAGAAGTTTTCAATATATAAATGACAACAATCTATACATATTATAAAACAAAGTCTTCGGGCGCGTTTGTTAGCGGTAAACTCAATACCTACTGCACGGATTTTCATGCGGTTTTCACCGATAGATGGAGTGATTCACCAGGAAGGTTTAGGTATATAACTTGTCGAGGTTTTGCGTGAATGGGTTGGAATATCGATGGGTTTCACCGAAGACACTGCTTGCCTAATCCCGTGCAAGATAATAAATTCGTATATAAAGAAATATTTGGTTTCGTTTTTATTTTTATAATTTCTATATAATAAAGTACATCAGCTGATATGGGAAGAAAGCAAATCAATACTCCCAAAGAAGCCTAACCAATGATATTCCCATGGTCCTTAGTGGCCGGTACGTAAAAAAAAACACATTACACTGACAAATTATGTAGACATAATATGCTTTATTACCCGAGGAAAGCTGGGTTGGGTCACTAGTTAATAAATAAATAAACAAAAATGAGATTCAGAAGATGATACCATGCTAACTCTCATATATAAAATATCTTCCCATCAACATCTCGGTCTGAATCTTACCTTTACATGGACAGAATCCCTTGCAGGCCACCTTGATGCTGGTGCGATGGATGCAGTTGTGGTAGTCCAACCTGCAGAGCGAGGAATAAGTTCTGTTGTCAGTTCCGCAGAGGAAGGTAGGTTTCACGACTGGACACGGGTTGCAGCGTCTGTGACAATAATAATAGATGGATTGATTAATCAGCAATAAAATATAAATAAGTACAAGTTTATCTATTTCCCCCTTTTTTCTTAAACTTAAATTCCGCAATTTTGTTTTAATGGGTTCAGGCGAAGTTTTTGCCCAAGTTCCTGGTTTTATTTTATTACAATATACAGGGTGTCCGATTTCAAGTGGATCAAACGTTTTTGACTTTTAAACGAAACAAAATTCAGAAAAACAATTCAGGTAAAAGTCGTAGTTATTATAAAAAACATTTATTTGTTTTTCACTTTAAACGGCCAATATCGACCTTCAAAAAATGTAGTTTCTTCTTGACCCCCATTTATTTTTATTTTTCTGAAATGTACAATACAAATAGCAAAAAATGTAAGTAACATTTTTTTCTATCTTTCATAGGTTAAGTGATCAATCTGGACACTTAAAAACCTTAATTTTAATTTTAAAAACTTTCTATAAAAACGTCGAAACAGAAGGTTTTTAAATGTCCAGACATTTTCTGAAAGATTCAAAATACCTTGATTAGTAAGTTATTATGACTAAAAACTTTTAAATAAAATAACTTAATGCTACATTACGTTTCCTCGTAAAGATACCTCCTTTACGAGGAAACGTAATGTACTAAAGTAGTGAACTTTGAATGCTTTTTCTACTTAACCTATGAAAGATAGAAAAAAATGTTACATACATTTTTTTCCATGTTTTGTATTGTGCGTTTTAGAAAAATAAAAGTAAATGGGACTCAAGAGGAAAAAACATTTTTTGAAGATCGATATTGACCATTTGAAGTGAAAAACCAAAAATGTTTTTTTATTTCTTCAAACTAGGCCTGAATAACTACAACTTTTACCTGAATCGTTTTTCTTAATTATGTTTCTTTTAAAAGTTAAAAACGTTTGAAATGGGATACCCTGTTTTGTATTAAAAAGTGTGAGATGATAATATAAGATATAGAAATCCAACATGTAAAGCATTTCTGATTTGATTTTCAGTTAGATATTCTCGATCAATGTTGACTGTACAAGGTGAATTGTCAACATTGATCGAGATACCATCGGCATATCCTAGCATCCGAATAACATCAGGTACGGTGGAGATTATTGTGAATACACAACTGTTCTGTCAACCAAGGTATTTACGTTTAATCTAGATGGATCTGTTGCAAGGTAGAATACATATCAGCCGTGCATATTTATGTAATAAAATGCGAAAGAAATTCTGATCACTGATAAACAAAGCCGTGATAGGAATTTCTTTAGTAATGGGAAGATGGATTGAAATAATATATCGATACAGGCGGCACTTATTGTCACTTTGTTGTCAACAAAGATAATTTGAAAGATAAATATATTTCCAACACTCTTTTTTTTACCCTAAATTAATTTTCTCCGACTCAGATCTTATATTAACAATAAGAAGATTAGAACAAGCCACTTCTCTACCTATAATACCAAAATGATAACACCCAGAGCAGTGATAACACTGAGTGTGTAAAGTGTTTAAGGTCCTGGGTTCGAATCCCGCTGTGGTAGATAAATTATTCAATCTGTTAACAGCCAAGGGTGGACCCTGTGGGAATTAAAGACCCTCCTGGGGCTCCCTCGGCCTCTAAAACTTATGCACCCTCAATTGAGGGAAAACCTTGCAGTTGAGCATTACCTTTTACTAATCACCTGTCTGAACAATCACTTTTCATAGAAACAGCCTATAAATAGTCTATACAGTCTCTACCGTGTAATAAATCCCAATACTCTTCATGGATTGTAGTGTACAGAATAGGTTTAATATTAAATTACAGAATAAAGTATTTTAAAGAAATTAGCTTGGATCAATGGAAGAACCTAAGATATCCACCTATCAGCGATTTTTACTTATTGGTCAAGCAATTGGAAATAATAAAAATGGGAGTTTTAACCATACAATACAGTTTAATACAATAAAATAATTTTTAAAAAACATTATGACGTTTGATTCCATTCAAAATTAAGTATTTATAAGCATTATCCTTGTTCTTTCTATTAAAAAAAAAACTAATTCAAGAAACTAGGCGCATTTAAAGTCCTACTTTGGAACAATACGATTCCCTAAGATATCGACCAATGGGCGATCAAGAGAGAGAGATGCCGGCCAATGGGAGAAGAGGAGAGATAAGATACTAGCCCATGGAAGATAAGGAGAGAGAGATATTGGCCAATCAGAAACGGTAATTGCCGGTAATATCAATACCGGGTCTTAGTACTCCCCGGTTTGGGTCTTCACATCGCTTCCTACCTTTCTTATTATTATAACCTTAATGGCCCATTTTCCTCTTCCTAATAGATCCTGAATTGTGTGGTCGTCAAAATAAATCATAAATTAAAAATATATTTAAAATTAAGTTTAAAGTATACTTGAAATATATTTAATGTATATAATGAAGCTATGTGCAAGGCATGTCCAGAAAGTAAAGTTACAACGTTCCTTATGGCTCAATTCGCAGGGTCTTAAACATTGATTCCCTGATCTTCCTATTTCGCAGTTGATATTTTGATCCCGGGTTCGAGACCAGATGTGACAGATAAAATATTTATAGCTGTGAATCGAACTTGAGGGGACTGGACCTCCAGGAGCTCATCTAGTCTCTGGAAAGTCTGATCTCGGCTAAATCACCTCTGTGCATAACTGTTGGCTTAGTAACAAAGCAGTTCCAACCAAACCTAGATAAGGATTGTAATGGTTTTCTATTCCATATTGTACACATGTATTTTTCTATCCATAACCGTTCAAAAAAAATTTTTTTTTTGTTATTACATTTATTTATTCTACTTATTTTATAAAAAATAAACCAATAAAAGGCGTAAAGAAGACCAATAAATCAATATAGGTATTAAATAATAATGATTCCTCCTCACAATGCATAGACGCTTCAAGAGGACAGAATATGATGACGATGATGAGGTTTTAAATATATTTTAAAATAAAAATATAAAAATCATCCACTCAAGGTGTAAAAAGAAAGGAAGAAAAACAAACCCGAACCTGTACCACAACATCCGTGAATGGGTCTGGGGTTCAGTACACAGTAGAGACTGTACTGTTTGATGGACAACAATAATGTGGTAATTTGTCCTAGATCACGCTCAACCACCAGATTCCCCCCTTATTTTGGATACCCACTTGAAGAGCCTGGGTGAGCCCCAGGCGGGTCCTAGATCCCATTATCTCCGGCCGCAAACAGATTAAATTAAGTCTTGCCAGTGAGCAGGATTTTCGGCATGGCAACTCAGTGCTCTGTCACTGAGACACTCCGCTCGCAGAGGAAGAAAATCTGTATAACTTTAAAAATTCCGTAAAAAACAAAGCTCTTACTAAGCAGTATATTTCTGCGATGAGAATTCCTTAAATCATAATTACACATAGGAACTATTCGTTCGTTCTTTGTTAATTAATAGTAAAGGGAATAACGATAATTAACAATGATGTTAACTCAATTACATGCTGTGACTAATTAAATGACAGTCAAAGCCTAGTCAAGGAGTTCCAGTTACGGACAATGTAACATCAAACGAACATGAATCCACTAATTGTAAGCAGTTACATGGAAACAGTAGTGTGCTGCTTTGGATGAGTGAACCGGGAAGTTGTACTTGCTGTAATAAGGTATTTGATTACAATGTCATCTTAATATTTAAATATTACTTATGTCTTAAAAAACCCTTTAAGGTTGAGTAATTTAAAACAATGTTTGAAACATGTGATTTTTCACAGTAGATACCCGTACTTAAACAAGTCAAAAATTATATTACTAGATATAAGATCAAAATGTGATGATAAACCCACATCTTACATATAAATATATTTTATATAAATTAAAAAAATAATAAAAACCAAGAAGAACTGTATAAATGCAACCCATGAAGGGTGTCGAATCCGGCATGTGCTAGAAAAAATGCCAAGATCACCCTTAATTGTCAGATTTATCCTCTAATTAAGGGTAAACATTGTATAGAGGCTGAGTCAGCCTTTTTCGAGTATACAGATCGCACAGGGTCCATGTAAGGCCGTTAACAGATCAAATAATTTATCTGCCATAGCCGGATTTCTATCACTTTCATATATATATGGATTTTTTTTTTATAGCTGAAATGATACATAAAACTTTTGTTAAGACAAGAGAGGAAAAAATTCTAAACAAAAAGTCTCAATTAGTCTCGAAAATAAATAAAGTAACGAAATTATCTGTCAATATTTTATAGAATTAAGGTTTTTTGTTTGGAATTTTTCCTTTCATTTTTTAACATATATCGATGGTTTTATTGTATTTTTTTAAAATATAAATTCTTTCTTTTTAAATAAATTCATTGAACTCTCTTTAATATCCTAAATCACCTAAGTGGGTTCTTCACTGATGATATTCATAGTATGTAGAATCTGCAATTCTTAAAATAGTTTTTAAATTTAAATTTGGGTAGTTATAGTGAAGTACTTACTTCTTTGAAAAATTTTTTCAATTTTTTCCGTTTTTTTGAAATTATTTAAATAGTTTCATTTATAGAATTGGCTGTCTAAATAGAAAAATGCCAGCTACTATGATAACTATATTGTTTTCGTTATTTAAATTAATGATAAGTTAAAAGTATTATGATTTTAAAGAATATTTAATGAATTTACTAAAAAAGCATGATCAATGTTTAATAAAACATTATTAATAATAATATTCTAAATAAAACTTATTATTATAATATAATATTAGATATTTTTCAATATACTGAAGTACGTTTTTAAAAAAAATTCAATATTTGTTCATTTTATCTGACAAAAAATAGTTTAATTTATAGAACTGGCTGCCTAGATAGAAAAATGTCATAGCTATCTTCATACTTTTGCTTATATTTTATTTTAAGAAATTAAAATACTTTGAACTGGCCGCCTGAATCGGAAAAAAATGTCAGGGCCTTGATAAAAAAAACTTAATTAAATATTTTAAAAATATTATGTGAATAAAAAAAAAATACAGAGAAGTTATATTATAAAGTTTTGAGCATTTCATGACGTTACATACAAACCCCATTAAGGTTTCTTCGAGCGACAACAAAGCATTACTCAGTTCCCAGAATTTTAGTCCAACCTGACACATCTTATTTAATCAAAAATAATTTTTAAATTAAAATATAAATAAATATGCAATCAACAAAAAAAATAATACCAATAAATATTGATCAAAATCTTAGTAACAAAACATTATTGAAAATGTTTATAATTTTATAAATTATATTTTATTTGATGATGATTATTTAAATATTTTTATTTTGAAGAGAAAAGATTTGTCCTGGCCGGGATCCGGAAGACCCGGGTTCGTATCCCGGCCAGGACAAATCTTTTCTCTTCAAAGTAAAAATATTTAAATAATCACCATCAAATAAAAATAAATAAAATATAATTTATAAATATAGAAAATGGCCTCGTGACCTTCTAAACTGAACTTTTTAATTTGAGTACTACCACTGGGTAGTTTCTCTACTTGTCTTCTCATGTCAATGTATTCACTCATTATATTTACTAGATGTATTTTGTATACAGTTGTAAATTTCAATAAATAAATAAAAAAATAAATAAATAATAATTTATAAATATAAAAATTTGACGTACGTCAACGAGATCCTGTTTATAATTTTAATTTTTTTTTTTTTAGTGAAGTCCATGACAATGTTATTGATTATAAAATCATTATGATACTAAGATGATGCCATTATTTTATGATATATTTATGATTTATGATTTTTTATATATTTAAATCAACTGAAGTTGAATTTCTAAAATATCAATACAAAATCTTGATTAAAATAAATCCATCAAAATCTTAATTAAAATAATTATTGAAAACATTTATAATTTTAATATATATATATTTTTTTAGTATAGTTCTTGATAACAATATGATTCTGATACTATGACAACCACTATATGTATCAATTATTTAAAGCAACTACAACTAATTTTTTAAAAACAAATAAGAATACATGACAAAATGAGTTGTATCTTAAATGACAAAATTATTGAAAATATTTATAATCTTAATATATTTTTTTAGTGTAGTTCATGATATCTTTATTAATTAAAAAATAATTATTATACTAAAAGTGTTTAGAGCTCATCTCTGTCTTTTAAAATATTAAATAATTTATCTGTTATAACTGGATTTCAACTTGAAACCATAAGCATAGCGACTCAGCACTCTAAACACTGACCTACCCCGATCATAAATAATATTATTATTAATAATTATAATATCAAATCTTTTCAACTTTAATAATTTAATTTTTATCATTTTTAATTGATCGCATACTTAAGCAGATAAGCATTCGAAGAATTAAATGAGTTATATTTTGAATAAATATATATTTATTTTAACAGTATTGTTATTAATAACACAGAATTGCAAATAAACATAAAAGAGATATGGCTTTTATGTGGTAAAATTATGACAAACTGTTAAGAGATAAATGCTTCTGAGTGGAATGAGTTATTGTTTGTTTCCTCGCTCGACGTCCACACTTCATTACCGTTTAAAACAGTGTTTTCTCAAAAGGAAATATATTGTCATTGGCTTTCAAACAGTTATTTATATTACAAATGTAAACGACATAGTTATCGAAAGCCTTTTAATTATACATTGTAAATTTTAATTATAAACAAAGCTACCCATTGTACCTCATTTCTGTTTAATAATCATTATTAAAAACATATGAACAAGCATATACATCAGCGCGATAAAGATACAGTATATATGTATAGATTCAAATATAATTTTTCGTTAATTTTTTTGTCGATGGAAGGATAGTGGTAAAAATATAAACATAAATCATTAAGCATAATTACAAATGATGATAAAACTAAAATAAATTAAAAAAAAAAGTAAAAAAAATACTGTATAAAAAATACTTCGCCAATTCAGGTACTATATATGTGGGCATA
This sequence comes from Troilus luridus, assembly GCA_964056705.1. Taxonomy (NCBI): domain Eukaryota; kingdom Metazoa; phylum Arthropoda; class Insecta; order Hemiptera; family Pentatomidae; genus Troilus; species Troilus luridus. The sequence continues at coordinate 29,697,735 of OZ057417.1, read as the reverse complement.
CAAAAAAAAAATCAATGAAGATCAAATGCAACACATCTCATATTAACAGTATAAAAATACTATCAGAGGAAATCACTTAGGAAAGTTCAGTCAAGAAATATGGACAAAATATTATAACCATTTAAATAACTATAAAATGTTAAACAATTGAATATATATAATGCCCTTTATTCGCAGTCTATTTATGAAACATAGAACGTATTTACATAGGAGTACATATTTCTGCACGCAGCCCCTGTTATACTCAACAATACCTCTTCTTAGCACTTTAATTTTTGACTACAAGTGAAGTTGAAAGCTTTCAGTGTATTTATATAAAAAATTGTCAGAAAAGAGATATATTTTCTGCCAAAATTAATTGTAACATTTAAAAAAATTGTGATTATACCCAAAACTTAATAATCAAAAATATTTTATATAGAAAGATTTAATATGAAATGATTTTCCAATTGCTTTCGCTTACAAAACAGTTCGCTAACAAAAAAATACCCAAAATAAAAAAATCTGATACAATACTATAAATAAAATAAAATTTAAAAATCTTTTCAAAATTCATATTTATGTGTATCGACGATGAATTGTACGCTAATGAACGTGTGTTTGTATTTTTTGCTCATTATTTTTATAAATAACTTAATAATTAAATTATAATAACGCATTTGAAAAAAAGGCTTTAAGTCTCCTTCATACTGGAAACTCTAAGTAGTCAATAATTTGCCAGTTCAGGCAACATTAATTACATTTAAAAAACGGCACATCTCTCAAATTCTGTTTAAATGCTGGGAAGTGGGGTGGCTCAGTGGTAGAGCGCTCCGACCTTTTTTATCTTTTAACAGCCAAGGATGGATCCTGAGGGATCTAGAGACACTCCTGGGGGTCACCCAGCCTCTATAAAGTGTGTACCATTCATAGGGTGAAAACAGCGTTTGAGACTGGCCTACAAATCACCTCCCTACACAACCGTTGTCCTAGAAACTATACAGTCTATACCACGTACATAAACCAAGACCCTTAATGGTTGTAGTGCTACAGTTTTTTCTGTTTAAATATTCAATACACGATCTTGTATCAGGAAATTCGTTGTAATTTCGCTGAAATGGGGTGATTTTATATTTATAAGTTCTTTCCTCGGCCTTAATCTGGTCCATGTATTTCTAATCCTACAATATCACCCTATAATATCCAGCGATGACAATGAATTTGTTATAAAAAAAAATTAAAAATGCTCCTAAATCCTCCCCCTCCTAGACGAGAAGATTTATACGTCTTCGGTTGGGGCTAAGACTCGGCTAATAGTATAATTAATCAGCGAGCCTGCGCCTCTTTTCCAAGTTAAATTACTGGAATAAATTCCCTGGTCTTTTCTTTAAAGCCCTGCTCTTTTTAGACCTTCCTGGAATGTACATATAATTATCATAACATCATTTGTAAGTTTAGAGAAAATATAAATTCAACAAACGAGCAGAGACAACTTTTTTTTACGAGACATTATAAAACACAATGATACATACAACAACAAAAACAAAAGAATATTTAAAAAAAATCATTGAATGAGGTACCGCTAATACCCATGAAGGGTATTGGGCTAAGTACAATGTAGAGGACTGAACTCCTTCTAACCCAACAGTTGTGCAAGGTCGAAATCACATTCAACCGCCCAGTTTCCCTCCCCCAATAAACTTTACAGATGCTTAGTGAGCCCCAGGAAGGTCTATAGGCCAGCGTCCTGATACCAAAAAAGGGCTTTAGGTTGAAATAAATTGAAGAGAGCTGAATTTTCGATATGTTATAAGGGCATGTCTGACTAGTGGAAATCCAAATTTGCTACCGAAAAAATCGGATGGGAAAACTTTTGGCGACCGAAAAACCTCGAAATTTTCGGAGTTATTTCAGTTTTTGGCCTCCTAATCGGCGCGTTTTTGATAAAAAAAACTATGGCATCCATTTATAAAGTAGATTAAATTTGTTATAATTAGAGCCCAACCGCAGCTCTGTAGCTTTAATAGATTCTTAAAATTTGAACTTTTTTGAAAAATTACCAATTTTCAAAAAGGCGTAACTCAGAATCTCTTACACCTACAGGCCTTAGTCTGTGCTTAAATTAAAGCTAATTATATTTACTACCTTGACTTTCATCGTAGAATCACTCCTTCGGCCGGTGTTCCTCAAGAAAGTCGGCCAAAACTTAAAATTGGGATTTTTTGGAAAAAAAGACCAATTTTCAGAGGGGCGTAACTCAGAATCTATTTCACCTATAGAACTGCAGTTGGATTCAAATCGTAGCAAATGTAATCTAATTTAAAATGGTTACCCATGGTTTTTTTTTTTTCAAAAAGCACCGAATATGAGATACAGGCCAAAAACTGAAATAATTCCGAAAATTTCGAGGTTTTTTGGCCACCAAAAGTGTTCCCATCGGTTTTTTCGGTTGCAAAATTGGATTTACACTACTCTGACAAGCCCATACAACATATCAAAAATTCATCTCTCTTCAATTTATTGCAACCTTCAAGTACCTGGCCGCTGCCCTACTAAAGATCCTACAGGGTGGATCTAACTTGTAGAAGATTAGATTAATCCAGATTAATTTCAGCATTTAAAAAAATATATAATAAACCAGGATTCAGCAATATTAAAAAACTATAATAATCTAGAATTTTTAATTTTTGTTTGCGTTATCTACAATTTAATCAATAGTTGAATTATAATATAAACTTATATAGTATTATATAACATTAATTAATTATTATAAAGTATTATTTTGTGCCTCACGGACAGAGTTATTCCGCTGCCTTTATCTATATATATCAACGTTTTTTTTAATTTACTTTAAAAATTGTATCATTTATATTTATAATTGTCATTTGTTTCTATGTACTACCCCATCTAGTAAAACTTGTTTTTAGCTATCGATTAGCTCCAACAAACTTTACAAATAGAACTCATGAAGGTTTTTGAGTTCAGTACGTGGTAGAAACTGAACTGTTTCTTGAGCATCGGTGATTTTGGGAGACCTGTGCTCTAGTGGTTAGCGTAACAAACTACTAAGCCCAAGATTGCGGGTTCGTAGCCCGGCAGGTGGCTCTAGGATTTTTTAAAGAGAGTAAAAAATCTTTAGTTACGCCGTCCTTCGGAAGGGACGTTCAACGGGTGTCCCGAGCCTGTACGATGTCATGTACTCGTTAAAAATCCCTATCCTAATTAAACCAGGATAAACAAAATTTAGAACTCCCAATGTAGCATCGGCCGATTAGCCATAGCAGAAAAAAGTGACGTTAAAAGAACAAACAACAACGATGATTTGTCTTAGACCATCCTCAACAGCGATAAAATTAGCTCTCATACTTTAACATAATGGAAATATTAGAAATAGCTTAACAGTACGTTAGTACATTTCAATGTTTTTTATACTGCCACTCACAATAAATAATGACTAATGACAATCAGTCATGTGGTAATGAACACATGTTTAACAAGTATTCGACTTAATAAATAGCGATAATAATTCCCGATAAAGCAATGAAACTATCTGCAAGGAATGAACCACTAATGAAGCGAAGTAGGAGACTTATCGAACGGATAATAGGCAGTAAACTAATTGGAATCAGACTCAGTATATTGCCTTCAGACCAAGTTTGTAAAACAGTTGAAACTTGGACATGTCGGAGGGACAAAGCCGACCTGGATGTCAGGGAGAGTGGTTGGGAGAAGTGACAATATGACAATACAGCTGTCGTCTGCAGGACTACCTCAGGTTCTCTCGGGAACGAACCCTTCTTAACCGGCCCATTCACGGGAGATCATTTCCGGATAATCAAGGTTTATGGAACTCCGGGTTATAGTTATTTATCATGATCTCGAGTTTTATTAGGCTGGATGAATAATTAATTATGAATAAGAAGGTATCATGAGATATAGATGAGGAAAAAAAGATACATTGATACTATCGCGTTTCATTTTGATACCGTTACTTCATCAAAGTTGTAACTATAATTCCTTATAATATTAGAACTAAACAAAAAATTTAAAATAAGGTTACATAGTATCTTAAAGTGTAATACAATTATTAATTTCAGAATACAAGTAAAGTCAAAATGTGTGATCATGGGATTAACTACATACTGACAGTCCCGAGTCGTAAAAAGACATGGTTTAAATGCCGGTCCAGACGCTACATTTTGTACAACCTTTTGTTTGCCTGTACATTTGAAAAGTGCGCAATTTTGAATCTGGTGCGTACAGTTGCAATGATAACTGCGCTAGAGAACATAGATGTCCATGAACTGTGCGGACAAGTCGGCGTATATATACGGTAGCGTCGTTTTCCGATTCATTCTGTTCCTCAGTTTCAATTCGTCACTAATTCCAATAAATAAGTATATGTGTCTATGTCCAGTCGCAAGTAGTACCACCAATCATTAGGTTCATCACGTAATTCACGCAATAATCTAATATGGGTACTGCCTTTTTAGAAGCAAGTCCCGCGACTAATTTGAACGGCGGGTACTTCTGAGACGTTCCAATCTTTTTTTTTTTTAACAGGACATCATTCCAAAATTGGCCAGAGTAGTACCTCCTCCATTACGATATCACACAAAACTGAGCGAAATATACAGATATCTCTGTACCATGTAGACGCTCTACAAGTTGCAACTTTTTCATTCGCAGCGCCTGGACCGGCCTTAAGAACTCTTCTGTTTCGTTATCAAAATGATGAAATAAGTAACTAAAAAAAACATGAAACAAATGTTGATTTATTGTTAGAACAAAAAAACCTATACGATCCGGAAAGATCCAGGGTGACCTGGGACTAGCTACTGAAAGAAATTAATATAATGGGTTTTGGAGGTCTTTGTTTGTTATCAGGCTATCGGATCATTTATCACAAATTCATCATGTAAGGGCTCCTAGGGAACAATCTATATTGCCATCTTAACAGTCCCTTTTTCATCCCTTTCAGGGGCCTTACGCTTCTATGTCCTTTATCGGCCAACATATCTTCATGATAATAGAATTCTTGTTCTTTCCCATTAAATGGAATTTCATAATTTTACTGTCTATTAGTCTGATGATAGTTTCAACTTAATGAATAAAGCTGTTAATCAATAAACAACGTATCTTTATGCTGCTGTAACTAATATGACTATACTTCAGTGAAAGTCATAAATTTTGCCAATACAGGTATAATTAGGATAGGGATCTTTAACGACCTCGAGAGCACAGGATCGGGAACCCCATTTTACTTCCCTTTCGAAGGACGTCATAACCAAGGATTGTTTACTCTCTTTAAAAAACCTAATGCCTCCTTCCGGGCTGGGCAACACAAAGAAATAATATAATTGTATATACAGTTCATACTGTGTTTTTAAATTTTCTAACGAGACTAAATATTGTTTCCGTAATCAAACAATGTATGTAACAAGTTTAATATTTCCTTAAATTTCAATGGATTAAGGTTGGATTAATTTATAATGTGTACAAAATTCTTTCTTTTTTTCCAAGCATAAGATATTAATAAAACTCAAAGCTATGGATCTAGGCCGATTCCTGGGTGAAACAAATAGAAAATAATTCATGATATAGGCTGTATTGTTCAGTGAATGCCTAATATTACTAATCCTAATCAAGAGAAAAGACTTGGGTTCACTAAGTTGTTAAAGGATCTACTGGTTCTTAAACAACGGCTATTCAAATGAATCACACTCAACTTCCAGATTTTTCCCCAGCGGGTACATCCGCGACTATTAAGAGATGAAATCTTGCTATATTGGTCCCTACTTCATTCTATCTAAGCTATTAGAAAGTCAATGAGTGTCAACTAACCCTCATGGGCTAGGATGGTACAGTTTATGAACTTACTTAAACTTTACTTACTTAAAATATGAATAAAGCAAAAAGCAAGGATCTGTATTAATAATAAACTATTAATAAATATTACGCCTGATATTCCCATTAGTAGACGATTGAAAATAAGTTGGATGAGAGATCTCCTGGACTAATACAAGGTTTGGGAAAAGCTGCTGGTGGGTACAATACTTCTGGCTGCCTAACATTCCACAACCATACTAAATTAAAAATTAAAAGTAAACCAATTTTTCCTTTCCATTTCCTATAAAACATTAATAATTAATCGTGGCTGGAAGTGGCCCAGTTTCCGGAGCTGGCTTATACTCTTATCATCTGGGAACAAAAGACCGGGGTCCGCCGTTGACACAAAAGTGGTGGAGCTTATTATAGAAAGTTTTGGAGAGAAAAGGAGCAAGTTGGCGAACTAAATCACGGGGACAATAAGAACTGTGCGCGATCTCCGAACCTCCCCTGATTGTTGGCCTTTGTTGGGTAACAATAGTCGTCGGATGATCGACCTACCTCGAGGACCGTTAGTTAGGTCGTGTCCTGCAAGAGGTTGATGGTTCGTCTTGGACCGAGGGCAAGAAGACATAGAATTGCGGACTTTATGCGATCGTTACGAAGACAAGGTTCTTTCCTCTTATATGGGCGCCATCACTGATAAGGGGGGATACAGAAATCTTCTAACATTTAGGATTTTATGTATTTTTTCTGTTGACCGTCTTTTTTCTTTTATCATTTATTAAATATGATGCTAATGTGGGATCTTACGATAACATAAATCGAAACTGCACCATTCTTCCCAAAAAGATATTGCCTTGGTAGAAATGCTGTAAAGAAGCCAACAGCATGAAATTATATTTGAAAACAATAACTTGGAGGTGTCATCTGAGAAGTTGCAGAGAGAATTGAGGTTTAACAGTTGGAACATGACTTGATTTGACAAGATTATCATTTGTTTATGTCTTAAGATTCATTTATTTTTGGTTTAAGTAAATAATATCAGTTGAATAGAACCAGGTAAGTTAATAACAAAAGCATCTGTTAAATAAAATTGTTACTAACACACCGTCTATGGCAATTTTGTGGTCTTCCCAATATTTGGAAATACGACTCATTGACTCTTACGTCCTTATATATCCACATGGTCAAGATAATTAAACACAAAGAAAAACTACTTACGTGGTTACAACATCCTGGTTTTGTTCTTCGTCATCATCCTCATCGTCCGAGTCGTAGAAGGGATCCTGATCGCGCTGGTTATAGCGGGCAGCTTCATCGGGAGACAGGTTTTCCTTTCGCACCACCGTGTCTCCGCTGCGGTGGAGTTCCTTCTTCGAGACACAGACTGCCGTGTATGGATCTTCCAAGAGGCATAGTTCCTTCTTCTTGCAGTTCAACGGTTGGCAAAGTTCACCTGCGGAAGAAAGGAAAACTTAATAAATATAGATCACATCAGTAATACGTAACTAGGTTGTGTCCACTGATTACTACTTAAACTCGAAGAACCATTTTTGAGATTTTCGTTCCAACAGGAAAAAAATAGAAATAAAAGAATAAAAGATAGGGGTTAGCAGGAGATAGATTAAACTGGTTTGAGTAAGTTATAAGAACATAAGAAAATAAGAAAGGAATTGTCTAAAGAAAGAGTTCAAAATGAAAACCAGGAAAAATAATGAAGAAAAAGTGGACGAAGAACAAACAATTAGTCTTGGACAAAGAGGAATAGAAAATATATACAACAACTACTATTGGATTCTTATAATTTATGTATCTTTTATTGTTTGAACTTATTTTTATTGATTTAATAATTTAGTATAGAAAGACAGTATATGAATTTAATATAAATTTAGACTTGTTTCAATTATTATATTGCACTATTGTGGGGGAATCGTACGCTCCATGCTCGATTTAAGCAGAAGAGGCACTTAAAATGCAAACCACTTTTATTCACTTGAGGGTTTAGAACTTGAGGATGGAATTGTAGAAGGGAATTCAAAATAGGATATTCCAGTCGAATAGTTCTGTCGCCATTGCTTCTTCTTTTTCTTTGTTATTTATTTTTTACTCTCCATTTGAATTGTCTAATTCAATATGAAAAAAAAATGTATATCATTTAATAATTCTTATTCAATTAATAAGACTTAGCTAGACCAAAGGCTCGATGCCGACACCACCAATCTTTGCTTAAAAACATTCGGACAACTACCCAAGACTAAATCCGCCAGATCACTCTTAGCACAATCTACCCACCTACGTCTCGGTCTACCTCTCAGACGCTTCCCAGTCGGTTCTGCGCTTAATATCTTTTTAGGAATTCGTTCGTTATTAGAATAATATTGGAATCTTATTTTAACTTTATATTTACCCACAAAACGGAATGTTATCGAATATGGTTACCTTGTATGTGGGTGGCAACCATGCAAGTGAAAGAAAAACATGATGTTTTATGTTACCGTGTATTGTGTTACTCTGTTTTTTGTTCGGAATTTCCCTCTTGTCGTATTTTCTTCAATATTAATTATCTTCCATAATTCCACAATAGTGTAATATAATAATTGAAACAAGTCTAAATTTATATTAAATTCATATACTGTCTTTCTATACTAAATTATTAAATCAATAAAAATAAGTTCAAACAATAAAAGATACATAAATTATAAGAATCCAATAGTAAAAAAACAAAAAAAAAACAAAAAAACAAAAACAAAAACCTTAAGTTTCTAAAATACTGGAAAATACTAAACAGTCAACGTTCCGCCAGTTCAGGGATCTATCAGGACATACACCAAAAGAGTAATCACATCAAAGACTTAGCGTAGCACATCTCACACCAACAGTAACAGAAACAGAAGCCTTATTACCAGTTATATTATTATTATTACTACGGTGCTACAACTAGGTGACGGAGTCCTGGCCTCTTTCCACCAGCTTTATCCAGATTTTTCCGTTTTTTGCAGCCGTCATCCAGCTCCTGATTCACAGGATATCCTTCGCGCCTCTCTCCACACCATTCGTCCCCCTCAGCCATTGTCTCTCCCTTCTTCTCGTGCCGTAGGGGTGTACTGTTAAAACCTTTTTGGGAATTTCCTCATCTTCTCCAATCTAGCCCCTCCCAGTCTTCTAATTTTTAAGGAGTAAACAACAACTACTTCTTTGTAGATTGAGTAGACTTCGTTGTTTGATCTCTTTCGCCAGTTCACTTCTAGATAAACTCCACCGAAGATTATTTGGAGGATTTTTCTTTCAAATACTGAATCATGCTCTATCAACTTGGCCATTGTCCATGGCTCCGATCCGTACAAAAAAAATGGGCAGATTAATAGTCACAGTCTGCCGTGATAGAAGGCGTGAGGAGAATTCCTTGCGTTCTCCAAAGTAGCACCAGTTAGCTATCCATATTCTTTTCTTAACAGATATTAAGTGGATTATCTTCAGTCACTATTGAGCCAAAATAACTGAATTGGGCCATTTTCTCAATGTTAAAGTTATGTATACTGGACATTTTTGCATTTTTAAGGCACTTTTTTGTTTTTTATGGTACGTTTATTGGCTATTTCTTGCACAATAATTAGGCTCACATTTGTCTGATATATCTACACCACTTCTGAGTACATACATCTGAGTATATTCCTTTTCAAGGTGGGTATTGTAATACAATACCCTCACAACAGCGCATTCTTATAAACAAGTCGGAAACTTATTTGTATATAATAGAGATATAAGTATGATTTATAGAGACACTTTAACTAATGATTAAAGTTTGAGAGAAATACGCAAATACTCTATAGAGGAGAAACTACAATTCAGAGTTGAGTTAATAGGAGAGTTATATTATCAGAGATTCCGAGGGAGAAAGTTGGAGTAAGAAGGACAATAGAGGGAGAGAGAGAAATATTTACCAAGAGGGACCGACTAAACTTATTCGGCCTCCAACTGCCAAGTTTTGTCAGGCTAATGCCATTGTGTTGGAGCTACTGCCATTCATCGTAGGAGCTGAGCAAAAGTTTGTCGAAGCGAGGGGGACATCTTCGTGTCTCGGCTTATTATATAGGAGTTGGTCCAAGGTGTTTCTATTGGGTAGGAACTAGGAGAGGAGACAATGATAATAAGTTAGCGATAGGTGTTTGGATTAATGCGATGAACAGCCATATCCTCCAGCTTGGAGCCTCCCAACTAGCACAAACGGTAATAATTAAATTATTGATTAGAAGAATATCGGATGTTATGATAAAAAGAAGAAGTGGATTTTATGGCCACTTCCTATGCATGAAACCCATACCCCATTTTTACCTATTTTAAAGAAAATCAGTCCAAACCAGCCTGGTACGAAAAGGTAGAAAAAGACTTATAGAAGATAGAGATTACTTGTGAGGATATTCTAGAATGGACCGTTCCTGGATGAAATTAAACCAGGGTTTTCAGAAAAAAACAAAGCTGATGACGGAAAAGAAATGGGCGGAGCGCTGAGCAAAGATCTAGAAATGACGTGGTCCTTAATAGGCCAAAACGGAAAACAAAACTATTGGTTTGTAGCCAGGAGAATGTGTTAAAACCTATAACAGATGAATGATTTTATCCTACTTACGCTCTTGTCCAACAACCGTTCGTTTTTTGGGCATTCCGGGTCTACTTCCGGGTTTGAATATGAGTGCAATGGCTAAATCAAGAATCCAGAGAAGTGTAAATCCAATCTAGTGGTATTAATTGGGAGATGATATTTTTCTTCTATAAAAACCTATCACAGTTATGGACATTAAGTTTAACGTCATATAGTTTTCACCATCCCATCCAATTTCGCACGCCAAGCAGATTCCTAGAGCCTTGTAGACTCCTTATCTTCACCTTACTTTCGGTCCTCCCATGCTTATCAAATATAAAGTAGATTTACAGGAAACTTGGTTTATTTATCCTGACAAGATATCCAGACCATTAAAGCCTCCTTGTGTGGATAATTCTCATAATGTCCGGTTCCCTTATCAGTGTGTAGAGGTCCAAATTACTCCTCGGTCTCAATTTCTTTCCTATTTTCACAGGACCATACATTCGATGAAATATTTTGCTGGGGCCTCTAGGGCCATGAATGTATCCTATGTATGTATGCGCCTGATAGGATCTCCTCACGATGTTGATGTAGGATCTGGACAGTCCAGTTGAAAACAGTGCCAGTCGTTTATATACCGGATTTTCTTACCACCAAAGAATACTAATCGTCCTAATTACATAAATTATTTATGGTCCTTGTATTATAGTTCTAAAAAACCTGCACAATTACAACCCATGACATGTCTAGGGTTCAGTACATGGTAGAAGAGTCTGAACTATTTCTTGTCCAACGGTTGTGGAAGTATTCCCTCAATTAAGGGTATCCACTTCAGAGGCTGGGTGAGGCCCCAGGAGTGTCTTCGGCTGTTAGCAGATTAAATAAATTATCAAACACCTGATTTGAGCCGGGGACCTTCGGCGCTCTACCACTGAACTACCCCGCCCCGTATAATTGTTCTATAAATAGTAATTAATTTATTAGTATTATTTAAAACTTGTCATCTTTAAAACTGGATATTTTACTGTTAGGATAAATGTTTTTTGACGTTCATGGTTAGTCTGATTTTCAATCAGTCTGAGTTCCAGTAATTCCGGGAAATCCATAAATTAAATTGTATAATAGAAGGGGTGACACTGTTACACGATAACGGAGTCGAACCTTTGATCCCTGCCGAAGCTGTTACCTTATCATTATAAAGAAGATTCGATAATTAATAATGGATAAGGACAATTAACGCTATGAAAGGTCCGGAGGCAATATCGCCCTGCTAAAGGGAGTTTCAGAGTCGAGTGTTTGTTCCAATTTGAGGGTCTTTGATCTCGAGGCTCTCCAGGGAATTTGATATCCTGAGCCTCAGTCCTGTATACGATGTCCCTTTCAGGACCTCCCTTATATTGGCCTTATAGAATATTTTCCTCACCCTTCCCGCAACATTTGATAATTTATTATTAATTAATTTTAAGCGATAGCGTTATATCGTCAATACAAATGCAATGCATCGAATATGAAAATTTGAATCTGGAACCTTCGGCTCGGCTACTCTTAAGAACCTAAATAAAACCATGAGAAATAAGGTTTGGTCCTGAACAGCTTTTCACACACCTACGTAGTGAGCCATCCCTCTCCCTCAACCGAAATAATGTTATTACAAATAATACTCATTAAAATATTTAAAAGGCTTAGATTACTTCTACAGCCCCAGTGAATAATCGGTTAAGTCTAATTTTCTCCAAAATAAGTTTCTTGTACTTATGTAAGCAGAATCGAGCTATTTTTGTGGTGAATAATGGTCTAAGCAAGGTATTGGCTGTATTAAAAATCCATTTAAAGCCAAAAACTACAAGAATGATACGATTCCGGTTATCTGAAAACAGTTAACTCTCTCTGGACAAGATTCGACTTATTCACCGGAGCTGTAAATATATACGTCAAGTTAGCTTCTGATTGTCCATAATTAAACATCACTGCCAATAATCAAAATCTATCACGAAGTATTCAATGCAATTAAAATATTATACAGAAGTATATTCTAGGGTCTGTGGATAAAAAATAAAAATAAAATTCCCTTATATATGTAATTATATAAAACATGACAGGTTTAGTTTTAATGCTATATTCATTATTTCTAATTGATTTTCGGAATCATTGCTCCCCATTCACGAAGATATAAGTGTTCCTAACCTATCGATGACGAAGCTATTCGGACAAGACTCCGAACCTATAGATAATAGCCGGAAGAATTACAGCGGGGATGAAGAAGTTGAAGGGGGATGGAACTCATTACCCGCTCCGAAGATAAGGGCTACAGCTCCTTTTATTAAGGGCTCTAGGTCCTGAAAGGAACACTCGTGATAACGAAAAACTTTCCTTCTTCAACAAATCGAGGAAAAGAAAAGGGAAAAAAATCAGTGATTATTTTTAAACTTCTTATTTTATTTCTTTCAATTCTTTTATTCACTCCGTCTTGCCCTTCCCCTCTTTCTCCCCCCCCCTCTCACAGATCTTAAATGGAATCAGTTGGCGTATGACTGCCCTTCAAACAAGGGAATTACCTTTCTTCGAAACCGTCTAGAGATGGATGGTTGTTCTCCGAATACAAGAATTTCTCAGAACCAGCTTCTGTAAAAGGTTGTATAAAAAGCACACCGTTGAATAACTGACACAGCACATAATCGGGAGTTCCTTGCAGCAAGGAGATGAAGAGAGCGAGCTCAGGGCAGAAATGACTTGCTTAAGGTTCTTGAGGAGGCCCAGGTCCTTGTCCATCAGTAAGTAATGATAAATTCCATCATGAATGGAAGGAACGTTCAAGGAAAGACAATGGCAGGAATTTGCGCAGCCCTTGAAATATTTGTTTTAAATTAATTATTGGCCCTTATTGTGAACATTACATTAAATCCTAAATACAACCAAATGATTGAGGAGATGCTGACAGCTTAGTACAATTAATGGCCTACACAGATCCTGAATAAACAGTGAATAAATAGCCCATTCGTCCGCTACCGTACTCAATTATACAAGCTCTCTGATAACATAATGAGCATGTCAAATGAATTATTCCCGTCTACGTCTCGGCTCGGTCCCTTTATCTCATATTTAATTCAACTAATTATTAATATGCAATTTTTTTCTTCGTTATTCTCAATCACCTGTCTGTTTATAGAATCGTATAAAGTATTGATTAGAAATCTGGATGTTTGACTGAGTTTCATTTTAGATAAATAAATAAAGAGTTGTAAATGGTGTATACTAGTATCTAGGAATTCGTAGAGTAGCCGAAGAACAATAATTTTAATATTTTCTATAAACGGATAGAGAAAATTTTAAATTAATAATGTTCAAGATTGGTCCCAAAATAATTACTAAACTTTAACAGTAATTATATAAAGAAAATCAAGGTTTAAAAATAAACTCAAGGAGAGAAACAACCTGTGCTACTAGAACCCATGAAGCGGTCTTTTATTCAGTGCATGTTAGAGACTGTACAGTTTCTAAGATAACGGTTGTGCAGGGAAGTGACACAACGGTCAACAGCCAGGTTTTTGTACACTTTATAAAGGTTGGGTGAGCCAATAGTTTGTTTCGCCACAACATGATTTGAAGCCTAGGCCTTCAGTAAAGCTAGTCAACGCACTATGGTACCAGGCTCAAGTACTATGGGACTAAATTTGATACCATTTTGATGTACTCGGACTATTTTTTCCTCGACATTAAAACTAAAATATTTGATGACTGCCAAAGTTTGAGCTTACGATTATATATTCAAGAATAAAATTAACAACATGGGGATATTTGCGATTTATGAAGTAAATAAACAAATAATAAATAAATATTCATTTAAGGTCACTTTACGGTGCTATGGCTAATCGGACGATGCTACGATGGGAGTCATAAATTTAGCCTATCCATGTGTAATTAGGGATACAAATTATATATCATTGCAATAAAATATTTTGGACAGTGATACATATAAACATATAATAGCGATAATAACAATTTATAAAAAATAAGTAAACTTGGAAATCAAATATAAAAATCACACAAGACGGAATTGGACTGATTTAGATGCACGAAACCTCCATGATGTGGCAATAAATTAGGTATATGGAAGGGCAGCAAGGGCCAATAAAGAGAGAAAGTGAACTAAGACAGGGGCGATAAAGTGCTAAGGAACAGGCAATAAAAGGGAATAAGATGGCGGAGGTTCTGCTACCTTCTGTAACATCGTCCATTTTATTGCTCAGCCAACCGCTTTCTTTTCCAATGTTAATGCCAATTCGGGGGATGGAGTACTTTAGAGTATTCGCACTGCGATCTAGTAGCAGTAAGAAGTAATTGACGAGACAGCTTAAGTAATCTAATCGTTAAAACAACCGTAAAGTTTTTACTAAATTTAAAACTTTTAATTCCTATACTTTAGTTAAAATAACTGTAAGAGCGGTATGGCTTATGGTAGAGCGCAGAGCTGCCGTGTCGAAAAAGGGCTCAGGTGACAGAGAAATTATTTAATCTGGTAACAACCGTAGGATTTGGAGACTCTCCTCACCCAGTCTCTTAAAATTGGGTACCCATTTTTTGTATTATAAACTAATTATAATTATATATTCTTTCAAAGTTAATTAGAGACTTTTTATCTTTCTTTCAACATTCCAAAAAGTGTTTAGTTACCAGATGAATTAGTTTGTATTATTATTACTACAGGGTGGGATATGTTACTAAATTACTGTAAAAAAAAATTCGGTTATGCACGGTTAATAAAATATCAATGGGAATCTCTAATAATACTTAACATTTAAGTTGCGTTGATTTGCGATTCCGCACTTCATATGATTCATGATATCCAGCTTCTTTAATGTGGGTACCCTTTATAAGTGGAAAACCTGGTGGTTGCGCGTGATCTAGGATAAATCAACTCCCTGAGCAACCGTTGTCCTAGAAACAGTACAGTCTTACCACTTACTGACAAGACTATTACTAGAGAGATGTAGTAACTATATTAGCAATTCAGAAATATCCGGGCAATTTACTAGATAAGGTCGACGTACTATAAGGACCTTAGTAATTCCCTAATCAACCACCAACATCGAGTCAACTTTAACAGTAACTAGACGAACGCTTTAAGATCTCAATAATGTAGCCATTTGGCCAGCTATATATATATTAAATTGTGTACACATCTGCTATTCTTATGGGGCCTGGTATCAGAATACATTATGTATATATATATATATATATACACACATATAGGTATGCTGTTATCAGTTTTTTTTATTTAAAAAAATATCCCTTGTGACATTACCTGTGCATTAATATTTCCAAAATTCCACCAGGGTTAAGCTTAATTTCCTCCCGTGACGAACATTCATAAGTGACTCTGACATTCCATTACGAGTAAAGCGATACGGAGAAATGATGAATTTAAATTCGAGATGGAATTGTTGCTATTGTCATTAGATATTAAGGGAAGATAGAGAGGGCTTCCAAATTGAATCGTTGCAACATCTGTTGAGGCCATTCCTGTTAGAGTTAACAGTCTAATATAGTCTCATCTCTGCTTTACTGTTATTAGCCTATATCAGACTTATATTAAAGGAAAGCCGCGAAGGCTATGTATGAGTATATGAGTGCATCTGTTATTATATTTAATATAATACAACAATAGCTTAATCGTTGGGGTTCACCTAGCCTTTTTAGTGTGGGGAAATTTGGCGGTTGTGTATGATCTAGGACAAATCGCCTCCTTGCACAACCGTTGTCTAAGTAATAGTACAGTATCTACCACGAGCTGAACCCAAGATGGGCTGTAGTGATACAGTATTTTTTTAATGCTATCAGAAAAAAAGTTTTTCTTAATAATAATAACAATAATTCAGGCAGACTTGCTCTAAATAGTCGAACTTTATTTAAAAAAGGAGGCATTCCAAAACAGACAGAATTCAATGAATTGGCGAAATAAAAAAAGATCTGAAACTGGCCGGAGTTGTACAGAGGAGTTCCAAGTCGAATATTTCAAGAATCTACTTAAACTAGAATTTGAGATTTTTCAAGATCGCATTACTACCCCTCGCTGAAAATTCTAAAATTAGTAAAAGTAAGATTTCTGGCTCTAAAAGAGATGATGTCAGTAAGCTTACTCTATCGTATTGGGTTCACTCGGGCTTAATAGAAGCACATAAACGACAATATACATAAGAGAGGATATGTCAGAATAGTGGCGCCCGAAGTGCAAGCTAATACCTTTTTCGCTAATGAGCTTGTGTGTAATTGATTCATCTACTTAATAATTACTAATTACAATTCATGCATCACCTACATAAGTTTTGATTTAAATGATGAGAACAAGTTAATATAAATAAAATGGATAGAATATGGTAGAACAAAATATGTTTTAGGTAAATAAAATTCTTTATAAGTAGAATCTTTTAAGATTCATCTGAACAGTGTAATGTATTAAGAGTTATCTTAGTATCTTAAATAATGAAATATACCGCAATAATTAAAAAAATAAAGCAATTAATTAATAAGGTTATTATAATAAGGTTATTATAATGAGATCGCGAAAATGAACTATCGGACGTTTTGGCAATTCTAGACGAATCTAATTCAGGAATAAAATTTATAATATGAAAAATTTTCAAGAATAATTACTGGAAATAGGCAATTAAGAAGTATATTTATTATTTTAATTCAAATTATTTTTTGTATTTATATTTACTACCGCTTAGTACAAAGATACTTATCAGTAATATGATTTAAACTAATTACAAAAATCTAATTAAACTCAATTAAGTTAATTATGACGGCTTTCTAATACGAGCTGACGGCTTATTATACTATCTACAATTATAAACCCTTATCAACAAAACCAATTAAGAAAATGAAGGAATCATCAAAAGTTCAAAACATTATTGACAATGGCAGAGAGAGTGAGACATAAGATAATTAATAAGAGAGAGTGGGGGGCCATTTTGAATAAAGGCCCGAGTGTGCCAAATGTCAGGTCAAGTCTTGCCATTTTAGTCCCTTTGTCCTACAGGATGGCCTGTCCTTTAAATTTTCAATGGAAGTTAATCAGCCAGAAGGTCTAAGGGTTAATGTTTGTTTTGGCATAATTTATACTTTAATAATTAGACTCGTATATTTGGCATCAATGGCTTATTTAAAAGCTAAATAAAACCCTTTAGGTACAGTATGCTCCACTCTTAGAGCTATAATTATTATTTACTTTTAAAAAAATACAAGAAAATGCATATTCTGTACTCCATGAAGTATTGAGTTTCGTAAGACAGCACACATAACGCCTAACTATTTCCGCTGATACTATTGAAATTGATAAAGCTGGAATATTTACATTCACTCTTCAGAGAAAACGAAATCGAAACCATATTGACCTAAGTGGACGGAAGGAAGAAGGAAGGCCTTCGAGGAGAGGATGAAGAAATAATGGAGAACTAGAAGAACTCGAGAAACAAGAACAATTGAAATCGTTCTCCGTTTCGGGGACATTTAATAATAATAATAATAATAATAATATATATTAGGTGAAATGAAGGTCATTTAAAAGCTTAATAAAAGCCTAAAGGAACAGTATTCTCTTCTTTTGGAGGTCTACATAATCTGTAGCCTATGTAAGTGTACAAAACAGGTGTTTCGCATGATAGCACACTCAACCCAATACTATTCCCTCTTATACTAAACGAATTTGAAAAATACACTATGGCATATTTGCAAATTGTAAAAAATGTCTTTATATCCGAAGTGAGAACTAAGAACTGCTAAATAACTGCAGTAATCATTTAGAGTTTGGTCTAATCGCAGATAATAGAACTAAATCGATGTTAATTTTTGGGAGGACGTTGGACGAATAGTTCGGATAGACAAGGAATGTAAAAATAATGTCGATGCAAACAAACCTGAGGTATATCGAGATTTGACGTATTATTGCAAATAGCAAAATTTAATTTACATGGAAATTCTATTTAATTTACATGGAAATTCTATTTATTTTTAATGGAAACATATCCATCTGAATAATAAAATACAACCACAACTTCAGTTTATGCCGTTCTATTTTGATTTAACGAATTCCAACAATGTGACATACATTGTTACAAACTTTTTCACCCGAGGTTTGTTTAAAATCAGATAAAATATTTTCCCTTCAGATACTCTAGTAAATTAATTAATCCTATTGTTTAATTCACACACCAATATATGTATATTCAGTTTTTAATTAAATCATTTCGTAGTTTAGATATACTATTAACAATAAAAGATAATAATAGTTTTATATAAAAAAAATTAAAGGTCTTACAGAGGAAAAAATAATTATGATTCAGCCATTCAGCAACGTATATACCGCTAGGAAAGTACAAATTTGGTTTATACAAAGGATTATTATCCATAAGGACTCGCCCATGAAAGGATATTTATCCTGATTTGTGTCCTTTAGCTTCCTGCTGGCTGGAGGGCTTGCACAAAATTGGAAATTACGATAAATGGATCCTTTACAACTCGGTAACACTCATCTCCCACCTCCTTAACGGATCAATTTGGCTGAAAAATCACACCTGAGACTTTTTTCTGCCTGAAGGGTTCGCTAATAGTGTAGAAGAGGCCTCACTGATACAGCTCTTTGGGCTCTTAGTATTCAAAATATTAATAATAAAGCTTAGCGAACCCGGAGGCTAAATGCCGATACCATCAATATCTGCTTACAACCTGTCCACGAACCACAACCTAAACCTAAATCCGTCAAATCATTCTTCAACGCAATCTTCCCACCGATCTTCCACTCAGACGCTTCCCAAGTATTAAAAATAAAAAATAATCCATGCTCTAATGTAGGTGATATTAAACAATAAGCATAAATACAATTCAATGTGTATATTTTTAAATTATTTATTGTTACAGAAATAGCTAGCAATAAATAAATAATAAAATAAAGTTGATTCATATGAATAACCAACAATCCCCCTTATATTATTTTTTTCATTAGAATATTATGTTATTTTAGATATAGAAGTCACAAAGAAGTTTCAATTAGAGGTCTACCATGATACGTCACACAATGATTGATTTTTTAATAGATAGTGACAAAACTTATTGATTTGATTGTCTAAGGCTACACCTACATTGGATCCGATTCGGTGCGACGTGATTCTATCACATACGATGCTGGGGTGTATACATTATACATATTTTACTATACATTATAGTAAAATATAAATGTATTAAAAATAATTAATAAGTAATCTTAATTTTATAAATTTAAAGAACCAAATGTTATAACTCTCGATATATTTCAGTCATTTGGTTTGATAGCGACGTCTTATCGTATCACACCGGATCCAATGTAGGTGTAGCCTTAGGCGTCCTAGGACCGGGCCGCACAGAATAAATAAATAATAATTGAGTGAAAACTATTTTAGTCACTCAGTTGCTAGTATCTACTGGTTGTACATCTCAATCCAGGAGTGATCGAGGCTGCAACTTTGATCCAAAATATAAGCTAACTAGCCGTGATAAGTGTTCTCTCATTCCACAATAATCTATTGGTGTAGTGTATTTACTGTATATTTGGATCTCAAAGTTTTCCTTTCAAAATTGGCGGTCCGCACAACTAAAAATGTTGGGAAACGCTGGACTAAATATTTTTTTTTTTTTTAAATTTATTTATTGATATTTACAACTGTATAATAAAAATACATCTAGTAAATGTGCTAAGCGATACATAAT
This sequence comes from Troilus luridus, assembly GCA_964056705.1. Classification (NCBI taxonomy): domain Eukaryota; kingdom Metazoa; phylum Arthropoda; class Insecta; order Hemiptera; family Pentatomidae; genus Troilus; species Troilus luridus. The sequence continues at coordinate 29,677,601 of OZ057417.1, read as the reverse complement.
AACATGTGAAAATGACAAGTAGAGAAACTACCCACTGGCAGTACTCAAATCATAAGTTCAACTAAGAAGTCACGGGGCCATCTTCTTTTCAGACGCCTCGGAGGATTATCAGGAATTGAAGAGGAAGCTAGGTTTAAAACCAGAGGGTTTGAGTGGAAATGAAGTTTGTTATGAAAGGATAGATAGCGGGTTCGGGCCAAATCAGCAACACATGGGACATTAAGGTCGTTATGGATGATTTTATTCTTAACAAAATAAGGAGCATTAAGGATTTTACGAAGGATTTTGGATTGTAGGGATTGGATACGAGAGGAATTCGATGGCTTAGTGGAGCCCCAAAGCTCTACTCCGTAGGTCCAAATTGGTCGTATGATGGTCATGCAGATGAGTCTTTTGTAATAGATTGGGAGCTTAGAGCGTTTGTCTAGTAAGTGTTGAAGTAGCCTAAAACGTCGAGCGGTTTCTTGTCTTTTCAGTCTCGTATGAGGATTCCAGGTTAATCGTTTGTCAAGATGCAACCCTAAGTATCGGATCTGTTCTACAGGCACCAGTGGGATATTATTAAAGGATACTGAAGGGCAGGAAGTCATTGGTTTAAGACGTAAGGTAAAAGTGATTTGATGCGATTTTTGAGAGTTTATTTTAATTCTCCATTTTTGACACCATTCTTCAAGATCAGTGATATGGGATTGGAGGCTTTGGGATGCAATAATTGGATTGTTGTTGACAGATAATACACATGTATCATCAGCATACGTGGTAAGGATAGTATTAGGATGAGTTGGGATGTCAGCTGTATAAACTGTATAAAGGATTGGGCCAAGGATACTACCTTGAGGATGGACTAAATATTAAAATTAATTTAATAATTACTCAATATAATTAAATTTTATTATCTTTAAGCATTCATAGAACACCAGCAGGTTTGATGGGGAAAGTTCATCAGAATTTCCAGTCAATCTCAGTCATAATTATATGATTAGACGCATTAAACGCTAAGGATAAAATAATTTATCCTGAAAAAATTCCCTTCATCCATGGCATTTAAAAAAAAGGGAGAAAAAATCCCTTTAAGTTATTCGGGCATTCTGGAGGAATCTTCTCGAATTTTATTAATCCCTTGCCAAGAAAACCCTCGAATATTTCTTGCCGTTGGAGGAAGTTGTTAATGAAGAAAGTTTCCGAAGCCCGCCTCCCAACTTGATGACCTCTTCACTTCTGGGACCGAAGGGGTGAAAAAAGGAGGTGAGATGGTCAGAGCTTATGAAGGATATCTCAATTATTCATTATATATATATATATAATATTTTTTATGAGCTAACTAAGATTTGGATTGTCCATGTTTAATGGATTTAAAAAAATATAATTTATCTGCCACAACCGGTCCCAAACTGTTAGTAGCTCAGTAGCCTAAGTATACTTAGCTACCACACTCTCTCCATATAAAAACTTACTATATTTTTATTCCATATTACAGTAAGTGGACGAATTAATATAGCCACTTTTTTATAAATTTTAAGTTTATGACACTTTTTCTAGTATTTGTTAATTACGTTAACGAAAATATAAAGTTGGTCTTCAGTTGACGCTTATTTCAGTATATTCAAGATTTTTTTTCCCATGTTCATACTTATTATGAAATTAGTATAGCCTTCGTCTGTCTATACCATTTTCATTTACTAATGTTATTTTGTTGGATATTACAATTTAATATTTTGCAGCGGTATTATTTGCAAGTTTGAGGTCTTTTAGATACTTTAATTTCTCAAACTGGGCCATTTACGCTGGTTTTGGAATAAATATTGCTATATTTTAGTTACAGCAGTTAAACTCCCCTAATTTTTTTTTCCATGTATTCTTCAAGTTTGGGGGTTGTCCTATAATTTCAACAAGTTGTTACCTTCCCTTCTATTCAAGCACACTACTCTAAACTAATATACAGTATAAAAGTAACTAGTATTCGCAAAGAAGATATCTTCAAACTATTTATTATATAATAAGGAAGAAAATAGTTGGGGGTGCAGTCAAATAAAAACACTAAATAAGTGGTTACTTATTTTATTATGTGCCGACGTTTCGACCCACTTGGTGGGTCATCTTCAGGGCTATTGGAAGCTGGAGCTAGAATAGAAGCGGTCTAACTCTTTAAGTTATATTTTTTTATATCATTTAGTTATAGTAGTTGAATCCCCCTAATTTTTTATTCTATTTATTTTTCAAGTTTTTCCCACGCGATTACCTAATTACTTTACTCCGCGGAAAATCGCTGAAATAATAACTTCATTAATTATTACAGACAAATACCCTCATTAACAAAAATTTCAAAAGCGCCTGTGAACAGAATCAACATTTCTTGCCGCATTGATTTGCCCACCCACAGTATTACTGTGTACATATTGTATTTTCAGACCACAATCCGACTGTCCTCACATTAAACATATATTTTTATTTATAATTACTTTATTTTTATAAATCAATTATTTAAATATTGATGTAACAATAAAACAGGCCTGATGTATTGCCCTTCCTCCTTACACAATGTTATTAATGCCCTGATCTTCATAACAAGGCACTGGCTCAGCTGGCCTCGTTATGGAGCATCAGCAGATTTATAGTAGCTTGTGATAAATCACCCTTCGCCTTATCATATCCTAATATATCTTATCATCCCCCTAACATAAGTGGTGGGGGTACTCAGTCAAGGTATTTTCGCTCGTGTGTTATTATTAATTCGATCCATTACTTCATGGTTATTGTCTGCTTCGACAGCATAACTAAAAAGAAGCACGAATTTGTTTGTATTTAAGTACGGTCGTAGAATTTCGTAAAGTCTTTAACTTCTCTTATTTTCAAGCACAGTCTAACGTAGTATAGTTGTGATACCTTCAAGATAACTTCAACTATCAATATCGAATAAATTATTCAAGTATCAATATCGAAATAATCTTAATAAACCCTTCCATTACAAGAAATTCGGGATAGCAATTTCTGAAATAGATTGTACTTCTTTTATAAATTACTTATCCTTTGGAGCAGTAATGTGATAAAAGGTACCAAGAAGCTTATTTTAAATACCATCTTTAAAAGCAAATGGTATGTAGCAGAGACATGGAGGATAAGCACTGCTCTAGGGAAAAAGCTACTTGCCAATTAGATGAACTATTGGAAAAGAGCTGCCTAGACTTTCAAGTTAGAAAGACTAACGTTGAAATCGAGAGCGAATGCAAAGCCAACAAAACGTCCTACAAAATATAGAGAAAAGGAGATTTGAATCGTATGGTCATCGTCGCACGCTCATAGTCTGAGGGAGGAAGATGTACAAGACCGGAGGAAATGGAAAAAGAAACTAAAAGGAATTGTTGGTTGACAAAGGAATTGTTTTTTAGAATGATAAACTGTTGACTTCAGCTTTTCGAAATTCACAATTCATTATTTTCTTACAGTAAGGGATTTTACAGTAATATTTGTAGTAGTAATATTAACAAATTATCATCGAACTAAAAAAGTAATTTTTATAATTTATTAGTTAGGTGTTTCAATTTTATATATTTTTATTTTGAAGAGAAAAGATATACCCCCGGCCGGGATTCGAACCCGGTCCTCTGTCTTACCGTGAAAGGTCTCTACCAACTAAGCTACCGGAGTTGATACCACCCGGGGGCAAATATTTTCTCTTATCTGATCCCATGTCCCCGTGTTCTCACAAGTTTTGCGATGTATACACGAGAACGAATGTTCTTTGAACATTACTTTAATTTTAGGAACTTGTTGACATACGTCATATTACTATTTATAATTTTTTAGTTAATTGTTTAAATTTTAAATATTTTTATTTTGAAGAGAAAAGATATAAAATAAAGATATGCCCCGATCTTTTCACTTCAAAATAAAAATATTAAAAAAAGTAATTGTTTTTATTTAAAGCCCGAACTAACCCTTTTTTTCGTTGTAATTTTATATTTCGTTTACTATCATAGGGAAGTAATCCGAAGAGCCCAGATTTGTAAAATGTTATATACACATATATATAAACTTCTAAATGAAGCTATATTGCTACTTATGCTCAATAGCTGAAATTCGAATTTTTTTGTCTTAATAAAAACATTTAAAAAAAATTCGTTTCACTGCTTTCTGCGATACATTTATAATTTACGACTTTTCCTTCAATAATTTATCCAAATCGATAACCCTGGTTAGCAAATTCCTTTAGTGAAGTATTCCGAAGCGACGCTGAGGAATCCCATGTATTTTTCGCCCAATGCCCAGTGCTAACAATACAAGAGATGCGGGATGTTGACGGATATTGTCGGATATTCCGATTGGTAGGATTATCCGCAACACGGGTATGCAAGGGATGCAAAGGGTTTGGTATTTAGTCCGGCAGTTGTGGTAATTTATGTCCGGTTTTGTAACGTTCGTAATCCTCTTCGTTTCAACGATGAATTCGTGATGACGACAAGGGTCGTATTCGTTGTTGGGAGAGAGGAACTTAGTGTACATTACGCCTTTTCATTGTAAGTATTCAAACATCAAGAACCGTTGGAACATATGAACCGTTCCCTGCCGTTGGGGAAAGAGCAAGAGAAGGAGGAAATATTAAAAAAAATTAAATCGAAAGGTCATGTGTTCAGTGCCATAATAGAGACTCTACTGTTTAAAGCCAATGGTTTTGAAGGAAGTTGAATTGGCCAAGATCACGCTTTATCACTAGATTTTTTCTCCCAATTAAGCGAAACCAGTTTATAAAGCCTGAGTTATCCCAGGAGGATCCATCTATGGCTTTCAATAGATCAAATAATTTATCTACACCAATTTCTGATCAAATCAACTTTTCTTTTTTTATGTATTACAATATTACACATGGGCATGGAGGTTAATTTTTAATGCATCAGTTTCAAAACTAAAAAAAAAAGTTTAAGTTTTTTTCATGTAACTCCTTATTTTTCGTATAGTTTTAATTAAGATCTTATTTTTTTCTAGTTTTTTTTAACGTCACAGCAGACCACATATTTGGTTTCTAAAATTGATAATCATAAAACTCAGAAAGAATGAAGGAGGGAGCGAGCTAAGTGACGTAGTGAGTTGATATGCTGAAGGTTCAGAGTTCAAATCCGGCTGTGGTAGAACAATTATTTAGTCTCTCAACAGCCGGGGATGGACCCTGTGGAACTTACAGATCTTCCTGAAGCTAACCCTGGCTAAGTGGGTACCCTTAATCGGGGAAAAACATGGCAGTTGAGTGTGATTTTCGACAAATTACCTATCAATACAACCTTAAAGTATAGTCTCGGCCATTTACTGAACCCAAGACCCTTCGTCGGTTCTATTGGTACAGATTTATTTAATGAAGGGAGGAAATAGAATATTCAATCATTATAAGGTAGCCATATTTATGAATTTATCATGTTAATTTATCTGGATATGCCGGATTTAACAGGATCATGGAACACAGCAACTCAGCGCTCCACACCCAGAGCAACCCCTTTTTATTGATTTTTCCTCTTTGTTTACAAGAAGCTTTTTGTTAGCAAGTTCTTCTTCATCTTCCGGCTTTAATAGAAGATTGCGAAGTTCTTCTTTATAGAAATCTGAATAAACTTCTTCCATTGTTTTACTTTAGCTTCTTTCTCTCTTAGTTCCTTATCTTCTTTGCCTAATACTGAAACCATTTTGTTTACCATTACTTCCCCTTCATTTATTCCATTGTTATTTGTAAGAACCTTTATAATTGTATTTGTTTTACTCTCAAACAAACAGTCAAACCGGATCTGAGATTTTGTTCAGAACGGCGTGTATACACTCTTTTTTATAAGTCTTTAATTTTCGAATCTTTTTTTCGTAATCCTTTCACTTGATTTTTTTTCTCATATTCCAAAAATTTTATTAGAAGCAATTACGATTGTACATACAACACGTGATTGGGTCAGCTCCGACGTTATCTACTTAATGGAGAATATATTTTATATCCAAAATATTTATATGTGTTAATAATATGTATATAAATATTATTATATATAATATTAATATATAAAGATATATATCTGCATTATGAATACCGGTACTATAACTTATAATATTACTTCATAATCATGAACATTTATATTGTAAATGTGGTTTTCAATAAAAAAATATAAATGACAAAAAAATAATTTTTCACACAATGGTATGGAGTGGCTTTGTATAATTTCTAGTTTATTTTTTTTATTTTTTAAAATTAATTATTGTTAACAGAGAAATAGTCTGACCAAAAGAAAATGTTTATTTTAACTCTCTTTTATCATTAATAAATATTCGCAACATATAAAAGCTATACTAATTTAATTTCATTGAAATCACGGGAAGGAAAAAACCTTTACCACTAGAACCCACGATACCCAAAGAGTGACAAAAGCGATTATACAACTGTGTATTCAGTTAACAGTGATCTTGAATATAGTAGGGATTTATAAATTAAAAAAAAATGTATAACTACATTAGAAGGTCCTCAGGCTCAGAACTTGGGACAAAATTTAGAGTAGTAAATGGTAGAGACAGCACCACAAGAATTTTCTCCAATTAAGAATACCCATTTTACATAGGCTGTGCATTATAAATCAAAAGAGGTATGGAATATCAAAACCACCCAACTCAAATGTTTAATTTGATTGCTGCCCAATGATTAGCTGTTGTTAATGCAAAACCGATATCATTCTTTTTTTTTTTTTTTTTTTGCCCCTGAGGTACATTTCCATAAGTTAAAAACCTAATTTTGAGAAAAGGCTAGACTACTTAGTGTGAGATGTTTCTACTGATGAAGTCCAATAGGTCATATATATTTTTTTGTCAATGTTTCATAATTAAACAAAGTAAAGTACTTTATCCTTTTCATTAGCGTTTTTTCATAATCAACAATATTAAAAAAATAAAACTTTATTTATAAAGTAATCTTTTGTATATGATTTATAACTTCCTCAGACTATGATATTCCAAATTAAAATTAAAACAGGTAATAATTATAATTAGTTTATTGATTCGATGTTAGGTTTTGTAGAGAACCTAAATATTTCTACTACCTAATGTAATATATCTAAATATTAAATAAATATTTTACTATGGTGAGGTAACTAAAAATCAGGGAGCGGAGTTGCTCAGTTGCTCGAAAATCATGGTTCGAATCCCACTACCGGCAAGATTTAATTTTATTTAGTCTGTTGGCGAGGAAATGGTTCATATGGGATTAAGGACCCTCCTAGGGCTCATTCAGGCTCTTTAAAGTGGGTACCCAAAATAAGGGGGATCTTGCGGTTGGGCGTGATCTAGGCCAAATCACAACTCTGCACAACCGTTGTCCATGATACAGTACTGTCTCTACAATATAATGAGCACAAAACCCGTTCACGAGTTGTAGTGGCGCAGTTCTTTTTTTTATTTATTAAATACTAATCTAGGGCAATCTACACATTTTCTTTACAGAATAGATAGCGAACAAGGTAGTTCTGTATGTAGAGCACATAGTTGTTATGCCGTAGGTCTTGAGTGTTAATTTATTATTCAAATAGAACGTGAGGAACTATATTATTCCTTGGCTGATTTGGAGTCCACTAAACTCTAGGAGTGTTTTTAAGAGCCCTGACGAGAGAGAGAAATGGTGGGAAGGAAGAGAGGAAAGAAAAGAGTTGAGAAGAAAAGAAAGGTGACGTTGAAAAATGGACGGTGGTCCTGAAGGTTGTTAGCCAGTTCCGGAGAGGTCCTAACGATTGGACCACAATGAGCTACCATTTCCACTGTCAGCGCCATTACCACTATCGCAAATCATTCTCTGTCGTGGTTCGGAGGGGGAGTACCATCATTGTTGACGCGTGGAATGGAATATGTGATGAGGCAGATCTTTAAACATCATACCAAAAGATGTTAATGTAATTATCGTTTACTCATTAAATGTCACTGTATGCTTGTATGGCTAATAATACAGTGCTACAGTGAGAGACTTTAATTTTGAACATGGTTGGGACTCTTACGAAGGATGGCATAACCAAGGACTTTTAAAAGAGTTGGGACCTGTACAGCTGCGAACCCGTAATCTAGGGTACAAAAGATTGCTTTACTACACCACAGGTGGCCCGTGGACGTCAGTTTTGAAACCTAGTGTAAACTATATACAAGAAATCTATTAATATTAAATCTTACACATCAATACCTGGATAATAAACAACAATCGCCAGGATATTAAAAATGTTGATGAGATTAGGTTTACACGAAATATTTTTTGCCATAAGTCTGAACATAATAAGGTAATTAGTACTTTTTATATTTGGTTAATTTGCTAACAACCACAGATTGACCATCTGCGCACCCTACTGTAGCTTCCCAGCTTCTAAATGATGGGTACCCTGTATTGGAGGGAAAACCTGTCGTTTGAGTGTGATCTCGGAAAAACCACAATCTTTGGTCTAGATACACCAGAGTATCAACCATTGACTACACCCAACGATTGCTCGATGTAGTGGTCCAGGTATTTTTTTTTTAAATAGATACTAGTCTAGGAATAGTCGCTTAGTAGATGAACTAATAGATAAATTCCATATTCCAGAGAAGACACCAGTTGAAGAAACAATAAATTATACAAAGTAAAATGGTACTATTTTATGCCTTACCTTTCGTAGGTAATTACATTTTTTTCGGCGTACTTCTCCACGGATTTTCAAGTTCGATGATTCAAAATATTCACTAATATCTGTACATTAAGTAAATTAATTTAATGACTAAGGAAGAGCGATTGTTTATGTTTGTTTGAAAGTACACGACTTCAACACCAATTTCCGTTGATCACAGATGTCTTCACTAACAATTCAGTATTGGCTAAAGTTATTTATAAAAGTACATCGATAGGTTTTTTGTAAATTATAAAGATTTTCTTTGTTAATTAAATGTTATTCCCTATATTTTCCACCCCTCTAATTTAAGTTCTTTACACATAAATGTATACCTAAAGTACTCTAAATCCTACCATCCATAAAAGGGTTTACCGACTAGAACCTTATAGTGGATTCTATTGTTAATTGCATTTTATGTGCTAAGCTGAGAATTGCCTTTTTTTATTGCTAATCGTACTTAAAGTATTTTCCGGAGATTAAGATAGGCTTTGGACCGTGAATGGATCGATCCTATTAACGTGAGATATATTCCAGCTTCGATTTCAGCTCTTTATTTCGACGGGAAATTATTGCAAATTCCTTTCTTTTTTTTTTATAAACTGGAAAAAGAGCTAAGCACATAAGACATTTTTGCTAGATTTCATATAATACAATTGACATAAAAATACAAATGAATAATACAATAATTATCTGATCTCACAGGGTCCATCCATGGCTGTTAAGAAATTAAATGATAATCGGCTACAGACGGATTTGAACCCGTTTTCAGAACAAAAACTGATTGGTCTACTCTACTTTGTTTTAAAACCACTACAGAATATATAAAATAAAAAACATATATAAAAAAATTAATAAAAAATTGTGATTTCAATTATGCTAAACGCACCTAGTTAAAACATTTTTGTTTAGTATCCCTATTAATTTGGTGAACTGAAGTTATCAGTCCCAATTTTACACACACGCAAATTGTCAATCAGATTCAATTTTATATTGAATCAATAACATTTAGGATTGCATATGTCACTTTATACTACAATACAAATTAAGGAGAAACGCGTGGAACTTCTCATAAATGAAAAAAATGTATACATTTTTGTACTTTTGTGTATATTTATAATTGTGTGTTATTGTCATATAGTTTAATATTTAGTAAGAACTATATTCAATTTCTTTAAGCTTGTAATTATTTATTGGCAACTATTACCTTACTTTAGTTTAGTAATAAATTTATTGGAAGGAGAAAATAATAAATTCAAAATATAAAGGGGGGAGGTGGAACCAACAAACTTTACAATAATAAGTTCAAATTATTTTATTTTATGGCTTATTAAAATTTATAAAATTCAAGTTAAATAAAGTATTATTCTGTACTTATTTCTGTCAAATGTATGACTGCATCCATTAACACTTATCTAGTCAACCATTTCACCATTAAAAGTTTTTAATAATATTGTATAATCAAAAGCTTTTAATTTTTATAATAATGCAATTCTTTTAATAATTGATGATAGGTAAAAATTAAAAATATATTAGGTAAGCGTTAAATTCCAGAATCAAGAGATAAAAGTAAGATGGCCGAAATTGTGATAAGATAATTAAAATTACAAAACTGACAAAACACAAAACTAATTTCACCTTAATTAATTAATAACGACGTCTTCAGCGCTGCTAATTTTATTTGTTTAATTTTAAAGGGGACGGCCTAAAATATTTCGAGGGAACGTCATTTCTCTCTAGTCCCATTTAATTTAAGCTTGTTATTGATTCTGGAACAAGCCATTTTTATAATAATTGTGTAAGTTTTCACTCTTTAGTTTCGAACTGAGAAGGTGTGTAGAGTGCTGAGTTGCTAAGCCGAAGGCCCAGGGTTCAAATCCGGATGTTACAGATAATTTATTATATCTGTTAACATCACGAGATCACCCAACATCCCAGCACTACTATTGCCTTAGAAACAGTACAGTCTCTACTACGTACTAAACCCAAGACCCTTCACGGATTGTAGTGGTATAATTTTTTTTAAAATATTCTAGGTTATTGCTTTTTAAATATTTATTGGAAAGAAATGATGAGGGCATCGCCAATACAGATAAGATCATGACGTAATATGACGTCACTTGACAGGACTTTAACTACCCCCACCACCTACCTGGCAATTCGTGGAATAAATACCGTATTTTTTCATACATCTTCAATATTAAGGAATATATAACAACAACGTTCATCCCGTAAGAAAACATGTTTAATTTTCGTCTGATTTATCTTTAAAAAAAAGAAAAAGAAAAAAAAGCCTTCTTAATCATCTGCTGGAACCCTCTCAAAATCATAATATCGAAAGCACCTGAAGTCATTATTGAAGTATCGTCCAAAAGGAAAACAACTATTCGATGAAGGCAATCAGCATGAATCGATTCTGTAATGACCTGTCACCTCCACGTCTCGGCAAAACGAGTAAATTTGGAGGGGGGGGATTAGCGAGGTCCATTATAATTTATAAAAGGGTCCGTATGAAAAAAAAAAAAAAAAAATTATTATTATCATTAAAAAGAGAACAAAGTAAACAAGAAGTATAAAATTCTCTGAACGAAGGCTGTTAATTAAAAAAAAGGATGAAAATTAAAGCAATCTCAAAGGAAGATTAAATTAAAAAAAATTATCGATATTTCAGACAGTATTTAAGATTGAATAGTACAATCACTTTCTCATATGACGAGACAATCTATCTGCTTATGTCAGTAGTAAATACAGATCAAAGATGATTTAAAAAAATGGAAATCCTTCGTCTTTTTTATGTATACTAAATGTTCGAAAGAGTTGTAGGCAGACCGAACTATTTTCATTAAAAAAAAATTAAACATATAGTTATCGAAGTTATGAAGAAGATTTATACTTCTGAAGGGTAACAAATAAATTCTGCAAAATATCTTTGTGAACTCATATCTACTGAAACGACTACTCTTGAAGTATTCGTCAGAATAGGTAATGTATTCAACTAGAAATAAAATTATCCAAGATCATGCTCACCCGACAAATTTTTCTCCCAATTAAGGGTTCCCACTTTATAGAGGCTAGGTGAGCCACAGAGGGGTCTGTAAATCCCACAGGGTCCATCCATGGCGTTTAAAAGATTAAATAACTTATCTGTCACCGCCGGATTTGAACATTCAACAGAGCAAATCAGCACTCGACACACACGCATCTACACCCCTCACTTTTCTTAATGATTACACAGTTTTTTTCACCAATTACATTGATTTAAATTCTACTATAATATTAAAAGCCAAGTTAATAAATTATATCTGAAAGGTCAATATTAAAAATACGGAAAAGTTTTAAATATCAAGCGTCGTACCATTTCTGTTCTTGCAGAGCCATATTTCCCACAGTTCAATACGTACGATTCGTTTTGAGATTCATTCATTGACTTAGTAGTCTATTAACCAACAGTAAAAAAAAAAAAGGAAAATGGGAATGGCTTATATTAGATAGGCCTAAAAAAACGTAGTGGGTAAACCTGAGGCTAAATGTCAGGGAGTTAGATTATAGGGATGGTGCTTGTACTTATCGGCATTGTATGCGATGCATTGTAGGATCGCTCATAATTAAGAAGAAAAAATAAAGAATACCAATTAATATTGTGCTATACACTCCACTATCGATAAGCTCTTCAGTGGAATTATTTTCATGATTGAACAAGTTTCTGAGTTAGCTCGTTACGTAGCGCCAATGAAACAAGTTTCAAGTGGATTCGAGCTCAAAAGTTTAATAATAAATTAATGTTGCACAAACTGCATTTAATTATTGCAACAATAACTCGATAGCACTCGATAACGAAGGAGGAAGTTTTAACTATGACTTTCTCAAACTAGAATTACAACACAAGTGAAAACAAAATGTGCTCATCACAAACTACTTGAATAGGAAATTTAGTAATTAAATTATTTAAATATTGCAGTTGGTTTTTTTAATAAATAATAACTGCAAGACAAAAAAAAAACTGTACCACTACAACCTATGAAGGGTCTTGGGTTCAATACGTGGTAGAGACTGAACTCTTTGGACAACGGTTGTGCAGGGAGGTAATTTGTCAATTCTTTTCAGACTTCTATTTGAGACAGCTCGCTGACATTTCTTCCTCTAATTCTTTACACTATATCCTTGCTGGATGGCATCTTCTTCTTCCGGTGTCAGGAGCAAAGATTTTAAACGCTTTTTTTTTTTTTTTTTAATGAAAAATTAGTTTATTTATTCTTTTATTTAGCCTTTCCTGGTATAATCAGAATAGGGATCATTAACGAGTATCATTAACTGGCACCAAAAAGGCCAAGGACGGCCATCTTATGTATTCTCCAAAGGACGGCATAACTAAGAACTTTGTACACCCTTTGAAAAATTTTAAAGCTGGTTACGAACCCGCAACCTTAGACGGTTGTTATGATAACCACTACACTGCAGGTAACTCATGAAAAATCAGTTGAAAACTTTACCTTGCAATGAAATTCTAACTTATTGACCAAGGGACATTAAGGTATTATGGATGATTTTATTCGTAGCAAAGGAAGCATTGAGGAATTTACGAAGGAATTTGGTTTGTAAGGATTGTATATGAGAGGTATTCGATGGCTTAGTGGAGCCCCAAAGCTCTAGATAGGTCTTTTATAATAGTCATGTAAATGAGTCATATTAGTGTCTGTCCAATAATTGTTGAAGTAGCCTGAAACTAGGAAAATGAATTTTAAAAAATAAATAAAGAGCCAAGTATTTACATTACAAAGACAAGAGTTGTGTTGAAAAGAGAAAAAGCAGAACCATTCGTTATAATCAGGGAAAATACTTTGTAACAAATAAGGTGTTGTACTGAGACTTGGTCGGAATAAGTGATGTTACTGCCTAGGGAATGAGTTATTGCCAAGAGAGGAAACATATATCAGTCTGCCGCGTAACTGAAACTCACTCCACGATTTAACAAATGCGTCGGAGGTACAACCACTCTACCTTGTAGGATCAATTGGCATCATAATTCTTTGCAAATTGGCTGTAATAGCGATCATTATAGTACGTTAATAATATGCCCATTTTTTCATATCGCGATTTCTAAATATATAAATAATTTTTAAAAATATGAGGAAACGGGCAAAACTTTAAAGCCCCTATACACGACTTTATTATGAAATAACAATCATTAAAATCGTTCAAAAGAATAAACGATATTTTGTTTTATCCAAATGGAGTTACAACAATGCTTTAGTAATAAAAGCTAATTATTACATTATTATTTAGATTATTTAATTTCGAAAAGTTATACATCCAGATTTTTAAAACAGCTTCATTAAAAAAAATTAGAAAAAAACTGTACCGCTACAACCCATGAAGGGTCATGGGTTCAGAACAGAGTGGAATAGAGAAATGAATATTTGCTATCAATTAATATATATATTTACTTTTAACAATACAAATCATTAAGCTTTAGGGTAATACAAGAGGTACTATTATTGTAAAATTTTTATCGTTGATATTTATAAATAAAAATTTGGCAGGAAGAGAAAAAAATTGTACTGTTTCTGAAGCAGCGGTTAAGCAAGGAGGAGAGGAAATTTGTCCGAAAAAACGCGTTTGGTTTTTCCCCCAATTGAGCTTACCGACTTCCTACAGGCTGGGTGAGCTCCTGGAAGGTCTGCATATTGTAAACCTATCTATATCTATAGAGTCGAACCAAAGTTTGTCAGAACATCAACTGAGCACTCTGCACACGGAGCTACAACGTTCTTCCATGGGTTATACTGATAAATTATTTCGTTTATCTCGGGTTCTGAAATGTGAATTTAAATCTTGATATAAAGTATCCTATAATATTTAGTTTATCTCAAATACGCTATGTGGGACTTCAGCTCTTAACCGACGAGGACTCTGCATCCCTCTATACAGAGACTGTGTTAGAACGAATGAATGTCCGCAGATCTGTGGCTGTACAGATCCACATCGTCTGCCACAGCTGGATTTTGCGTACTATCACTAACTCCAGCCTACCATTTTAGTGGACTTCGTTGGTACATGGTTCGCTCCGTATGATCTTCGATCAACGTACACAGAAGCCCTTCCTAGTCCCTGTAAGCTAATAGGTCATTATTTTAGCAGAGCAGACACAGAACAGACAGTGAATGCAGCGAGGTGCAGCAGACTGATTGCAGAGAATCGGATTGGACCAACACATGGGAGCCATCGACCACCGCTGCCCTAATCACACCGCGCCTGATTAGAGCTATCCCTGCCCCCTATTAGGAATGCTAATGTCTCCTCAAATAGAATTCATGGGGGAGGGGCATCAGTTACCCCTCCCTTCTCAATCTGCATCTGCTTTACTTGCTCATGATAGCGTTACCTAACTGGGCTGAAATAACAGTTTCGTAACCAGTTTTTCTTTTTAACTTAGAGTTGATACTTGAAAAAATATACTGTATCAGAATAATCTATGAAGTCCTGGGTTCCGTACCATCTAGAGAAAGTATTTAGTATACATGTAGTATTTATGAGACATGATTTGTGGAGGGAAGTGATTTAACTGAGATCGTGCTTAAAGGCCATGTTTTTCCCTCGTGTGTCAATTTTATATAAGCCGGGAGAGCACCAATATGAGGGTCAGATCGCATATCTGCCCCAGCCGTATTTGAACTCAGCCTTCAGAAATTCCGCTCTTTTGAAACTTAAGAGAAGAAACCATAATCATTGAAGGAACCCTTAAAATAAACGCATTATGTCACAACACGACTAACCAGACTGATTAAGCACCCCATAGCTAAACTCTATCCAGACTAAAAAGGAATGACACTTTTCTTCAATGCATTATGATTAATATTAATAGTTAGATTTATGAACAGTAAGTCCCCATCTCAAGAATCTGAGAATCCAAATCAGTTCAACTCACTATTATATACTAATGTACAGCTAATTTAAGTTTACATAACTAACAGTAAAGGAAATTATCATTCGTTATTATTTATTTCTTATTAATAAGAAACAAATAGATACCTTTATCGGAAAAAATTATATCAAAAATTTAAATCATATAATTAAAAATCCATCATTTTATTAATAATAATGTCGTATCAGTTTAATTTTAACAAAAACAAAAATTAACATTAAGACAAACACTTATCCGGTTTTCTAGTACAGATGAATATGGTTAGGATATGAATAATTGTATACTCAGTTAAATAAGAATAAAAACTCAAATTAACAAACAAAAAAAAAAACTATCCATGGTTTGGTTAGAGATGGATGTAGTTCTATGGTATTCTTAGTTAGAGTGCATTTTTTATCTAGAATCGGAGATGCAGTTACCTTATCTGTAACGATAGGTCTTTGTTTAAGAGTTTTACAACTGATACTATAAACAATTTCTTTTTCATTTTGCAAAACTTTTTGTAAGGTTTGCATTTACAATACACAGAAAGTTGACCAAAAATGGCACGCCAAAAATTAATCGAATAACTATTTTTAAATTTGTAGCTTAGTAAAAGTAATTTTATTGAATATTCTCCATCTTTAGACTAGCTGAATGTTGAAAAAAAAGTTAACATTAAGAAACGATTTTAAAAGTATAGTGTTACGTTTTTGGTACACCAGAAAACACCATTATAATGGAACAGCTAAATATTATTTCTTAATAGTAATTTTGTCTTCTTCATGACTTCAATGTAATTGTAATAAACTCAAATAGATTTGAACGTTAGTTTTCTATTTAAAAAAAAAAAATGTGACGTTATTTTAATAGGAAAAACTTAATATTTTTTTGAAAAATGGAAAGGTCAACAGAGACATTAAATAAACGTTAATAAATTAGTGGAAAAATTCCAACTAAAAACCTTAAGTCTCTAAACTAAACCAGGAAATTGAAAATCCCTAAAAAAAAAAAAAATAATAACATTTTTTTTCAATTTCCTAGTTTAGTTTAGAGACTTAAGGAATTTTTCCACCAATGTATTAACGTTTATTTAATGTCTCTGTTGACCTTTCCCTTTTTCAATATATATTTTGTGGAATAACGTTAGTCCACTGGTTTTTTGATAAATTCTCTTATTTTTCTTGCACTTTTCCTTTCATTTTTTCATATGGTTTTTTGTCTTCTGTTCTTGTGTTGTTTGTTACGATTATTTATTTTATTTTGTTTTCCTGTTGTGTTTTTTGGGGTTTGGGGAGTATTTATCTGATGCTTTTATCTAACCTTAGCCAACTGGGAATCTAGTAACCTTCCCTATGATTCAGTAGTTGCATTTGAGCCTTGGAGGTGGTAAGATGTGTGTTTTTTGGGTGCATTATTCATGTTTTGCTTTGCTGTTATTATCTTTCTGCCTTGAGGATGCCTGAATAGGCGAAATATTAAAAAAAAAAATAAAAGACAGATATCTTCAATTTCCTGTTTTAGTTTAAAGACTTAAGGTTTTTAGTTGGAATTGTTCCACTAATGTATTAATATTTTTTTGTTTTTCTGTGTGGATTGACTATTGAATATTGACCAGAAGCAACGGTGGATACAAAATTGGGATACCGCAGATAGCATCTCTACGCTACGATGTAACTAGGCTGAATTCACTTCCGATTGGAGTTCCGATGCAATATTGATGTTCGAATCACAATATTCCAAATGCCCTAATTCCATTCATAATTAAGGAAACGCACGCTACCATGATTCCATAACATCTGGTTTATTTAGGCAAGAATTGATTTCGAACGGTAGGAATTCATCTGAATACGGTTAAGGTAACGGAGGCCCAAGTAAATAAGCGCATACTTAATTAAACTTGTTTGCAACATAATTATCTGATGAGGCCGATACCCTTTTATACACTATGTTAACTGAATCGTCATTCGGAAAAGACGTAAAATGGGAATCCTAAGTCTGTGCGACTTCAGGTAGTCGTTAAAATGTCGGACTTCCACTGTAGCCATAGCAGCATAATGTGACATTAAATGAATAAAAACCAAACAAACTTAAACAAATAAATGCAAACAAAACTTATCTGTAATGCTGTCTGTCTTAGAACTTCTTAATTTTCGAGACTAATTTTGTTGGATGTTAAAATAATAATAATAAAATTATATATTTAAAAAGGTAATTTTCAAAAACACTATTGAATTCTGATACATATAATAATATTATATACAAACAATATTGATAATGGATTCGTTTTGCCTTACAAGATCAAATTTTAGGAGGCCAATTGATTTTGTTTAGTTTGTTATTTAAATTACGCCACGGGCTCTACCAAAGCATCGAATTCCTCTCGTATTCAATCCTTGCAATCCAAAATCATTCGCAAAATCTTAAACGCTCCTTATTTTGTCACAAATAAAACCATCTATAAAGAACCTTAACGTTCCATATGTTACCGATTTAGCCCATTCCAGATACCTATCATTCCATAATAAACTCCAGGCCCATCCAAACCCACTAGTTTCCATCCTTGCATCCAATTCCATCCCGGACAATCCTCCTAGGCGTCTGAAGAGAAGATGGGCTCGGGAACTTATATCATAGAAATGTTATTATAGTGCTGCCAGTGGGTAGTGCCTCTACATGTCCTTTCATCTATCTAGTTAGTCATATAGCCCATGTACTAGATGTATATATTACAGTTGTAAAATTCAATAAAATAATTTTTAAAAAAAATTACGTCACGTTTATTGTTGAATACACAACTAACGCTCAAATCTATTTGAATAATTATATTGAAATCATGAAGAAAAAGAAATTACTTTAATGAAATGTAATTTGGCTTGTCCATTTAATGGTATTTTTTGGTGAACCAAAAGCGAAACATTATACTTTTAAAGTCGTATAGGAATGTTAATTATTATTTTTTTTTTTTAACATCTAGATAGACTAAAGATAAAGAATTCTCAAGACAAATCCTTTTATTAAGCTATAAATTAAGTCTAGTTTTGAGTTGAAAATAGTTGACTGGATAATTCTAATGCTGGATTGATTTGGTGAGGGGGTGCAGTCAAAGATAAAACAAAATAAGTTTAAATACAAATATTTTGTATTATCTTTTACTGCACCCCCTCACCAATTCAATCCATCATACGTGTACTTTTCTTTTGTAATTAGTTTTAATAGTCAGTCGACAGTTAAATAGAAATATTGTTGCATACATTTTTTTGTAAATTTATATTACACTTAGATAATAAATTAAGACGGAATAGCATAATAAAAATTTATTTGTAGAAATAAAAACAAATCTGTAAATTACTCGCTACAATCCTGAAATCAAATATGGAATGAAAAAGTAAAATAAAAAATGACAAATTAAAACAAATAATGTTTAAATATTTAAAATAAAATAAAAAAAGTTCCACTTCAGCATTAACAAAAAAAATTGAACATAATTAAAATATCATGATAATTAGGCAGATATAATGCAGGGGGGATTAATTAAAATTTTAATTAACCGGGGCCCTCCTGTTTTGTTTAAAAAAATATTTTAAAAAACAAACAAAAAATGTCAGATTTTAAAAAATATTTTATTTTGAATTATACCTCTAAACACCGAAATCGTATTAAATTATTTAACAACTAAATTAGGTCACAACATTATGCTTCTCTTCATTAATTTATTACTCACATATCTGGGACAGCCGTACATAACATACGTGTTCATGTTTTAAGAGATGGGTATTTCATGTTCACACGCACGCATCGGAGTGTCATATAAAACCTGAGTTGTGAACTGAGTTTCATATCGGATACAAGGTTGTGAAAACTGCTGTGCAGTTCAGCGTTTCAGATATTTATTATTTTTAAAAATAACGCGATCTTCAATCATTGTCAATTCTACTTCTATCTAATCCAGAATTTCTTATTAGTTCTTACTTTAATTTTTTCTCGGCTGTTTGCTTAGAATGATAAAATATAATTAAAGAAAATAAAATTTTACAGATAAAAACGCTGCCCAAAGTGCAAGGTATATGACATGAACTGAGCTTTTTCTGGTCAACTGATTATCTTGGTATTTTTATATTTTTCTAACACGATAAGTCCTGAAATTGCGAATTTTTCATCGGTTAATAATTCACAGATATTTGGGAGAACAGTGAAAGGTATTTTTTTTTTCATGAAGATTACATAGAAATGAAGGGGGCACAAACCTCCAATAAGTTCCAGGATAAAATTTGGACCGGGACTGAACTTGAAGGGCTTCGCCCCGCAACACCTGCTTTTGGGGGCTTCACCCCAAGGGCTTAAGGCCGAGGCTAAGGGCCGTGCTAATTTC
This sequence comes from Troilus luridus, assembly GCA_964056705.1. NCBI lineage: Eukaryota > Metazoa > Arthropoda > Insecta > Hemiptera > Pentatomidae > Troilus > Troilus luridus. The sequence continues at coordinate 29,657,698 of OZ057417.1, read as the reverse complement.
ATTGCTTCAACTGCTTATATTCTTTCAGTACCTTACTAAGGCTTCTCTCACGGTGTTACTCAAAGAATATGGAGCTATAACTGTGATCCATGTATTTTCTCAAAAGTAAAACTTGGTTGGATTACATATATAAGAAGCTCATATTATTTTTAAACATTATCTAAAGTTACGAAAACCATAGCGCATGCTCCCTACTATGCCCCCAATGAAATCCTACACCAAGACCTTTTCATCCCTTTTGTCCCTAAACAACAATCCTGACCTATACCTCTACAACCAGATTCAGTTTTCATTTCGGTCTGGGTTTCAGTACATGGTAGAGACTGTACTGTTTCATGGACAACGGTTCTGCAAGGAGGTGACTTGTCCGAGGTCACGCTCAACCGCCAGATTTTTCCCCCTTATTATGGGTACCCTATTTTTATAATATTTTATAGAGTCTGGGTGGGCCCCAGGAGGGTCCTAGATCCTATATGATCCATTTTCCGCTGCAAACAGACTAAATACTAGTCACGGCCTGCTGCGTGATTTGAACCAGGATTTCCGGCATGGCAACCACTGAGCCACACCGCTCCTAAACGTTTATCATCGAATTTCGTAAATTTCACATAAACTTATCCAGTCAAGTCCTGAGAACTGTAAGCTAACGTTTTAAATAAAAACCTGCACGATAACCTTCATATCTCTTATCCAGCACCACTCATCCTTATAATCCTCCCCTGAGGTTTATTCAGCTACGTCAAAGAGACCTATTGTAAATATACCAATGGAGTTCTAGGATTGGCAGCTTCCCCAATCACCTAAGCGTCTGCGGCTCTAGTGCTCTTATTCATCCTCCACTGGTCTCAACTGTGACGTGATGGGAAAGAAGCGCTGGGATCTCCAATGGCCCTGCTTTGCTCTCCACATGGCAAAGATGGAGCTTTGGTCGGACATCCATAGGGCAGTGTATAAATAATGTATATATATTTGTATATGATCCTAGATCTGTAATGGGGTCATGATTGTGGCAGATTGCATTATGTTGCTATCTCATAAAAGAATTGTTCCAAGGGAAAAAAATGCATGGAAGCAAGAGTAAAGTTCTAAAAAAACTGAATCACACCACTTTCTTAAATTTGAATAATTATCACAAAAAAAAAAATACATTGATTTAGTGTTCTATCATCGTAAAACCATACCGGCCGGAATTGTTTCAAGTTCTACTAAGTAGATCTATTTATTTTTTATTTATCTATTCTGAAATAAACAAATAAAAAATATACATTTTAATAAGCATTTATTTTATCGTGCCAACATTTCATTCAAAGACGTAGGCCATCTTCAGTGCTAGGAAAGAAACATACAAAAATACAGATTTTTCCTAGCACTGAAGATGACCTATAACTTTGGCCGAAACGTCGGCACAATAAAATAAGTTATGTTTATTTTGTGTTATCATTGGCTGCACCCCCTGAATAATTCAATCCATCATTAGAATTATCCAGTCAACTATTTTCCACTTCAAGATAAAAATTATATATTAAACCGATAAGAAAATAAGATATTTATTAGGAAAAAATTGGATGTTACACGCTAAGCATAGAGCTCTTGGCCCTGAGGTCGGCCGGTGTGGGTTATATGGGATGGAAAGTAGCCCGCGCCGCGAAATAAAAAGATATTGCTTACCTATCCACGGGATGAGTGGGCCCAATCTCGACGAGAAGGAAACCCCATGAATAATTCACGAGAGCTTCCCTATCCGGCTAAATGTATTCCCGATTTATTTGGCCTGTAGCGGAGGCAAGTACGGTAGCCTCCATCCTGTATACACTGTCGGATAAAGCTCTCTCTCTATTATCCGTAGCTCTGGGCACAGTCAGCAAGGTTCGGGGATACAGATGGAGGATCAGTTCGTTTCGATGATAAGCCGTTCAATTTCGATGAAGTTTTTGATAATGTAGGAACTATGCGTTCAATACGCCTTAAAATATTTGAATAACATAATTGGTCATTTTGATTTAATTTAATATACAACTGATGAAGGATCCTGAAGGGTATTTCCTCAATTAAGGGTATCCACTTAATGGGTGAGCCCCAAGATAGTATGCAGATCCCATACGGACTATCCGTGGCTGTTAATAGATTCAAAAATTTATCTGTCACAGCCTAATGAACTCAGGATCTTCAGCATGGGAACTCAGTACTCCAGCTACCACCCTACTCAAATTAATTGTTAACAAAACAAAAAAATAAATGGATATAGGAGCAATAAAATAGTACCTTATTATACCATAAGTAAGGAAATTCGTGTAATAGGAAATGCAGGAGATTTTTTTATGTAGGTAGAACAATTTGAATAAAATAAACAACTCTTTAACCTGTTAACCGGGGAATTCCCTTCTTAACTGCACAGCATATAACGGGCGCGAGCACTTTCAATAGGACATATCAGTACGTAATTTCATATTATTATTATTTTTTTATTTATGCTTAAAATAAATGAAAAGACTATGAAATATATACGTTTTCGTTTATTTATATATATATAGCACAAAGAAAAAGGGCGCAACGCGAAATATATTTCAAGTACGTATTCATATGTCCTACCCGTACACGTTATTATTTACGTTTGACGTATTTATACGTTCCGATCGGTTAGCAGGTTAATAATGCTAAGCAATCTACCTACATTTTTCCTGTTAATATTAAAAAAAAAAAAAGGAATAGAAAAGTTTGGCGATCGAACAAATGCTTTCCACTGAGCAATTCCAATAATATCATCACGATTTTTAGGAGAATTGTCATCTCCTCATTATTTTGGATCAAATCTCAAGTGGACTCCTTTACAAGTCCCTATCGAATTTATTTTCCATTATAGTCTATCTTGAGGATGGACTAAAATGTTGGCAAGTAGTAAACAAGTTTGGATTTTTTGTTTAAAATAACTATTTTATGACTGCGCACCTGACCGTTTACTACATTACTTACGATATGCACGTTCGTTCATTTCATCATCGATATCGCCATAGTCTGTTTATTAATACTTTATAGTACAGTAGTCCATTTTTAGGCCTCGTGAAGAATCGTTAAGGGCTCGAAATGACCTTTCCAGTTCATAAGTAAACGATCGGTGCATTTACATTTTTTTTTTCTCGAGAACAAGAAACCAAAACGTGGAACGAACTGGAAAAAGGAGCTTTGGTATGGAAATAGTCCTGCTCTAGAGGGATCTACTTTCCGAAGGACAAGGGATACTAAGAATTAATGAATACTAATTTACAAGGCAGGAATATTGAACGTTTCCAAGTATCATAAATAATTCACCACTACGACACATGAAGGATCTTGGGTTCAGTACTTGCTGGAGACTATACTGTTTCTAAGACAACGGATATGCAAAGAGGTGACTTGTCCGAGGTCGCAATCAACTGCCAGATTTTTTACCCAATGAACGGTACACGCTTTATAGAGCTGGGTGAGCTCCAGGATGGTCTATAAATCCCACAGAGGCTGTTAACAGATTCAAATATTTGTAAGTCACACCAGGACTTGAAACCGGGATCTCGAGCATAGCGACTCTGCTCTCTACCACTGAGCTACCACGCTCTCTTATTTTCTGAGTACTAAGGGAGTTCAGTGGCTCAGCTGTAGAGAGTTGGCATGCCGAAGGTTCTGGGTTCAAATCCTGCTCGCTGACAGACGTTAATGTAATCTGTTAGCAGCCGGAGATGAAGCCTATATGATCTAGGACCATTCTGGGGATCACCCAGCCTCTATAAATCGAGTACCCAAAATATGGGGCGTGGTTTAGGAACAAATCACCTCCCTGCGGAACCGTAGTCCAAGAAACAGTACAATCTCTACCACGTACTGAACTCAAGGCCCCTTCATGGGTTGTAGTGGTACAGGTTTTTATTTAATCGAAAATAGTCCGAAGAAACGAAAATTAAAGAAAATAAATGTTTTCAAGTCGTTGGGATAGAATAAAATTTACTTAAATGAATTCAATAACCAAGTACTTAAATATAACAATTTAAGGTCTTCAGTATAACATTGCTACGACTTTATTATATTATTAATATATTTTCAACAATTTTAAAAAGAAACTCATTGTAAGGAGGAGGAGAGAGGAGTGCCGAGAAGCTACAATAAATAAAAAAGAAAAAACTAATAAAGCTAAAAATAAAGAGTAACGCACAAAAGGAGAGGATTTGAAAGGAACGCATTATCTGAATAAGTGACTAATAGCAAATTGGATCCGGACAGCAGGGCCTTGATTAGAAAGAAAAAAGAACAAAAAGATGAAAAATGGGGGAAGATTTATCTCCTTACCCTAAAAAGGATGTAACAGGGAACAAGTACCAACACCAAAAAAATGTTCTTTTTTAAGATAGAGTTGAGATTAAACAATTTTTAAAGAAAAAAAAACCTTGTAGGGCACAATCCACACCTAAACATATCTTATAGGCTCATCTTAATGCGAATTTATAATTTATAAAAGCTTGTTGGAGAGGTGTAACTCGGTGTGTTGCTGTGCTGTAATTTAATCTGTAAATAGCAACTGAAGATCCTCGTGGGACTCAGCTCAGTCAGCTTCTATAAAGAAGTTTCCCTTAATTAGAGGAAACAATGGCGGATTAGCGTGATCTGGAACAAATCACCTCCCTGCACAACGGTTGTCCTAGAAATAGTACAGTCTGTCCCATCTAATTAACCCAAGACCCTTCATGGGTTGTAGTAGTTTTTTTTATTATAAAATAACATTGTAGTTTTATAACAATAACCATTATTGAATTATTTCTAACTAGCGACTCACCCAAGCTTTGCTCGGATAATAAGGGATATTATGCCTACATAATTTGTCTGTGTAATTTATTTTTTTGTCACGTACCGGCCACTAAGGACCACGTGAGTATCATTGGTTAGGCCTATTTGGGAGTCTTGATTTTCTTTCTTCCCATCTCAGCTAATGTACTTTATTATATAGAAATTATAAAAATAAAAACGAAACCAAATATTTCTTTATATACGAATTTATTATTTTGGACGTTGGATAATTGCACGGTATTAGGCAAGCAGCGTCTTCGGTGAAACCATCGATAGTCCAACCCATTTACACAAAACCTCGACAAATTACCTAAACCTCCCTGGTGAATCACTCTATCTATTGGTGAAAACCGCATGAGAATCCGTCCAGTCGTTATTGAGTTTACTGTGAACAAACGCGGCCGAGGACTTTGTTTTAGATGTACAGATTACACCAAAGATGTTTCGACTATGGGGTTGAAAGCAGGATCTGTATAGTATGATGTGATTTTTAACCCAATATTTAAAAATCCTAAATGAATATTCCGGTTACTTGAAAATGTATAATAATTTTTTTATAATAAAAAGATTTTCATGGTAAATTCAATAATATAGGTGCTTGATATTATTTCCTTCATTCAAAAACCTGTACCATTCAAACATGAAAAGTCCTGGGTTCAGTAAACGGTAAAGACAGTTCTGTCTCTAAGACAACGATTGGGTAGGTAGGTGATTTGTTCAAGATCGTGCTCAAACGCCAAATGTTTCTCCCAATTGATAGTACAAGCTTTATAATGGCTGTTTGAACCCCAGGAGGGTCTGTAGATTCCACTGAGTCTATCCGTGGTTGTTAATAGATACAATAATTTATCCACCACAACCGGATTGGAGCCCCGTTGCAACTCAGCACTCCACACACTGAGGTACATCGCTTCCTCCTTCATTCTGTCAAACGTATATTATTATTTAATTTACCAACGAAATAAATGATATGCTAAATAAAAATAAGATAGAAAAATTAATACCGTAATTAAAATTACACGAAATTAAGAGGATGTTTAACCCACAGAAAAGTTTCTGTACAAAAGTTGACTAAACTTTTTTTTTTAGCTTTGAAACTGATGCATTAGAGATTAACCTGCATTCCCATTTTTCACGTGTAATATAAAAAAAACGTGAAAAGTTTGTTTGATCAGAAAATGGTGTGTTTTGTAGAATTCTAGTTTCTGGCAATCCCTTATAATGGACGACAGCTACGCTTTTTCATTCCTCAGTCAGGTCAACAGGTAATCCTTTTTTTATTGTTGGTGTATATTTTTTAAATTGTTTACATAAAAAATAACCATTTAATTAATTAAATAAAAATCGTATTTACTAAAAAATAACTATTATATTCCATACCCCAAGAAAAAGGAATGAAAGAAAATTAACTTTTCAAGCCGCAGTATAGAATTAACTTAGTTGGTAGTTTAATTGGCCAAAGGTTTTCGATATAAAAGTGCTAAAATTGTATAATATTATTATTACTACAATAACCATTTAACTAATAAAATAAATAACTAATTTATTTCTACATTCCATTCAATTATTTAAATTCTCTATATCTTCATCTCCCTCAACCGTTAGTTGGATCCAAAACTGATTTAATGTCTTTAAAACTAATATATGTATAGATTAGCTGTGTGAATATGCTCTAGAAATTATGTAAACATTCATTGCGAAATAATAGATTAATTATATAAGAAATAGAATAAAAATTTACTTACTTGAAGGGTCGTGTATCCATCTCTTTTTCTCTGTGTGTTTTAGGCTGTTTCGAGATTCATCCTGGACAAAAAAACATTAGAGTCAGTAATTATTAAATTTATAAAATATATTATTTACCAACATGTGAACACGACATCATCATCATATGTCCAGGTAACTAATGTTTTTTAAAATAATTTATTCATTGAAATTTACAACTATATTATAACAATACAACAAGTAAATGACAGGAATGGTACATATTGGAATGTATTAAGACAAGTGGAGAAACTACACCCTGTGATAGTACTCGAGTAACAAGTTCAACTTAGAAGGTCACGAGACCATCTTCTTTTCAGATGTCTCGGAGGATTACCAGGAAATGAAGAAGTAGCTAGGTTTGTATCTAGTGGGGAAACAATAAGATTCAAAAAGTAAGATTATAATACAATAGGAAAAAGTCCACAAACCAAAGCCTCAAGTCCTTTGCGTGATACCAGACAACCCGTGTGCTAGAAATAGTACGTCTCTAATATGTATTATTGTTTATTTGTGCCTTAGCTTCTTATCTTCCTAAAAACGCCAACTGATTGACATCTGAGGGGTAGACCGAGGCGTAGGTGGGAGGATTGCGTTAAGATTGATCGGGCAGATTTGGGTTTGGGCAGTGGTCCGTGGACGGAAGTTTCTAAACAGAGATTGGTTGTATCGGCATCGAGCCTTTGGGTTCGCTAACCTTATAATTATTCTTCCTTTCATTGCTTTCATATATTTTCAACCTACCATCATGGGTTACACTACAAGGAGATATTAGTTGGATATGATCTTGGTAAGCGATTTTTTCATCTCTAGAAGATGGACCTCGGCAAAAGTTTCAATTTCCCGCCTTACTTCTTTTCGATCGGAAGGCAGTTTATTCTTTCGTCCCGGGTCGAGCGAAGACCTCTCTGCAACGGGAAATGGAATAAAGCAGACTTCGAGTTGTGGGGGGTGAGAGGGGGGTATTCAATCTTTCGCGAACTTCCCCCTCCACAATCTCCACCCCCTCTCCAAACATCCATATCTCCCCCACCCTATTCTCCCGTCAAATCATATATGTATAGATTAATAAGGTTCCAGAAGCCTGGCTTCACGCCTTCGCTTCCAACGCCTTTTCCATCTCGGAATATTTCTTTACAACTTTAAAGCCTTATCGAAAAAGCAGGACCGTGTAATTTTTTTATGCCTCAAGCGAAAAAATTTTATTCTTAATATTTTTACAAGTGAAAAGCAGTATTTATCCAAACAAACCAGCTAGACTGCACCATTTCACCAAATGTAAACCCGGGAAACTTAAGAAAAGATGGTCGGGATGATTTTAAATTTAACAGTTGTCACAATAACGATTGCAAAAACAACTAAAAATATTACAATTATAAAATTTTATAAGTACAAAAAAAAATGAGAAAAGTCAAGGATTAATCATTAGTAGAATTATGTGTAGCAACTATAAAATACTGTCCACGTACAACGACCTGATAATATAAACAATACCGAAGTATCGAAGGCATCATAGCGGATGTCGGACATATTAAGCGTTGGCAGTCACAAGGTTATATATGGTTCTAGCTTCGAGCCATGCGGATATTAACGTCGGAGAATAATGAGATAGTGTTTCTCCCGATTAGGGTGGTTTGGATCTGATGTTGTTGGAAAGTGGTCAATATTGACTGCAGTCTCCTTCATTCTCTCATTTGTAGGTTTGATTTATTTCATCCTAATGTCCTGTATTGAAGCAATCATGGTTCTAAAGTCCTAAAGTGCAGTAATTTACACTTTCTGATTTACCCTTATACAAAAAAAAAAATAGAATACAAAATGCTAAGAAATTTAGGGCGATTTTTCAGCTTTATTTTCCCTCATCACTTAGAAAATAAAATCATAAAAAGTAAGTTTGCATGATATAATAATAATAAGCCTTAGGGAACCTGATGGCTCGATTACAATACCATCGATCTCTCCTTACAAACTTTCTTCCAAGGACAATTACCCAAACCCAAAACTGCCAGATCACTCTGAACGCAATCTTCCCATCTACTCCTCACCCATTTACCATTCGGCACAGCGCTTAGTATCTTATTAGGACTCCGTACGTTACTCAGTTCAACAACTTTACAAGCCCATCTTAATCTTCATGACGCTATGACTTAAATGATTTAACCAGGTACATTCTCCACAATTCCGCAATTCTAATATCCTAAAGTCTCCAGTGGCCTCATCTTTTTTTGAGCCGAATATTCTACGTAATATCCTAATTTCGAATATCTTATGACGCTGTTTATCCTTTAGCGTTAACGGCCACGTTTCACATTCGCAAAGAAGAGATGAAATTATGATAGTTTTTTAAGTTCTTATTTTTAGATAGCGCCACAAAAGACGCGATTAACAAAAAGAATTTCATGTCTTCATTCCCAATCTTAGAATAAATCAATACTGAATCCTTTAACTCATAACGAAAGGTAAAATTTATGAATGCAGAAGATTTGGAAGGGAGGTGATGTCATGGCTGAAGAACATTCGTGAATGGGTGGAATATGCTGTGCAGAACAACAGTTTATTTTATCCGAAAATCTCGCCAATGTAATTCCCAACGTTAGGTTGGACTGATGTGACTGATATTTTCAGTGAAATAGTTAATGCCATAAAATTAAATTTCATAACAATGCAGTGGTGTTGGAAAAGCTAATTTTCAACCGACTTATTCAATTTTTAAGGGCGTTTATCATCGATAGAACAGACCATTCTCTATTTTGTTAATCCTTTTAAACTATTTTATTATATTAGTTGTTGATTTTATTAATTTTTAAATATTTTTATTTGAAAAGAAAAGATATGTCCAGGACCGGGACTCGAACCCGGGTCTTCCAGATCGCTTGTCTGGGACTCTACTAGGGACTCTAGGATGGCTCAGTTGGTAGAGACCCGGGTTCGAGTCCCGGTTCTGAACATATCTTTTCTTTTCAAATAAAAATATTTAAAAGATCCTTTTAAACATACCAAAAATGTTATGTGTAAGTCTTTTTAGGGTACTATGTCCGATTGGACGATGCTACTGTAGGAATCCTGAATTTTGCCTATCCAGATGTAATTAGGATAGGGATCTTGAACGAGAACCTGACATAGCACAGGCTCTGTACAACCATTTTACGCCCCTTTCGAAGGACGGCATAACCAAGGATTTTTTTACTAAAATCCTAGATCGACCGGCCAAGGTGCGAACCCGCTGCTTTGAGCACTAACAACTTCTCCCTTAACAAAAATGTAATCCGATTGCATTATTCTCGTTACGCGGATGATAAAGAAAATTAATGATAAACTCACTAATTAATATTAAACTTTAAATATTTTATTTTTTATCATTGATTTTAATATTTTGCAAAAATATTCTTCCTTTATCTAGTTAAAACTTCCTTGTTGGAAGCTAGCCAATCAAAACAGGCCAGTTTTTTTTTTTTTCCTCGAGGAGTAATCTTTTAAATTTAATGACTTTGCTCCTTATAGTTACTTCCAGTTGTAATTTAAAGGAAACTCTCTTTATCAATTTAAGTGAAACCCTGCGCTAAAAAGATTTTGAGCTCTTTGTTAAAGCCTAATTGGAAAGATATTGTTCATTGATGTCCAACATCCAGTTCCTCATCAAAGCCGTTTAGTGTTTCCTTTGTCAGGGAATATTACATATATTTTCGTTTTAATTGATGCTTACTGTTTCGAATCATTTCGAACTTTGTCTTATATTATAAAAAAAAATTTCGTTTACTCTGCCGTTGATTTTTTTAATTCACTAATGTCTAACGTGAGCGTTAAACACTGAAGGATTAACAACGACTTAAGGTAATGCGTTGAATGTCCCAAAAAAAGGAAAGACAAAGGTAGCCTGCTGAAGTTGATTGTTAAGAATTCCTAAAAAGTTAATAAGCACTGTAACGACTGAGAAACGTCTGAGGAGTAGAACAAGGCGTAAGTGGGAAGATTCCGTTGGGTATTCAAACGTATTTGGGTTACGGCAGTAATCCATGGATGGAAGTTGATAAGTTGCAATTGATGGTATCGTCTTCGAGGCGTTCCATAAGCCTTCTCTTATTACACTTATTATTATATTTATATTATAATTTTCTCAACTTAGACAAACGTCTAACTTGGAACCCTCACACAAGACTGAAAAGACAAGAAACAGCTAGACGCTTCCGACTACTTCAGCACATACTAGACAAACGCTCAAAGCTTCAAATCAATTACAAAAGACTTATTTATGTTACTGTTATAAGACCTATATGGACTTATGGAATTGAACTATGGGGCTCCACCAAACCATCAAATTCCTCTCGTATTCAATCCTTGCAATCCAAAATCATTCGCAAAATCCTAAACGCTCCTTATTTTGTCACAAATAAAACCATCCATAATGACCTGAACGTTCCATATGTTACCGATTTAGCCCATTCCAGATACCTATCATTCCATAATAAACCCCAGGCCCATCCAAACCCACTAGTTTCCATCCTTGGTTCCAATTCCATCCCGGACAATCCTCCTAGGCGTCTGAAGAGAAGATGGCCTCGGGACCTTCTATAATAGAAATGTTATTAGAGTGCTGCCAATGGGTAGTGCCTCTACACGTCCTTTCATGCATTTATTTATTCATACAGCCTTTGTACTAGATGTATATATTACAGTTGTACAATTCAATAAAATAATTTAAAAAAAAAAAATTATAATTTTAAATTCTTCTTCTTTCTTCTACACTACGGAACTACAGCCTGTTCCGGTCCTTAGCCTCTTCCAAGCGAATCTTACCATTCCCTGCCTTGTGCCTATTCCTTCCAATTAGATATAGGTTTGTCTGGCTGAAGCATCCTTGTCGACTTGATCTTACCATCTTTTCTTGCGCCTTCGAGCCTTGCGTACTCTAAGGGAGTGGCACTCCAGGAGTCTCCTTGGCATCCCACTTTCATTCACCTTCGCTATATATCCAGCTCAATACAATCGGTTATTGTATGTGGAACGTTTCAAACAAGAAAAACTACTTGTAGGACACTGTACATCATGAAGATACTTGGGTACAGTACATATCCCCCTAGGTCGATCTATTGTCGTTAACTGATTAAATAATTTATCCACCACACACGGATTCGAATCTGGGTACTTAGGTTCAACAACTGAACGTTTAATCCCAATATCGTAAATAAAAATCTAGCTGTATTTCATTTTTCATCCTTTTTTTCAGTATGTTGAAGGGACTGTACTGCTTCTTATAAAACGGTTGTGCAGGGAGATTATCCTAGATCTAGGATTTTCTAGGATTCCGGCATATATTGTGTACCCACTTTATAGAGGTTGGGTGAGTTATACGATGGTCCTAGATTCCATAGGATGCATCTCCGACCGCTAACAGATTAAATACAAGTCTTTCAGCGAGGATTCGAACCCAGGCATGGCAACTTAGCGCTCTACAACTGAGTCCCATTTCATAAAATAAAAACTAATAACACTACCCCCTTCTCTCTTTTTAGAGACTCTATTAAAATCTCTCTACTAAAAGGAATGCTTTTAATAGATTAAATTAAATCTACCGCGGCCGTATTTGAACCTGGGACCTTCGGCACAGGAACTCAGCGCTCTACCACTGAGCCACTCCACTCCCTATAGAGTAATTATAATTATTCCTCAACAAATTCATTATTAATAAACTTAATCACATTAATTACCCATCCCTTAAAGTTAGACTCTGCTGCTCCGAAATCACCCGTGAGCTCCAGAGCAAGGGACAGCCTCCGCAGAAAGTCTAGTTCGAAATGAACTTATGGAGTTGGCTCAAGTTGGAAGCGCAATTTTGTGGCCGTACGTTCAGGTTTCGGGACAGTGGCTTCCAACTTCGTTAACTTACAGCGGACTTTCATTGACTTGAGTATAAATTGTTTGTTCCAGGGTATGTGGAATGCTGGGGAATTTACTGCTTGTTAATATTTGCGATTCAAGAGATATGCAGAGTTATATAGTGAACTAAAAATGTACGTTTTATTTAAGTTGAAGGGAAGAGAGAATAAGAAAATTCTAAAGATATTTAACTCTCATAATGTCATAATTTTCTTATTTTATGAATTGATATTATTACAAATAATGGATCATAAACCACATACAAATACATTAATGGGTGTTCAATAACAATAAAATATAAAAGAATCCAGCAGAATGCAACTAGAAAAATAAAAAAACACTTAAGTTTTAAAGGGGAGCCGGGTATCTCAGTGGTGATGGTTCTAGGTCCGAATCCGAATATGAACAGGAGAAAAAATATTTAATCTGTCAACTGCCACGGATGGACCATATGGGATATGCAGACCCTCCTGGGACTCACCCAGCCTCTATAAAGTTTTCGTACAGAGGAAGGGGAAGCTTTCTCTACAAAGTGCTGGACCTAAGACACTACAAGGATTATAGTGGTACTGTATTTTTTTTAACTGTATCGTTATTTTTATTGTTGGCTAACAATATTGGATCATTAAAACTACCAAGATTTCTTCCAAGACATATATATGGTTGATATCTTTTTTGTTGTTACCGGACTAATATTTAGCATCTTGTTTGTCTATTCATTTAACCACACCTCATGCTGCTATGGCTAAGCGGGCAATACAGTGGAGTACTGAATTTCACCAATCCAGGTATCATTAGGATAGCGATCTTTAATGAGTGTCTGAAGCAGAACCTCGGGATCTCGATTTTTCGTTCCCTCCGAAGGGCGGCATAATCAAGTTTTTTTTTTCCTTTAAACAATTTTAAGACCACCTGTCACGATACGAACTCGCAATCTTGAGCATAGAAGGTTGTTGCACTAACCATTACACTACATGTGACTTCTACCACCTTTGCAAGTCTTACCTAAAAAAAAAATTGTTTTGTTGAGCTTATAATTGTACAATCTATATATCTATATAAGTGTCCAATAGATACATATTAGATCAGTTTTTTCAGAATAGATTGGATTTTGAACGATTTGAGCTCAACCATAACAGCACATAGAAATAATATATACATATGTATAAGAAGAGTACCATCGTCAGTTAAAATAGGGAAATGCCAAAAGATATATAGTTGATACCTGGCAAACAATTTTACTTTTTTTTTTTTGTTGCTTAAAATAGTAGAATCTCTAACTTATACTCTATCAAATAGGTTTGTAGAAGTTATGTTTTTATTTTTTTTTATGTGTCATCAATTTGAGATTATCCAAAACACTCCCAACCCTGTACCACTACAACTCATGAAGAGTCTTTGGTTCAGTACGCCGAAGAGACTGTACTGTTTCTTGGACAACGGACCAACCATAACAGCACATAGAAAAAACATATAAATATGTGTGAGTAGAATATCATCGCCAGTTGATGTTCGGAAACGACTAAAGGTATATAGTAGATACTAAGTGATCCCTTATACATGCCTTAGAAGGGAGAGAGCTGATAAAGGACTTGGAAGGGCTCACAAATCCCCGATAACGACGAGAGTATCGACTCGAAATGAAAACGTTGGCTGGGCTGGCTCCTTAGTAGCGCTCTCTTATCTTATCTCTTCGAGCATTTCCTTCAGGAACTGGGGCGCAAAACTGCTACTCTGCGTCTCATCTATTTTACCATTTAATTTCTTGCATTCTTAGGATTTTTTTTACTATATTCACCCACATATTATATCTTTTTAAAAGCCTGAATCTTGGTTAATTAATTTGTTAGTTTATGGTTCTATGGCTAATCGGACGATGCTAAAGTGGGTATCATAAATTTTGTCTATTTAGGCATAATTAGGATAGGGGTTTCTAACGAGTACCTGACACACCATTTTATGTCCCTTCCGAAAGACGACATAACCAAATATATTTTACTACCTTTAAAAAATCATAGATCCAACAATGTTATATATATGATGAGAATTATTGATATTACGGTTTATAGAATTGAGAAGATATACATCTATTTAAACAAAGCCACTTTCTGTTGGTATGGCTGATCCTATGATTGCTACAACAGGAGTCCTAAATTTTGCCTATCCAGGTATAATTAGGAATAGGGATTTTTAACGAGTACTTGACACAGCACAACCTTGGGACCTCCATTTTACACCCCTTCCGAAAGATGGCACAATCAAATATTTTTTAATCCCTTTAAAAAAACATAGAGGCATCTACCGGCCTGCGATCTTGAGCATAGAAAGTTGTTATGCTAACCACACCATAGCTGACCATACGGTCTGAACGTTATTGGAACTGAAAAGAAGAAACTACCACATACATTTTTTCTTTCTTTCTTTCTTTTTATCCCTTCGACATACAATGAAGTCCGGGAGACGTCCATTCATTTCATTTGGAAACGTCAGGAATGTCCCCGGAGGGCGTGGTCCAGTAAGAATTAAATTGTCACATTATTTCATTCGCATTTCGATTCTGTTATGTACAATTTGTTAATACCATAGATTATTCAAAATATACCCGTTGATCTTTCAAGCGTGTAAAATTTAGTTTTCGGAAGTGGGGTAGCTCAGTGGTGGAGCGCCAAGCCGATGTTCAAATCCGGTTTTGGCAGATAATTTATTTTATCTGTTAACAGCCGGGGATGGATCCTGTCGGAACTGCAGACCCTCTTACGGCTCTGCCAGTCTCTATAAAGTGTGAACTCTTGATAGGGGGAAAAAGCTGACAGCTGAGCATGATCTAGGACAAGGGGTTAATCTAGTGCGGTACGTGCCTCACACTACTTTTACTTAAAAAATATTCGAGTAAGAATTATTTTCTTCACAAATTCTAAATATATGCTTAATTATTTGAATGTAAATAAATAATAAAATAACCTTGACACTGGTACTACCAATTTTTTACCGCAGTTTTACCTCAATCCACCGATTACCGCTTAAAAACCTGATTCCATAAGATCCCACATTAACGCACATCTCCTAACTACGCATCGGCCAACTCCTTACCAGCTAGATCAATGGTTATTTACATTTTAAGGTTTAATATATTCGAATGAACATTAAAAAAAAAGAGAGTTTGAATTAAAGACAAGAGGGAACGAAAATATAAAACTAACTAATTTAAAATAACTTATACCTATTAGCAATAAGGCTTGGCGAACCTGAAGGATCGACACTGATACCACCAATCTCTGCTTACAAACTTCCATCCACGGAGCACCACTCAAACCAAATCTACCAAACCACTCTTAACGCAATCCTCCCACTAACGTCCCGGTCTACTCACCCCTCAGTCGTTTACCAATCGCAATAGCGCTTATGAACATATAAGGAATTCGTACGTTACTCGGCTCAAGAAAGTTACTTCAATATTATGTATATTGTTACAACTTTTTCTATTCCAGAAAATTTCGTGGAGTGAAATATGTTTCTTCTTCTTTGCAATTTTAGTAATTCTTTTAATTTAGAAATTCTTCAGTTCTTGCAAATTAATGAACACTCCATAAGCATTCTTGGAAGTTAAATTTATTAGTGTTGAAATGTATATATAAATAAAATACAGCAACGAGCATATAAGAAATATTTTAAGAAATATACTGTGTTATGTAATTGGTAGCTGACGTGGGTGGGTGGTTGCTAGCGTTTGACAGTTTTCCTTTTTTCTCTTTGTCAAAGGCAGAAACTCTTTGACGGGGTGAAGAGGTTTCACGATTTGCTCCACCTGGTCGAGTCAAACCCTTTTCGAAACCATTTCCTTTGATACTCGCCTTAAATCGTGGAATCGAACAGAGATTCCTTTGTACCCACTCTGTCCTTAAACCTCCAATGGCTTTCAACCCCTCCCTCACTTAGCATTCAACCAAGCCCGATAAATTCGGACCGTTCAGTTCCATGATTTTTTTTTTTTTAAATAGAAAAAGTAGAAAGATTTTTGTGCAATTAATGAACCGTCTAATATATTTAGACGTTTTATATGTGGTTTGTAAAGAGGATTTTTAAAGAATTATACATTTATTTAGGAAAACAATATTCAGGCCCAAGTACTTTTTTATATTAAAAAAAAACACCTGTATCACTACAACGCATGAAGGGTATGGTGTTCAGTAAGTGGTAGAGACTGTTTCTTGGGTACCGAGCATGGTATTTTCTCTTGTTTTCGGTACCCACTTTATAGAGGCTGGGTGAGTTCTACGAGGGTCCAAGATCCCATAGGATCCATCTGCGGCCGCTAACAGATTAAATAAAAGTCTCCCAGCGAGGATTTAAACCCAGGACCTTCGGCACGGCGCACTACCACCAAGCCACTCCATTCCTTATACGTTTTCGCTTACGTTAACAGTGATTAGAGTTGCTGAGCTGAAGATCCTTGGTTCGATTTCGGGCGTGGAAGATAACTTATTTGATCTATTTACATCCATAGATGGACGGATCCTGTGAGATGACCACACCCTCCTTGGGGTAAAAAGTGGGTACCCTTAATCGGGTGAAAAACCTGGAGGTTGATATCGGACAAATATCCTCAACTGCAGAACCCTTGGTCAAGAAATAATACAGTATCTACTAAGTAATGAATCCCAGAACCTTCATGTGTTTTAGTGGTACAGGTCCAATTTATTTATTTTGTTTTGTTTTTTTATCCCATGTGATGTCTAATAATGCTTAGCATACATAATGCAACAATATTTAGTGAATCTCATATCAGTAGTTGGAATCAAATTTAAAAAAAAGAAGAAATATACTATAATAAATTTATGCTCCAGTATGTTTCGATATGTTAATGTAAGATGTTCGGTTGATACTGATTATGTCAGGTATTTATACAACCAATATAAATACTTAGCAGTGCATTAACTAATAAATCTCCTAAAAGTTTAGTAAGCATTACGTAATTGACGTCTAGACGTGATGATACCTGAAAAAAGGTATTTAATAGGGAGAAACATTTGATTTGATTTTTTTTTTTTTAAACTTCAGAAGACAGAAAAATATAAAAAATATAGTTCAAACATTTTTTAATGTAGATATTATTGGAAGGATTAAGAAATTCGTTTTTTTTTTAAACAAAGTATTTTATAAGTAAATACCGAAATAACTTGTCAAGGTTATTGAAATATACCTATACATATTATAAAACAAAGTCCTCGGCCTCGTTTGTTCGCGGTTAACTCAATAATTACTGCACGGATTTTCATGCGGTTTTCACCAATAGATAGTGATTCACCAGGAAGGTTTAGGTATATAATTTGTCGAGGTTTTGTTCAAATTTGGAATTCAAGGTTGGAATATCGATGGGTTTCATCTAAGACGCTACTTGGCTAATCCCGTGCAATTATCCAACGTGCAAGATAATAAATTCGTATATGAAGAAATACTTGGTTTGTTTTTACTTTTATAATTTCTATATAATAAAGTACATTAGCTGAGATGGGAAGACAGAAAATCAACATTCCCAAAGAAGCCTAACCAATGATATTCACGTGGTCCTTGGTGGCCGGTACGTGATAAAAAAAAAATACATTACACTGACAAACTATGTAGGCATAATATGGCTTATTGCCCGAGCAAAGCTGGGGTGGGTCGCTAGTAATTAATAAATAAAAAAATAAGTGAGATAAAACAAAACCGACGTTAAAAAAGAAATATCGATATGCAAGGAAATGATTCAATACTGGGGCGGTATGACGTTAGTACCGTATGGATCTTGAGAGAGTATTGAATAGGAACTCGGGGATTGAACCTTTACAGATTATAAACTCAATGGGGAACGAGATGTACCTTTGGATTCAAAGGTTTAGATATGTTTCAATTTCAATAGCGTTCATTGTGTACAGCATGTTGGCTCAAAGGATATTCAGATATATTCCTTTAAGTAGCAAGTAGATAGGGACAAGGAAGAAGAGATCTCAGATATTAATGATGAAGAAGGATATACTAAACATATTGAACAACGTAAGACCAAAGAACAACTCATGTAGTAATAGACAATAAGGGGTTCAGCAACAAAAGCTGATAACTCAGAAATTTCGAAATTAAATTTTCACATTTTTCGCTAGTTAAGTTAAGTAATTTTGCCTAATTAGGCACTTAGCCGCATTATTTCGTATGGTTTTAGTAAGGTTATGAACCTGAAGTTTCGGGAGCATAAAATTGATTGAATTAAATACCAAAAAATATTAAAAAGTCAATTGTCGGTATTTCCGAGTTATCCGCTTTGGAACCAGAACACCTCATGTTCGAAATGCAAAAAACTTTACTACAGATTCAGAAGAAAAAACCTGATGATTGGATTAATATTAATAATATTGTAATATAAAAACAACGCAATAATGGGAAATGTACATATTTCGGTAATACTTTCGTGAAGAAATTAACGTCTCAACAAACATTAGGAAGTATAGCAAAAGATATAATATAATTAACGTCAATAATTACTCTTAATTGCCACAGCCAATATTTTTAATCCGTTCATCAGGTGTTTCTTCTGGTTTCGAACACGTCGTCAAATTCTTTGCCTGGCTAAAATTTTAATCTCTTAAATCAGCAGAATAAAACTCCACTATTTTTTTATTACACTTATTACTTAATGTTTATAATTATCATTTTTTAATATAAATTATAAAGTTTGAAATATCTCTGTCTCTCCCCTCCAATCGCCCTTATACATTCACGATCTCAATAATTAAAATGAACAAGAACTATGAGAAAGACAAGACTGTAGGTCGTGTCGACGTAACACTGGCGTCAGAAAATGGCCGCTATCAAAAGCCACAATGATAGGAATAATTACCCAATATATAATTACGACTGTATATTCAATTTCAATAAATAAATATATCCTAGTTACCCAATGGTATTTTAATGATTTTACATATTTACAAAGTCCGCTGCGTGCGGTATTAACAATATAGGCATTTGCTATCTATTTATACACTGACATAATGGAATGCATTGCCTGATTCGCTTAGCTTTTTAGAGAAAATGTTTACATTGAAAAGCTAACCAGCTAGAATTAATTCAATTAAATGATTTTGATTCGGATTAAATGTACCCACTCCCACTTGAAAGCTTCAGTCGAACAGCTATTGTCATTGCATCAATATATTTGTATTTAATAGACATAAAATTGTATTTGTAAAGGAATAACAGGCAAGTTTTCAATAATAAATTCATCCATTCAATAATGTTTCTTAGAACTGACTCGAATAATTCTAAGTATTTTAATTATTGTTGATAAATTTATTTATTTATCGATAAGATATGAATGCTTTTAAATAAAAAGTACTTGTAAGTTTATTTTCGTTTCGAACATTTTTAAAAGTATGTATGTAACGGAATCTTAGAACTTGATTTTCGACCACTTCAAAACATCGAATTACAATAAATTGAAACTCATCACACTTCTCAAAGTGCCGATAACAATACAATCATTTAATAAGTTTGTCTCATTATCCTGATCAGGATCTTCATGACTAGCGATTTTTCATATCTGAAACAAGGTATTATTTTGACGCAAGTACACGGCTTAATCTTTCAGAAAATCATATGACTTCTAGCAGGTTCAACTGGGGAGTTTCAAATATAAAGCAAACAAATAAAAAATACACTATATACCCAATTTAGGGGTGAGCTCCAGGAGAGTCTATGGATCCCATAGGGTCGATCCGTGGCTGTTAAGAGATTAAATAATTTATCTGTCACACGCGTATTTGAACCAAGGACCTTCAGTACAGCAACATTTTGTAGAGATCTGTGCAGCTGAAGAGAAATGTGAACACGATTTTTGGTAATTTTTCCCTAGATTGTAGCTTCGAGTTGAGCCACACGTTTTAACTTTTCATTTTAATATTATATTGACTTACTACAAGTTTAAACTATTTTTTTCGTTTCATTTTTAATATTATCCAAAAATATAAACTATCGTGAGCTTTAGTATGGAAAAGAGATTATAATTATGGGAAATCAGTATACTTCGGTAATCATTTCATCTAGAAAAGAACGTTTCAACAAACATGTATCATTTATGTTTTTATTTTGCAGAGAAAAGATTTGCCCTGGCCGGGATTCAAACCGGGGTCGTCCGACTCTCCGTGATAGCGCTCTTACTATTTGAGCTACCAGGGGTCACCTCTCAGGCAGGAAAAATCCGTTCTCTTCCTTTCTTGTCCTGACTGAGAGGCGAACACTGGGAGCTCAAATGGTAAGAGGGCTGCCACGGAGAGGCGGACGACCCGAGTGCGAATCCCGCCCAGGGCAAATCTTTTCTCTTCAAAATAAAAATATTTAAAAATTAAAACAATTAATACAAAATTAAAAGCATATATCATTTATACTTCGAAAGTATAGTTAAAGCTTTCGAATTATTATATTCTTTATGAAATTATTACCGAATTCTGCTAATCCATTATTACATTCTCTTTCCCACTGAAGCTCACGATAATTTGTATTTTTGGAAAATGTTAAAAATGAAACGAAAAACTTTAAAACAGTTAAAACTTCCAGTAAGTCAACTCGAAGCGACAGCCTGCGGAACGATACACGATTTTGTGTATTATTTTCTATTATATTTTTTATTAAATAATATTTTCCATTTATGATTTTAATATATCTTCCTTGTCATCTTCTGTTTTACCCAAGATGGTGGAAAAAAACTTAGCCGGAAACTTCATACAATATCTGAATTTATTATTTATTTACTTCTTATTTACAGTTCAAAAGATAAAAATCATTTTATACATTTTTCTTTTAAACTTAATATTAAACAAAATATGAATAATTCATAGCTATCGGAAGTCCATTAAATGGAGTTTCAACGAGCGATTCAACATTGTTTAACCGAGACATTGAAAACCCGACGAGTTAACGCTCCAATGGTAAACCCGTCAATTGAGTTGTCAGTTAAAATGACTGGAAAAACCTTTCAGTTGATTTAGTCCATTTCCAGGAGTCGTTCCAACATAGTCAATCCACCCCAAGTTTGACCTTTTAAATCAGGTGCTGTAAATTAAATAACCGAAACGAATTTTTTTCCATATTGGAATTGTTAACCTATATCCTAAAGTAAAGAAATATTAAAAAAACTATAAATTGAAGAAGTTTAAATGAAGGAGAACGGACAATGAGAAATAAAAAAATAAGAAGTTTACATATTATCTTCTGATGTTTAAGCTTAAATTTTAGTAGATCATGGATAAAAAAAAAGTTAACAATAGTTATAAAAATTAAAAAATGAATAAAAATAAAATATTATTTAAAAATAAAAAACACTACTGTGTGTGTGTTTATACAGAAAAAAATATGTGTAAATTTATAATTTAAATAATGTGAACAAAATAATTTGTTAATAAAAAAATAATCATTTGATTCGATAGATCGGGTTTACAGAAAGTGGTATTTAGCAAAATAAGAAATTTATATATACAATCAAATAATTTATTACAATAATCAAAATCTATAAAATAGAAAAGTAACTTTATTCTGGGATTAAGCCCTTTTAGAATAACAAACATGGGCAGGAAAAGAAACATAATATAGCTTAATCTGGCCAAATAATAAAGCATTTATAAAGTACCAAAAAAAAAAAAAATAAATAGTACTTAAATAAAAGTATAAATATAAATAGAAGTATAAGTATAAACAAAAGTAAATATTAGTTCTATAAAGAACCAGAATGGCTATATTCAGACCCATTATCTTATTAGATATAGAATATTTATCTAATTTATTTTTCTGTTAATAAGTACTTCAAGAGCCTATTAAAACTGCTCCAAATTTAAAAAAAAACATACATAAATCATGTTTTTTTCCCAATTAATATTTAATACATTAAAAAAGTGTTTCTTTTTTTCTAATTTGGCTATTCACTCATCCAGTTACATCTGCTTAAAGTAAGTTATTATAGTTATTTTGTTATTGTTTTTTTTTCATAAAATTTGTATATGATATTTTATTTATATATTTTTTGATACGTTTTTAAAAGAATAATTGTTATTAGAGCTAACTCGCAATTTATTTTATTAATTATTTAAATTGTAATAACTATTTAATTGTAATTGTATTCTCCTCAAAGACATTCTGGTTTATAATTTTTTTGTATTGTTATTCTAAAGGGACTTATCCCGGAATAAATAAAGGCTGTATTATTGTTATTAAAATATAATAATTTTTCGGAACTTTGCCTCGATCTATTATAGTTTCTATTATAAAACAAAAAAATATATAACTATAATATAACAACATATTATAACTAGGCACGTTACAATTTATTAAACGCACTACTACTAGCACACTCCGGGCCTACTAATTACTTCCACAATTACCAGGTCACCTTATCCGTCAGGTTAAAGAAAATCGTTTTTTTTTTGCCGTATATAAGAAAAATGGCGGGCTAAATGGCTCACCCTGCTCGCCTCTAATGGCTCTAAACTGCCGAGGGTAAAAAGATTTATTTCGCTATTAGGCGACCTGTCCCATCTTAATGATATTATCGTAGTCATTATATGTTAATGATAATCACTTACTCGGTGAGATGGCTAAATAAAGTATGTATACATTTGTAATACATAACTAATACATAATAAAGAAGAAAAAACAATTTATAAAGGCATACTGGCCTCTATACAAAACAATGTATTTATGTAATAATAATAATTAAGTTTTTATTCATTCAGGGATAAGCCCCTTTAGAAAAATAATACAAAAAATAGAATATAACGCATTAGGGTAGAATACAATTACAATTACTTAATAAAATAAAATTAATTGCGAGCTAGCTCCAATAAGAATAATTATTTTTAAAACAGATTAAAAGAGAGAAAACATATATCTAATGTAGAAATACATATTTACATCCATTGGTTAGTATGCCTGAAAAAAAAAAAATATATATTATGTATAAATGAAACTACATAATAATAATATATAAATGCCTGCTAAGGAATTATGCACTTAAATTTAATTTACATTGTGTTAAATAAATTGTTTCAATGCCTATGAATCATAAAAATTGTTTTTCGTCCGGATTTTAAGAAACCAGCTGCAACGATAGAAAAGACAACCTACTGTGCCCCAGATCGCGGGTTCGCAGCCCAGAAGATGGTCTTAGGGTTTTTTAAAGGGAGTAGAAAATCCTTAGTTATATCGTCCTTCCGTTGGGGACGTAAAATGGATGTCCCGACCCCGCGATCTGTCAGGTACCCGTTTAAGATCCCTATCCTAATTAAACCTGGATAGCCAAAATGTAAGACTCCCACTGTATCATAGTCATATTAACATAAAATGACGTCTTGTGTGGAAAAAAAAAATAGAAAAAAAATATGAAAAAGTAAAAAATCTTAAGGCTCAACAAGCTTTCTTAGAATGAAAGTAAAACTGTGAATTTTTTAATTTTATAAAATTTAATTTTAATTTCATTGTTATTTAATTTAAATACATTTAATTTGATTTAAAACTATGGAATCCAAAACAGGAAAACCCATCAATCACCCACCTCCCGTACGTCACACCAAAGAGTGGTGTATTCATGAAGAAAACGAACAAAAACTCATTTATCGACTTCATTGTTCTAGCTTCTCTCTATTGTATTAGTTCAAAACGTAATAAATCTAAAAAAATGTCCAGTAACTGAAATATTAAACAGATTATTTATTGTTTGTCGATGGAGTATAATTATTTTTAATTAAAATAAAAAATATGTATATAAATAATTGTTTAAAATGAAGCATGATTATGGTTTAAAAATGGCCTAAAAATTATTAATTATATAAAGTATGCTAAATTATCTTGAATAACGATTAGTTGACCGTATAAATATGGAGAATAAACATGTTCTCAGGATGGAGGAAATAAAATATTCCATTTTTAAATATTTTTCTCTTCAAAATAAAAATATATAAAAAATATAACAATTAATAAAAAAATAAAATAAATTATAAAACATTCCATGTTTACAGTTTCATTTTTTTAAATTATTTTTTTCATTTTAATTATTTCAATTTCCAATATTTTTGTATCTCGTCTATTCAGTTTTGAAAATTACTTGTAATGTGGGTCGAAACGTTATATTCAGTTTATAATAAATATTTTATCGATATTAAAGGAATCATTTTTGGGTGTCTAACCGGAGAATTTTCTTTTCCATTTTTCCAGACGAATGTCAGACTATTTCAAGGAAAAGACATAATTTATATTATAAACATAAAATTAATGTTTAAAAAAAAAAAGTAAAAATGTCTAAAATTGCTTCTAGCAACTCGATAAAGAATATAGGAAATAAATTATATTAAATAGTTAATTTCGATTTCGTACAACTTTCTTTTTTAAGCCAGTCATAGCACATAAAGACACTGACACAGACAAATATACTCACTATTTTGTAGTGCTTAGTAATTTGGAACCGAATAGGGTGCCTTAAAGCATGTAATTCCTTCAGAAAAATTGAGTTTCGAAAATAAATAGTTAGCAAGTGAAAGAAAAAATATGGCAACCTTATTTGCTCCAGTCATTTATTTTTGTATTCATTCAATAGTTAATTGGGTGATGGTATAGCGGGAGTCCTAAATTAAACTAAATTAAACCGCCTATCAAGGTAAGTATCAGGATAAGAATCTTCAACGACACCCCAAAGGGTCGGGACCTCCATTTTACGTCCTTTCCGAAGGACAGCATAACCTAGGATTTTATATACCTTTGTTGGGCTAAGAAAATAAAATACTTGGACGTAGAAGGTTGTTATGCTTACCACTACACCACAGACAACCCTTACCATCCCGTTTTATTACGGCTTAATTATAAATGTAAGCAAAAACAAATATCAATGAATCTTTTAAACTTTATGAAATTTATATTCATTGCCAGTAAAATCCAAATTGAACTGATAGATTCGTTAGCCTTATCAGGCAGTTAACTAAACATGAAACACTGACGACCCGAATGCACTCTAATCTCTCTGGTAATTGAGGCTTACTGCTAATGAACCAAGGGATCGCCCAATCTCCACTCCTTAATTGGGGATATTAATCGAAATTAGTTAGGTTCCAAACAACTTGGAAAACTTAGCGTGTGCAGATCAATTCAATACGAGATAAGTAAGAGATAAAACGGTAGATAGCGAAGAGAGAAATTATTTGAGTTTAATGGTCAAACTTATACACTCTAATCCCTTAAAATGAATTGAGTATATTGGTGTAACGTTAAAATATAACAGATATTATAAGCTACAATTATTGATGCAATAATATTTAAATTGGTAAACCTTCAAGGCGTTAATCATGATGAAGATGATTGTATTAAACCTGATCTAAGGGAAATTTGGGCCCGTGGATGGAATATCCACCCATCACATACTTAATATTATTCGGACATAGTTTCAATAATATACTTGAAAATATTTTCTTATAATAATGTAGTAATGAGTATTTAAGTTTATTAAAATAAAGATATTGATAATGCCAGAAAATCAATTGAATTATTTCCTCGTTCTTCTTTACGTTTGATCCTGAAATCGTGAATAAAACTAATGACATAAATCTCTGGTGTGAAAGAGACAGAAGAATGAAAAAAAAAATCCCAATATCAATCTGATAGGATATGTGACAGAAGGGCGATGCTGGAGAGCATTCCGTCCCTTCTAATCATTCTATCCCGTGTTCCAAAGCCAATGAAATGATCTGACAATATTCAACGGAAAGAGGAAAAAAAAAATCTCTTCAGTATTCACCGATTTTTAATCAATCTTCTACGTGTTTGGCATTCTCTCGCACTATTCGTTAATCCAGCTACGTTTTCGCTCTACCATTTTACTTGTCGACCTTACTTGTCGAATGTTTCAAATAAGAGACATGATAATTATTGAGATAATTTTTTTTTAAATTGTTCTTAAAAAGAGAGGAGTGGCTCAGTGGTAGAGCACTGAGTTACCATGCCGGAAATCCTGGTTCAATTCCCGCTACAGGCCATGAGTTTTATTTAGTCTGTTTGCAGCGGGAGATGGATCATATAGGATCTAGGACCCTCCTAGGGCCCACCCAGCCTCTATAAAATATTATTAAAATAGGGTACCCAAAATAAGGGAGAAAAATCTGGCGGTCGAGCGTGACCTAGGACAAGACACCTCCTTGCAGAACCGTTGTCCATGAAACAGTACAGTCTCTACCATGTACTGAACCCCAGACCCTTCATGGGTTGTAGTGGTATAGGTTTTTTTTTTTAAATATATGAAAAAAATCTGGTGCGCGAATAATTAACATTTTTTAATCAAAATTTAAAATAATATTTCAGTTATTTTGAACACATTAACATTGTTTTATTTTTTCTCTAAAAACCTTTTTAACTGTTTTTTCTTTCTTTTAAGCGTGAAATAAAAAATAAAAAATATGATAAAAAAATAAAATAGCAAATCGCTAAAATATAATATAATTGAAAATATATAAAATAACAAAATGGCTATAACAACAAAATAACAAGAGATTTCGCAAGCCTTCCTTGGTGAACTGAGTAACTATCAATTCAACAAAATCCTGTTCACAGGCGGTTTTCGTACCAACGACTCTACGTCGTGTCATGTGTATACTGGCGACACAACGTTTAAGTACAAGCTCAACAGTAATTGCGGTATCTTCACAGCTGAATTGACGGCTATTCTTAAGGCCCTCCAAATAACCCTTACAACAAAAGATCAGTCAACAATAGTTTGTTCCGACTCACTGAGTGCCCTCAAAGCGTTGGTAAACACCTTTTCAGATAATCCTCTCATACAGGAAATTTACCAGGCCTTAAAACAAATAGCAGACTCGTTAAGAAAAATAACTTTTTTTTGGGTCCCCAGCCACTCAGGAATACTTGGAAATGAGAAAGCAGCATCAGAAGCCCATTTAATAGAAGAAATGGCGCTTTCTTATATCCCACCTCCAGATTTTTTTCAACGAATAAAAACAAATATCCTAAGTGAATGGTAAACGGACTTGGACATCGCTAGAGAACAATAAACTGAAAATAATCAAACCGACTATCAGTAGCTGGGCATCCTCTTCCAGGTAGTGTAGAAGAGAAGAAGTAGTTATTACTCGCCTTAGGATTGGTCACAGTCGTTTGACCCAGGAATACCTGATAACAATGAGAGACCCACCTCAATGTACACAGTATAAGGTGACAGTTGCAGTGCGCCATATCTTCGAGGATTGTCCTAGGTACAGAGGAGTGATGGAATGGTGTGGCGTGCCTCGGCAGATACAAAAGGCGTTGGGCGATAACGAACAATGTGTAAATAATACTTTAGAATTAAAAACATCTTAAAAACATCATAACATAAAAACATATTAAAAACATCAATATATTTCAGTTAATTTTACATATATGTATACACACTTATGTGTATGTGTGTATATGAGTTTTATATATATATATATATATATATATATATATATATATATATATATATATATATATATATATATATATATATATATACATCCAATATATGTATGTGTGTATGTAATAATTTACTTTCCAACAATATTCCAATTATTCATTAATGACACAAGCATGCATATATCTATAAGCTATGCATATGTATAAGAAAAATATCTATTAATATGTATAACGTTTGTGTAATTAATATATAATATGTATAATGTTTTAAACTGTCAATGTTTATATAAATAATATAAATTTCATATTATATTATAAAGTTTATATAAATATGTATAACGTTTTATTTCAATATGAATAACTTCATATAAGTTACCTTCCTATTATATGTTTAATATGTTAATATGTTTCTATTATGTGCCTAATATAGCATGGTATGTTAATATTTAAATATGTAACAATATTTTTACTAAGTAATAATGTAACAAGAATGTATATACGTAATTATGTAGGTAATGTAAATATGTATAATATCTAGTGGTATTTATGTGCATAATGTAAATATTTATATTCTCTAGTGGTGAGGGCAATAACCATTTGTAGTTGTTTGGCCTTAAAATAAAACAACAACAACAAAATGGCTATAACTAGGAGAAAACGAAATTCAAGAGGAATAAAGGCAGGATTAAAGGCAGAAAATGCTTGTTATTATTCGGTCGCAACATTACTAAGCTCGAGTATTTTGTCCTGAAATTTAAAAATCAGAATGTATAAAACTATCATCCTTCCAACTCTTCTATACTGATGTGATGAAGGACAGAGTCTTAAGTTATTCGAAAAATTGGAAACCACTATTTGGCAAATTGGAAGCAGCTATGCAATAGTAACTAAGGGGACAATATTACATGAGCTTGATATTCTCTCACCTACCAGGTAAGTGTAATCTGAGGACGTGGTATTAATGCCTCAGATATGATTATCCAGCAAATTTTTTTTTTTTAAATAAGGACTATTAACTGAGAAATGAGGGTGACTAGGTGAGGGAGAGTGAAAGTGACAATTTTTATGAAAAAAGTCCTATTGAGACAATAGGACTATTGAGAAAGTCTTATTGAGAATTTCCTTTTTGGAATGAAGATGTTACAAAGAATGAGTGCTCAATTTACAGAACGCTCAATAAGTTTTAACCGGGCTTTAGAACATGTTTTGGAAACTTAAGGTGCCTGGGGCAATATAGTAGAGAATCGATGGTGGACTAGAGGCCGGCCCTAGCTCAGAGGATACATTAGGAGGAGAAGGAAGGAAGAGGGAGTAATGGGGAGTTAGATAGCAACGGAGCAAGAGGAACCAGCAATAAAAGGAATTAACGAGGGGTCGATAGAAGCCTCTATTGCTGCTTCTGCTATTCTACTCCCTTTAGCAGTTAGCATCCGTCTTCAGTTAGCTCTCACCTGCTGAGCAATGGCCTGTCCAGTCTAGACCGTTCCTTTGCTATTCATTGCTGCGTTAATATCCTTTACTATGCGATTGAGGCTTACGCTGGTAAGATATAGTGATTTTTAAAAACAAACTATTAGAACACACAACGATATTATAACATGGTTTATTATTCCCATGGAAATCGATAGAATACCGGTTGTGTTAATTAATTATTCTGCTAACAGTATGACGGGTTGTGGCTATTGAGAGATGTGCATTAAGCCCCGGGGATGTCCTACTCTCGGAAGAAAAGAAGTTCCGGAAGACGACCGAGTTGAGGAAATGACCCAGAGAGAGAAGGCTAAAAGAATGTTATTGACAACATTATTATGTACACATCTTGTACCCCCGGGGACAAAGCAGTGAACGCCTAATTGTGTAAAAAACTGGATGCTTAGTGTGATATCGACCAAATCATCTCCCGGCAAAGCAAGCCGGCTTAGCAACAGTACGTCTCTCCCATGTACTGAACTCAACCTGCGGATTAAAACTCAAGATCCCTTAAAACTCAGACATAAGCGTTAAAACCTTTCACATGATATACTGGTACAGGTTTATGTATATGTAAATATACATATATTATTAATAAGAATTACAAACATTTTCGCAATGAAAAACTAATGTTCTTTCTACTATTTTTAATTTATTTGTGAATTATAGATTTAAGTACTATTGGTATTTTCAAGAGTTAAATTGAGCTGTAAAATAAAATAATTATTAATTCAAAATCAATGGCTGATAAATGAAAGTTTGAAACGGAGCGAATGGGAAAACAATAAGCAGTTCGTGATTGTCTAAGATATTTTCGTATCCTTAGTTAGTGTCAAAACTAGTGATGTGTCGAATATCCGTATCCGTATTCCTATCCGCGATATCCGAGGGCGAAGAAAGATCCGTATCTGTATGCGTATCCGTGACTTTTTTGGCAGATCTTTTACCTTATTAATTTTCAATACATAGGTGAAATTTTATATACACTGCAAAACTCTTAGGTATGTGTTAGTAATCCTATAAACAGCAACTTTTGTACCGCCCAACGTTGAAATGAAAAAAAAAATCAGTCTTCCTTCAAATGACCGATCAACTGATCTTAGTTTGTAGGGAGAAACGAAATTTTTTCTTTCGTTTTCGATGTTTGTCCAGAACAAAAGTTGTTGTTTATGGCGCTACTATCACGTACCTGAGAGGTTTTCAGTAAATTTATAATAACCCTGAATAAAGATTATTAGGTAGCAGTGAAAAACTATTGAGATTTAACATTTGACTCAGGCAATCCTTTCAAGGTGTAAAAAAAAATTCTTTGTGGACAATTTTATAACTCACTGCCAAACACAAACGTTGCCAATACCGAGCAGTGCTAGTCGAAAACTCGAAACATGTACCGTCCTGCCTGTTACGCAAAGCCTCAAGTGGCGACAACTATAATATCAAGTTCAAAGGCACCGACATCAGTTGAGTAAAAAAGTTAAGATCCGTATGACACCAAATATCTGTATTCGGATCCGTATCCGCGGATACACTTTGTTGAAGATCCGGCACATCACTAGTCAAAACATAATTTTAGATTGATGAACTAAGTTTTTAAAAGTCTTCTTGTACCCCGAATTACGGGGACTTTTAAACGTTAATCAAGATCGGAATACTTTTTCTTTTAACACAAACTTCATACATGTCCAAGTGAAAGTAAAAAAAGAATTGCTACTTCACAAGATTTTGAACAAAATAGTTATTACATCAAAAGCCACCTAGCTTCACCACATAGAATTGAAATCAATCAACACAACAAAAATCTCGAGTAAACTTGAAAAGAAATCGTATTCCGTAGACTGTATTAAAATGTAAACCATATCCAAACAAATTTGCTATGTTACATCAAGGTATCCAATCGGAGCTAGCGAGATCAGTGTTAGATGACAAACAGGGTCCCTGCACTAACAGAGGAACACATCACAGAATCAGGCACCGACTTAATTGACATGGTAATGAAACATCACGTCAGAGATGCGACATCCTTTGCAAGGGCAATCCGAAATCAGGCCTCATTCCGCTTCACCTGTAGGCAATGGTTCAAAAGGGAATTATCAAGTTTACTTTGCCTTAGTGACAAATATGACATTAAAATAAAAAATCTTAATATGTATGCTACTCATTTTTAAAAGGACATGATAAAAATGCCTATAGAGGGTCTCGAGTTCTTCACTTGACTAGTCCAAAAATGTTTACAAGTGATTATACCATGACGTAAGATGAAGAGTGCATGGACTGATGATGTGAGACGGGTTGCAATTTGTATTCTTTGATGTGAATTTTCTTATGGTGTATGTCCTGATAAAGCCTGCATTTTGGAAAGGTTACTTGATTTATTCCATTATTTTAGAGATTTAGCTTTTTGGGATTTTTCCTATTTCATTCTAATTTATAATTTATGTTACTTTTTGAGGTTTACCTCATTAACGGGAATGGGGCAGTTCAGTTTGAGCAATGAGCAGTTTTAAAAACAGCTTCGTGTTGAAATCCAACTATAGTATATAAATTATTTAATCTGTTAAAACCCACAGAAGAACCCCGTAGGACCTTCAAACCCTCATTAAATCACCCACCTCTATTGTGGTACACTTAGTAGAGGGAAATAGATGTAAACAGAGCTTTGAGACAGTAGAGCTAAATCTGAAACAAATCACCTGCCTGCACAACAGTTGTCCTAGAAACAATATAGCCTCTACCATGAGCCCATAACCCTTCATCGGCTGTAGTGGTACAGCTTTGTTATACTGTGCATATCTTGCTGTACTAGCACCATTTCGTTAAATACTACAGGAACACTTATAATAAATGTTTTTCTAAGGACATGATCACGGTAAATTGCATTTTACAATCTTCCATTATTTAAATTTTAATGTAAATTAAATATTTTAACAACGATTCTATTCGTTAAAGCATCGTACATCGATACTTTACAGCTTCGAATCTACTAGCTTCGCTTCAATTATCTCGGAACAAGATAAGGAGAACAGAACTTGTTTATCGTTATTGCGGACGAGTTCCGAATAAGCACACGAGCACTAAATCAGGAAGACATTACAAGACGATAAGACGGAGTAGAGAGAAGATACTGTTTGCAAGCCCGGAGACGGTAATATTTATTCCTGGCGCCTCTAAAACTGGCAGGGATCAATATTCAGACCGTCCCTTCATATCTTATTTTTTCCCTCCGAGAAGGGACATTTGCGGGGGGGGTGTCAGGACCAAGTCTCCCCCCTGCACATCCTATATCATCGCCCTATTCTCTTCTGACCGTCCGTCAAACCCTTCTTTGTCCATTTCTTTTTATTCATTAGAACGTCCATTTGTCATGAATCCTTTAATTCCTTAGGATCGGCTTTCGGTCAGGGATAGAAACTGTTATTAATCGCCGTCGATTACAGAATTCCTCATTGCAGAGGAATAAATTTTTTTTTTACTATAAACTAAATGATAGAACTTTTTAATTATGATGAATTTATTATTATATTAATTATAAAGATCGAAATTAAATAATAATTACACATGAATGACTTCAGGATGGAGTGTCAACACTCTCACGCTAAAAGGAATCATGAAATTATATAGAACCTCGGAAAAAAACCTGCACAGCAGCTACCCACGAAGGCCCTTGATATCAGGAAGTTTTTATCTTGTTCTTAGACAATTGAGAGGGGCAAAGCAAGTAGACTGGAAGCTCTATTATTATAAATGTATTAATTTAAAATTGTAATTAAAATGTGTATAAATAATACTTATATAAATATATAAATAACACCAAAGAGTATTACTGCTCACTGATAAGTCGATTTCATCATCTGGAGAAGAACCTTCCGAATTCCAAATAAATGTTTCTTACCTGAAACAATAAAAAATGTATCGTAAATTTATAAGCTATCCAATGATGTATAAAAAATATTTTATAAACAATAAAAATTTCCAGAAACAAGGATAGGAAAACAAGTACAGCTGGGAGTGTCCGAAGGAACTGCTAAAACTGTTGCAGTATGAGTGTGTGTTTGAGCACAAACAAAACAATTTACGGAGAAGTTGTTTTTCTATTTATTTAACTTAATATAATCTCGTAGTCTTTGGCTTGAAACAAAGTATATCCGCGGATACGGATATTTGGTGTCAAGATCCGCGGATACGGATTCGGTTACGGATCTTAACTATTTTACTCAATCGAAGTCGGTGCCTTTGACCTTTATATTATAGTTGTCGCCACTTGAGGCTTTGCGTGACAGACAGGACGGTACATGTTTCGAGTTTTCGACTTGCAATGCGCTGCATTGGTAACGTTTGTGTTTGGTACGGAGTTATAAAATTGTCAGCAAAGAATTTTTTTTTAAATCTTGAAAGGATTACCTGAGAGAAATGTTAAATGTCAATAGTTTTTCACTGCTACCTAATAATCTTTATTGAGGGTTATTATAAATTTACTGAAAACCTCTTAAGTACGTGATAGTAGCGCCATAAACAACAACTTTTGTTCTGGACAAACATCGAAAGCGAAAGAAGAAATTTCGTTTCTCCATACTTGATCGGTTATTTGAATGGAGTAATTTTTTTTCATTTCAACGTTGGCCAGCACAAAAGTTGCTGTTAATAGGGTCATTAACACGTAACAAAGAGTTTTGCAGTGAATATAAAATAACCATATAGAAAATTTCATCTATTTATTGAAAATTAATAAGATAAAAGATCCGCCAAAAAAGTCACGGATACGCGTACGGATACGGATCTTTCTTCTCCCTCGGATATCCGCCACATCACTAGTAGCAACATAAGCAATAACTATACTTTTATCGTACTACGAGAATGATAAGATTTCGCTTATCTCAGTACAGACAACTCAGTCTAGACTAAATTCGACTTAACCACTTATTCACCGGGGCTGTAGATATGTACGTCATCTTCTCTTTAGTCGAGCTAAAATTAAACAAACTCTTTTAAAAATGAGTCAAGATAATGCCGAAATTAAATTTAAGAGAAATAATAGAAAAAGGCAAGATTAATTATAATGACCTCGCTGGTTTATATTAGCGGAGTAATGGGACAAAGTAACGAGGTAATGAAACAGGACGAGAGAAGGCGAGGGGGGTCCGTTCATTACTGCAGTTACTAATCGCATCGCAATTAGGCGCCCACGAATTACTTTCACCCTAATTTCACAACTCATCTACGGTGGCTGTGAGGGACATCTCTACGATTCATTAGGCTGAGTAGGCTCGCAACTTATCAGGGCTGCTTCAGTCATTTAGTAACTTGAGCGTTACTTCATCGAGCTACAATATGTTTAAATGTTAGTAAGATAAATTATTTACCCGGCTAATACTATTAAAGTAATATCGATTGGCATCATATATTGAAAGTGTTATATGATTAGCATTACGAATATTAAGATGGGCTTGTAAAGTTGATGGGCTTGGCACCGAACGAATTCCTAAAAAGTTAATAAGCGTTGTGTTAACTGTGAAGTGTCTGAGGGATAGACCGAGGCGTAAGTGGGAACATAGCGTTAAGAATGATCTGACGGATTAAGGTTTGGGTAATGGATAGACAGAAGTTTTTAAGCAGAGATTGGTGGTATCGGCATCGAGCCTTCGGGTTCGCTAAGCCTCATTATTATTATTAATATAAATTAGGTATCAAGTCGGTCACAGTTCAAAGGATTATGTATCAAGTCGGTTAGTTCTAAAGAAACTAAGAGTGGGACATTACAAAATTAGATGGACAGGCAAGTTTATAAATAATGAGGAGTTTTGCTTGTCGGTGATTAACAATATTGGTGATAAATCCTTCAACCTCCGCTTGATTAGTAATAATATATTTGTTGAAATTTACAAATGTATAATGATAATACACAAGTAAATAGAATAAATGGAACATAATGGCTTGACAATAAAGACAAGTAGAAAAACTACCCAGTATTAGCACTCGAATAACAAATTCAACTTATACGATATAGCTATATTAGAAGGATACGAGATGGCTCACCTAGCTTCAATAAAACGAGTGCCTTAAATTGAGAAAAACCTGGCAGTTGGATGTGATTTCGGCACTTTCACTAGCCTGCACCTACCATTGTTAACGACACAGTACAATATCAACCATGAACCCAAACCCAATACCCATCATGAGTTACCGTGATAAAGGTTTTTTTTCCATGTTTATTACCAATCATTTACTTAGTAATAATGATAATATTAGTAGATAATTAAATTAAACCTATAAATTTATTCTCCAACTAACAAAAACATTAATGATCTTCGTTTTTATTGCTTCTGGTCTGCTCGATGATTTCTATTGCATTAATGATATTCGCATTTTGACCGTCCGAAGGTTGTATAATAATTTATAGTTTAATTATAAGTTTGTACGAATGTTTGAATGAAAATAACTTCCTTTATATAAAATATTGAATAATATTCAATATTATGAAGATTTCGCTATAAATTTGTAATACATAGCCTGTAATACTACAACCCATGAAGGATCTAGGGTTCAGTATATGGTAGGGACTATACAGTTTCTTGGACAACGGTTGTGCAGGTAGTTGATTAACTTTATAGTATAGAGAATGATTATCACATTTGAAATTTTTTCACATTTTTCTAGCTGACTCACCCATCCATGGTAATAACATAAAATAAATTTTAGTAAACATTCTTCAGAAAAATTATTAAATTTATTTATGAATTGAACATTAAAATTTATGGAATGAATCATTAACTGCTGCAAAAAAAGAATGGACATGTAAGGGGTAATCTGTAAGTTTTGTCTGGTAAGTTATATCATACGAAATAACTGATGAAATATGTTCATGAGGATCATATTAATACGAAAAATTTATATGTAGATTGTAAATGGATGACCAGTGAGACCAAAAAGTACAAGACATTAATAAATACTGTTAGAATGAAATAAATATGTATACTAGAAATAAATTTTATTACAGCAATTGGTTTAACAAATAAATGTAATATATGTAAATAATTATTAATTTGTTCCTGTTTCACTATTATTATTAACAATACCTTGTTATAGGTGAAGCTATTACCATATTATTAAGGGAAATATATTAAGCCCTTCCGTATATGAAATAGTTAGTAAGTACGTGAGAGGAAGTCCCGATCAAGTCGAAGCACGCCTCTTTCTCCATTTCCAGAATGGCTCCTTACTTCCTTTATATCCGCCATTTATAACAATAAAGTTAATTTATAGCTCTATTCTTAACTTTATAGCAAAAATTTAC
Source organism: Troilus luridus (assembly GCA_964056705.1). Classification (NCBI taxonomy): domain Eukaryota; kingdom Metazoa; phylum Arthropoda; class Insecta; order Hemiptera; family Pentatomidae; genus Troilus; species Troilus luridus. The sequence continues at coordinate 29,621,046 of OZ057417.1, read as the reverse complement.
TGTTTATTTACCTATATGCTATTATTTAATAATAAATAAATAACAAGATAGATGCATGTATTGATAAAGAAATTAAATTACTTGTAAGTATAAAAATGAATTTATTTTTCAATTTTTTAGTTTAATTTTTATTATAAATTATTGTTTGACACATTAGCAATTTATTTTAATTTTATCAAATGCTTCAGAGCAACTCTGGACGACAAACATGCTTTTACATAAAATTCAAGTCATGAATTTACTTTATTCTCCATATAATGTATTCTGTAAACTATAATGATTCAAGTTAAAACAACAATATGTATTACAAGTGACTTATTCTAAACCGGATATCGAGCAAAAAATAAATAACTTTTCAAAAATTTGGCATGGAAGAGCTTCAAAAAGTATGTGATACAAAGAACACAATGATAAATGCAGACCAATAAGAAAACTAAGAGTATCTTAAAATTTTAAGTAGACCAATACTAAGTGTAATATAAGATGATAACAAAGAGGAATTTTCCCTTCGAAGTTGTCCCTTCGAGTTGAGTTACAAGTTTCACCTGTATATTTGTATAATTTTTAATATTTAACAAAAGACAAAGCAAGGTTTAGTATGGAAAAGTGGATATAATTAGGGAAATGTGTAAACTTCGGTAATCATTTCATTTAGAAAGAAACGTTTCATCAATCATTAAGCATCTGTACTTCGTAATGTTAGTTGAAACTTTTATTTCTTGTTGAAATGATTACCGAAATCTACTCATTAACCATAATTACATTCTCTTTCCCATACTAAAGCTCTAGATAACTTGTATTTTTGGAAAATATTAAAAATGAATAAACAGTTGAAACCGGTTGTAACTCAACTCGAAGTGACAACCTGCGGAACAGATACGAAAAGATTTTTAACATTTGTTTAGAGGATCTTAAATCTAATAAATGGATATAAGATCACTTGGATCGGCCATCCCTGGTTTACAATTTTGCCAAAATTGTTTGTCAAAACAATGTGAATCGTACTTAATAATAATCGACAACGTACCTTGCACCTGTCAAGATAATTACGGAGTCTACCAGCTAGGAAACAAAGGGACATTTTGGTCCGGTATCAACTAATTCTTGTTCGGGTTTAACTTGATTGACCCGCAGTGAACAAACTGAATGAACTGGACGGCGGGTTCGAAGCCAGTACACAAACACAATTACCCGATAATTAACAAATGAATACGCCATTGGTAAACCGCGTAGTTGCTAACTCGATTGGAACTTGGAGGGAAAAGCGAACTCTCGGAGATCGATCAAGTTAAGAATTTCATCATTGCAAAGTTTTCCCGAGAGAGAAAGAGAGAGAGAGTGAGAGAGAGAGAGAGAGAGAGAGAGAGAGAGAGAGAGAGAGACAGAGAGAGAGAGAGAAACCTTTAGGATTGAATCCCAACAAAAAATAGCATTAAAGCAATCAAATGCAGATTGATTTCAAGTTTCAAGACAATTGTTTTTTTAAAAATCATTCCCAAGAGATCATTGAAGTAGCTCAACTGAAGTATATTATTTAGATTATAGAGTATAATCTTGCATTATTTTTTAATTTTCTGTAGTTAATAGTTATTTGTTTAACGTCACTTTATGGTGATGTGGCTAATCAGACGATCCTACAGTGGGAGTCCATCATTAACGAGTATCTCAAACTGCATAGGTTCGAGTTTCCAGTTTATGTCCCTTCTGAAGGATGTCATATCCAAAGATTTTTCATTCCCTTTAAAAATTGCTAACGTTACCTTCCGGTCTGTGAACCTGTGAAATTGGTATGAAAGGTAGTTATGCTAACTATAAGACAGTGACCCTGTTAAAGCTGTGTGTGGACACTGGGGGTTCCTACGACCCTCCTGGGGCTCATCTAGTATCTGGTACCGTTAATTGGGAGAAAATCTGGAGTTAGAAAATCTCTGAAACCTCCCTGCACAACTGTTGTCCAAGAAACAGTACAGTCTTTACCATGTACTGAACAATGAACCCTTCATGGGTTGTAATGATAAAGGTTATTACATGTGAAAATTTTATTTTATTATATTAAGCTATTGAGCGGTAGAAGCTTAATATTTATTCAAGTTCCATGAATTAAATTTTACTGTAATTTTTTATAGTATTTATTTAATATTTTCAGGAACTAAATTAATAAACAAAATTTTACAGTATTTATTTTTAAATTTTACAAATTTTTAAATGAATATTAGAAAATAAGAATAATAGTTTTGTTATTAATTTATATGAACATATAAATTTTACTTAATTACACTCACATCTTCATACTAAAACTCAAGATTATTATTATTTTCTATAATATTAACAAGAAATCAAATGGGAAGTTAATACTTGTGATTTAACTGGAAGTGACAACATGCGGAATTCATTCGAAATTACTATGCTATCAATGATAGACTTTTCTTATATTTTTTTATAAGAATAACAAACACTTTTTTATTTTTTTAAATAATAAAAAAGTACTGAAAGGATTTGTTCCTTATGTATAATTTAAATAGATATATTAATATCAATTCAAAATAATAATATTAACCAATATATATATATATATATACCAAGATGGATTTCTTGATGACAGAATGCTCCCAGGGACAGTTGGAGCACGAAAAGCTTAACGGAGAGAAGGAAATCAAGAGGAACGGTGTTCACTGATCCAGAGTATGAAATGGAGGAAGCAATAACGGAACAGAAGGCACAACATGGCTAAAGGGATTGGAAAGGGATGAATAGGGAAGCTCAAAGGTACATCAAGATTATATATATGTATATAACATTAGTATGTGTACCTGCGTGAACATGTAGGCACGAATACGCATTTCATAAATAACTAGGAATACGGAAAAAATTATGCTTTTCTATGCCCTAGGTCTTGGATTCCCAGTTCGGCAGGTGAAATCAGGATTATTTAAAGGGAGTAAAAATCGTAGGTAATGCCGTCCTTCGGAAGGGACATAAAACCTCGATTCCGAGCATGTGCGGAGTCAGATACCCTGATATCCTGATACAGATATATTATGTAGATATCATACAGATATCGTGATAATATCTGATTAGGCAATACTTTGGACTCCCGCTGTAGCATCTTCCGATCATTCATCGCAACATAAACTGATTTTTTTAATACTTTATTTAATGAAATTTACAACTATATTAATAATTACTGTATTAAAATAACACAACAAGTAAATATAATGATTGGTACATATTAGCATGAAAGACAAGTAGAGAAACTACCCAGTGGCAGTATTCAAATAGTAAGTTCAACTTAGAAGGTCACGAGGCCATCTTCTGTTCAGAATCAGCAATAAACGGGACGTTAAGGTCATTATAGTGTTGACTGATAATAGAGATGTGTCATCTGCAAACGTGGTAAGGACACTATTAGGATGGGTTGGGATGTCAGCTGTATAAAATGTTTAGAGGATTGGGCCGAGGATACTGCCTTGAGGAACACAGCGGATTGAGAAAAGAGGGATGAATGTACATAATTGTGATTTACTTTGAATGACATGTGGGAGGTAGGAATTGGCGGAGTTTGTATAGCAATCCCGGGTGCCAGACTATGTCAAAAGCCTGTTCCACGTCAAGAAATACCGCCAAACAATATGATCTACGTACCAATGCAGAGGAAACAACGTCCACCCCACGATGACATTGCTGGATAGTGGAGTGGGATGTTCGGAATCCGAACTGGTGATCTGGTATAATGTGGTTTGCATCCAGGATGGGGTATATTCGTTTCAGGATGAGCTTTTCCAGGATTTTACCAATAGATGGTAAAAGTGAGATAGGACGGTAAGAGGAAGGGTATAAACTGATGTTAAAAGAAAAAACAATCAAAGTAAAAGTATGATCATTTTTACAATATGTACCAAATGCCATTTGTATAATTTCTTAAATATATATATTTTTAATTATTAATACTATTAATCATTATTTGAATAACTAATTTGAACTAATTAAATATATATACTTGTATAATAACTCTTTAGTTCTTAATTATAAGATTTTTTAGTTTTAAATCTGCGTCATTCTATATTGTTTCATCATTAAATTAAATTTTCGATCATTTATACAACATTTCCGAGCCTACGCGGTGTCAGGTACTCGCTACCTAATTATACCTGGATAGGCCACTACAGGACCGTCCGATCAGCCTTAGCAGCATTAAGTGATGTTGAAAGAATAAGCACATAACCATACGGCTTCAATTTTCTCTCCAAATACCACTGTGACTTCTGTTAAGACTAGGTATAAGATAGTAAAAAATATTTCTGTTAATACATCCTCCAATTCTCAAGGAAATATTAAGAACTACAATGAATCATTCTCGCAAGGCATATTTCCATTATTGTGACATTCAGTTAGTTTAGAATCAATAGATGCAGACAGAAAAATAAAATGAAATGAATGTTCTTTATTCTTTTTGCTCGACTGATCATATTATCTATTCTTTTGAACCATCTTTATCGTATTCGGCCCCCAGGCGTCTATAATACAGCTCCAATAAAAGAATTTCATCTTTCTTCGAAATGATTATAGGCGATTCTTTTTTCTTTCTTTTTTTTCATTTCTCTTTATTATTCGGTGAGTTGAAGCTATAATATTCCATTTTTGGTATTCCATAATGTATTTATCTATTTCATTCATATATTAAAAAATAACACAGGCCAACGATGAAAAAACTTTTGTACTGAAAATACCTTATTCCTATAGTTTTTAGGGTGCTGAATTCAAATATGAAATTAAAAAAGCTGTATCACCCATGATTTCTTCACATTTTACAGTTAAATTAAGCGATTTTTAATGAATTTAACAGCTTTAATATTTAGAATAAATAACTGAAAAACTAGGTCTATTGGTGTGGATGAAGTTGGTAGCACTGCTGAAACACATTTGCTGGCCAAAAAAGGTTGATTCTTTTTACTGTTAACAGCTGATGATTTGTTTACTGTCTACACCTTGGTCAGCAAGGTGATTTTACCAAATTTCCATGTTTCTTGTGTGAAAGGGACAGTAGGGCTAGGGATCAACATTGGTGCAGAAAGAACTGGCCTGTGAGGAAGTCTTTAAAACCTGGTGAGAAGAACATTCCACTCAAAAAGCTCATAAACCCAAAAAACGTGCTTCTAACACCTCTACAAATAAAGTTAGGCCTCATGAAACAATTTGTAAATGCTTTGTTTGCCTAAAGATGGACCATGTTTCAAGTATCTCTGCCAAAAGTTTCCACGCCTTTCAGAAGCTAAACTAAAAGATAATGTCAGATCTGACATAAGAAAAATAATGTTTGATGTTAACTTTGAATCCACAATGACCTTAAATGAGAAAGAATCATGGGTATCATCAAGCAAGTCGTTACAAAGTTCTTGGGAAATGAAAAAGACCCAGAGTATGTTTCTATTGTAGCTAAAATGTTACAGAAGTTTAAAAAGTTAGGATGTTTGATGAGCCTGAAAGTTCACTTTTTGAACAGCAACATTGATTACTTCCCGGACATTTTGGGAGATGTTAGTGAGGAGAAAGGTGAGCGTTTTTACCAGGACGTTAAAGTGATGGAAAAACGCTACCAGGGCCGCTGGAACAGCAACATGATGGGTGACTACCGTTGGTCACTTCACCGAGAAGTTCAACAAGCGATTCATCGTAGAAAAAGCTACACAAGAAGCTTCAAAGAAAAATGAGAAAGAAAGTATAGACCAATTCCAGTTTACAAGTGAAACCTGTATTAGCACATTATATCACTGTTTTAGGTAGCAATTGTAAATACAAACCATGCTTATGATGTAACATAGTGTTTCATTAATTCCCCCGTATACCGTCTAGGGGTTTAGATTACATAATACAAAGCATATAGCTGGAAGACTATGGGTGATACAAAAAAACTAAGGCCAGATTTAGATTCAGCACATAAAATTCTATAAAGATCAACTATTAAAACTAAAAAAGTTTTCAAAAAACATTTTTTGTTGGCCTGTGTAATTCTAATTTTTCATATTGTTGTTTTATTTTTCCAACTCTTCTTTACGGATGTAAAACTTGGCCGCTAAGGCTGAAGAATGAAGAATGTCTTCAGGTATTCGAAATTAAGTGTGGAATAATTGGTCCAAAAAAGGATGAGACCACTGGGGAATATAGGAGATTACATAACGCGGAATTGCGAACCATACATCCGGTAAATATTATTGAAGTGATAGCGTCACGAAGATTAAGATGGGCCTGTAAAGTTGTTAGGCTTAGTAACGATATTAACGGGAGGATAGCGATAAGAGTGATCTGGCAGATTTGGGTTTGGGTAGTGGTCCCTGGGCAGAAGTTCCGGCATCGAGCCTTTGGGTTCGCTAAGCCTTATTATTATTGTTTTATTTTTCAGAATAGTTATACACATTACGTTAATAATAATAAGTATTTATGCAGCAAAGGATTTAGAAATAATTTATAGAGGGAATTTTTTTGTTTTTAGTAAGCTTTATTAGAAATATCTATTATATTATTTATTTATTGTATTACTTGATATTTTATCTTGTTAAAAATGATACTTTATATCACTTGATACTGTATCTCATTTGATAATGATTTAGTCATCAATTTAAAGACTACCTAATCGCCGATGAAGGAAAATTTAAATTAAAAAAAAATCTAAACCTGAAATCTATTTTCTTAAAATTTTTATTTAAAAATTAAGGAATGTTATGTAATATTATATCACACGCACGTGTTTACTTTATTTTAATATCATATTATTTCTAAAACAATTAATAAACTGGCTCAACAATAAACAAATAAATTAATAAACTACAATAAATTTTAGCTTATTTCTGCTTTAGACTCAACAGCTTTCACTCCCCAAGCTCATTTCATGGAGTAAAATGTTAAAATAAATATTCTTATTTTGAAGAGAAAAGATTTGTCCTGGCCGGTATCAAATCTTTTCAGTTCAAAATAAAAATAAATATTCATTCGTGAAAACAATCCGCATCCGAATTTAATCGAACTTTCTCGAAAGTTTGCATCCAACTATCATTGATCAATTTACTATATAAATTACTGAGTCAGCTAGTTTATTTTTTTGTGGAACCTTAAACCATTAAAATATTTGTACATATGTATATATAGGTAATGTAGTAATAAAAACCTGTACCACCTCAACCCAAGAAAGGTCTTTGGGTTAAGTACATGGCAGAGACTCAAATATTTCATGGACAACGGTTGTCCAGGGATGTAATTTGTTCGAGATCATTATCAACCTCCAAGTTCTTCTCTCAATTTATAATTATAAAATTTTAATTTTAAAGGATGAGTGAGCCCCAAGAGAGTCTTTAGATCCCGCTAGATACAACAGGATAAGTAGTTTATCATCTACAGCCGGATTTGAACCCGAGGCCTTCGGCATAGCAACTCAGCCCTCTACACACTGATCTCCCCGCTTCCCGATCTAGTAACAAGAGATATATATTACATTATATTTTTTAAGATATATATATATATATATATATATATATATATATATATATATATATATATAAATATATATATAAATATATATATAACTTTATATATGTATATACCACGCGTTGCTGTGGCTGTCATAATAGTTTTAAAAAATATTACTTAAAATTTGGATTTTAAAGAAATAATTAATAAATGAAAAAATGAATATAATAGATTTTTGATTTCACATTTTATTTATCTCATATCAAACTATAGTATATAATAATTCATAATTAACTTAGGGCTATGAAAAATAGTTTACATCCTATTCTCAGATCAACTGAATCTCCACAATAAATTTCATAAGAATCGGTCAAGCCGTTACGGAGGAGTTTTGTTACAAACACTGTGACACGACAATTTCATGTATTAGATAGAGCTAAGATTCCGGTTAACAATTAGTATATTGGAACTTAACTGACGATCTGTTTGACCTGCTGAGCTGCATTTGGGCTCAAATTGTAGAACATTTAATCTACTTTAAAAAAGGTTGCACAGGTTTTTTTTCCAAATACGCACCGATTAGGAGATACAGGCCAAACACTGAAATACCTCCTAAAATTTAGAGGTTTTTCATCCACCAAAAGTTTTCCCTTCCGTTTTTTCTTATGCAAATTTGGATTTACACTACTCAGACAGGCCCTTACAACATATCATAAATGCAGCAGGTTCGATAAAAATATAATTTTGCAAAAAAAAATATCGCCGTCATTAATCGAAATAAAACATAGCCTATATTTTAAGTTGGACAGTGTTACATACATGTGCGAAATTTCCTTAAAATCGGTCCGTAGTTTCGGAGATTAGCCCGAACAAACATCGTGACAGCAGATTTATATATATATATATAGATAGGTAAGATTCCGGTTATTTCTTATATGATAGGGACTGAACTCAGAATCTATAAGACCTACAGAGCTGCGGTTAGTCTCAACTTGTAGCAAACTTAATTTAATTTAAAAAAGGTTATTTATGTTTTTCCCTAAAACGAAGCGATTAGGAGATACAGGGCAAAAACTGAAAGAAATATGAAAATTTCGAAGTTTTTCGGCCACCAAAAGTATTCCCGTCCGATTTTTTGGTTGCACATATGGATTTACAGCAGGTTAGAAACAAATATAGTTCCGGAGATTAGCCCGAACAAACATCGTGACAGGAAAATTTTATATATATATATATATATATATATATATATATATATATATATATATATATTTCCTCCTCCCAGTTTTCCATCTGGTCCTGTTTCGACAGGCCCGACCACAGATTGGAGTGAGCGCTCCATCAATATCTAGCAATCTCTCCGAGCCAATATTTTACCTTATATCCTTCCGTTTTGGAGTTGTATTTCTGTTCTGATTCCATATACTCGCTCAATTCGAATGTATTCGTCCTGACTGTTCAACCGGATGCCTCTGTAAATATAACCGTTTTTCTTTAATGTTTAGTTTTCCATATTTCGATGACAAAAAAAAATATTTTCTAGAATTTTATTTATTATTTAATTTTCATTTGGACCTGCGCAATTGCGTCCAGCAAATTTGATCCAAGTGTTTTTCTCTTTGCTTTTCTACATGATCATCGAGTTTTGGAATAAAAATATAAATCAATAGTTGAGTAAATCTCTTGGCCAATGTCTTTTAAATCTTTTCTTATCAAGTCCAGGTAACAGGGAGTAGGAAAGCGGAAGAACGAGTGGGTTTGGATGATATTGTATGGATGAGTGGAATGTTATGTATTTGGTATGAATATATGACTTCATAGTGGGAATGTTCATGTCGTTGTGTATGGTGTGATTCGAAATATACTATGGTGCATTAACAATTTTTCTGAGAATTTTGAACTGTCTTGTTTGTATCTTGTGTATATGGATTGCTGAGCTCAAAGTTCTGCTGCATATGTCCGAATAGGTTTTAGTATACTATTATAGTCGTTTGTTCTCTAAGTCAAGTGAAGATCTGTAGTCCAGAAGATGTCATAGTTGTTTGTACCGTCTAATCAGTTCTTGTCTATCTAGAATTTAGAAAAAATAAACACGAACAATTAAAATAAAATAAGGAAAGTTAATTTAAGAATTTTAATTACACTGATACACACCGATAAAGGTTTGAATTAGAATCTGAATAATAAAGATTTGGTACTTTTAAGCACATTAAATGCTTGGTACTTCAAAGAGATTAACCGCGATCTTCAGTCCTCGGAAGTCGGAACACAACTGTGAGGAAGACAAGGAAACTATAAAACTAAATACAGAAACGTTGATAAATTCAGGTTAGGAAATATGGCTGGAAGTGAACTCGGATAAGACTAAGTGTATGGTTAGTAGCAGAAAAGGGGGAGATTTCGGGGATATTGTTACAGGATAATAACTTTTGAACAAGTAAAGAAGTTCAAGTATTGAGTAATTTGATATCAGTATAAAACTAAATTCACGAGGAAATAAAGGTGCCATTTAAGACAGTAGATGCTTGTAATTATTCGATGTCGACATTACTAAACTCGGATGTTTTGTTCCAAAATCTAAAAATCGGAATTTATAAAAGTATCATCCATCCAATTCTTCATTATGGATGTAACCATTGAAGAATGAACGTCTAAAGGTATTCGTAAATAAGGCATTTAGCAGAATATTAGGTCCGAAAAAGGATGAGACTACTAGAGAATTCAGGAGATTACACTACACAGAATTGCGAAGCATGCGCCCGGTTAATATTATTCAAGTGATAGCTTCATGAAGATTATGACGGACTTGTAAAGTTATTGAACTTAGCAACTAACAAATTCTTAAACAGGTAGTAATCGCTGTACCGACTGAGTCTGAGACATAGGTGGGAGGATAGCGTAAAGAGTGTAGCGGATTTGGGTTTGGGTAGTGGTCCGTTGACGGCATCGAGCCCTCGGGTTGGGATATACAAACATAAACTAGGACTTTGATCGCCCTAGAACAGGTTTTATGCCTTAAATATTGACAACTAACCTAGCTTTCTTAACCTACAAGCAAAGCATAATTGTAATACGCGTAATCTAATAATTTTAATACGCGTAATTTCATGGAAACTTAAGTGAAAATTGTTGGGAACACACACAGGTTTTCTCAAAGGAAAATATAATTTATCTTTACCCTCCACGTGTTTTAGGTACCCACTTTCAGTAGGAGCGCAGCGGGGCGCTGGTGAGATTAGATACTGAGTACATAATTGGCCACTATTGTAGCTCGCCTGTAGGAGAGATTAGCGGTAGACCAATAATCCGCGTCGGTGAAATTACTACCTGCCTCAGCTGCGCCCTTCATCCGTTGAGCGCACAACTCCATGTATATATACACCAAAAGCAGTAGTTTAACTTAGGGATAAGTTTAAACGAGGGATATACCGGTAAGAAAATATTTTGGATAGTAAAAAGTGGTGGATTACTGAGCTCTAGGTATAGGAAAACATATAACTTATAATAAGTTTTGAGAATGGGGCAGCCCAGTGTGTTCATGCTTAAGTTTCAGGATTAAAATCGAGTTATAGCAGATAAATCATTTAATCTGTTTACAGCTATGGACGAAAACTGTCCAATATGGAGATCAGATAATATAAGAATATTAAATAAAATTAACACATTTTGAGACTGGAAAGTGATCTAAAACCCAAAACAATTCTTGATTACTGACAACAAGGAAGAAGAAATGTTCGCCGCACTAAAAAATGGTAGACAAATTATATATGATTGAAATCGAAACTGAGAAAACTGCTTAAACGTAACTTTGATATGAAATTACGAATCATAACATTTATGAGTTATTTATGGGATCCATTAGGGATAGCTATGTGTGTAAAGTACTGAGATGCAATGGTGTAGGTCCCAGGTTCGGATCCAGCTGTGGCAGATAAATTATTCGATGAACCCTGTTGGATCAGCAGATCCTCCTGGTACTAACCCAGGCTCTAAAAAATGGGAACCCTTAATTGGGATAAAAACCTGTAGGTTGATCTCGGTCAAATTTCATTTTATAGTCTCGGAATATATCATTTTCATAAGTATCAATAAAAAGTAATACCTAACTCGATGTAAAGCCGATTTTGAAATATTCCAAAAAAAAGGAAGGATAAAAATCACTTTATGCAAAACATAAAACAGATTATTGATCATCAGTATAGAAGCCATAATATACAATATCTAAATAAATTTTATGGAAGAATAGTTATACAATTTATCCTCAAGGTAGTATCCTTGGTCCAATCCTTTATACTAATCCCGATAATTCTCCGAGGCGTCTGAAAAGAAGATGGCTCCGTGACTTCTTAGTTGAACTTGTAATTTGAGTACTACCAGTGGGTAGTTTCTCTACTTGTCATTTTCACATGTCATTATGCATCGCTTAGCCCATTTACTTGATGTATTATTTTAATACAGTTGTAAATATCAATAAATAAACTTAAAAAAAAAAGAAAGTTATACAATTTTTATTCAGTTGAATCTAAATACGAATATATCAAACAATATCCTGCAGCTTTAATAATTGCTAATGAGTTAGAAAGTAAAGAGCATACATAAACGATATAATATAAAATACAGCATAAACTTGAATGTAATCAAACAATTTTTTTTTCCTGCAACCATTGACTTATGCTATCCGCTACTCCACTAAAACTGGTGTGGAAAGTAACAGCCACCTAGATCGAATTTGACAATCAGCACTATGTTATTTTAAATGTTAAATGGCGGTATTATTATATTATTCATTGTATTCCTAAAACGTTAAAATAAATAATTTTAGAACTATTTTATATTTAATTCAAGATAGATTTTATTTACTTTGAGGCGATTTTATAGAAATATCTAATACAACCTTAAATGTATTAGAACCTTCACACATCAGAAATTTGGAGATCTATAGAATTACCCACTAGCGCTAGTGTAGTTTTAACAAATCTAAAGTTTCACCTTTAATTTCTTAATTTTTAAATGGTTGCAGGAAAAATGTAATATTTAACACGTGAGAAAAGTGCTTATAACACCCTCGTTTAATTACCACACTTGGAACTTTCCTCACTTGTCAAATAAATAACTGTTGTTCTAGTTATGAGGGCAATAATAACCATCAGCAGCTTTTTCCATTTAAAAAGAACACAACACCGTTTCAATGAAATTTACCCAGGAAATATTCTGGTTTACTTTGTGTATATCCGATTTATGAAATGATTGAATATCGGGGGATACGTTAAATGTTAAAATTATGTAATTATGGACAAAAATATCATTTTAAAATTTCTCTTAAGTTAAGTACATATATGTTAATTATTAATTATATATCTTTAATAATACTAATTTACCTTATTTATATTGGGAAGAAAATGGTTTTGACACAGATCATTTTTTTGGGGGTTTTTCACTCATACTTGCGACCTACTTACAACCCCTGAAACCTTCAATGGGGGCCAACATTCTAATAGCTTATCCCTATGTATGGAATCCTTTGTTTGACCTTCACCCGGACCATCTTCTTCCCCTATTAATGATATACGTTATTAAACAATAATGTTAAGGACTGGAGCTTAGAGTTGAGGATGAATCTGAGCATTGGACTTAGAGTTACCGTTGAGAGCCATATCCAATTAGTACTGGAGTGTGTTCCAACTCACCCCTATTCATGGCTCTGCAAGTTAGGCAGGGGAGTCGGATTCGCTGATGACTAGTCAGCGTTTCCTCCCTTCGGTGTTTGACCAGTCCAAGGAGGGATAATCTTAATTAGTCAGTCTTAATTAATTAATCGGGAAACGCAAGACTTGGATAATATAATACCCACAAAAAATGTTGTTTGATACTTTAGGATACTTGAGAAGGAAAAACTGGTTACTAACTAAAGGATTATAAAAGGATATGAAGAGAATACAATACAATCTCAGAGATTCCTTCCTTCATTGGGGATTCCATCATCTAACAACTTTTTAGGAACTTGGCATGACGTAGAAAAGGGATTTCGTCCTTAAAATAGAATAAAAACCTAGCAGAAGAGAAAATCAATATTTTACCAAAGCTAGTCTGTAACCAGCAAAATCTTATAGGCTGTAATTATAATACATTAATGAATTACGCAATCTTACTTACGAATCCGGTCAAGAAATGCTAAGAAGGTGAAAACCGGAGGGTTATAGGGATATTTTTTTAGTTCAAGGCCCACTGTAGCAGAAATATCTCTTTTTTCGGAGTATCCGCTAATCCATCCTTTTGCGGCTCATGCAGCCTCGATATAATGGTTACCGTTAGTTATTACAACCTTGCTACCTTAATTAACTCCTTTACAATGTGAAGAAATGATGGACAATGGTGAAGAAACTAGACATTTTCTACCAATTATTGAACCCAATGCCCGTTAACAGCCATGGATGGACCATGAGACCTACCGACTTTCTTGGAGTCACCCAATCTCAATTAATACTTTTAATGATAGAAAAACTTGGCGGTTGAGCGTGGTCTCAGACAGATCACCTCCCTGCGCAACCGTTGTCCTAAAAAACTTTACAGTCTCTACCATGAAGTGATCCCAAGACCCTTTAAATTTTGAGGTGTTAAAAGTTTTATTTTTGATAGTTCATTCATACAATATGTTAATAGGATAATATTTATGTAGTATTCTATGAATAATAACAAAAATCATTAATACATTTGAACTTTTTAAATTTGTATGACCCGTCGTTTCAAAATACTTCAATACTTACTAGACAAACGCTGTAAGTTACAAATTAATAACAAAAGCCTCAATACATGACTTATTAAGACCTACTTGGACTTGCGGAGTAGAGCTTTGGGATCTACTAAGCATTTTTCCTCTCATATCCAATCCTCGCAACCCAAAATCCTTCAATCCTCCTTACTTTGTTAAGAATAAAGTCATCCCTAATGACCTCAATGTCCCATTTTGCTGATCTGGCCCGTATCAGATCAGTTCTTTCATGACAAACTTTATTTTCACTCAAGCGACTAGTTTCAATTCATGCGCACTTCGTATGATGATAATGATGACGTGAAATATATATATCTTATATTTTCCTTTCTGTAGGTGCCTGCATTGGAGAAACTTTGATTTGTTTGTTGTCCACTGCTGTTTTAGATATTTAATTTTTTTTTTGTATTATATTGATTATATCTTTAAATTTACAAAAATAAACAAATATAAAAAAATAATTATAAACGATTACTAAGTTATTGCTCGGATGTGATATACGTACTAGATTTAGGGCCTTCTTAAATGTCCTAGATCCAGAAGTATTTCTACAAGAAATGTGATCTAGAACAGAGGTCACGATCCCTTAGAGATAAGCTAGATAGTCTAGACAAGGGCTTAGGGATAGATCGTGATAAGCGCTAAACATTCTTTCTTAAAGGTTTAGAGGATGGCCCTTTTAAGTTGCCATAGCAACTAGGATTGCCCTTCTGTTCTCGATTAGATTATGTGATAAACTTCTGATTTTAAGTATTACATTTAATCCTATCTATATATAAATAATATTTTAAAAAAACATCCCATATAGAATTTTTCTTTGTTGTTTGGGCCTAATGAGGACCACAGGGCTGGTATCTATTCTTTGGTAAAGTTGTAGCCTTCTTCTTTTTCCAATACTCCTTCATTTTCTGGATATGAGCCAGTTTTCTCTCTTCTGTCCACTTCGTTCCTTTTGTCTTCTTACTGGTAAGGGGCAATGGGAAAACTCATTGTTGGGCGGCTTGTCGGAACAGCGGTCGGTTGTGTACTTGCTCCAGTGGGATATTAAGTTGTTCCATATCTGACTTGACTGACTTCATCCATTTGTTCTTAGAAGCCTTGCCTCTACCTGTCACTGTGAATATCCTGTTGGTGAGTCTTTCAGGATCCAGGCGGGCCAAGTGTCCATAAAAGGGCAGGCGCCTTTTCCTCATACATGTGATGATGTCCACCTGTTGTTTATATAGTTCATCATTATGACAAATCCTGTAAATGCCTCATTCATCTCTGATTGGTCCTAATATCCTCCCCAGGATCTTTCTCTCTTTTAACTCCAGCTTTCTGAGTGGGCCCTTCCTATCCCACATAGAATAGAATAGAAAAGAAACATTATTCTGGAAGTCCATTTAGAATAACAAACAAAAATAGAAAAAGTAACATAATTTATACCTGGCCAGAAGGCTACATAATAATACACATCATGAAGTGTTTAAAAAGTGCTAAAACATAAATAAAAATGAAATAACTAAAAGGTACGAATCATGACAGGCTATTGACCAATCATAGAGAATAAATAAAATATTTTAATATTTAATCATTAATCATTAAAACAAAATGGCAGACTTATTTAATCATATTTTTTGGGATATGGGTCCCTATAAAGTGGGTACCCAAACCAGAAGAAAATCTGGCGGTTGAGCACAAAGGATAAAGACCTTCATGCACAAGCGTTGTCCAAGAAACAGTACAGTCTATACCGCGTACTGGACCCGTTTTCCTTCATGGGTTGTAGTGGTACAGGAAAGAGAAGAATAAGTTAATAAGTGAAAGGTTCCAATTTCGGTATTCAAAATTACACTAATTTAACAACAAAAATATCCGAAAAAGTACTAGAATACAATTTATTACGAATTTAATGATAATTGGACATAATGATAGTCATAAATAATTTTAATGAATTATTTTAAATATCAGTAAAACAATAACAGAAAAATCACCTATTTTGGCATAACAACAGAAAAGGAACAAAGAAAAATCACTTTTATGCAAATCATAAACCACATCAAGATGATCAGCCAATAAACTATAGTATGCAATATCTCAGTAAAATTTTATGGAAGAAAAATCAAGTAGTTGGTTTTTCTAAAGGTATAAAAAACTTCATTTAGTCATAAAAATTTTATTTTTTAATCAAACACAATTTCCTGGAGATAAAATAATGAAGAATGAATTATAAAGTAAAGAGCATAAGAAATAAATAAAACTACTCAAGTATTTTTTATTAGCTCTTTTACGATTGTACGATTATTAAACTATGGCTCAAACTCTCGATAAAATTACATAATTTATGCGTGTACCTAACGGAATGATCTACCAACTTAAAAGCAGATTTTTTTTCCTTTGAAAAATTAATTTTTATGCGCAAATTATATTTTCGGGAATTCGTTTTTAATTAAGATATAAAACAGTAAACCCCCATCTTAATCTCCCGAGGCTCGGGTGACCTGTGGTGTAGTGAATTGCATAACAGCCTTAATATGCAAAAGAATTCGATTTTGTAGCCCGGCAGGTGGCCTAATGATTTCTTAAAGGATGTAGAACCCTGGGTATTCCGTCCTTTGGGAGAGACCTAATATGGGGGTTCAGAGCTTGTACCGTGTATTATGTAACTCTCACTGTAACATCAGCACTGTAACATAAAATGAATAAACAATGATCTTGGCGATGCTAACACTTCATTTAATATAATACAAACATAAATGGAAACTGCTAATCTCTACCATCGAAGCAGAATCCGAGCTTTAAAAAAAAACCTCGAACAACCATCTCCAGAACAAACAAACGTTATTGTTTCCACCTAGAACGTGTCAAATCAAAAAGCGTGCCTTCATAAATTGCGAACACACACGCATAATGTATACATACGCAGTCACATTCACACATATAAATACTTTGTCTTGAATATTCTCTTTCCTGCCTTTTATATCCAGAGACTCTTGCCTCCTACCTGAATACAAAAACGCTCATGGAAGGTATTCAGGTTGGCATGAAAGGTTGTCATTAACAGTCCCTAATAGCAGCTTGCCTATTCAAATCTTCCGCACAAGGCCAGAGCCTTAGTAGCGTTTTCATCCAGCTCGAGTCTTTGCTAAAAAAAATAAATGTAGAATGAAAAGCTAAAAAGTCTGTTTCCTCAGTAATTTAAATTTTTAGAAAAAAATGGGGTGTGGCAGTGCCATGGACACGGCCGTGTGTTGTACGTGAATACGTTTACTTAACGGGTAATATTTTTTACATAAAATATTATTATTTATGTATTCAGGAAACAAATCAAGTAAACAAATAATTACTGTTGATTAATTATAGGTATGTTTGGCTCGGTCATATGGTGTTTTACTGTTACCAGTCCATCCCTCTTGAGAAGCCCTTTCCAACCGTATACGATCTCTGTATTTGGATTTGGCTTTTCGACAACGTTAAATACTTTTGATAATATTTAATTTATTGTAACATATTATTATATTCACTGTCACCCTTTTACACCGAGCCCGAGTCAGTTAAGTTATAATAAAAGTTATACTGGATGGGAATCTCGGTACTCAGCAAAATTACCTCAAAATGGCGGCGCTTCCCCCTTCACCGCGCGCGATGCGGCACAGTCCTCACTTATTGTAATGAGTTCTTTGTTCATATAACTATCCAGTGGTATAATTGAATTTCGGATGGAGATGATAGATATGTATCTGCAACACAAAACTGTATCTCCTAATTTTTTTGAATTGTCTCTAACTATTGAAGCAAATTTAAAGACTAATTCACGTAAAAAATATGCATGCACACGATTCAACCGAATCAAGCAAACAGATTTCAATTTACCGATCAAAAAGGAGGAGAATACTCTAAATTAATAATAAACTTAAATTTATTGTACATTAAAATTATCTAAAAAAAGTTTGAATGGAAACATATTTACTTTAACAATCTAAACTGTACAATTACAACCTATTAAGGGTCGTGGGTTCAGTATATGTTCTGAACTGGAGTGTATTGTTTCTACGATAACGATTATTCAACGATAATATAAGTAAGTGATTTGTCCGAGACAGGCTTTTCCCCAATCAAGGGTAAACACTTTATGCAGGCTGGGTCAGAACAACATTTTTCACGGCTTCATTCACAAAAATGAGCTGAAGTGAGGAAGACGTAATAGAGGTTTAATGGATCAAGCGTGGGATGATAAAAAAAAGAAAATATTTTATCTTTTGTATGGGATAATGGAATAGTTTAAAATGCACTATTCACAGCTTGAAATATCCGGTGGCTGAGGGGACCGACAAGAGATTGGTGCTTCAAGATATATTTGCAATCGCGCGAGTATGGACATTTGTTAACTATCATTTCATGTATTGTATCATATCATAGATTGCCTACCATATATCGTTTATCTTACATCGCCTCAGTGTAAACACGGCCTAACACGTTCCAAGATTTTCTCAATAAATTAAGTGATTTTTAAATCTTGAACTTTTGTTGTATAGAATAGAGAGATACTGAACCACAATCCGTTATAATACTTGTCTAAATTCAAAATAGTTTATTATACTCGTAAGAATTCAGAATAAATATTCCACCTATAACTAATAAAACCCTGACTTTTTATGGATAGTTCTGAAGGCATAAGAGGCCATTGTACTATGCACAGAAGAACCCAGGCCATAATAAACGTGGAAGCAGACCTCCGACCACAAAAGAACTAAATGAGCTTTACAACAATAGAATCACAAACTTCAGAACCATATATCAGAGGAATTACTGTCGAGGACTTAGTATGAGAGGGCTTTATTTGTTTTGTTTATTTTTATTTAATTTTTTTTCAGTACAGGGTAGCCCTCAGAGTTTTTGTTTTTTTAGTGGTTGAATCATTTGTATAAAAAATAGTGTACCACTATAACCAATGAAGTGTCTCGGGTTCAGTACAAGGTAGAGACTATAATATTATGCAGGGAGGTGATAAGTAGGACAAACAAACAAGTTTTCTCCCAGTTACGAATACCCACATTTAAAAAGGCTGGGCGAAACCCAGAAGGGCCAATAGATCCCACAGGATCCACCCGTGGCTGTTAACCGATTAAATAATTAATCTGCAACAGCGGGATTTAAACCCGACACTTAGCCTAGCAACTCAGTACTGTACACACTGAGCCATACCGCTAAAATCATCAAATCAAATATATAATCATACATATAAAATCATTTATCATATGATGAAAAAATATTAATAAATGATTAGTAAATATTCAAAAAGAGGCAACACATATTTATTAAATAATTCACATCACTGTAAAGCTTCATCATTTCAGTATTTTAGAGACTTGAGAATTTGTTCTTTTGGAGTTTTAAAATTGTAACCTAATCTCTTAACTTTCAAGTTTAGTTAATCGTTACTTAAAAATATCAAATAAAACCTTATCTAATCTGCTCTCCCGATTAATTGGCGGTAAATAATAAATAATTATTATCAATAAAATGTTAAGAGTAGGTAAGTTAGTTTATATTTGTGCAACCTTCAAAAATGGATTACAATAGAATGAAGGGTGATTATGCTACGGAGATAAGTTCAGTCGAATATAAAATTAATAATGAATAAAATAAACTAATTGGCCGTGAAATTAACATTGCAAATTAAAAACAGATGAACGAGGAAAAAAGTATTGTATAGAATTTTCGGTTCAAAAAGAATGAGGCCATATGAGAACTTAGGAAATTATACAACACAGAAGTACGAAGGAATCCCTAAAAAGTAACTAAGGGTTGAGCCTATTGGTAACCGCAAAATATGAAGATTGAGTCGTAGGTGGGAGGATTACGTTTAGAGTGATGGATTCGGGTTTGGGCAGAAGACAGAATATTGAAGTTAGCAACCTGAGAATGGTGGTATCGGCAGCCTTCGGAAATATATCAAAATAAATATATGTTTCAAATGCTTTCGCACAACTTGGTTATTAATTAGGGTTGCCATATGCCACTTTTTTTTTTTTTTTGTTGGGAGTTGCGGGTGGAACGTAAAATGTTTTCCCTATATAGAATACCAATCAACTCTCATAATCCTTAACGAACATGATCTCGTTTGATAACTAGCTCGTGCTCTTTGATGTCTAGGCTCTGGTGGCGGAATATCTAACAATGAGAATAATACCATTCAAACATTTAGAGCTTTCAGAACTAGAACAATTAGCGGTTGAAAGCATTTGTTTCATCCGCGAAAGTGGAAGGGGCAAAGAGGGAGAGTAATTTAGTGTAGGCTTCTCTCGACAATGGCGAAAAATGGGGGCTGCCGCCATCATGGGATATTGTTTGAACTAACCCAAAAGGGGGTCTTTTCAAATACTGTAATTATTTTCCATCTGAATTAAACATAAATAATAATTTATTCTTATTGTTTATTAAAATAACTAGAACAGATCTATCATCTTTAGGTGGCGTGGAGGGGAGGGCTTATTGGTAGAGCGTTGAGCTGCCGTGCCAAAGGTTCAAATCTTGCAGTTGGTAGATGATTTATTTAAACGGGGATTGATCCTTAGGTATATGGATATCCTCCTGGGGCTCACATAGTGGGTTGAGTGTGGTTTCGGGCAAAACACCTCCCTTCACAACTAGATACAGTACATTCTCAACCACGTACTGAACCAAGACTCTACATGAGTCGTAATGATACATTTTTTAATTTCAATTATTATTTATTATAATATTAATGCTATAATAATAATTAGCATTACTATTTTAATGCTGCTATGATTTATAGGAAGATGCTACAGTGCAATAGTTCTATTTTATTTCAGTTATGAAAGGAGGTGATCTCTCCGAGATAACGCTCAACCAGCAGATTTTTCCCCTATTTCGGGTATCCAATTTATAGAGGCTGGGTGAGCCCCAGCAGGATTGAAGCAGCAATAATCGCCATTTCAGAACCTTTACCCCCTCTTAAAATGGAACCGATGCAAGGCAAGAGTTGTACATGAGATTTTTTAACTAATTGCACATTAGCTTTTTATTCTGTTTCAGGCGATCTTCACTTCCAAGAGAATTGGAAAAAATAATAGGATTCCCAATGTAGAATCATCCGATTAGCCATAGCAGCATTGTGTGACCTTAAAAAGAATGAGCAACAATAACAATTTCGATAACCATAAACATTTTTTTTAGTTATTTACAACTTTATACGGAGATCCTTTTCGTACACTAAGCAAAAAGCCTGTTCCAGAAGTGCCGTAAATCATAAGTATGAAGCTAGGGGAGGACTCATGCTGTTTTGCCCCTCGGGAGAGAGAACTTGATGAGGGTCCGCGAGTTGTGACAGCCGAGTTGTTCCTGCAAGGGAGGGTCCTGGAAGGAGGGTGTTCATCCCCCGGCACGAATTCATCCCCCCTCCGGGATTTCTCGAGTCCATGACAATCTTTTCCTACCAGGCCTCTTCCAGTTGTCAGATTTATATGCTGTGAAATTATGTTCCGCAGTACGAGAGAAATCATATTTTGAAGAAGTTTTTTATTTCCAAATCGATCAAGGGTATGGCAACTAATAAATCATTCTAGATACGTTCAGTTTCTATAAGTACAACAGGAGTCATGAAACCGTTCGCAAAAGTCTGTTTTTTTATTAACTGCATTATTCAGTCAGTGTGTAAAATGAAAATTATATATTCCCCCGACAAGGAGACTGGAGCAGGGATTTACTACAATGAGATGAACCACGCTAGGAGTGCCTTCAATGGGAGCCTTCCACGTGAATCATTTAGGGGAGATTTCAAAAGGAGATGGCATTTGTATAATTTGTCAAATAAATATGAATTATTATTTATTCCTGCTATGGTTGGAAAGGTTATAAAGAAAAAATTAAAGTAATATAGTACGTACCTAAATGATAACTTAACCTATTCTTTTTTATCGTATTTTTAGTAGTACCATTTTAAACAAAACAAAAGATTGTACCATTACAACCCATGAAGCTTCTTGGGATCAGTATATCCTAGAGAGTGTACTGCTCCTAAGAAAAAGTTGTGCAGGGAGGTGGTTACGATATAGCTTGACCATCAGTTTTTTATCCCAATTATGGATACCCATTTTATACTGAGAGGTTGGGCCCCAGGACTTCTGTAGATCCAGCAGGGTTCATCCATAGCGATTATTGGAATTGTTTTGAGTAGTACCATTACAAAATTCAAAAACAATAATAAAACAGACTGTACAACTACCACCCAGGAGAGGTTTGGTAAGGTTCACAATCAACCGCCAGGTTTATTCAACGGTCAAGGGGTATTTCCAGAAGCTGAGTGAGCCCTTATATATCTCATAATCAACTTGAGTCAATAATTGTAATTGGATATGCGTAGCCTCGAGAATTAATTATAAAGCAATTACTTATCCTAAAGGATTAGAAGTAATGGACCTCAATTACATTCACAGTAATTGAGAGGAGTAATTGAAATTACTAACAGGATTAGAGTAACTATAACTGAATATTACACTAACACAAATTCTTCTTTTAAAACCACTTTTAAATATTTCTGACCATTTAACAATTTTTATAATATAAATAAATAAATAAAAGGTTTAACCAACCCGAAGGCTCGATGCCGATACCACCAATCTAAGTTTACAAACCTCCGTCCACGGAGCACCACCCAAACCCAAACCCGCTAGATCATTCCTAACGCAATCCTCCCACCCACGCCTCGGTCTACCCCTCAGACGCTTCCCAGTCGGTACAGCGCCTATTAACATCTTGGGAATTCTTTTGTTACTAAGCCCAGCAACTTTACATGCCCATCTTAATCTTCCATCCGCTATCACCTGAATAATATTTACCATATGCATGCTTCGCAATTCGGCGTTATGTAATCTCTGATATTCACCAGTGGTCTCATCAGTGGCCGAATATTCTACGCAACACCTCATTTTCGAATACCTGAAGACGTTGTTCATCCTTCAGCGTTAGTGGCCAAGTTTCACATCCATAGAGAAGAGATGGAACAATAAATTCTGATTTTTAGATTTCTGGACAAAATACGCGAGCGTAATAATTTCGAGACCGAATAGTAACAAGCATTTCCCCGCCTTCAATTCCTGTTGAATTTCGTTTTTCCAGTTACCATTGACCTTAAGTACTTTAACATCTCCACATGTTCGAACCTATTTTCTCCTACAACAATATCACCAAAATTTCGCCCTTTCCTTCTACTGACCATATACTTAGTCTTATCCGAATTTATTTCCAGGCATATTTCATTTTTTTAATTTTTTATAATATATATATTTTATTTAAAAATATGTTTAAAACAAAAAACCTGTACAAGTTAAACCCATGAAATGTCTTAGGTTCAGTATGTACAGTTTCTTAGACAACGGTTGAGATCTGATGTCACTGTTTACACTTATACAGAATCCTATATATATATTTAATTACTACTGATATGTTTAAAAATATTTAAAGTTATAATATAAATATAAAATATTTTATATTTACCCAAATCTTAATGCTACCGATACAAGTGACCTATAAAATTCTCTGAAATTATAAATAGAACGTTAGTTATAATTCAGCCTTACTTAATATATCCGTAAAACGCTCGATTTAGGTGTTTTGAAGCTCCGTAGTTAGACACAAAAACTAAATACCCATGGAGGGTATTTGGTCCAGTACATAATAGAAACTGTACAGGTTCTAAGCCAACGACTGTGCAAGACTGATTTGACCGATTCAAGTTTCCCCGTTAAGTTACAGTTATCAAGTTTCGTTTGATAGGAGAATGACATTGGGCCCCTCACATTAAGATGAAACGCCAATCACTGAACCATAAGCTCATTTTAATGTACTCACTATTCAGGAAAACCTCCAAATTAGATATAAGACAGAAACTAAACACGTACACTTACCTACTAAAACCAGTTTGGACATATGCATTACAAAATTACGGGATCACTAAACAGAATGATAGAAAACAACTGCAGACTTTTCAATCAAAAGTACTAAGACTTATGACCAAAGCACCTTTGTACGTCAATAACAAAACTCTGCATACTGACTTAAAAATACCAACGGTTGACGAAAACATACGAACATACTACAAACGCTTTCAAGAAAAACTACACGGACATCCAAACCCGTTAATAGAACGAATGGCCTCTACTCTCATGCCAGAGAACACTAGGAGGAGATTAAGAATAGATGAGGGATTTGTTATCATAGGAAATTGAATCAAGCCTTTCAAGTCATTGTATCATGTTGTTAGCTGATGTTTTGTATTTGACGGGTGTAGATAGAAGTTACAGTTTCCCTAGACGAAGGTAGCGGATGGACTTTATGAGGATAAGTCCCGAAATAGTCAAAATATACACAGTCGGTTTTCGGACGACAATATAACAAATAATTTAACTGTCACCATCGATCTCGAACTACTTATCCACTGAGCTACCCCACTGCTTACTTTAGAATGATACAAACAAAAATAATGTTCAAACTACAGCTCGACATCCCTCAAATTACAAGGAATTAATAAAAGTTGGGTGTTGTATTTCAAAATGAAATAGTCAAGTGTGAATGCCAGATAATGGAACGTTGCGGAGCATTGTACTTTGATAATAGTTTAGTTCGCTACCATCATTCATTTGTTTGCCAGTTCGCTACCTAACCTACAGAACTAAGCTGAAATAAAGTTTACAGAAGAGTCGAAGAGTGTTCGGGGGGAGTGGAGTGGCTCAGAGGTACGTATAGAGCTGAGTTGCCTGGGTTCGAATCCCACTGTTGGCAAGACTTTTATTTAAACTGTTATCAGCCGGAGATGGGCCCCATGCGATCTAAAACCTTTCTGGGGCTAACCTAGTCTCTATAAAGTGGGTACCCAAAATAAGAGGGAAAATCTGGCGGTTGAGCGTGATCCAG
This sequence comes from Troilus luridus, assembly GCA_964056705.1. NCBI lineage: Eukaryota > Metazoa > Arthropoda > Insecta > Hemiptera > Pentatomidae > Troilus > Troilus luridus. The sequence goes on along the minus strand of OZ057417.1, from coordinate 29,595,902 downwards.
GACAAACCACCTCCTTGCACAACCTTTGTCCAAGAAACAGTATAGTATCTACCATCTACCATCCGCTGGTAAAAAAAATCCCCATTTTCGGATGTGGCGGGTAATTTTTTAATCTGTTTACAGCTAATGATGGATGAACCTCAGGGATCTGAGACCCTCCTGGAGCTCACCCTGTTGATCGAGTTGATATCGGTATTATTGCTTTACAGTAGGGGTGAGAAACAATGATGTAGAGGATACTTTCCCAAAAACAATCATGTCAGTTGTAATGTTGTAACTTAACCAATTGTAGATATATTCAAAGGAGGACCTGTGGTCTATTGGTTAGCATAACAACCTACTTAGCCCAAGATCGCGGGTTCGTAGCCCGGCAGGTAATCCTAGGATTTTTAACGGGAGATAAAATAATCCTTGGTTATGCCATCCTTCGGAAGGGACGTTAAACGGGGGTCCCGTCCCTGTGCTATGTCAGGTACTCGTTAAAATTCCTATCCTAATTAAACCTGGATAGGCAAAATTTAGAGCTCCCACTGTAGCATCGTCCGATTAGCCATAGCGGCATAAAGTGGCGTTAGATAAACAAGCAAACCAGCTGTAGATAAATTCAAATCAAGACTAATCTTTAAAAATTGAAAACCGTCGTCTTTTTACTAATAAAATGAATGTCATTCAGTAATGCAAGCTAATTTAAAAAAAAATTTGTTTTGAATTTTTAAATACGCAGTAATCACAAAAAACATTATAGGGAGACCAACATAATTTTGATTAGAACACTCCACTTGGATTGAACCTGTGCCTATTACATATGTGCGAGACAAGCATATAAACATGTTTGCTGATATTAGCTTGAATGTCATTGCGGTAAACATAATTTTGCAACAAGGTATGTTTTTTAGGTTCAATATACAGTGAGCAATAAAGGGAGACGTTATGGACCAAGAGAAGAATATAATATAGGCCTTGGAGGAGGACGTGAGATCGTTAAACATTCCTAAGGACGGAAGGGCACGGCCAAGGTGGCAATAATTCGGGAATATTCCCTTCATTACACTAATGACGTTACAACTCTCTCTCTCTCTATCTACCTTCTATAAAACTCAAAGTGTACACTTGTCAATCATAAATATTAGTTTCAATATTTATTCGGTTTTTAAATTATCAAATAGTTAAAAGGTGGCAAGGTTTGGAACTAGTGGGTTTGAGTGGGAATAAAGTTTGTAATGAAAACACTGGTATCGGGTTCGGGCCAAATCAGCAACAAATGGAACGTTGAGATCATTATGGATGACTTTATTCTTAACAAAGTAAGGAGCATTAAGAATTTTACGAAGTATTGGATACGAGAGAAATTCGGTGACTTAGTGGAGCCCCGAAACTCTGCTCCGTCCAAATAGATTTTAAAGTAGCCATTTATATGAGTCTTTTGTAATTAATTGGAAGTTTAGAGCGTTTGCCTAGTAAGTGTTGCATTTCATATGAAAAGTCCCAATAAAATATGATAATTCTAAAAAGTAATATATTTAATTAAGCATAGCAAGTTTAAATTCACATTAGTACATTTAATTAAACAAGGCAAAATGAAACTGAAGCTTAGAATGGAATGTTTCCATTATGCGCCAAGATAGAGAGAGAGAATCGGAGAGAGAGAGAATGGGAGTGAGAGAGTATCTGTGAGAGAGAGAGAGAGAGAGGGTGAGAGAGAGAGCAAATGAATAAGTACATCACCTGGAGGACTTGAGAGGGGCTTAGCAAAGCCACCTCAAAGCCGCATACATTAGTCCTTAACGACATTCCCATAGGCCCACTTTAATGGTGGCGCCATCTTGACGTCCATTTTGTCAAGGGTTAGTGCCCTACTGCGGAAGCGTTACCCAATAGACATTATAACCTGTTATAGTTATCTTGTTGAAACCCAAACAATATTTAAGAGACATTATAAGTATCTATAGTTATCGAGAATATAGATAGGCGGTCAAAAACTTAAGTAAAACTGGGGCGACCCTTGGTGTAATAAAATGGTTAGTATAGCAACCTACTATGCCCACGATTGCGGGCTTGTAGCCCGACAGGGGACCCTAGGATTTTTTAAAAGTATGTAATAAACCCTTGGTTATGCTGTCCTTCGGAAGGGACGTAAAATGTTCCTATGCGGTGTCAGATACTTAAGGATGGTCCGATTAGCCATACCAGCATCAAGTGTAGTTAAATACCCAAACAAGAGGTGCCACATCAATCTACTTTTTAACCTTCAACGAATATTTTCAGACACGTTTTTCTTAGCGGTTTCCTGAGCGAGTATATCAGGATAACCTTAGAGCTAGCTTTGAAATAATCTCATGTAATATTCTAAATAACTTTGTACCGGATTTTCCTTTTAAATACACTGCATTGTGTTCAGAGTATTCTGCCCTACAAATAAAAACCATTTCAACGAAATGTTTAAAAGTTTTTATTATACATGCAGCTGGATTTACGAATACAATATTTTAAAAAAATCGGAGGTTATTTCTTAAAGAAAGAACAACTTTCGGCTTTAGTTTTTTTTTTTTCGTTGTTTATGAACCTATCATTAATGTATGTTTATAAACAATTGCAGATGGAGTTTTAAATTACCTTTTGTAATAATCTAATTCCTTTTAGGTTAAAAAAGGATAAAAATTTAGCGCACCTATGCCTGGAAACCTATTGTAATATTTATCTTTTAAATCAAATCTACCTTTTTATAAAAAAAAAATGATTAGTGTTATTTTATTCTTTTTTTTTTTTATCTACAGACATTTACAACTGTATAAATGATAAAGGTAAATATTATTAAGGATATGCAATAGCAAGTTTGTAAAAGAAAGTAGAGAAAATACCCACTTAAATAACATATTTCAATTAGGCCATCTTCTTTTTAGAGGTTTCGGAGGATTATCGGGAATCGAAGGGGAAGCTAGGTAAAAAAAACAAAAAACCTGTACCACTACAACCCGTAAACGGTTCTGAGGTTCAGTACATGGTAGAGACTGTACTGTTTCATGGACAACGGTTCTGCAAGGAGGTGACTTCTCCTAGGTCACGCTCAACCACCACATTTTCCCACTTATTTTGGGTAACCTATTTTTATAATATTTTATAGAAGCTGAGTGAGCACCAGGGGGGTCCTAGATCCTATATGATCCATCTCCCGCTTGCAAACAGACTAAATAAAAGTCATGGCCTTAAGCGGGATTTGAACCAGGATTTCCGGCATGGCAACTCAGTGTAGTTGAAGCTAGGTAAAAACAAAAATAAAAATAGATAATCATGAATTATAAAATTTTAAATAAACAACGTAGGAAGCGTTTTCAGTTATTTTTATTCAGAGCTTAAAATGGAAGGAGTGAGTTTAAAAAAAAATTAAGTTGGCGTGCTAGCGAGGTTTGAAATAAAAAAAAAATCGCTGAACACGTCCCACGCGAATATTAAGATGTTAATGATACCAGCACAACATTAACACAAACAATAGAATAACTATAAGCATTCCCTAGGAATTCATCTGGGCGAGATAGGGCCATTGAAGTAGTACTTTAATCCGCTAAGACCGTGTCGTACTTTGCATTATATGCATAATTCATAATATGACTATTTTATTCAATTCCATAACGTATTCGACAACAGCAAATATCGCAATTTTCTTCTTATTAATAATCATGGGAAAATTGTTTTTATGCAAATTTTTATTTTATGACATAAGTTTTAATATATGACACCATAAACTTCATCTTAATGGTCACGTGCTATTTTTACTTCAGCGTAATAGTCGAGCAATGGTGTCCATGAAAGAAATAGTTATAGATGAATAATATTGTATAGTGATTTATTGAGACTTGAAATTTTAAATGATACGGATACTGTGTATAGATAAACAGATTACCATATTAATTGCTGAAAATGCGTATTGTCCTATAGTCAAGCTTTTCTTTGAATACGTAATTTTGTTTTTGTTGCGTTTTATCGTATTGATTTGTGGTTTATTTTGATGATGCTTTAAGTATATATCCTTTACAACAAAAACCCAAGAAGGATCTTGGGTGCAGTACATTGTAGGTACTCAACTGTTTCTTGGACAACAGTTGTATATGGAGGTGATTTCTACAATAAAACGCTCAACCGCCAGGTTTTCCACACAATTAAGAGTATTCCCTTGATAGAGGCTGGGTCAACCCCAGGAGGGTTGGCAGATCCCACAGCGTCCATCCATGGCTTTTATCAGATAAAGTAATAATAAGCCACCGCGGAATTTGAACCCGGTACATCAACTCAGTAATCTACAGAGCTACTTTATATTTAAATAATGTACATGTTAAATATATTTCAGAAAAGATGTAGTGCTCTCCTAATATTTTCTTTAGTTGCTTTGTCTACTCATCTTATTCTCAACTATAATGATTATTTTTAAATATTTTTATTTTTAAGAGAAAAGATTTGTCCAGGCCGGGATTCGAATCCGGGTCGCCTAGCGTGGTGCTCTAACCAACTGAGCTAACCTGGCTCGTAACACGGCCAGACAAATCCATTCTCTTCACCGATCTTATATCCCCGTGTTCTCGCAATTTTGCGACGTATTCAAGTTGGAGAATCTTCATTGAGTATTACTTTAATCAGGAGCTTGTTGACTTACGTCAGTATATTATTTATAATTTATTTTATTTTATTTTTTTAATTAATTGTTATAATTTTTACTTGTAAATACAAATATTTAAAAATTATAACTATTAATAAACAAATAAAATAAAATAAATTATAAGGATTATTGCTTTAATAACTAAATGCTTAAAATAAATAAATAAAAGCGTTTTCGACACGGTAATAAAATGTTTTTATTTTGAAGAGAAAAGATTTGCCCTGGCCGGGATTCGAACTCGGGTCGTCCGCCTCTCCGTGCCAGGGCAAATCTTTTTTCTTCAAAATAAAAATATTTAAAAATTAAAACAATTAATAAAAAATCATAAAAAAGGTAATAAAATATGTTTTATGGAATCTCTTCTGATCAAGCCCAATTAGTTTTTTCCTCCGAATAATTCACTTTATTCGGGCAAGATTCAGAAGGGTCTGTAGATCGCACAGAACCCACGGCTGTTAACAAATTAAATAATATATCTGCCACAGCTGAATATGAAACCGGGACCTTTAGCATAGCAACTTAGCGCTCTACGCACTGAGTTAAAACACTCCTTTTTAAGAATAAAATAGACTAAAGGCTTATTTGATCAACTATTTAGTAATCCAAAATCCCATTTTAAAAAATTTTTTTTTAGAGTTTCTAGTTCCAATTTTTATAAAATCGCTGTCTCCTGCGTTCTTATCTAATCCCCAACCATCATACATAAATTCAAATCAAAGCTATGGATTTCAGGCGTGAATTGGATGGAACCCCTTATTTTTAAAATATATTTATTCCAAGTAAATTTAGTCATACATTTTATTTATAATTAACAGTAGTTTCTCTAATTATAATTTATAGTTATTCTTTGAATTATTTTAAATAATTAATTATTCTTTACTATTGTGGAAGCGATGGAAAAATTGTCTATCTAACCAGAGCCTAAGGCAGGCAAGTTACTCGTTCATTAAATAATTTCTTTTAATAAAATAATGAACTATTTACTTGACAGCGTGTATTTAATATTTGATTTAATATATTTAAGAGCTCAAGGATTCGCATTTATTCATCTATCTTTGTTTATTTTATACTACGTATTAAACGGACAGTTTAAAAAAATGTTTTATAATATAGACTTTTATAATAAATTAATACGGTCGACTAATAACATTGTTTAATAAAGTCTTATTATATTCCAAATATTAACATAGCTGACTATTCGTTCTGAACATAAATAATTGCTAATTTATTAATTATTTAATTAATAAATTTAATGATAATAAATATAATTAAATAGATAGGAAGGAATACACTCGAGATCCTTGAGAGAAGAGACGGCGCCCGGGAGACCAGACCAGCAACTCTCTGCTACATAGCAACTCGGAATCAATACCCGCAAGGCGAACATTCCCTTATATCTCAATATTTCTATTAATTACAATAATAATATATACCTAATTAACTTTACACTATTACACAATAACAATAGTATTGGATAGTAAATAAATAAATAATATTTGGATAATAAATATTGTTATTGATAGTATAATTCACCTTGTATCATTATGTATAAAATTATTATAAGAACGACAGTTTTCTAGATTATATAATAATAAGTATTATAAACGTGAAATATTTAAATGAGAAAAGCGCAAAGAGTTTTATCTTTATTCTACTAAAATTGAAATGCATTTATGTTTTTAATTTTACTAAATCAGCTAAATTAATGATTTAGCGTATAAATTATTGTCGAAATAAATAATAACTTATACGTTACGTTATCGATGAGCCAATCCAGGTATAACTATGAGTATAAGAGATCTATATCGAGTGCCTTTCACCACACAGACTCGGGACTGTCATTTTACGTCTCCTCGGAAGGATGGTATGCCCAAGGATTTTTATTCACTTAAAAAAAACTAAGGCCACCTGGGCTGCGATCTTGTGCATAGATGTTTGTTATGGTTGCCATTACACCAGAGGTGACCCCTTGAGATGTGAGTGATAAAGATATTATAAAGGGTTACACTGCTGTGTTTGCAAGCGTATTCGCAATTAAATACTTCATTCATTTAACGATTTTTTCTGATCGCTTATCTCCTCCGTCCGGTGATGCAACCTATCGGGGTAGACCTAAGTGGTTCCAAGACCACCATATTCTGGTCAACTGTTGTTACGAACAGAAGGATACCTTTCTTGATTTTAGTTTATACTTGACCAAGATGTAGATAAAAGTTTCCTTATACAAACATTTTTGTCTTTGCAGCTCATCCTTGATGCTACCTACTACCAACAAGCCTGATCACAACATAGCTAGGATAAACGAAAATACTATTTAAATATATAACAATATCATATTTCATCTTGAAAAGCTTTCACAAATTTAGAGGTTCCCTTTCCAACGAGACGTGATGTAAACCTAACTCAATTATACGATTGTATGCATAGGACCCGACGTAGCTACGAATTTGCATTAATTTACATGCATTACAAATGAGCCATGCTACATGTAACCAAATTATCGAATCCTGACTCTAATCCAATCATTGACAGATTGCTTACGGTCACGAGGAAGACAAGAGAAGTACTCTAAAGATCAATCCTAAATCTGCCTTAACCAAGGAATGTTAAAGGAAGAAGAATTGAAGTATTTAAAAGAGTGAAATGAAAATAGCCTTTTATTGTGCACAAATATTTATACATGATTCAATATTTACTTAAAAGAGTATCAACCTATTATTATTGTTATTATATGGGGAGGCGGACGGCTTATCCAGCTGTACCTGAAAAATCGTTTAGTCGTTTGCAGCCATGGATGGATCCAGTAGGATCTACAAACCCTCCTGGTTATCATCACATCTATGTAAAGAAGGTACTCTTAATTTGGGGGAAAAACCAGGCGGTTGATTGTAATCTCGGCCAAATCACATTCCCGCCCAACCATTGTCCTAGAAACAGTACAGTCTATGCATGTACCGAGCCCAAGGATGGAGAGTGAATTGTAGTGGTACAGGTTTTTTGATGTACTAGAAGTCTTTAAAGTTTGGATACCTTAGGTTGGATACCAAGATGATATGTTTGTTGATGAAAAAGGGAATAAGTCGAATTCCATATTAAAACAATGTTAATGCAGAAAAAATATATTGCACAACTCACATCAAAAGTACAATAAAGAAGGATCATCATTACTCTATAATTACTGACCAATACTGTATAAGCTATCTAGGCCATGTTCAGAACTTTTTGAACGATAAGTAACCCTATAATTGGCTTTTTTGGCTGATGATGTGAGGTGTGCTGTTTTTTTTACACTTTGTCTTTTTTTCTTCCCGAAATGTCTACCTATAGGTTATGTTCCTATATTCATAGGTCCGTTTTTATATAGTTCTTAATAATAATAAAGACTCTTTCCATCTTGTGTAGCCAATCTCCTATTGAAAATTTGTCTAAGCCATTTACTTGGATTCTTTCTTCCAGGTATTTGAATGTCTTTACTTGATCAGTATCTGCTGTAAAATATTTAAGATCGTTCTTGATGTTTGTGATAATTTTTATAATTTTCTACGGATATTCTTAAATCTGAATGTTTGTTTGGTTAGAGAAACTTTTTTCTTTTTTAAGTCAGTGCGAAGTTTCATAATGGATAATCTTTAGAAACTGTTACTTACAATAGTCTTTTAAGCATCCTATCTCCTGATGATATTTTACATTTTATAGGAATAGATTCATAAATGGGGGGAGAATAGAATATCACGATTTAGTTATACATGATAACACGATGAACGAACCGGCAAAGTGCATTTAACAAAAAAGTATCTGGTGGAATAAATAAAATTGATCAGTACTCAGCAAACCTGCCTTATTCCGGCAATTAGATAGAGTTATCGAATTTAATACAGAAACACTACAGATTCAAGTTATAACCATACCGAGAGAACAATATACAGATGAAGATACACCCGTAAGATCATGGAAACTCTAGATCAATAAGGAAGTACTAAACTTGGGAACGGTTCTAGTAATTATCGAAGCTGGACTCAAACTGGGTCAGTCAGATTCCGCTTATTTGCAAAACAGTTCTAAGTCATTAATTATAACTGAAAAGTTAAATAACACTGACTTAGACATTGAAATATTTTCATATTTTTTTTTGTATTATAACTATTAGTACAGTATATTCAGTAATATAATGATTGTAATTATCTCATCATTAATTATATTTTTATAATAACTTATACAATATATTTATCAGTATAGTATATTGCATAATTATTAATAATAAGCCATAACAAACACAAGCTAAACGATAAAGAAAATTAAGACTTCTAAGTTAACAATTAACCCAATTTAAATTAATAATATATCAAAATAAATAAACGATGTAATCAAAATAAATATCTAATAATTTGTTTGCGATTTAAAACATTTTTTTAGAAGTAATATTAAGGACAATAGTTATGAAAGAGCCCAATCACCTCATCTTTTAATAATTGAATAATTTTTTAACATAATTATGTTTTATAATACTTCAAATATTATATAATGTCACGAAATAAAATCCTAATTAAAATAATAGAGAATTTTACCTTATATAAGCCAGATCAGTAATAAAATTCTAGCACGTACCTGAAACAAAAAGAATACATATAGTCAGTCATCTCGCAAATATTCATGAAAAATAGCCTATAAAAAATATATAGAAGTTTTATTAGCTATTATTTAATTGTATTTATTAGTCATCTGATGTATCCGAGTTTCAAATAAGGAGTATTTAAATTTATATCAATAACATTTTGATATTTCACATTCCGTCAGAAATCAACATAAAATCTTCATCATAATTATAGCTCTTATATTAATTTTGATAACTATATATAAGCATTAAATATATATATACACATACGCGCACACACATTTACATGTATATATATTCGGACACACATATTTTGGGATGTACAATGTCTAATTTCGTGTTATTCAAATTTAATAAACTTATATTAACAAAATAATAATAATAAATCGATAATAACGACTAAACAATCAAATAAAAATTACTGACCCCAATTCACATAATTCACATGACTCAAGGTAAAATACAAAAAGGTTTCAATTTTTGAAAAATATTCTAATTATTAATATGTCATTACAGTAGTAATTTTTTGCTTTACCAATACACAAATTTTTATTTTTTAAACTCTCATGGAACTTCCAAATAGTAATATTGAAAAATCAGGTTTTTTGAGTTATGATGTTCTTTTGATATATAGTCAGTAATAAAATTATTTTTATTTTGGAGAATACTAAAAAGGAAACGAATCAAAAAGTTAAAACATGTTGTGAATTAACTCTTAGCGATAACCTGCGGAAGTGGTACCCACATTTCATGTATATAGAAACATCAAACTTCAGATTTCAGATAATTTCACAGCCTAAGAAAAGAAAATGGTCCCAGAAACTGAAACCAACGAATTTCTACTCTTTAATGATATATTCTCCTCTAAAGGAATAGGCTGGTGAACGCCTTTAGGCATTACCTAATAAATCGGTTAAGAGATCTGTCTAATGGAGAAATGGAGTTAGCAAGAAACTCCCCCAGGTAACTTCTAATGGCGGCTAATACCATAAGGGAAAAGGAGTTTTTAAAACAGGATTTGGACCAACTCCGGAGTAACTCCCGGGAGCCCTACCTCGCCCAGATATTTCAATATAAAGAATAGACCTAATGGAAAAGTTTTCTCATAAAGCCATTAATAGAGAAGAGGATTTAGTGGAGTTTAATAAATTATTTATAAATAATTAAATATCCATCAGTATATTTATATCCAATCTATTTTAACATAAGTACAATTCCAAAATTGTTAAAATATAACTTTTTACCTTACCGTTAGAGTAACTTGTGCGGAAATCTAACAGTAACTAATAGCGAGGTCATTTATATTCAATCAATCAACTCTAGCTCTACAACCCAGTACGGGTCTTGGCCGCATCAAGGCGTCGCCTCCACTCTTCTCTGCCCTGTGCCAAGGTCCTCCAAGCTCTGGATCCAACAATGCTACCTGCATCCTTCTCGACCTCGTCTTAAACGTGGCCGTCCGCGTTTCCTTTTTCCGTCAACTTACCCAAATAGCAGTCTCGCATGAGTAGCGTTGTCCTCCATTCTGGCCACATGTCCAGCTCATCTAAGCCCTAGCTATTCTTATATACTGAACCACGTATAGCTCCTGATACATCCGATATATCTCTGCATTCTGACTGAGTCTAAATTGATCGCCAACTCTTACTGCTTCATATTTCCTTCTTAATATTTTTCTTTTGAAAAAAAGTAAACTAGTGGCATCTGCCCTGGACAGAGCATTTATATCAATGGCCATATTTCATATTTCATATATTTATTGAAAATCCCAGCTAAAAAATTTACTTTAACATCACATAAGAAATACACTGGTTATAGAGTAAGTCGCTTTGGCTAATTGAATTAGATATCCCGAAGTAATGAGAAAAGCTGCTTGTTTTGGGGTTTAAAACCTGTGCCACCACTACAGATAGGGTCTTGGGTTCAGTACATGTTAGAGACTGTACTCTTTATTCGACAATAGTTGTACAGCGAGGTGATTTATCCGAGACCACGTTTAAACATTAGGTTTTGACCCCAATTGAAGAGACCCACTTGAAGAGTCTTGGGCTTAGTATATGGTGGAGACTATTCAAGAACGTATTAGACTTTAGTCAGGTGGCCCTAGGATTATTTAAAGGGAGTTTAAAAACTCTTGGTTATGCGATTCTTCGAAAGGGGCGTTAAACGGAGGTCCCGAGCCTGTAAGATGTCAGATACTCGATAAAAATCCCCATCCTAATTAAATCTGGATAGGCAAAATTTAGAACTCTTAACGTAGCATCGTCCGATTAGCCATGTCAGCATAAAGAGATGCAAAATGAACAAACAATAATATTATCTTCATATATGAAAGTCTTCTTTCCGTTTGTACGTCATTGAACTCCTCTTAAAAAATGACATTTTTTATGAAAACTCAAGGGAGTTCGAGGATGGTTTAGATTCACAATTCGATCCGATAGGTAATGTTTTATAATTAGTAAAATTTATTTTTTTGGTATAAAACCTCAAGTTCTTGATTTACTCGCGCCCGGCAGGCAGCGCTGCGATCGAAATTATTAGGGAAAAGAAGTTTGTCATTTTTAATCATGCTTTTAATTTGTTCGTTAATTAAGTAGAGATAACTGATGCTATCACGTCAGATATTTTAATGATTTTTACGTATATTTACATTAAAACGGTTTAAATAATTACAATATACTTTTAAAAAATGTTTTAATCTTCAGATTTAACAGGAAAACGTCTGTCAGGTCAGCTAGTATTATATAAAGAAATAACACAAAAATAATCTGATTAAGTTACACCTGTACCTAAGTAGACTTCCCCTCCTACTTAAATTTTCCAAAACAATACTAATAAAGCCCTAAGAGCAACTTTAGCCTGACTCCCTCCTCCCTCCCGACGGAGGTGAACAGCCCCTGAAAGTAAATTAGTTCTGCTTTGACGGATCGGGGAAGTTGGTAGCAGACCGCAGAGGACGGTCGGAGCAATGAAGTGGTGCCTCCGAGTTAGGAACCGCAACTCGAGGGTCTTATTGACTCCCAGAATTAGGAAGGGCATTTGAACTCGACCGCGGTCTGGCGTTTTCAGGGTTTCAGGTCGCAAAAAACTGGTCAGGCAAAGGTATTTTTGACACTTAGGTTCTTCCTCTTCGCTTGTTAGCAGTCCATCTTCACCTACCTTATAATACAAAGCAATTACCAGTAACATTACATAAATTAGTTTAATTTTTAGAGAGTTATTATTAATATTGAATCAAACAAAGAATAATGAAATTATCCGGAATAACAGCGGGAAATATATGATTTTCTTCCAAGCAGAGGGTATTGCAGTTTAAATCGCTCTTTAAAAGAATCCAACTCAACAAACATAAAAAAAATCATAGAAAGGCCGTTAATCATATAGGGGTACGAGACATGTCATTCGACAAAAAAAAAAAAAAACTTATATCCAACTCCTAGGGGAGGAAAATATTAAGAAGAATATGAGGTGGAGTAACCGAAAAAGGGATATGGAGAAGAAGTAATGAGAAGATAATGGAGCTGTATGGAGAGCCTGACATAGTGACATTGAAAAAGAGAGCCAGGATTAGATGGATGGGACATGTGGAAAGAATGCCAGAACACAGGATACCAAAGAGAATGCTCTATGGAAAGCCGGACGGCAAACGAAGTAGAGGACGTCCTCGAATCAGATGGCTGGACGATGTGGAGGAATTAGAGAGCCAGTGTACGAGGCTAGTGTACGAGAATTGAGGAGAATAGCACAGGGTCGCGGAGATTGTAGCGGTTAGTAATGGTGTAGTGGTTAGTATAAGAAATTTCTAACCTTAAGTTCGCGGGTTCACAACCTTGCAGCTGGCCTATGGATTCTTTTCAGAGGTCGTAAAATGGTGGATTCGATCTTTAAAAATTTAAGAATCCCGCTGTACCATCATCTGATTAGGTATAATTGCATATATATATATATATATATATATATATATATATACATATATAGGTATAATAAGTGACAGTGTAATGTAAAGTCCAAAATAAAATAGCATGCTAATCAAAATAATAATAAATACATAGAGGTAAGGAGGTAGAATGACATACAGCAGAAGCAGCAAATCGAGACCCCTCACTTGAGACCCAACCCCTGACAGCAGATTATTGATGATCAACCTCCTGGAGGAGACAGCGTTATGAGTCCTTTCTCAAGGGCTGTTACCTCAGGGTTGGCAGGAAGGGCCCTACTCAAGGGCTGTATTAATGTCGCTGTAATATCTCAGAAACCATAAAACATATTTTATAACCGTGTCGATAAAGCCGGCAATAAAAAAGAGATAATGACAATCGATTTGGATCCGAAGCGAATCCCTCATGAATCCTCATAGTTAAGATAAAGAGGAGTAGATAAAGCAAGTATAAAAGATAGTATGATAATAGTACAGTATGTAGAGCGCTGAGTTGCTATGCTAAAGGTTTCGGGTATAAATCTCGCTTTAAAGTGGGTACCATTAATTGGGAAAAAAATCTGTCCTCAGATCACCTCCCAGCACTGGCTAAGAAACTCTACAGTCTCTACCACGTACAGAACTCGAGATCCTTCATGGATTGCAGTGGTGCATGTTTTTTTTAGTTTATAAATATATATATAAAAAATTTCATGGCTATATGTTTAAAACAATATAAAGGTATTCAGAGACCACACTACATTTAAAAAAGAGAGATTCAATGAGATGAAAAAATGATCGGATTTCAGTCTGTTACGTGTTTTCATTCTGAAACCTCCCCTTCTTTTAAAATAAAAAGTGACCAGTTTATTCTCCCTTGAATGAACACATATTTTTGTACGAGTATATTAAAGCCTAAAAACTAATTTAAATCCATACTAAAAAAAAAGTAGCACATTATTTTTTTTTTCATTCATTTTTTTAAATTCTTATATAAGCGGGTGATGATTCCAAATGTAGCTACTTAAATTAGGACCATTTCACAACTTTTTTCAATTAAGGAAAATACAAGAAAAGAAACTCTCAAAAACATATGCTTCAATCATGAAATCTAAATTAAATTGGTGTACAATTTTTAAGTTTTCGAATATTTTTTTAACCAATTAATTTATTATACTTAATTTAATTTGTAAAACTTTTTCAGTCATTAGCATAGGTTTTTTGTTCTTTTATTCTTAAACTCAATATTAACATAGAGAGTCATCATTGACATAACTTACACGGATAAAAAATAATATAAAACTGAAAAATAGTTAAATGAATTAATGACTTGTTAATGAAATTACCATTTTTGGATGAAGGAATAATTAATTTTATGGAACAGGAGGTAACCATATCATTTTTACATCATTTTGCTCATTCAAAAGATCAATGACATAACTAAAAATTTGACGTTTTTGTGTTAAGCCTTTATTAACAATAGTATTAGTTGAAAATTTTTAATTTATGAATAACATGTCTGCGTGTTTTTTTCTCAACGGTTTTTTTTTTATAATGTCATATTTTAAGTTGTATCGTGTTTAAACTTGAAGTTTTTTGGAATAATGACACAAGTTAGAATCAAAAGTTTCGAGCTTAAAGTTTCAAAGATATCTATTATATATATGCATATATATAATAGGCTGTAATATACTTATATACAAATATGAACGTGTCGATCGGGTATAGACTGTAAAAATTAACCGGTTATTTGCGATGAAAAAAACAAACAGAAGTTACGACTGGAATGTTGAAGTGGCTCTTGGTCCAACGGACGGGTGGCGAAACAATACCAGACCTTTGTGTTTTTAAAAAATATACTCTCCTTCGGAAGCCTACAGAACTGACTATTTTTCAAAAATATTTCACCCTTTAATAAAAAAAAATATTGCTATTTAAAAAAAACAACTAATATTTTAATTTGTAATTCAATTCAGATTACCATGTCCTAAGAATATTGTGTTGCTATAACCATTATCGAGGACTAGAACTGCTTTAAACAGACAAAAAGGCGTTTCCAATAAATACGCGAACTCATCCAATATGACGGGATATATTGCCCCGCCCACTACCTCAGGTATTACCTACCTATAATTTAAATCTTTAATTTATTTAGTCTTAAGAAATTTGATTGTTACTCTAAAATTTGGTTGGAGAAAACCTCAACTTTAGGGAAACTCAATAAAAATTTGTTTTTTAAATTTGATTTAAAATTTCTATAGAGTATTAATTCATTATTTTATTTATATTTTTCATGAAGTGATCCCAACTAATTTTCAATAGGGAATCGTTGAATAAAAAATCATACGTTATTTCTACCTTTTGACGAGCCCAATTAATTTAACAAATAATATATAGCACTTTTAAGTTATTAATTTCAATACGCAGCATACATATCGAAAACGCACATTGAATATTCAATATCTGTTTATAACAATTAACATGTTTCCTTAATATTGTTTATAAATAGAATTGATTACTCAGGATAGATATGCAATGTGAGAGTCCAAACATAATCTTGAACTTAAACATGTACGCTTCGTCAGAGTGAGAAATTGATATTGAGTCGGGTCTAGTAGCGAGATAGCAAATATTAAGCGAACGTTATTTGTCAATAACTTCGCGATCAGATATTAATTACCAATTACCGGTAAATTGGTTAATTAGCGTCGGAAAACTTCACATCTGATAACCTAGCTAGGAATAATTAAGTTGGTCGGGAGTTGGACCAGTCAATTGGTGGGTGGCTTTCCTCGGTCCATGGCGCGCAAGAAAATGATTGGACATGAATTTGATATTAATTAGTTAACAAATAGGTTGACAGTTTCTTACAGTGATTAATTTAGCAATAAAAATGAGCAAAAATTCAAAAAAAAGAAATACAATAATTATTAGAATAGAAATAGAAAGTGTTGAGACTAAATCTCTAAAATTCTGGGGGGGGGGGGGACAGACTGGTTAATTTTTATAATATATTATAGACTTAGGGTTCGTGTTTTGAATTAATTAATCAATCTATAATTAATATGAATTTGCCTATTAATATAACTAAATCATATTTTAATAGATTTAATAAAACAACAAAATAAAGTAGTTAACATGGAGTTAGTTAGGTTGATGTGAGCAAAAAATAAAAAATAAGCATAAAAAATTATCAAAATATAATTGGGAAAATCCAAAGTCTAAGTTTATAGAATACCGAGAAAAAATAGACTGGTTAGCTCATTTCAGTATTTTAGAAACCTTTTTTTTTAAAATATATTTATTGAAATTTACAACTGTATACAGAATACATTAAGTAAATATAATGAATAAATACATTGACAGGAAAAGACAAGTAGAGAAACTACCCAGTGGTAGTACTCAAATAAAAAGTTCAGCTTAGAAGGTCACGAGGCCATCTTCTGTTCAGACGCCTCGGAGGATTATCAGGAATTGAAGAGGTTGCAAGTGTGAAACTAGTGGGTTTGAGTGGAAATGAAGTTTGTCATGAAAAGATTGATATCGAATTCGAGCCAAATCAGCAATAAACGGGGCGTTAAGGTCATTATGGATTACTTTGTTCGTAACAAAATAAGGAGCATTGAGGATTTTACGAAGGATTTTCGATTGTAAGGATTAAATACGAGAGGAGTTCGAAAGGTTAGTGGAGCCCCAAAGCTCTATTCCGTAAGTCCAGATGGGTCTAATGATTGTCATGTATATGAGTCTCTTGTAATTAATTGGGAGCTTAGAGCGTTTGTCTAGTAAATGTTGAAGTAGCCTGAAACGGCGAACTGTTTCTTGTCGTTTCAGTCCAGTATGAGGATTCCAAGTTAAGCGTTTGTCAAGGTGTAGTCAGTCCTAAGTACCGGATCTGTTCTATAGGTCTAAAGGTGATTTGATGAGATTTGTGGGCATTTATTTTAATCCTCCAGTTTTGACACCAATTTTCAAGGTCAGTGATATGGGATTGGAGAGTACGGGATGCTGTAACTGGATGAGTGTTGACAGATAATAGACATGTGCCATCGGCATACGTGGTAATAATAGTATTAGGATGAGTTGGGATGTCAGCTGTATAAACTGTGTAGAGAATTGGGCCGAGGATACTCCCTTGAGGAACACCGGCAGATTGAGGAAAGAGGGATGAGTAGACATTATTATGATTTACTGTGAATGACCTGTAGGAGAGATAGGATTGGATAATGAGAAAGTATGTAGGAGGTAGGAATTTACGGAGTTTGTAAAGCAACCCATTTTAGAAACCTAAGGCATCTTTTTGTGGATTTTTCCAAATATATTACATTAATTAACTTATATGAATTAATTACTTTATTTATACTTATATATTTAAGACTTACATGGAACATACATGGAGCATTAAAAAGAAAATACCTGACAAGACAGTACTACAAAAACTATCTCCTGGACTACAGATCTTAACTTGACTAACGAAACAATCGACTAATCTTCAATACTGTACTAAGACATATTTGGACTTGTAGATCAGAACCTTTCGGTTCAGCAAATCCCATGTACACAAGGTACAAACAACACAATCCCAAGATCTAAGAAAAAAAAAATCCTTGGTTTATTTCGAATCACACTATACACAAAAACATGAACAACCCAACTGTAAAATCATATAATCGCATTAAATACATTTCTACACATCAGCAAAATCTTCTTGTTTTTTCTATTTCCTCCTTTCTGTTTCCTTGACTTCCCATGAGAAAATTAAACAGAAAATTGCTTAGAGACCTCCAAAGATACTATTAATGAGTAATTAAAAATTGTATATTCCTGCCAATCAAGTGGAAAAAATCATTGAGATCAAAGCTGCTGGATGCGGTACTGTGCGGAGCAAATACAATAAATATAATACTCCATTTTACTAATCATATTTAATAAGAACCCCACACTATCACAATGATAACATTATTTTATTGATATCAGTAACATAACAATATTAATGTTTCAGATTGAGCATAAATTAAATGACAAATAAACTTTTGTGCAATAAATTATATAGAGCATAAACCACCGGTTAACAAAAGCTTAACCGTGCTGAGAATCAGAAATCGAACTCAGTAACCAAAAACCCCACATCGTAATTAAAAGAAGTCTGAATTAAAAAAGGTTGAACTTCCCTTTTTCCAACCCCCTAGGCCTATGAATATTTATAAAAAATATATCAATATTAAACAGTCTCCAGAAAAACTTTTATTGAAATTTTCCATTCACCAAGAATTAAAATTCAACTTAAAAAAGCAGTGCCTACTGGACGCTAATTTGTCTTTTTCAGTTCCTTTCATATCTCGGGAAAAAAATTATTTAATTTCTCTGTTGGTCGGGACATAAAAATTGCTATGGGAGGATTCTCCTTATAATAACAATTTATTTATGATGCGCTTTACAAATTAAAAAAATATTGTCAACCATTTACAGCGGAGTGTCTCCCTTTTGTTTCAATTTATGGGTTTAAATTTTCACTAATTACAACAATCTTGATTTTGGAAAAGTATTTCAAATATCAAAGTTGAAAATAATCTGCTTAAGAAGAATCTAACTTAAGGAACTTTAAAATCAAATTAGTCTTTTAGAACAATTGCACAATTAAACAATTTAGAACAATTAATCTTTTAGAAAAAATATTATATATATTAAAGTTAAGCTGTAACAATATATGGATGGCACAATAAAAGAATTATCAGTAATAAACAACCAGTGAAAAAAATAGTAAATATAACAGATAAAATTAATTGTCCGAGATGCTACGCGATACAATGAAAATCAAATTAGTTCATTGGAGTAATTAATCATAATAAAATTTTTATATAAATAACTTGAGGTGTTGTTCGGTAAAATACGCGAACTAGGTTCGTAGAAACTTTATTTCACAAAATTTCATCTAGGGACTTGTCCCACCTTATTTTCCACTGTTCAAAGCACCTCGGTATTGTTTCCAGATTCTTTCCGAGGTTTACCCTCGTCACCGTTTGCATTTCAGAAAAATAAAAAAATCAGAAGAGGCAAAACCTGGCGAATAAGGAGGAATTCGTGGTGAACAACACCTCCCTCATTAAACAAAACAAAACTAAAAGCATGATCTTGATTTTCGATCTGCTTTTTCTTTATTTTCTTCTTCATTTCTTTCCATTCCTTGATTTTACCATGCTTTGCCAAAAACTTAATACCGAGTCGTTTATCAAAGATTTCTTCAATTTCTATTTCCTTGGACAGCTTAAACGCACACAGCAGAAATAAACCTGAACGGAATAGCGCATACAGGCTCACAGTCATATGCGTAGTGACAGCTCATTGCCTTGTAAGGAAACACGGGAACTAGAGTGCGGGATTATATATCATAACATAGCCCCCACATTGGATCAGTTCGCGTATTTGTTGGACACACCTGATTGTTCTTACAGAAGCAGTTGTAGTTCACAATAACGATAATAGCAACATATTCTACTATGGAACTTTAATTAATGATGAACCTTTTCATTTTTATTTTTATTCACCGCTTATAAGAAAAACGTTGCAATAAAATAAAGTCGATAATCATTACTAATGTCACCGTCCTTTAATTGTCAAATCTTTTGAATTTCTTTGATGCTGAAAAGACACATGTTTGGCAATTTCCCATGAAAATTTTAAAAACTCTAAGGTCTTTGAAACTCACCCCCTTCGCCCAGCCCATTTCCTCGTATTGATCTCTTCAGAAAAGCCATCTCCGACATTCATCTGAGTTCTTTGACACCGGAGAAGTTCATTAAACTTTCAGCCTCGTTTGGCATCAAACGACTAATGAGGGTGTCATTTTAGAACTAATACATTGCTGTTTTTTTATATAAATATTGTTAAAAGTAAATAAACTTTTCGTTTCAAAAGATAGTAAAATAAATCATGTAAAAAATATGCCATATACACATAAAAATCATAGGCAATTATTAAATATAAAAAACATTTGAGAATTAAGAGTAATTGAAAATAAAAATCAATTAGTAATTGAATAAATAGTAATGAATAGGTGTATTTTGAAAAATTGCCTATAATATAGTGTGTAAAGGGTATATTTTTGACATGACATCGTTCATTATTTTTTTAAACCAAAATATTTTTTATGGTTAAAAATATTAAAAAAATAAATCAATGTATTAATTATATACTGTACTAAGTATTAAATTATAGTTAAATGAAAAAGCAGGTGAGATACTAGTAGGTTTTAATTTAACTGTAATCAGTGAAACATTTTGAGCCTAATATAACAAACAACAACAAAACAACTTTATTTGCAATTTTACATATACAAGCAGTATTTGTGAATACATGTTCCGGACTACCTTTACATGTTTAAAGACAGCGATTTTAATTAATTA
This sequence comes from Troilus luridus, assembly GCA_964056705.1. Lineage (NCBI taxonomy): Eukaryota > Metazoa > Arthropoda > Insecta > Hemiptera > Pentatomidae > Troilus > Troilus luridus. The sequence goes on along the minus strand of OZ057417.1, from coordinate 29,575,323 downwards.
CAGTTACCTTTTATAAATAAGTTTCACAATAGCAGGAAAAATGTAGAAAAAACCAGCTTAAGACAAAAAAAAAAAAATAAAATAAAGAAAAATTAATAATACTAATATAATGAATACATAAAAATGATAATAATAAAGTAAACATATATAATAATAATAATTACTTAGAAAATAAGTGAATAATTAAAAAGAACTATAAAATAAATACAGATAACTTGATTACAATATCTGCAAATGGTGATTAATTAAGAAAGAAGTATATGTTTTGTTCTTTTGTGCGTGGAGCGTCGTAGCGAATGTTTGTCATAGTTACCGATTTCTCGGATTAATGGATTTTCGGAAGCTGGAGTTTTTTCAAAGTATGTTTTTGTTTGGTCTGAAACATATTGTTTAATAGTGGGGAGTTCAAGATCTCTAAGCATAGTCGATATTTTCGTGTAGCGGGGATAATTATTGATAATCCTCATGCATAGGTTTTGTACCCTTTCAAACTTTCGATAATTTGTAGCGCAGGTTGAACTCCAGACAGGTGAGGCATAGGTTATCAATGGGCGGATTACTGTTTTGTAAAGGATTAATTTGTTTTTAGGGCTTAGCCTAGATTTTTTATTAAAATAGGGAAACATTTTGTAGATGATTTTTTTCGCTTTTTCGGTTTTCCTATTGATGTGAGCCTAATATAATGAGTATAGCATGCGTGGGACTTAAGGTGTACAAGTTAAACATTTTTTTTTTTTTTTTTTTTTTTTTAATGCAATGAAGTAAAAAGAATTAACAATAATTATAGCGATTAATATGAAAGCAAACATAAAATATTCCGCGATCAAACCGTTATGAACCTGTCTACAATAATATTTGGTTCCCCAACATAACTTTTACGATTATATCAAATCGATTCACTTCTCGTTAAAAATAACATGATAAAATGTGAACACCGGGAGAGCTGGAACAACTACAAGTGACTTGGAAAGACTTATTTTAACTGAAGGTTAGAGTTCCGGAGCTTAAAATAAGTTTTAAATTATTATAGACTTGATCTATAGTTACTAGGTAATTAAACCGTACAGAGTTTTTAGTCTGTACTTAATACTTGATTCGCCTAAACATCAAATAGATTCAAGTCCTTCAAATCCTTTCCTGCTATCGATTCCTAAAGCTCCTACTCCTAGGGCAGTGACCAGATAAGCTCTGACCAAAAAAGTCCCCAGCATCGTTAAACTGAAACTGACATTTTATGGGGGCTTATCAGATTTTTCTTTTTGGTGGCCCCCTCGTTCTATATTTCTTCACAAGGGAAGTCATAGAAGATGCTCGCCTTATGAGATGCTGGGTTTTTTATCTTGTTATGTTGAAAACTGGACCGAAACGCAACTTAAGCTGAAGATATTAAACATTAAGCATATTAAAATAACATTTGTTAAACCTGAAGTTCATATTTATGAGAATTGACTGTACTTAAGATTTCTGACGAAACTTAAAGAATTATCTAAACGGTTGAAGAATGAGGTTGTTAAAATAGTATTTAACTTTTCAAATATCTACACTGCTTTTGAAAAAATATATAAAGATCACCAAAGGTTTAAAAAACGGACCACTCTGAAAGAATAGACAAAATCTATAAAGAAAATGGGTTCTCCCAGATTATTATAATTAAATTTTTTTATATTAAAAATGTATTTATAAAACATATATGTACCGGCATATAAATAGAAATAAATCATATATTATTATTCTTCATTTGAAGTTAAGGGAACAGATAAGCTCGGTTTGCACAGTGCTGTGTAGCTGTGTTGTTGGTTCTGGGTACAAATCCGGCTGTATCTAATCAATTATTTAATCTGTTAAAATCTACAGATGAAATCTGCGGATCTGCAGACAGTCCTGGGGCTCACCCAGCCTCTAGAATGTGGACCCCCTTAACTGGGGAGAAACCTGGCAGTTGAGTGTGATCTAGAACAAATCAGCTCCCTGCACAACCGTTGTCCTAGAAACAGTATAATCTCTGCCAAGTACTGAGCACCTTTTAATATATATATATATATATATATATATATATATATATATATATATATATATATATATATATTTTAAAAGGTGCGGCTAAAGTAACTATATGATGTAAAAAAATTGTAACTTCTTTGCTTGTGAATATTTTATATTTATTTATTCTATTTCAGTAATTAAACTTGGGAGAATATATAAAAATGGAACGCTAGACAATTGCGCAAAGAACTAAGTTCGATAATTAATACTCAACGTGCATACAAAAGATTTTATAGTGTAAGAACTGCTCCAACGGGTCCAACGATTCATTCGTTGGTGGATAATTTTGCTGAATTTGGGACTGAAGATTTTATCCATACTTATTATGCTATTTATTTTATTACCACAGTCGTAATAATAAATATATTTCTTTATGCGTTATTATTTTATGTTTTATTAACTATAAATTTATCGGTAGCTTTTAACTTTTCGTTATCTTTTTTATTATTTCACAGATTTTTTTTTAGATGCTCATGTCTAATAACATTTTCAGTTTTTAATTTATTATCCATTAAGTGATATTTATTTGTTTTCTTATAATTAGTATGATTGAACTTAAACACAATATCGCCGATTACTATATACCGCAATTAACTGAGATCAATTATTCTCGGGTAAACGTAATTTTTAGATACTCCCGTATCTATAAACCGTATTTTATGAGTAAGGTGGTTTATGCTAGGTAATTTTGTTTATCATTTAAATTATAAATAGGTTTAGCATTAGTATTAATATTACTATTACAGTTAAAATTAGTTTTAAAATTAGCATCTTTATCAGTATTAGTTTTTAAATTTACATCTTCTCCTCGTACGTTTGGCCTAACGGAGGCGGATCGTTGCTGTGCAAGCCGTTGGATAAAAAAATCATTGAACCGCGATATTAAATTATCTATTTCATCTTTAAGAGATTGATTTTCTTTTCTTAGTTGTGAGATTTCATCATCTTCAAAATGATGAGCTCTGTCGGATACTGTTCGCATAGAAACTGTTTCAGGTTTTTCTATTTTCTCAAAATTATGTTGTTGACGGAATTGTCCCGAACCAGGTTTGTTAAAGAATCTGTTTTGATCATGTTGATTCCATTGGGTATTATTTGGTCTTTGATAAGAAGCGGGAAGACCTCGAACTGGCAGATCGGCCGAAAATTGATACTGTGAGACAGAACACATTTTTGCGTTAGAGAAAACGGTTTTCACTTAACTGACATTATTTTTTATAATTAATTTAAAATAACATAAAATAAACTTTATTTTTATCATTCAATTTTATTTAAAAAACAAATCATATAGTTACTTTAGCCGTACCCTGTATATATACATCATTAACTCTACATGTTATATTACATCATTTACAAAGCTAGGGCATTGAAGCCCGAAGAACTTGCGGTCCCTAGCTTCGCCTTCCATTATTGAGGTTAGTAGCCAGGTAGAGTACTCCAGAATTTACATCCTTACTCACCCCGAGTTTCCTCGGTTTGGGAGGAGTGCTTCTCGCGGTTCAAGTTCTGTTATAGTTGGATGTTGCTCATCCATTAGAACCTAGGATCCCGGGGGTGGTAGCTAACTACGAATTCATAATAACATTCTCGAGAGCGTAGGACCATATCCCCGAAAACGCAAGGGAGGATGATGATGAACCCATCAATGTAGTATTGAAGTAAGTGATAAAGCCTTAATTTGTTTTGGTTTTTTACAAAATTAACAAATTCGACTTTATGAAGTAGTTTATAAAAAAGGTTCGTTGCTCGCAAACTGGGTTTGCCCATAGTTTAGCTAGTGGGTTTTTGACTCAAGGTATATGTATAAAATTGGTCGAAAATTCAGGAAGTTATGGCATAAACTTCTTGGTCTTTGATCTGTACCTAAACAAAAATAAATATAAAAAAAAAAAAAAGAAGCTGCATCACTACTTGTAAAGGGTCTTGGATTCAGTATATCGTATACCTTGTACTGTTGGTAGGACAACGTATGTAGAGGGAGATAGTTAATTATATCCAGTATCACGCTTAACCACCAGGTGTATACCCTAATTGAAGGGGGCCATCTATCTGAGGCAAGGTGAGCCTTAGGAAGGTCTGCAGATCCCATAGGGGCTATCTATAGAGAAATATAATAATACCGCCTGTAAAATTAGGTAAAATAGATAATAGATAAAATAGTTAAGTATGAATCTGCCAATCTGACGCTTATTATAAACAAAACTTGTATCAATACAACACATTAAGGGTCTTGGGTTCAGTACATGGTAGAGACTGTTCTGCTTCTAGGAAAATGGTTGTGGAGGGGAATGATTTGACCAAGAAGATCCATGCTCAATCGCTAGGGTTTTCCACCCAATTAAGGATATCTTCTTTATTCAGACTGGCTGAGGCCCAGATCCCACAGGGTCCATACGTGGTTGTTAGCATGTTAAATAAATTATCCACCACAGCTGGATTTGAAGACATTTCCTTTTGCACAGGCACTTAGTGCTCTACCACTAAGATCTGGGAACACCAACAAGATATTTAAGCTTGTATATTTTTATTTTGAAGAGAAAAGATTTGTCTTGGCCGGGATTCGAACCCGGGTCCTCCGCATCTCTAGCGCGGTGCTCTAACCATCTGATCTACCAAGGCTCGTAACCAAGCCAGACGAATCCATTCTCTTCACCGATCCTATTTTTGCGACGGAAACACAGAGAAGAATGTTCATTGAACATTACTTTAATTCGGATCTAGTTGACTTCCGTCAATTTTATATTTTTATAATCTATTTTTTATTTATTGTTCTTTTGATGGTGATTATTTTAAAATCTTTTCTCTTCAAAATAAAAATATTTAAAAATAATCATCAAAAGAACAATAAATAAAAAATAAAGTATTTAACCATTTTTGTGATATAGATGTATATATTCATTTTAATAACTAAATTTTTGTTTGAGGTAATTTTCTTCTCTCTTTGTTCTGAAATGAGTTAAGAAAAAAGACTTTTTCCATTCTATTCCAGGAGAAGATATTTTTATTTTTCATGTAATGTAGCACCATTTTACAATAAATAAGTTTTTCATCTCGCCCTTTAAGTCACTGTTAGTTAATGCAACTAATGTTTGGAGTATATACTTTTTTTTTCTGTGGAAACCTGGATACAGAATAGTTCCTCTCTTTACTCAATGATAGCGGACTTAGATCTGAGAGATATACTAAAAGTACTTACAGACCCTACAGTACCCTAACGTCAGACACTAACGACTTACGTATTTAGGGTAAGGACGCTACTGCCATACCATTTGCGATAATAGATGAGCCATCAGAAGACTCAATGATGGCGGAACTAATAAAGGACCTAGGACATTACAATACAGCAAAAGCAAGAATATATTTACGAAAATGCCAAAATATATTAATTATTAAAGTATTGTATGTGGTAAGAACAGTTACGATTCCAGGTAACAAATTTCAAACTCGGTTAGTTAATAAAATAAAAAAAGGAAAAAAAAACAGGTGAGGTTTTTTTTACTGAACAACTTTTAATAAACTCCAAACTTTTAGTATAAATTAATTTCTTCTCATGAAAGGATAGAAATTTTAAAGGGAATTTTGAGATAGAAAGAAAGTTTTGATATAACGATTCAAGTAAGAAAATTTTAAAAAGGGTACATAGAAATTACAGAATGTGTTTATAAATTGATATACAAGAAAAAGTAGCTATCTGCAAGAATAGTCCAGTTTTTCAACACTTTACATTGCTTTTTGTATTCTATTGTTTTTTTGTTTTTGTTTTTGGCAAATGAATATCACACTGCTCTTTGCTAAATGAAAACATTGTTCTTTTATATCTTATATAAAACCAGATTTAAATACAGACTACTTTTTAATCATTCACTGCTTTCTAACTGGCAGAACATTTAAAGTAAACCATAATGCTTCCTACTCTTCTCTCTATTCCCAGTCTGCTGGTGTTCCTCAAGGTAGCATCCTCGGTCCTATCCTCTACACAGTATATACAGCTGACATTCCAACCCATCCTAACACCTTCATCTCCACGTATGCTGATGACACAAGTGTTTTATCAGTTAATAACGACCCATATATTGCATCCCAATCCCTTCAATCACATTTATCAAGCCTCGAAGAATAGTGTCGGAATCGGAGAACTAAAATCAATTCCAACAAGTCCCATCAAATTACCTTTACCCTTCGCCAAAAACCCATGACTTCCTGTCCTAATGTATCTTTTAATAGTACTCCACTAATCCCTGTTGAACAGGTTCGCTACCCAGGGCTCAACTTAGACAAACGTCTTACTTGGAACCCTCACACAAGACAGAAAAGACAAGAAACAGCTAGAGGCTTCCGACTACTTCAACACATACTGGACAAACGCTCAAAGCTTCAGATCAATTACAAAAGACTTATTTATGTTACTGTTATAAGACCTATATGGACTTACGTCTTATATATATATATATATATAAGCTTAGTTGAAACAAACGTATACATAGTGGGTCAATCGTTGTAAAAAAGATATGTTTATGCTAATTGTGTAGAGCGAAATGATGTGCTGAAGGTTCCGGTTTAAAACCCAGCTATGATAAATGTGATAACAAATATATGTGTGCAGTAAAAGATAACACAAAATAAGCAACAAAAAAAAAAAGGTTTTGACTCCACCTCCTGACCAATCCAACCCATTATAAATTATCTAATATAGTAACAGCCATAGATGGACACTGTGGGATCTACTTAGCCTCTTGGGCTCACCCAGGCTTTATAAAGTGCTTGGTTTAAATTGGAGGAAAAAAAAACAAACCCGGCCGCTGAGTAGAATCTCAGACAAATCACCACTCTGCACAACTGTTATCCAAGAAACAGTACAGTCTCAACCACATACTAAACCCGACACCCTTCTTTGGTTGCAGGGTCCTGTCTTTATTATTTTTTATGGGTAATTGAAAGTAATAATTAATATTTAATCAATAAATTTCACATGCCCTTTTCCAACATCTGATTAGGCTTAACGAATAATTAACAACTTATCTTTCCAATTATTTGATAGATTTTTAAAACAAATTATCAGACGAGGAGATATTAATGAATAATTACGGTTTGTTTATGACAAATTGGTCTAGTTTCAAATCGATATATTATCGTATCGGCTGGGACTAAATCTATAACAGGTCCCAATCTATGTCATTAATAATAAGGCATCGAGAATTAATCAATTGAGCAATGGCATCGATTATGAGTTTTCAAGCTTTAGCTCTCTAAACAAATTATCTCTATTGAATATAGGCCCAAAGACTTGCATGTAGAATTAAAAACTCCCTCAGTTATTAATAAAAAGTGAGAAAGCAGTTAATATTTATAGATTTATTAATACATGCTTGCAAAACACACTTATGGGGGCGACCTGTGGTCTAGTGGTTAGCGTAACAAACTACTAAACCCAAGTTCGCGGGTTCGTAGCCCGGCAGGTGGCCCTAGGATTTTTTAAAGGGAGTAAAAAATCCTTAGTTACGCCGTCCTTCGGAAGGGACGTTAAACGGGGGTCCCGAGCCTGTACGATGTCAGGTACTCGTTAAAAATCCCTATCCTAATTAAACCTGGATAGGCAAAATTTAGAGCTCCCACTGTAGCATCGTCTGATTAGCCATAGCAGCATAAAGTGATGTTAAATGAACAAACAAACAAACAAACAAACACACTTACTATTTAAATAATATTAAATATGCCATTATCTTTTATGATTCGTTATACTAAATCGAAATTTTAGGTATTGACAAAAGAAAAAACAATGATCCAATCAAAATTTGAGTTTCTCATACAAACGCTGAATTTTAAAGATTCGGTCGCCCATTACGAAATAATTTATATAGACAACAAACAATTTATTAACTTTAATGCCTAGAATTTTCAGAAATAAATTTAAAATTCGAGTTAATTTCCAAAATGTTCTACAATTTATAAATTTTTAATAATCCTTATCACTTTTATTAAAAACCACTACCTGAAGTGCTAACAAAAGAAAATATAATTTATGTAATAAATAAAAATTCAAGCCTATTATTATGATTCTTTTAAATAGATTAATAATAAATAACAAAGTTCTATTAAAGATTTTCACTATAGAATAATTTAAAAAATTACTCAAATACTTTTTAAAATTATTTTTGAGAATGATACAAAATATATACACATTGAACAAAAAAATATATACATATACATACATATTGAAAAAAAACTGTGCCACTACAATCCCTGAAATATCTCGGATGCAGTACCATGCTACCGCAGGAAAGTGCTTTGTTCGAGATCACACACAACCGCCAGTTTTCTATCAGCTTTATTGAGGCTGGATGAGCCACAACTGGGTCTGAAGATCCCAAAGAGTCCATTCGTGGCTGCTAACAGATGAAATAATTTATCTGCTACAAATGGATTTGAACCCGGGACCTTTAGTATAGTAACTCCAGCACCCCATTCTCATTATGGCACTCAAACCCTATATCATCGTAACCCACGAGAAGTGTCTACGGTTCAGTACCTGGTAGAATGTACAGTAACCAACGGTTGTGCAGGTAATTGCAAGATCACGGTCGATCGCCAGTTTTTATACCAATTAGGAATAACTGGTTTTGTGTGTGGAGAGTCTGGAATTATCACAGAGTAGATCCACGGTAGTTAACGAAACAAATAATTTATCAGGCACAGCCGGTTTCTATATACCTAAAAATTTATGAAACAAACTATGATAAACGGTTGATGTTCTTTTGAGTTTACCTTTGTTTACAAAGAAATATATAATAGGGCTGTAGGACACTCCATTTCACAAAATGGCGTAGATGAAGGACAGAGGAAAATCATTAAATGGCTTTCTAGGTCATGAGACCCGGCAAACGCCTACAGAATAATTAATACATGACTAAAGCTATAATTGACCTCGGTGTACAGATGTGGCCTGGAACAGGCGCCTTTCTCATCTCCAATTTTGAAAATGAAAAGCTTTCACTCTCTTAAACGCTTAATAGCCTCGGATCAATGCGTGATAATTTGATTATTTTCTTATAAAACTACATAACATAATTCGAAAAACCTTATGAATGCATATCCCGATAGTCAGAGAGAGAGAGGGGGAGGGGGATGGAAACTCGGACTGGTAGTCGTAGACGTCAGATAGTTCAGAACAAAATTTGGATCGATTTTGGGAGAACAAAATTTGGGAGTCTTAATATTGTTATATAAAAGATGAATTCGTCGATACAAATGTAAAGTATAAAATATGAAAAAAATCAAAATCAGTATCATCAAACGTATTTTTCCAATGTCATTCAACTTGTCGTTTTAAGTTGTTTTTGTAATTTATAGAGGAATCTATATGAGTTATACATCAACTATCGATCAGTATCAAAGTCGAAAAATGTGTTCCTAATCAATACTTTGCAGTGGTACATCAACAGCTCAGGAGAATAAATGATTATGCCGAATTTTGTCCAGAATGAGTTAAATATACATGTATCATACAAATAAACCAGCTCTCAGGAAAAGGTGATTACCATAATGCATTAGATCTGCGTCTCACACGTGCACTATATCGACGCACCAACTATAGAAAAAACATGATAATACTGTCATCCGAATTGTTGAGATGGAAATTTAAAATCGTGGCGTTGAACGAATTGAAGACAAAATATTTGAGGAAGAAACCGTGAGGATAGTAGGAAAATAAACGGGAGGATATATCTGCTACCACAGTGAATAAGTGGTTAAGTCGAATTTTCTTCCAATTGAGTTATTGCTTATTAGATACTTCTCATTAATCGAAGAAAATAGTTCTTTTTTTACACCCAATTAACTAAATGGACTTTAAAACAGCTACTCTGCATCGAGCCTCAGGTATAGTATCCATTGGACTATCTTTTCTCCAACTTTCGAAACAGAATTTATAAAAAACCTTTAAAGTTTTCGAAAACTTCAAGGTACTCTAAGTAGCTCCTTCAGTTGCAAATACTTTTCGTCAGGAGGCATTTGAAACTTTAAACATCTCTTTTTTTACTCTTTTAGAAATTCTCTTTTAAAACTCACCTTTTCAATTTCCAAGTCCTGAAAATAAGGAGAGTTAAGAGAAAAAAATAGCTGTGAGAAGTAGATTACTCTGAAAAATATTCATGAATGCCGATGAGTCCTTACAGCACTCCGTGTTTGACAGAATTACCTCGAACATAATAAGTTGGGACTCAAATACCTAAATACTCTGAAATATGTTTCATAAGCGGGAGAGTTCATTAGTATATGGCTTAGGTACTTATTCCGCAAGCTGTGTTAGGGGTAGTTCTAAGTCCAATAAAGTGATGTCAGGTTACGTCATTTCTACTTCACAATGTTACGGTCTGAAAAACATAGGCTTGAAAATATAGCTCCATAAAACGAAGTGACAGCTTATTTGAGAATGAATTACATAGCTACTAATGGGTAATACAAGATGAGTTATTTTAACTGGTATAATTTCCTGTTAAACGAGAGGCTAATATAACCTTCATAAAATGTAATAAAAAAAAACTGGACTACTAAGACCCATGAACGGGTCTGGGGTTCAGTACACGGTAGAGACTGTAGAGACGTTTCATGGACAATGGTTCTGCAAGGAAATGATTAGTCCTAGATCACGCTCTACCGCCCGATTTTCCCCCTTATTTTGAGTACCCACTTTATAGAGGCTGGGTGAGCCCCAGGAGAGTCCTAGATCCCATATGATCCATCTCCGGCTGCTAACAGACTAAATAAAAGTCTTGCCGGTAGCGAGATTTTCGGCATAGGAACTCAGTGCTCTACCAATGAGCCGATCCGCTCCCTTCATAATATGTAAAGGAACTTGAAATTATGCCAGATTATAATACCGAAATAATTACATATTAGTAAGGTAAATGACGCAGGGTGACGTCACTTAACAGGACTTTAACTACCCCTTCCACAAAGCTGGCAACCAGCGAATAAGCATGGTTTACAGTTGCATCCATGAACCAGAATAGCAAGTCATCCGAAGTTGTACATAAGAGAAAAAAATACAAGGTATTTCCGTGCTAGGAGTAGCTAGGAGACTAATCAGTCAGATTCGAGTCATGTATTGGCAAACAAATATTTATCCTATCACATAAGCTGCGGTTCGGAGATCCCCCTGGGGTCATCCACATTCAATTAATTGGGTATACTTAGTTAGATTTTTAAAAGATGGCAGTTATGTATGATTTATTATTACTATAATTATTTGATACAGTCATCTATGGGCTACAAATACACCACAAGACTTCAGGTTTTTTTCCTCAAGGTGCTCATTCCTTATTAAGCTTCTTCCAAGAGATCTTCCAGCCTCTGATTCTCGATTGTTCTTCTCTAGAAAGAATTACACTATTTCTATATCCTATCTAGTTCTAAACTTAGGTTAGCCCATTTTAAGTCCTGATACACCTCATGATTTTTATTTATTTATTTATTTTTTTTTTTAGATAGGAGTAGATCATTATTTTTTCAAGTTATCCTACCGTATCATTTATTCCATCAAAAGAAAAACGAGAAAGGGCCAACATCGACAAAGAAAGAACAACGTTGGGATACAAAAAAGAAGTAGGTCGCGAGTCAATATTCTAGTCAAATGCGGTCTCAACAATTCCCTCATTGTTGAGTCTCTCTATACAACGATAATTAATAATGTATAAAAGTCGCGAAGTGGAAACCAGGATATACCAACATAATTATTAATAAAGTCCTTAATTAAAAATATAGAACTAATTTAACTGAAAATAGAATAATATGGGTCGTAGAAGAATAAAAAGAAATTAATGGGGTTTCGTTGTCCCCTTTCAAAACTCAAACCAAAAAGGTAAAATTAAATCTGATTTAGTATATTCTCGAGACCTAAGGCTGTATATACGAATAAGTTTCCGGCTTTCAAGTTCCACTTTTGGGCATTAGCACTATTGTTATAAATTACAAATTTATTATCACTAAAGGCATGATCGAAGTCACTAAAATATTTTTAAAAAATTACCTGCGCTGAAGTCGTTTCGGGTCCTACCCGCATATGGAAACCAAGCCTTTTCTCCCATTACCTAGATTGCTTCGCTCACCTTTTGTCGTCATCGTGGATACAATTATTTATGGATATAAGACTATTCTTATGTGACTAAAATTATAAGGGACCGGTTAGGAGTGCATTGGCATCTCACTTTTTGATAAAGGAATCTGGATCCCTGTAACACATTAGAACGTTGGTAACCGATGGAAACTCCCTTCAACTCCTCCTCGGCCCAGCCTCCGATTTCGCAAAAGATCGTTTTCAAAATGGTCAGACAATGGCATGCTATTGAAGTAGCAAATCGTTTCCATTTATTCGTTTTCATTATTGTCTTATAACTTGGAAATCCCTTAAAATTGAAAGTGGACCCTAAGCAAGCAGCAAAAGAGTGAAGGAGTACTCGGGAGAGAAAACTTGTTCAAAGAGTATATAATTTAACTGTAGGAGGAAATCGTCCCCATACTAAAACGATTAATAATTTAAGGAACTATATGGGGAACCGCACATGTCATTAGTTGGGGAACTCATTGAGTAGAGTTCTGGGATATTGTGCTGAAGGTTCACACATAATTAAAGTAATATTTTTACTTGTGATATTATTTATTATTTTTGTTGGGATGAAAGTATAAAAACTATCCCTCCCTGATGACATCATCCATACACAAGATTAAGGGATGGCCCAGAAGGGGATGAAGACATCCACAGAAACAAACTCTTCTTCCCCCTGAAATAAGTTATGCCAGGAAACGTAGAGCTACTCGAGGGAATCAGGTTTATTCAAGATTAGAGAGCTTACAAGAAAAGTAAATATTTTTAGTCCTGGAACTTCCCTATCCTCCTTCCATGTGATAAAGCACACCCGCCCTTATCGGCGCAATTTCTCTAGAACAATCCTTCCTCAATAGGCACTGCTGTGTTTGTCTCTAGTTTAATTCTGCCTAGACAATATATGATTCGTGGAAATTGTATTTTAATATTAGTTTGATAGCCTTCAGAAATAAACTTACATCTCGTTTGTTATGAAAGAAAAAATCATTAACACGAATTAAGTTTACTATATGAAAAAAACCTCTACCACTACAATCCCATGAAGTGTTCTGTACATGTATTAATGTTCGTCGGCAATAAAATGCTAATCCCAATAGTAAAATTCATCTTTGGAGAATTTCATCACCGTACTACTATTTTTTTACGATGTATAACAAATCAAATCGCCAATAGATGTAGATCAATAGCTTTAAACAATTAGATATTGAAATAATGAGGACAAAAGAAGACAAGCATTCAAGATTCAATTATTTGTATTAAGTACTGATCTTTATTACATATTACAGAACTTGTACCATTAAGAACATGGTAGAGGCTGTACTATTCTTAAGCCAATCGTCAGGTTTTTCTCCTCGTTACGGGTACCCACTTTATTGAGACAGGGCGAGCTACACTACAGAAAGGTCTCCGGATCCCATAGGGTCCATCAATGGCTGTTAACAGATTAAATAATTTAAATCCTATACCCGGTTTTGAACTGAGGTCATTCAACAATATATTTCACCGCTCTACATACAGAGCTACCCTAGATTCCCAGGAATAAGTTCTTTATTCCATTCAATACCGAAATGATTTATAACTTTATAGCTCGATAAGTTCTTTATTCCCTTCGATACCGAAATAATTAATATCTTTATAGCTCCATAAGTTCTTTATTCCCTTCGATACCGAAATGGTTTCTATCTTTGGTTCGGCCACGTACTCATCTAAGAATTTTTCTTTACCAAGTGCGAGTACTAAGTAACCTCTCTTTCGTTTGATAAGGATGCACGCCTTCCCATTATACATGAAAACGGGACGAATAACAGCCTTATACGTCCTTATTTTGAGGCTTAGGGGTATATCTCTATTTCGGAAAACTTTTCTGAAGAACCATTAACATTTGTTACCTATATCGAATCATGTATTTAGTTTTTGTCACAACTTGATATCTTCGGATACAGTTTTGACATGATGCTTAAATAATATTCAAAACTCCACCTTCTTCTTAGGACATATCCACTGAATGTTTCATCGATGATAACATGTTCATTAAATTTTCATTTACTATACCCCCCTACCTTCCTAACAGGTGCAAAACTTTTCAATGTAGAAAAGGTTTTCGTAAGCTTCTTGTAACTTAACGGATCGACTTAAATAATGCCATTTGTCACTAAGTATGACGTCGTCATAAACCAGCCAGTAATATAATTAACCAATTGTAACTTTTTTTACTAATTGATTTAAATTTCATACATGAAATAAAAAGTTTTTAATTTCGAACTACGACTACTGATACGATTTGAACAAGTATAATAATTAACAAATGGTAATTCGTCGCAGACAGCGAACTTTAGCAATATAACTAACGCTGACTGGCCAATTAACCTGACCCTAATTAGGGCTGTGTCAGTTGGGTCGAGGCTATATCTGGCTCCCAGCCATCTCTCACGATATTTCACTCCGGTCGCCATTGTAGTCCCTCTTCGTTAATGAATTAGCTAAAGTGTAATGTCGAGTTTGATTTGTGAGCGTCTGTAGCACCAAGGACATGGCAGAACCACATAGCGACAAGTCCGAAAAAGTACTATTTCTTTGTGCATAAAGGTATTCAAATCCAATTTAATAATATAAGCGCTTTTTTTACTTAGTGGAGTTGGATAGCATAGTGTGTAGAACGCTTCGAGGATCAAATCCAGCTGTGGCAGGTAAATAATTTAATCTGTTAACGGCCGTAGATATTTCCTGCGGGGTCTGAAGAACCTCCTAGGACTAACTCAACCTCTGTAAATTGGGTAAAAGGAAGCTCTTAGCCAAATTCACCTCCTTGCACAAACGGTGTCTTATAAACATTACACATCATGAGTATTGAAACAGGTTTTTTTTTAAACCGAAAAGGATCTGAAACCATCTTCTTTTCATTGGCTTAGGATGATTACCTGAAATCGATAAGAAGGTAAGTTTGGGAATTAGTTGGTTTCTTTAGTATTATACTATACAGAAAGAATTAGCGGATTCATGGTGGTGTCTTGTAGGCTGAAGCCTAGCACCAAAAAAAATTTTTACATAACACGTAAGTGAACAAAAATTTGTATTCCTCATTAAACCAATTATTACATTCATAGGCATTATTGATTTTTCCAATACCACTACAACCCACGAAGGATCTTGGGCTCTGTAGATGGTAGAGACATAGTGTTTTTAACCCAACGAATTTGGGAAGAGGTGATTTAGCCTAGACCACGCTCAATATCAAGGGTTTTCCCCAATTGAAGGTGCCCCTTGAAACAACCTGGGTAAGCCCCAGGAAGTTCCGCAGATCCATCGTGGTCTATCTAAGGCTTCTAACAGAAATAATAAAACAGCCGGAGTTACAATCCGGGATCTTCAGATCAGCAACTCGGCGTTTCTGTTCACTATTCACCTAGTTACCCCCCTCAATTTGATTTTTCATTATGGTATTATAATTATGATCTTTTTCCCAGGTTACTTCACATAACACGTAACTCCAATTCAGAGGATGTTACATACTATGTTATTAGTATAAACTTAACAGGAAAAAAATGTTTTTAGTAGGTGTTATAAAACCCATGTATTTATATTTACATGATGTTATGTATTTCTATTAGTTAAACTGAACTGTCACTTTACTTACATCAGCTTACTTGAAAATAATATTTATATATAAATAAAATTTACGTTTTTCTAGATCACTTACGTTTGTACAAGTTAATCACGCGTAACTATTTTTAGGATTAAAAAAAATTGTTTTTTACACTATCATACCCTTTTATACTCCATTTACCGCGTTTCCGGTAAAAAATCCTTAGTTACGCCGTCCCTCGGAAGGGACGTTAAACGGGGGTCCCGAGCCTGTACGATGTCAGTCGTTAAAAATCCCTATTCTAATTGAACCTGGATAGGCAAAATTTAGAGCTCCCACTGTGGCATCGTCCGATTAGCCATAGCAGCAAAAAGTGACGTTAAATGAACAAACAACAACAACCGCGTTTCCGTTTTACTAAGTATGCTTGTATTTTATGGATACTTGTATGCTTTGAATTTCGAGTCTAACGTATAATGTTACCAGAGAAAATAAATAAATGAACAAAAATGGACATATTTTATTCAAAATATTAACAACAAATCAAACATAAAAAGGGATAACAACCAATATTGTATAAATAAATCCTAAACTCAACAGGAATCATTAATTCAAGAACCATTCAATCCAGAGAAGGAATTGCGCGACTTCAAAGGGAATAAACAAATACATGTTTATTCCAGTCTGAAGGTAAACAATTTCCTCCGTTTAAATATTTATTTTTTATTTTTCATAAAAATTCGCTGACGAATATTGCCAATTCATATTTATATATTTATATACAGATCTTAGGACCTGAAAGGTTTTATCTAAACTTAAATTGACAAGTGTCGAATTTTGTTATAGCGTTTTTCTTAACTTAACTTAAATAAATCAATATATCAATATTATTATTAAACGAATCGCTAAAATAAATTAGATAAAAAAAGTATATAATAAAATTTATCTGTGAGACGCATTAGTAACTAAATATATCATAATGCAAACTTGGCCCATGATTCTATCATCCAGAAAATCATGGCGCCACATCATCTGCAACCGTAGTCTTCAGAACACTACAGTTCCTACCATGTACTGAGCCCAAGACATTTCAATGGTTCCAGATATATAAGATCTATATTACCTGATATCCATATCAATACTTCAAATAAAACAATATTAAAAAAATTACAAATTTCGAATTTAAAAACCCAATTATTTGTGTATTAATCACGTTCATAAGAAGAAGAAAACTCGAAGGACTCGGTGGATATTACGGCTGACATTTGAACCAGCCTCAAAGGGGTAAAGAAGGGAAAAAAAGACGATGGTTTGAGGGATATTCGCTCCCTTTGAGGATCTTATTATGGTCCAATGCCTTTCCACCTGGGTGCGGAAGAAACACGTCCTTAGAGCCGCCTGTCTCCGTCTTCCAAAGAAGTTTCCTCTCTCCTGCTTCGGGGACAATCTGGAGGAATATATCTAGGGTAAATATAATTCCAGTATCACCAACTAACATGTTTCTGATATTCTATTTTGAATGTACTACTCCTTATTTCTATCATCTTCTTCTATTCCTGTTATCATCGCATCCCCATCACCATCATTCCTGTTCCTTATTTAAATTTTATTATCTTAGTACGAAACGTTGGCACAATAAAATAAATTATTCTTATTTTGTCTATTCAATGACTGCAACTGTTGATTGTTTCAATCCATTATTAGAATCATTTAGTCAACTAGTTTTTAAAAATATTTTCCACCTAAATATTCCTTATTTCGTCTATTTTTTATATTTTTAATCTCATATCGAGTATTCTGCTTCTTTCAGTTAACAAATGGTGGACGACTTGTAAGAATGATATAAATTTATTTTTATATAGAATGGATAAAAAAGATACTTTCTAATATGAACTAAGTGGACTTATTAACTATGGAGTAAATTTACCTTATTGACTAATCTAGAACTAACTTAGTTACTATTCTCTTTACATAAATTAGCCCAACCATAACATCTCCTCTCAACTCTCTAATCTATATCCCATATATATATATATATATATATATATATATATATATATATATATATATATATATATATATATATATATATATCAGTAGTTCAGTACATGGTAGAGACTGTACTGTTTCATGGACAACGGTTCCATGCATGCACTAGGGATGGGCAGCAAGGTTGTATCAATCTGATACTAAAAAGTAGTTGATAAAAGTATCAGATACAGTCGAAAGTACCTGATACTTTTGTATCAATTGATACAAGTATCAGATACAGTCAGATTGATAAAACCTTACCCATCCCTACCGCCAAAACAACCAAGCTAATTTTTGCAATAAAATTACATCGTTTCACGAATTAAAAAAAATTATTATCTACCATTAATCACGGTCCTTTTAATAATAAATAGATAAATAATAAGCAAAAGTCAACTACTGATTTAAGCTCCCCTGATTTGATTACCGGCGAAAAACCAATTTCGCCTCATCTCCCCTTAGTATTAATAAATAAATAAGAAAAAATAATAGTCAACAAGTTTTCACTTATTATCAATATAATCTGTAATTACTCACTTATCACATATGTAGAAAAGAAAAGAAACCAAGAAATTAGTTAACAGTAAAGAGTGGCTGAAATAAAAAATATGGGTTCATTAAAGGATATATCTATACCATAAAGTATAGGCAATTGACATAAATGATTGAAATCGGGTGCAAAAACAAAAACAGATATAGCGTTTTAAAGAGTATAGCGTGCGGCGGCGGACAGACAAATTTTGTATTACAACCCAAAATCTACGTGTATTGGAATGTAAATAGCAAAAATTTGAGGTAGGGTTACAAATATATTTTTTATTGTTCAATTCCATAGCTTTAAAAAAATAATTAACCAACAAAAAACATGATTTTAATCATTTGATGCCTTGCGCAGGTTACTATTTCGGGGAATAACTCTTTTTCCTTTAAAAATGATAACAAAACTGATGCCCCAAGGAAGGCTTCTGTGTAGCGTATTATAAGAGTAAGAGTCGGGATATCTGTATTCAACTATTAAAGTATCAGATACAGAAAAGTATCAGTATCACTTGTATCAGATAAAGGAAAATCCAGTACCTACCCATCCCTAACATGCTCATAACGGGCGGAGGGGCTCAGTGGTAGATCAGAGTTGCCATGCTGAAAATCCTAGTTTAAATCCCGCTGCTGGCAAGACTTTAATTTAGTCTGTTAGCAGGCAGAGATGAATCATATGTGATCTAGGGCCCTCTATACAGTGGGTACCCAAAATAAGGGGGAGAAATCTGGCGGTTGAGCGCGATCTAGGACGAATCTCCTCCCTTCACAACCGTTTCCCTTGAAACAGTACCATCTCTAACATATACCGAAACTCAGACCCGTTCGGTGGTACAGGTGTTTTTTTGTTATATTTATATATATGGGGAAGATGATCCGGGTGGAGGTCAGAGATAGAATTTTTAATTTTTTAATAGGAATCTATAATAGTTCGTAGAGGAAATAAATCCAGAGATAAATAGTTCATCTCTGTTTAAGAAATTCATTTCCTGACCTCTTCCTGAACCATTTTGTTCCTCTTTATTTATTTATTTATCATCTTTTTTTAATTTATGATATTAACAAACAAAAACTTTAACACGACAACCCATCGAGGGTTAACAATAACTTCAGAACAATAACTTATTTTGAACAGCCCTCATGATAATAAGAATAGTATTCCAGCCAATTGGATTATTATCAAGAATAAAAAGTGACAAAAGGGGCTTCTGAGAAAGGGAGAAGGAAAACAGGAAATTGAAAAATTCCTATCTTCAGATCTCAAAGAACAAAAAGAAATCCGACTTCAACGTCTGTCACCAATGTTAACGAAACTGTTCCCGATAAGAAACGCAGAACATTTTTTAAATTAATTTCTTATTAATTTATTTAATATGTATTTCGAGTTACAAGGTTGATTTTATGCTCCCTCCGAAGGATGGCGCAACTGACGATGTTTTACCTTTTTTTTTAAAACCCAAGGGATCGTAAAAAAAAATTTATACCGACTTGCTTGTTCTTAAAAACTGCTGTAGTGGGATTACTAATTTTTTTTTAGTTTTTCATCATGCAATGGCTAAACTCTAAAACGAGCTCCCTTTAGTGAGATTTGAGTGAAAAATATTACGGAGAATATTTGGGGCGGTATCTTACAATAACGTGTGGAGACAACGGACGAACATAGAAATAAAGACTGTTTGAAGAAGTAGACATTATTAGGGTTATAAAAGTAAGAAGCTAAGATGGGCAGGACACAATTCACGTATGGGAACAAATGAAGTCCCTAAAAAACTCCAAGAAGAAAAAGTGCATGGAACCAGAATGGTTGGATGACCGAGGCTCCGATGGGCGGATGGTATGGCTGAAGACACTCGGACCATCCTAAACATCCGCAGCAGCGGAGAGCAGCGGCTATGAACAGGGATGACTGGGGTTTGATGTTTCGGGTCTTGTCCCCACGTGGGATGTATAGCCATCTATGTATGTAATGGCTAAACGGACGATGCTACAGTGGGAGTTCTAATTTTACGTATCCATTGATAATTACGAAGTCGATCTTTAACGAGTACTCGACAGCGTACAGGCTCGGGACTCCATTTTACGTTCCTTCCGAATTCAGCATAACCAAGGTTTTTTTCTCCTTTTAAAAAATCCTCGTGCCACCTGTTCAGTTACAGTTGTTTTAAGTCGTCAAAGTTGATTTTTATCCAAAAATTTCGTTTGAGCGAGTTTTGCTAATAAGTTTTTACATACCAGCGCAGAAATAAGGATAAGACACAAGTTACAAATTGTGTCAACCTAAACATCGCCGCTCTACTCAGCGCAGGTAGCGCCATTGTCTCAAGAGAAATGAAGACGGGAACAAAGCCTTTGTTAGCAGAGTCAGGAGACGGGGAGGTAAAAAAGGAATACCAGGTCCTCAACAAGGAAAGATGTGGTGTATTGTCTCCTGTACCATTGGGGTTTTTGTATTGTACCTCTCTCACACGCTCCGCTGCGAGTAAGCAGCCACATCTGTATTAATGATAAGAGGGACTCCTTGTGCGAAATAGCTCAAGCTGTTTAATTTTATTGTAGGGTACGTAACACAAATAATATCTAGACGTTAACTATACATTTCATTCATATTTTAAACCCTGTTATAATAGATGAAAACCAACAAAACAATTTATAAATGTAAAAATCAAGATATAAGTGTCAACCGTCTACCCTTGACCCCATTATAAGCCTTGAAGAAGACCGGCAATGTGAGGCGAAACGTAGGCTTTAAAATAAATAGTTATTCTAATTAAAACAATTTTTTTCCTACCTCCACCCGAACCATTTCCTTCCTTACTAATATAAATATATGATATTTGTGACCTAGAAACCCTAAAGAAGATCTGCAACTTCAATTTCTTCTTACTAATGGTTTATCACTATTTAAGTTGTTTTTTTTTACCTCTATCCGGACCATATTCTTTTCCAAACATTAATATATGTTTTAATATACGGAAACGGCTCTATGGAATCTGGTGACCATCCAGGGACACACCTTGTCTCTATAAAGTTAATATCCTCAAATGGTGATCTCAGAAAAATTACCTCCTAGCATAATAGTAATAGTTGGCTTGCAAACGTCACGATCTCTATCTTGTACTGAACCCATGACAGAATGTATGTGTTGCAGCAACCATTTATTTTCTATCTGACTGGAATATATAAATATTGTTCATTTATATTGTAGAATTCGGCCAAATCACAACCTCACAACTGAAGGTCTAGTTATATCCAATAATAATAGACGGAAGATTTTACAATTCGTACATGGTTCTGTATATACTTCAGAAGAAAAGAACTACAAGATAACGAAAAATGTACATTTAACTTTTAAACTAACAAATTCAAAAAAGTACTAAAACTTTTAACTTAATACATTTAAAAAAAGTATTAAAACTTAATAAATAAAATAAAAAAATTAACTAAAAAAAACAAAAAACTTTTAACTTAATAAATAAAAAAATATTAACTTAATAAATAAAAATTTATTTTTCAACTTAATAAATCATTTTTTTTAACTTAATAAATAAAAAACCACTTAACTTAATAAATTTTAAAAATGTACTAAAACTTTTAATTTAATACCGGGTACGGCTAAAGTAACTATACGATTTGTTATTTATAATAAAAATGAACAATATTTTTATCATTCAGTTTTTTGTTTTTTTCATTCCATTCAATATTTATTTAAAAAACAAATCATACAGTTACTTGAGCCGCACTCTATACTACAAAAATTCTATAATTTTAATTTAATAAATTTTAAAAATGGTACTTAAAAACACTATAATTTTGATTTAATAAATTAAAAAATATTTAAACTTAAATTCATAACTCAAAAAGAGTACTTAAACTTTTAATTTAATAATTTTAAAAATATACTCAATCTTTTAAATTAATTAATAAAAAACAAAACAATTTAGACAAAACAATTTAAACAAAAAGTACTTTTTAAAATAAATAAAAAAAGCAAGAAGGAAATGCAGAATGCATGTGTTGCTGCATCCATTTATTTACTGTCTGACTGGAATAATAAAGCCGTAATATTTTAAGGACTGAAACATGGAACGATGCCAAACTTGGATTTCGAAAATAATTCACTGCTTAGTCAGTGAATAAAAAAATATTTTATTATTCACTCACACGTCTATGTTTAGTATAAGTGAAAAAATGAGTTAGTGAGTTCGAACAATTTTTTGTGTTTTTAATTTATTCATTTATCAAAAAATTCCAGTACAATAAACCATGTAACATTATGTATAAACCAATAATAATCTTACCGAGGAAATGCTCTTTACAATATACCGAATAATTATAGATATGTAATTAAGGTAATAGAATAATTCTAACTACATTAGAAAAATAAAATAATGTTAAAAGTAAAAGTGGGAATTTTTAGACTTTATCGACAGTTGCATTTATCGACCACTGTGGAGTTCCGTCATATAAATGCTAAAAATTTCGAATTAAGTATTTTTTAAGACTTGGCAATTTAACATAACATAGAAAATAACATTCCGTTTTTATTAGGATAAAAGTCCATCACTCTAAACTTAAATAACTTTATGCTGTCAATTTTAAGGCGTAACATTTACCCAAAAAAAATCTACAAATGGAAACAATATGTTTTTCGTTTTTTTCCAGGCAAATGTTTTAAGTAGGCGGAACAAAGAAAAAGAAAAAGTCGAAAAAAATGACAATCCGTTGTTTCGAGATTTTTTAAAATTATGAGATCAGAATTTTTTGAAATCTATATCTATACCAGAAAATCAAGTCTGTTTAAAAATACTACAATATTCACGGTAGTTCCTGGTAAATTATTATTTATTTATTCATTGCTATGGAAGTACCTCCAGACGGTCCAAAGACAAAATAACAGTCCTAAAATCGAAAGACCATTCACGAAAATGGCAAACCACTAATTCACATCTAAACAAAACAATAAAAAAATGTATACACTTTAATTTTTTTTTTATAAAACTTGGAGCAATGTAGAAATAAAAAGATTACTCCAGAAAATTCGTGGTATTGGAGTTTTATGAAATATTCTTCTCTCTCCTGACCTCCTTATGTGTTGTCCATCCAGGGAGGCCTCTTCTGTCAAATCCTCTTATGCCAATGCCATTATGTAATCAAATTTTTATGTTGGCTCAGACCAGGTTTAGGAATAGTAACAAAAAGAACACAGATCTAAATTCATACTTTATAAATGTGCCTGTTTAATTGATAAATTAAAAAAAGCAATAACCAATATTTAAAAATAAAGCAGCAGAGATAAATATGGAACTAGATGAGAAATAGAATTAACGAAAATCATACAATAATTTTAAGTTTAATTATGAATTTATTATTAGTACATTAAGAAAGTGATGTCCAGGTTTTTTTTTTAAACATACGTACATATTTACCCTACTTGACACAAACTGACATTTATATATATATATATATATATATATATATATATAGTTTACCCTGTTAATCAAAATTAGTTTTTCAAATATTTCCGAGAGGCTACATTATATCAAATATAATTGATTGGTAACTACTCTGACGGGATTAAAAAAGCAGTCTCCAATTACATGGTAGAGACTATACTGTTTCTCGATATTAAAATCTAGGATCCATATTAACTTCACTATACTGAAACATACGTGAAAATGGTTGTAAGACAAACTCACTATGTAGTAACACACAGCGCCGCAAGAACTCTCGTTTTTTTAGTTTTTTAGAAGAACTGTTTTTTAGAACACTGTTTATTTTAGTTTATTCAGAAAAATCAACTGGAAAATCTTAGAATATCAGGAAAAATATTGGATATATTTCATAAAGAATGCCAACATCTTTATGGGCATTTAGGAATTTTGAAGTCTCAGTATCTTGTGGTCTAGAGACAAAAAAACACAACCCTTATACAACTCATGAACGTTATTGGGTTTTTTTCATCACAGTACAACCTCTACCATTCTAATAATGCATAGCAATGGTTGTGCAGGGAAGAGTTCTATCCACTATCCCACTCAACCAGGGTTTTCCTACAATGGTGCCCACTCCATAGATGCTGGTTCAGCACTAAAAGAATCTTCAGATCGCATATAGTTCATATTTAGTTGTAAACAGATTAAACAATTTATCTGCTACAGCCGGATTGGAACCCTGGATTTTCAGCTTAGCAACTCAGCTCTCTAGACACAGAACTACCTCACCCGCTGCCCTTTGCTTCCACTTACTAAGAAAATCTATTTCCACGGTTTTGAATGGAACCATTCCCGCTGATGAATATTTAATATTAGTTTACTGGGTCGCATACGCCGGCGATCTTCAATAATGCAGAGACACCTAGGGCGGAACAAGCCCTTTACTTCGGGGCGCCGTTCTAACACGACCTTCTCATAAAAGTTTAAAGGCTACCGGAACGACAAAAAAAGATTAAGACAAATTAAACATTTATATTGTTAGATTGATGCTAAGGTTTCGTACTACAATTAAATTAAACGACTTAATTTCCTGGAGTGGTCGGAAATATTTCAATAGTTCTCGGAATCTTTTCTACTTTAAGGCTTGGGACTTTATGGACTTTCGTTTACATGAGGTAATAAAATATACCGCCATTTTGAATGCCTCAGATTTTATCGAATCAGGTCTCTTAGATGTGGTTATTGTTTATTTATTTAACATTACTTATGGTTTTATTGCTTATCGGACGATACTACAGAGTGAGTTCTAAATTTTGCCTCCCCAGGTATAATTAGGACAGGGATCTCTAATGAGTACATGACATCCTACAAGCTCGAGATCCCCGTTTTAACGTCCCTTCCGAAGGACGGCATATCTAAGGATTTATACTTACCAAACCGTGATTTTGGCTATATTAATTTCCTATGGTAACCACTAACCACAAGTGACCCCTTTGCAATAACTTCTTTCATATTTAATTTTGATGGCGTATTAATTATAACCACTCCTCAGTCAATTTCTATTGGGGAAAAACATGGCGGTTGAACGTGATCTTAAACAAATCACCTTCCTTCACAACCGTTTTCCTAGAAGCACTCAAACCGAACCATGGGTTGTATTAGTACAATTATTTTGTATTTAATTCGTATTTCGGCGTAATTCTCATACTTTTTATTATATTGTAGGAATCACATTATTAGATCGCTTGCATGGGATAAGAATTAAATATCAATTTGTAGAGTGGGTTTATAAATAATAACGAGAAACCACGAGAAATTGGTTTTTTAATATTCCATAACCAACCGACTATTTTTTGATCTATTTTTACTCGGGCAAAATTCCCATCGAGACAAAGACGTTTATAAAATCATTGACAAGCATTGGCTCGGTGAATTTCGAAAGGAGATGTAACATAATTTTTCCCAAAAACTTTCTATAGGCTAGCATTCTGTAGTAGCATAGTTTTTGAACATAACCGACATGCTCGTGATGTATTGACCAAAAATGGTGGCGGGTAGAGGTAGATTTGTTTCAACCAACTTTATTATAATGGTTAGAATGAAATTGACATAAGAAAAATAATATTTAACTAAAAGGTCGTTTAACTGTTGTACACTAATACTACGAGTACCTTAAAACGTTAATAACTAGTTGATCTTTTCTTTTCACCAAAAACATTTTATCTGTCACAGTTAAATGTCATGTTTTATGAAATTGAACTGAGATTGAAAGATGACTCGGATAAACTACGACCTTCGTTTAATTTTCAATCGTCAGCTCTCGTCAAAATCTATCGATTGTATATAAACCATTATTGTAAAATAGTGTAATAATAAATGAGTGAGAATATAATAAGGTATTAGGATAAAAAAATATTATAAAAAATATATAACGTCGGCCTATATGTGACGAAAATACAGAGATCGAATACGGTTGGAAACGCCATCTCAAGAGCGATCGAATAGTAACAATAAAATAGCATATGACCGAGTCCAGAAGTAGTTAATGTGGATTTGAGTTGCGTCACATCGTTGGATGGCCTTTTTATCATGAATGCCCGAAACGTTTTCAAGTTTGATCACGGATTTGGTCAGGCATCTCCAACAGTTACAGAGATATGAGATGAGTACCACAGATTTGCCCAACATCCGACGCCGACACTAGTCGCCAAAGTAAAACGTTTTAAAAATATTTTTTACTTAGAGGAGAAAAGATTTGACCCGGCCGGGATTCGAACCCGGGTCGTCCGTCTCTCCATGACAGCAGTCTACCAGTATAAAAAGTTTTATAAAAAAATGTAATAAAAAGATTTGTGATAGTGTTCCTGATCAGCGTTGCTTTAGGCGGCCCATACACCTAAAATAATTTTGCACAATATTTTTATTGTGCAATAACATTGGATACCCCCTTTGAATCCAAACGTTCAATAGTATTTAGCAATAAGATTGACAAGGCATTCGCGTCAATATCTTCATGCGAGAAACATGTCTGACGACTTAGTTTTGGCTGCAGCCGTGCTAGGGATTTTGTTGAAAACAGGAAACAAAAGGAAACGTATATGGGGCAAACTGTTCTTTTTTAAAGACCAGCCTACACTCATGAAAGACTTTTTAAGGACTTAGCATTAACTAGATAAAACGATTTCAAAAACTATATGAGAAAGGATATTGGCAAGTTCGAAGAATTGCTACAATTAGTAAAACCTCCGATAGAGAAAATGAACACATTTATGAGAGAGGCTATTTCACCATATCAACGATTATCTATAACTTTGCGTTTTTTAGCAACTAGAAATACTTTCGAGGATTTAAAATTTAGCAGTTTTTATTTGTCAAAAAGCCGGTAATTCTCTATATAATTCAATACATTCAATTAAAAATTCCCTTTCCTTGTCTTTTATCGAATTATTCGCTATTTTGATGCGCGACTCCATACTACATGTGACTTAACTGACCGCAACAGCTCCAAACACTGAACTGAAAAATATTTGGCTATGCTAACCCTACACAGTGCAAGGAAAACATAATGCGAAATTTAAGCTCGCTCAAACTTCTGTTCAATCATTGCGCGATTTTTCAATATTAGCCCTACACCGCTAATAATATTGTCCAATCATCTATATTGTTCAATGTTATTGTAGGTGTATGGGCCGCCTTATAATTATCACCACCTGTAATGCACAAAGCTTGGTCGCGCACTCAGAAGACACCTCTACCGATCAATCATCAATCGATCTGATTATATGGCAATCAGCAAGAGTTGGTTTGGAAAGCGAGGCTTTGATCTGAGATCATAGGGTTATACCGTTAAGCGCAGACAAATTGGAACTACGTCTTTGGTAGCGGTATCATCATCAAGTCACAAACCCGGTGTCACCATATATCGGAACATCACTAACTTCACTGATTGTAACAGAGTTAATATTGACAATTCGGAAATTTATTTGGAAAAGAAAGATGCAAGTCTAGTAAACATAAAGGCCAATGGCATCTTCTAATTCATACTCGGGGTGTGTATATCCATCCGGACACAGCACAGGCAGAAATTAAACTGTTCAAGTTACGATCGCATTACGCAAACGTATTCAGATACAACACACAGCCGTGTCCATGACATAACCAAACCCCATTTTTTGTATTATAAATTATGATCAATAATTAACTCGACTTAATTTAACGATAAAGACCCTAACGAACCGGAACGATGAAGAAGAGTGGACAAGTTGAGGTCATCAAGCAATCAAGATAGTGGACAAGTTGCCGCTATCAATCATTGGTTGGGACTTGGCAACTGCTCAACTTAGCAGCCGGCTTCCGATCCCGGTGATTAATACCACCTAGCGATCCAACTCCACTAATCACCGCAGCCTACCAACAAAGGAACAGTCGGTATTAACCAATAGTATGCCAGCAGAAGTACCGAATACAAGACCTTTAATGGGTTAGAGAGACACAAAGTCTGAGTTCATGAGGTATGTTTCACGATTTCAGATCTTACTCATTAGGAACGTTAAGCAGGAGCACAGGAGATCCCAACGCTTCCTCTTCAATCTCATAACTCGAAATAAATAATAAATTAATTAACACGAAATACATTACTAAAATTAGCGCTTCTCACCGGAAACAGTTGAAGTTTCGTTAACATTGCCGACAGACGTTAAAGCGAGATGAATTCTTTTTGTTCTTTGAGATGTGAAGATAGGAATTTTTCAATTTCCTGTTTTTCCCTCTCCCTTTCTCAGAAGTCTCTTTTGTCAGTTTTTCTTGATCATAATGATCCAGTTGAATAGAATACAATTCCTCCTATTGTTATGCGGGCTGTTCAAAGTAAGTATTACGTTGAAGTTTTTGTTTGGCAGGGTAGCGGTTTTTCTAGTGTTTACTTTAAGCGTACCCGTGCCTAGTTGTCTCATTTAATTTTTATATCATGCAAATTTTAATCAATCATTTAATATTAATGCCCCCAAGCAGATTTGGGTTCGGGTGGTGCTTTTTGGATTGAAGTTAGTAAGCAGAGATTCTTGGTATCGGCTACCTGTTCGCTAAGCCGTATTCTTATTTATCTAATATGTATAAACCATACTAATAACACGAGTAAAAAAATGCACATGTTTGAAAAGACCATAATTTCAGAACTGTTATTTTTTCACGGAGTTTCGTCCAAACCTAATTCATAATACTGGTCGGAAAGTATGTACATACTTCCAAAGAAAAATGTAAGAGGTACTTCTTCTTCTTCTTCCCATGGCTCTACAGCCCTTGCAGGGCCCTGGCCTCCGCAACAACGCCTCTCCAGTCCTCCCTGTCAGCAGCTCGACCTCTCCACTGTCTGATCCCCATCCTCTGCAGATCGTTCTCTACATCATCCAGCCATCGCAGCCTGGGCCTTCCTCTTCTTCTTTTGCCTCCTGGTTTGCCATATAATAGCTTCTTTGGGTACCTATCTTCTCCCATTCTTTCTACGTGCCCAAGCCATCTTATACGTGTTTTTTTAATAAAGGTGACTAGGTCTGGTGCATTGTATAGGTCCTGAAGCTCTCTATTATTTCTAGACCTCCATTGGCCTTCATTACATACTGGCCCAAATATCTCCCGAAGCACCTTCCTCTCCCAGATCTGCAGCATCTTTTCGCATTCCTGTGTCAGGACCCACGTTTCACAAGCGTATGTAACAATCGGTCTTAGGATTGTTTTATAAATCAATAATTTTGCCCTCCATGACAAGTTTCGAAATCTTAATGCTTTTCGCAGTGCAAAGAGACATCTGTTCCCTGCTGAAATTCTTGCTTTAATTTCTGCAGTGATGTCATTCTTTCTTGTCACTAAAGCCCCCAGATATTTGAAGCTGTCCACTTTCTTAAATGTGTGGTGGAGCAGTTGCACATGACTCAGCTCTTCCTGCCCATCATTTTTTGTGGAAATCATATATTGGGTTTTTTCCTTATTTGTCACCAGACTCAATTTTTTCCAAGCTACTTCAAATTCCTACAAAGCTCCTGAAAGCGCCGCTTTTGACCTTGCTGATATCACTACGTCATCAGCATACTAGCGTGTTGGGTCATCCTATTACATATCGTTCCTCCTGGGTTGGTCCTGATTGATCTCGCAGCTTGTTCGAGTGCGATGTTAAATAATACAGGTGAGAGGGGATCTCCCTGGCGCAGACCATTCTCCACCTCAAAATCTTCTGATATCATATTTTGAATCTTTACCCTACATCTGGTACCCCAAGCAGATTTGGGTTCGGGTGGTGCTTTTTGGATTGAAGTTGGTAAGCAGAGATTCTTGGTATCGGCTTCCTGTTCGCTAAGCCGTATTCTTATTTATCTAATATGTATAAACCATACTAATAACACGAGTAAAAAAATGCACATGTTTGAAAAGACCATAATTTCCGAACTGTTATTTTTTCACGGAGTTTCGTCCAAACCTAATTCATAATACTGGTCGGAAAGTATGTACATACTTCCAAAGAAAAATGTAAGAGGTACTTAACTATTTCTAAATTCAATAAAACAGATGATGAATCTTACAAGCAGAACTGTAACCAAAATTTTTTTTCAATTTTAAAATTTTTTCATGGCTTTTCTTAACTTCAGAAATGACTTAATTCGTCGGGGAATAGAGTATGGAAACAGACATTTTATATTGTTGATAATTAATTCATTGATTTTACAATTTTGAATAATATTTATAGTTTTATGCAAGCAGGAGGCAATACTAGGGTTTACCCAGGATATATATATATATATATATAAAATTTGTCGATATCGTTCATACGGCGGTAAATCGTCTTCCTGCACAACCGTTCCAATAGAAACGTTACAGTCCGTGGTCCTGCTCTCAAGACCCATCATTATTCAAATAATGTTAATGGATCTCGAATCAATAATATAAAATATGTTACTCGCATAATAATAAAACAATTATTTTTGCTAATTTTTGTTTATAACAGAAAAAAATAATGAAAGACCGATTCATTAAGTAAATAAACACTAAATTAATTAGATGACAAACAAATACTTCTTAATTAGACACAAACATCTCTTCAGGAACCGAAGTTTAAGAGACATCGGCTCCAAGAAAAACAGAATAATTATTTTGACAGAATACCTCGTTCAGTCATAAAAAATTAATACCTGAGTTTAATTAGTTTTCTTGCCGCTTGTTTTATTACAGCCTGAAATAAAGTAAATTGCGGAATCATTAGTGTATCCTTCCGTGACTAAGTAATTTCGCCGTATAATTCTCATCCCGGTCCTAAACCTCTTAAAATGGCGCAAGATAAAGCACTTTTGTTTATTCTCAACTTCCCAACCATTTAATAAATAGAGATTAATTTTTTAACTTTGTAAAAACCTTTAGTAGCAACATTAAGGGAGCTATATTCCTCAGTGGAAGAGCGCTGAGTTGCCATGATGAAGGTCTTGGGTTCAAATCCGGGTATGGCAGATTTAATTTTAATTTTATTTATTTTAATCTGATAACAACCGGGGATGGTTTCTTTGGGATCTGGAGCTCACCCAGCCTCTATAAAGTAGGTACCGGAAATAGGGGGAAAACCTGGAGGCTGAGCGTGATCCAGGGCAAATTAACCCCCCCCCCCCCCTTCACCTTCCTACAAAACCGTTTTCCAAGAGACAGTATAGTCTCTACAATGAATTACACCCAATGACCCTTCATCGGTTGTGGCATTACGTATTTTCTTTTTAAATAGAATAATTATTAGTTAAAATAAGTGAATAACAATGTTAGGTAAAATAAAACTTGGAAATAAAAAAATGCTAAGCACATTTTGTATTTGGTTTATTCAGACCTGATTATTAAGATCTGCACTTTGGAACAGAAAGTCGCTTTCAAATAAACAGACTCAATATTTCAGTAGTTTTTCAACTCCATTAGAACCATTTTCTCCTCCTTGACATTTATAAAGTAAATTCATAATTATTTAGAAGAAAAATGTTTGTCAGTAATCTTTATATTGGGTTTTCTGAAACATGATGAATCCTTAGGTCGGAAATATTTGGGAAAGTGTACTTATTTCACGTTGATATTCCGATTTACTTGAAAATGTACAAAGCTAGCCCGCTGTAACTAACTCGCGAATGAACTCCAATGATTAACAAACCACAAGGGGAAATTGAAGAAGTAGAAGAAAACGTTCTCTAGATAAGAGAGCACAAAAGACAGAACCGATTGCTTTCTCAGATTTAAAATGAGAACTGTAACCTGGACGAGCGGGTCTTTTGTGAAGTCCGTGCAAAATGGAGAAGCCTTCGACGTCAGAAGAATGAAACACGGGCATCGCGATTCAAGTCACGTATTGAATCTTGTTCAATAGCCTTCCTTCCAACCGAGGGAGGGGAGAAGGATTTTAAATGTTGCTTAAGCAGTTTCCGATTCAGTTTGTAGAGAGAACCGGAATACGTTCTGCAAAATTGGTTACTACGACATATAAATAGAAATGAGGACAGATTATACGATTCATCGTTGGAAACCTGTCAACATGAGAAAGAAAACGGGAAAAGAGTAATACGTCTTGCCACATTAAATCCTTGCTCACTGGGCTATGTATTTTTAAATGTAGATTATCCAGCTAATATTATATCCTTTAAAGGGGAAAACTAGACAGTCGTGAGTGATCCAGGAACAATTTTTGTCTTAGGAAGCAGTACTGTCTCTGCCGTGTACTGAACCCAATAGCGTTCTTTTTTTTTGGTACTGTTTTTTTGTTGTTTTTTTGCTACCCTCTAGGCTACTAGATACTGAAGTCGACTTAATGCTCCTATAGTCATCGAAATCCCTAAGGGATCGTAAGGATATTGGTATAATTTTTGACATTTATCGACATAATTATTCAAAACATTTTCTCGATATGTTACTACACAGTTTATATTTGTTATATCAGCCATTTTCTCAATAGCTTCTGTTTAGTGTAGTAAATATCCATAATTTTCAAGCATCTCGAAATAGTAATTCGATAAATGGAATACAAATATGTATCTCTTTAAAGCAGATATAATTTTTTTTTAAAAAGAAAAAGAAATTAAGTAGTAGAAGTACAAAACATAATTTAATACATTTTACAATTGATACATTTTGATTTTATAAGGCATAAAGATAAATATTATTATTTTTTAACTTTGATTCTTTATCAAAAACTAAACGGGTTTTCAATATTTTTGAGTATATGAGTATTATTAAGACGATTTAAAGTTGAATGATCACTAACAATATATCAACAGTACCATAAAATCAATAAAAATACTTGGAAATTTCAGGTAATTCGAACCCATTAATATTTGGATTACGTTCATTAAACTTTTTCATATCTATTCAGCAATACATTTGCTATTTTTTTTACTTTGTTCTATGAAACTCTTTAAGTTATTTTATGTTTAGTTACTTAGTTATTTTTGTATGTTTATTTTATAAAACAATATTTTTTAAAGTGAGTATAAAATTCTTGTTATCCCGTCCTTCGGAAGGAACTTAAATGGGGGTCCCGAGCCTGATACTCATTAAAGTGCCCTATTATAATTTAACCTGGATAGACAAAATTTTTCCCACTGTAGCATCTTCTGATTAGCCATAGCAGCATAAAGTGACGTTACATAAACAATTAAATATTTATATTTATTATTAAACCATTATTTTATTTATAAATAGTAAGGATATTGGCTAGATGCAGAGAAAGGTGAAGAACTGACAGACAACCCTCACAGCTGGCGCCAGACTATACCAGGTCACGGTAGCACGCCAGTACCAGGTACC
Organism: Troilus luridus; assembly: GCA_964056705.1. NCBI lineage: Eukaryota > Metazoa > Arthropoda > Insecta > Hemiptera > Pentatomidae > Troilus > Troilus luridus. Next base: position 29,541,785 of record OZ057417.1, on the reverse strand, counting down.
GCTCTCGCCTCATCTCCAGCTAATAAATATATAATAGGTATTAATTACATACTACATAGCCCATATACCTGTCACGCAGGTGATAAAATATATACGGTGAATTACGAAGGGTGTAAAGGGCACAAACCTATCAAAGAATAACCGACGACATAGTCGTATAGAACTGAAGTTCCATAGACGGTAATAGGTGTAAATACCCTAAAGAAAAACAAATTTGATACATCGAAAAAATATTTGTATATTTATCTGTAAGCCCTCTGTAAAAAGGGGTTTACAGATAGTAGATATGCGAATAACGAAAAATTGGTTATATAAATCGAAAAAATTGTTTGATATATCAAAACATTAGTTAGATATATGGAAAGAATAGTTAGCTATAACGAAGAAGTAGTTAGCTGTATCGAAGAAGTAGTGAGATATATAAAAAAAAATTAGGTAATATATCGAAGAATTAGTTAGATAAATCGAAAAACTGGTTAGTTATATCGAACAATTAGATAGATACATCGAAAAAATAGTAGAAATATCGAAAACATAGTAGATATATACATAGAAAGTTAGTTAGAATTATAAAAACTAATAAGATACTCGAATATTGGAAAGATTAGTTAAATATATATCAAAAAAGTAGATTGAAATTTCGAAAAAAAATTATTATTTTTTATATATTAAAAATCAGTATTATTAGACTGAATATTTTTAAAGGCTCTGAGAAAGTTAGATAGATTGGATCGAAAAATCGTAATATCAATATTAAAATTATAAATATGAAGAACTATATCAGTTAGTTGCATAAGGAAACGGTTGCAAGATAGATTTATTATCGTTTATTATTTATTATTATGGTTAATTAACGATGTTTAAAAGAAAATCGAATGATAATAAAGACAAACCATTTATATGACCAATCTTAACAGTAAAATATTTCTAACTTTTGTTATTTTATTTTATACCAATAATACCCCGTTTTTTCTTATACATAAAATACAAATATGTGACCCTTAAAAAACTCTGTACCACTATAACCCATGAATTGTCTTGGGTTCAGTACATGGTAGTTACAGTACTGTTTTTAGGAAAACGATTGTGCAGGAAGTCTGTAAGGTTTTCTTCCCAATTAAGGGTACCCACTCTATAGAGAAAGGCTGAGCCCTTTAGTCTGTAGATCCCAAAGGGTCCACCCATGCCTGCTAACAGATAAAATAATTTATCTGTCACCGCCGGATTTAAACCTACTTGGCAATATCGGGCAAGAGGAGATACGATCAGAAATGAGTCAATAATGAAAGAAAAACAACTGGAACAAACCGTTCCAGAAAAATAAACAATAACAAAGAAGCCTAGATGGTCCTGGCACGTGGGGCGTATCCTGTTCGATGACCGGAAGAAGTCAGGGATTGGGAAATAAGAAGTAGAGAAAAAAGAGGCCGTCCAACAAGAAAGAAGAAGAGGAAGAAACGCCCAAAGTGAAGACTGGAACGATAAGGAACAGAGGCAGAAACAAGTTAAATCAATACCGCTAACCCTATGCTGGAAGAAGTCTGATAACAGAAAAGGAATAGAATTTGATCCAAGATTCGTTTTTAGGAAATCAACTTCAACAATATTGTAGGTTATCTCCCAAACTGGAGCAAGGCAGAGCAATTTATCAATAACCTGTGACCTACTGATATTGTGTTCTTAAAACCTAAACTAAATTGTGCTTTTGAAGTTATGAAAAGTATTTACACTGCATCCTTACACTTGTCCGTGTACTTTTAAACTACACGAAAGTTTAATAATTCGGAAAATATGATAAAAAACAAAGTTGAAAGAGAAAGTCTTAAAATGTTAGTTTTATTTTACTTACTACATTTTCAAGTACATCTTCCACAAATGGAATGACCGGAATATTGTACTAACCTGAAACAAAAAAATAATTAATTATTATTGATAAATTCATATGACGATTACAAAATATATTAAATAAATAACAGTTGGACAGCTCAGCTGGTAGGGCGCTGAGTTGCTGAGCTTAGATCTCGGGCTCGAATCCGGGTATGGCTAATAAATTATTAAATTTGTTTACAACCAGAGATTGACTCTGAGGATTTTTCAGACTCACATGGGGCTCACCCAATCTCTACAAAGTGGGACTGTTCACCGGAGATCTTTGTTACACTAACTACTACACCACAGGTGATCTCTATAAAATCGTTAATTTCACTCGCATTTCTGTGAGTGTTTTGTATTTTCATAGATTTTTTTTTCTGTAGGAATAACTATTTATAGAAGGCAGTAATAAATAATAACGAGAAACCAGGAGCTATTGGCTTTTTAATATTTCACAACCAACAGACCATTTCTTGATCTATTTATACTCAAGCAAGAATCCCATTGAGACAAGGACGTTTATAGAACCCATTCGTCAAATCTTTGACAAGAATTGGCTCGTAAGTTTCGAAAGGAAATGAAAAATAAATTGTCTAGACAGTTCGGATATCAAAGGAATATCCCATTTTATCGAGGAGTGTGAGATAAACTACCCCTATTTATTATAGGAATAGTTTAATATTTTTTAAAATGAATTATTGGTTATTAGGAAATAACCTGTACCACTACAACCCATGAAGGGTCTGGGGTTCAGTACGTGGTAGAGACTGTACTGTTTCATGGCCAACGGTTCTGCAAGGAGGTGACTTGTCCTAGGTCACGCTCAACCGCCAGATTCCCCACCTCCCTTATTTTGGGTACCCTATTTTTATAATATTTTATAGAGGCTGGGTGGGCCCCAGGAGGGTCCCAGATCCTATATGATCCATCTCCCGCTGCAAACAGACTAAATAAAAGTCATGGCCTGCAGCGAGATTTAAACCAGGATTTCTGGCATGGCAACTCAGTGCTCTACCACTGATCCACTCCGCTCCCGGTTATTAGGAAATGGTGAAGTTAATAGTGGAATACATATATAATGTGCATAAAATCACAGCAGTCAAAAAGAATATAAGATAAACTTATAAAATCACACGTATATATATATATATACTGTATCGATTTAAGAAATATATTCGCTCGGAGGGAGTAATAATAAATAATAATAAGTGATAATAAATACATATGTAAGAATATAACGTATGTTTTCAGAGCTTTTAATAAAGTCATTCATCTAGTTTGTTTTTTTAATCTATTTACGAGTAAACACAGTAAAGTAACATGTGTACGGAATTTCTTTATTCCAAAGATTTGTACATACATTTTTCACTTATTAAGTTTGGTAAAAAAAATTCTCTACATAGGCCATACAACTTTTTTTTTAATCACTTCATTAACAATAAAGGTTCATTTTTTATTTGAAAAGAAAAGATATGTCCAGGACCAGGACTCGAACCCGGGTCTTCCAGATCTGGAAGACCCGGGTTCGAGTTCCGGTCCTGGACATATCTTTTCTTTTCAAATAAAAATATTTAAAAATTAGTAACAAATAAAATAAAATAAATTATAATGGTTCATTCTTTAGTTTTTATGGCCGGTTTTCAGCTAGCAGCGATATATCGCTCCTTCAAAAGAATAACTACATAACTTAAAAATTGGAATTGATTTAAGCCTTCAGCAACAACAACAACAACAAATCTGATCTTCCATTTTCAGTTGTGTTTTTTAATAAAGTTATATTTTTATAGCGATCTACTGACCCTACTGGGGCTCATCCAGCCTTTATAAAGTGGTTATCCTTAACTGGTGATAAAATCTGGCGGTTGCTCGTGACCACGGACAAATCACCTCCCTGCACACTCGTTGTCCTAGATACGGTACAGCTTCTATCATTTATTAAGTCCAAGACCCTTCATGGTCTGTTGTAGTACAGGCATTTTTGAAGAATAATATGAGTCTAATGAGCTATCCAAGACCTGGATCAAGAATTCAGTGTTTTCTAAAAAAACTTACAAAACTTAGTGGTTCAGATAATAATTATATTAATCAAATATGTTATTGTAATTATTCAGATATATATACCATAAACATCATTCATTATACAAAGAAGAAATTTGGTCACGGATTTATTACATTTCGCGAAAATATTGAATTACTTGTTGTAAACTATAAATAGTTAATGATTATACGTTTATACAACAGCAGTATAAAGTCTCTTATTAATAACGTTTGTTGATTTATATGACGGAACAAACAAATGGGGGTCCAGTCCGTGTAATAAAATATTTATAAACACAAAAAAATCAAAACAGTGTAGAGTCAGAATGAATAAAATTCCACCGACTGCGGCCCTGATATTTATTCCATTTTAATATAAATACTTTATTCAGGTCGGATAAAGTTTTTCTTGAATCGTATAATACATAAACAATGTGCAAAATCAATTGATTTTGAAAGGATGTAAACTGGATTGCATTATCTAATAATTCGTTCACTTAATGAAAACCTATTTCCAGTCGGTTTTTTTGGCATATAAATTTATTTTGCGGATACGTTTCGACTAATTTGTCATTTACAATCCATCAAGAACTTCCTTCATCTCAAAAGAGTTACAAGTCATCTTTTTTCTCTTTTTTTTTAAATTCATGTCATTAGCTAAAAACTTTTCTTGGAGGTCCATTGTCCTCCATGGTCCTTTTGTTAATTATTAACAATGGAGGACAATGGACCTCCAAGAAAAGTTTTTAGCTAATGACATGAATTTAAAAAAAAAGAGAAAAAAGATGACTTGTAACTCTTTTGAGATGAAGGAAGTTCTTGATGGATTGTAAATGACAAATTAGTCGAAACGTATCCGCAAAATAAATTTATATGCCAAAAAAACCGACTGGAAATAGGTTTTCATTAAGTGAACGAATTATTAAATCAATTGATTTTAATTAGTTACACAGTATTGAGAAGGATGTATTGTTAAGGATCATAAAACACATATATTATATAAATAAACATTTAATATTATAATGAATGATATTAGTTGGCCTTATCTGACTGGAAGACAGATAAAATTTTATTTAGTAAGGGGAACTGTTTATTTTAAAGCCAACGTTTCTACCTATATTGCAGGTCTTCTTCAGGTCTAAATATACAAATTAAATAATAGATACATAATTTTTACTATGTATAGCTTTAATTTTTATGTACCTGTATATTTGGCCCTGAAGAAGAGCTGCAACGCCGAAAAGCTGGCTTTAAAATAAACAGTTCCCCTTTCAAAAGAGAATTTTTTCTGACCTCCACCCGGACCATTTCTTTTCAGAAATATTTTTCTAAGAGCATGAAATCAATAAGGGATGAAACAATAATTCCATTGCCTCCGAAACATGTTACACAACTAAAACAACATTGAATACAGCCATAATTAACAGATCAAATAATACCAATCGCAATGCAAATATTAATTTGCATTTAAATAAACAATTTTGAATACATATGGCTTATCTCCTATAGTTATTTATCTCCTTGATTTAAATTTAATCATGCAGCTTCGCATGGATTTACAGTGAGCACATCTGTTGCTAATAAATCAGGAAAGTAATAGGTTTGACAGTATTTACTTACTTGCTTGTAGGAAAGAGAGATTCGCAAAAAGGAAAATTAAACTTTTAAGTAAACCGTTTTCCAATAAAAAAACTGTATGGTACTCATTTAAATCGAATTTCTAAACAAATGAAAAGTTCTGGATTATAAGTGGACGTGCCCAAGATTAAAATAAAAATATTTCACTAGTTTAGTTTTTAAAAAAATTGTAGAACACGACACTTTGCCGCCTTATTCTCATGGTTTTAATCCGGTTCTGGGCCGGAAGTTTCGGAAGCATAAAGCATAACTTTAGTAAGTAGAAATTTCGATCTAGGATTGTGAAAAGAAATTTTTAAAATATTTTAATATAAAAATGGATGTATTAAAACGATACTATCAGAAAAACATTCCACAGAGTTCATTTATATTCAAACGAAATCTTTTAGGAATTTCGTTTTCTATTCCCTGATGGCTATAGACAAAAATCATAAAAGACAGGATAAAAAAAAATTGGTATTTTTTTTTTATTGGGGATCGGGTTAACTCAGTATGTAGAGCCCTGAGTTGCTGTGCTTAGTGTCCCAGGTTTGTCTCAAAATGGCCTCATCCGACCGCTTCCTCCTTGTGGTCTTGTGCCGACGCCATCCATTTCCTGACTCCGAGGATGTTTCGAGCATCACTCGCTAGACCATCTGACCACCTCAGCTTAGGTCTCCCTCTTCTTCATTTTCCACCGATCGGCATACACAAAAATTTGTCTTTTTTTATATATCCATATATACCTGCTATCCTGGCTGTATATCTCCAAGAATATGACTGAGAACCTTTCTTTCAAAAAATAGCTTACTTTTCTTTGTGCTTTTGAAGTTGCCCAGCACTCAGATCCATATAGAAGTATGGTTCGTACCAATGTCTTATAAAGATGAAGCTAGGATGTTTCCTCAATCCATAGTAATTTTTTTGGCTGTTTTTTTCTTATTTACAAAAAATTAATTACTTTATACTTGAATGGTTTGGCTCGACGTCAGTACATAGGACCCGAATTTAGCAGAAGTCCGCCCTGACTTTCCTGAACTTATTTTAATATTCAGTTAATTCAAAATAGAAAAGGAGAGAAATATTTTTTATATTGACAGCATTTCGTATTTTTGTAAAAAAATGTATTATGTATTATTTACTTCAGACATGAATTCTTTGCCTAGACTTTGTTACTTTGGTTCGAGAAATTATCAAAAGTTGACTTTCCATCCTTCCTTTACTGGGCGGATTTTAATATTACAGTCATTTAAAATAGAGAGAAATATTATTTGTAATATTGGTATTTTTTATTTTAAAATAAATATAAGATATTCAATAATTTAAACTTGAATGCTTTGGCTCGACTTTATTACTTTGGTCCTGGAAATTATCAGAAGTCGATTTTGCACCTTGCCTTCACTTTACGGATTTTAAAATGCCATTATTTCAAAATCGGAAAGGAGATAAATATTTTTTATTATATTGGAAATTTTAATTCTAAAAAAATATAATATATATTAAATAATTAAGACATAAATGCTTTGGCTCGACTTTATTAGTTTGGTTCTAGAAATTATCAAAAGTCGAATTTCCATCCTTCCTTTACTGGGCGTATTTTAATATGCAATTAATTCAAAATAAGAATGGAGAGAAATATTTTTTATATTACGGTATAATTTTTTTTTTTAATGTAATATATATTAATTACTTCAGACTTCAAATGCTTGGACTCGATTTCGTTACTTCGGCCCTGAAAGTTATCAAAAGTCGACCTTCCACCCTGACTTTCCTGGACGGATTTTAATATTCCATTAGCTCTTGGACATGAATACCGAAGTTGACCCCCGAGGAGCGGGCATCATTTATTAACAGCTTAGTTATTTTTAGGAACTTCAAGTCTCAACTTCGCCCTAGTTCGCTTTAACTCTATCTGCTTGGGATATTTAACTTTAAATCGTTCCACTGATAGAAGCGGCGTGAATAATCTTCTTAAGGTATTTGAAAATTTACGTAGTTGATAATAATTGGAAAAAGTTGATTGTTATGAATCGGTTCATAAACAAAATAATTTGAATTACAATGGTGCGTTAGAATGTATTTTTTTTTTATCCTATAATCCAAAGTGTCGCACTAACTAGCGAGCAGGCATAAAGCTGGTATTGATTCTGAGATACAAAATATAAGGAATGTTCAGTAATATAACAGAAATAATAATATACAAATAGTGACATAAGTAAAGTAAACATTTGATTTGGAAAATAAATTATATATGAAACTACAAATCGGTACCTAAAAAAGTGACCCTGAAATGGATTAAACCTAGCTATACGGGTATTTAGGAGCGGTTCAGTGGTAGAGCACTAAGTTGCCAAGCCGAAAATCCTAGTTCAAATCTCGCTGCTGGCAAGACTTTTATTTAGACTGTTAGCAGCCGGAGATGGATCAACCAGGCTGAGGAAGACACGGCAGGATACGATGTGAATGAAGAAGTTGCGTTACATACGAAAGCCAGGAGATAAATAATGTAATTTTCTGTGGAGAAAACGCCAAATTTTTGGTAAATCAATAAATGAAAAAACTGATTTACAAATACATACTAGGAGCTATGATATTGATAAAAGCTTTACACAGTTCCTCTTTTGAGGCGATCCTTAAGGAATAGTTAATTGAGTACACCGGCGCTTATAAATTAATTTAAAAGCCTAGTCGATCGCGATTAAAAATAAACTGTCCGCTAATCTAGAGGGTCCGCTATAAAGAGGTGTGGTGTGTAACAGCGTATCGCATTTGTAACAGCGCTGAAGCTAAACCCCTGCGAGGCGATAGGCGGAAACCGGTTTTCGAGTCTCCTTTCTTTTTCCTGTCAATTGTCAATGTGGCGCCTTCTCTTCTCACCTATCTTCTTCCATCTCTGTCTACTTTCTTATTCTTAATCCGTTTTGCTCCTAGTCAGGAAGATAAAAAAGTAGAACACTTCTTATAGAGCACAGTGAGTTCAATAATGTGGAGTACTAAATTAAACTATATCCTAGACCAGCGGTTTCCATATGGGCCATGGACTCCATAGGACTGGGTACGTCCGTGAAGAGTAGATAAAAAATTTGAGTGAAAATAATTTGTGTCACTCAGTTGTGGGTCAACTACTAGCAATATAGCTTAACCCAGGAGTGTATCGAGATAGCTTTTTTTTTTAAGTTTAAAATATAAATATAAGCTAATAGGCCGAGATAAGTACGGACGTATATTGCTGCTATGTATTTATTGTATATTTATATTTATTTATGGACCTAAAAGTTTCCTTTCAAAATTGATAGCCCGCACAATTAAAAAGGTAGGCAACCTCTGGCTAAGAAGTCAGAACGTGATCCAAAAAATTGCTGTTTTTTGGCTGAAGGCATATAAAAAAATATTCCAGACTTACTGTGTTTATTTTTAAAAAATGGAAAAAATATACCGACGAATAATTAATAGTTTATTTTTGTTAATAGTTATTTTGATGGTAATTATTTTTAAATATTTTTGTTTTGAAGAGCAAAGATTTATCCTAGCCGGGATCCGAATCCAAGTCAGACAAATTCTTTTCCGTTCTCTTCACCATTCGCCATTCAAGAATACAGTAATTAATGTAATAATTAATTTTTTGTAAATAAGAAAAAAGCAGCCAAAAAAATTACTATGGTTTGAGGAAACATCTAGAAGAAGAGGGAGACCTAAGCTGAGGTGGTCAGATGGTTTGGCGAGTGATGCTCGAAACATCTTCGGAGTCAGGAAATGGATGGCGTCGGCACAAGACCACAAGGAGGAAGCGGTCGGATGAGGCCATTTTATAATTATTATAAAACATATTTCTCTCCTTTTCTATTTTGAACTGATGTAATACTAAAATCTTTCCTGGGAAATCAGGATAGAATAATAATTATTTTATACGCACGCAATATAAAATACATAATGTAAGTGCGGAACTAGCCAAAATAGAAAAAAATACCATAAAATCACTCATTCAACAATTAGCAATAAAAAAGCCAATATTAGAATGGGGTTGTGTTTCATTGCTCGTAAAGTATTGATTCGAAAAGTTTTAAACCGCTCGGGTATTAGGGGAATATGGAAAGTAATTGCAGGAGTAATCCTCAGTAATTACCACGGAAGGGAAATATTACAAGGAAGATTCCGCTTGCTCGGGGAGCTTAAGAATTCATAAAGCGTTTTCCTAGGAAATATAAGAAAACTCAGACAAGACTTGCGAAGAGTTTGCTATTCAGTTTCGTTCTTCCAGTCAGCAAACACTGGATTCTGGTTTAACATGTTTAATTTCCCCAACATTCTATAATTTTTTATATAAATACATTAAGTTATGTTAGTAAACTTGCATTACCTGATTTCTACAAACTCATTGGACTCATAATAATTTTTTTTAAACCTGTACTACAGGGAAGTGGAGTGGCTCAGTGGTAGAGCTCTTCACCGATCCTATATCCTAATAGTTTGTAGCTGCTCAAGCCTTTGCTAGACAACAGCGATGAAATACTACATCGCTAAAAAAAAATTTTCTATATAATATAAAATATGAACTGTGACAAAAATTACTAGACGTTTGCAGCACCAAGACATTTACAAAAAAAAGAAATGAGTTATAAGCAATATCTCATATAAGTTCAGATTTTTTCAAAGAATAATTAGGGAAGTAATTTTTAACGAGTTTTTAACGAAGAAGTAAAAATTAATTACAAGACTAGCATTAATAGGTTTAAGGTGCAATAATCATCACTTTTATTTAAATTAATGAAAAATGTAATTAATATTGACTGTTTAAATTAATGAGTTAATCTATTACAGAGTAAGGGAATAATGCTCCCTCATACATAATGAATAGTAATTTATCAGAGTTATTCACGAGTATTCTTACTAGAAGGCATATTTTAAATTAATCTGTTTATTTATTTTTCAAAGTGATTATTTATGGGAGAGGAAAATCTCTCCCTCTGTGAATCAGCCACTGATATCAGCGGAAGATAGTAGGATATTATCTGTAGGGTTGCTGATCCAGAATGTTTTTAGTACACCCTCATTTTTTTAATATGTAAACAAAAGTACATACACAGATAATTTAATCAGAATATGAAAAAAAAATCTGAAATGATCACTTTTCATTAATTTTAACATACATGGTTTTATTTGAAGCTAGACCATTTTCAAAAAAGAAAACATTTTTAGTATAAATAGCACGAAATAAAACTAAGTAATGGTTGTAATATTTTGTTAATAAAAATAGAAACAATTAAATTAAATATAACACCTAAAATAAGCATAATAATCTAATTCAATACTTTATAACATAAAGAATATATTTTACGGGTTTTAATCATAAAAGCACAGGGTTTAAACAAACAAGCGCGTAACATAAAAGCAAATATAAAAAAAAAATTACTTTCCACGAAAATGAAAGTAGCTTTATTTCACAGTCCGTGTCCGTTTCCAAAATCTTTTTCCGCATAACCTTTTTGAATCCTATGCTCTCTGTTTTTAGCAAAGCAGATTTTACACCGTTGAGCAGCTAAACCTACATAAAACCCCCAACCTGGAGGATGAGGGTTTTTCAGGGTTTCATTCTTATAGATAGGCTGCGATCACCTTGTTTACGAGTTCTATCCACCCGGGTTAGTAAGAACGAAAAATTAAAATGAAATTAATTTTACTTTTTATAAATATAATAAAACCATACATTATCAATAAGTCCATATATAGTCAAACATAACAAACAGTATGTCAATATCAGGGCGTGAGCATTGAGACAAACTTATATCACACAATGGATCTGATAAATCCAGTAAAATGGAGTCGGTCCCTAGAGGGATTTACTCGGATTCCAAGATATTATAATTTTTCACGATCTACTACTCAGTATATCTTTCTAAAGTTATATTTATAGTGAACGCCTTTCAGATTCAATAGTTAAGCTTATTTCCCTGAGTTTCTTTCAATTCGAACAAAATCGAAGAATACTATAAGGTATAAAATTATTAAAAACCAGGGGAGCGTAAAACCAAATCCATTTTCCTAACACTTTATAATAATCTAATAAATAAAATGTTCCGAAAACGTTACAACTGGCACATAAGGATTCAAGGAAATCCGTTAGATTCAATAAATTTCTGTCATCCCGAAATATTGTTTTAATAAATACCTCGTTCTAAGAAACTTGATTTTACCAAATCCATAAAAAAATAAAGTAATTTTTTTTAAAAAAGCTTAGGTAAAATAAATATTCTAGGCATCTTTATTTATAATTGGTTAGGCAATATATATTTATTTATATATAAATAAAAGATGCTATGTGTTCTAGATGTCTTTATACGGTGTAGAATCCTGGATCCTAAAGAAAACGGAGATGCAAAGACGACAAGCCTTTGAGATTTGGTTGTTACCAAGAATTCAAAAACTAACCTTGATAGATACAAACGTGACTGTTATGCAGAGGATGAAGAAGAAAAAAGAAGTGATTACTATAAAGAAACGCAAACTGCAATACCTGGTACACATAATGCGTAAATATAAATATTACTTAGGAAGGAGACGACACACCAAAGAGAATGGCTCGAGTGCTCTGCAAAAATGCTTTTGAGATCTGCCGTATCCAAAATTCGAATAAGCTTGATGATTGCCGACCTCATTAGTCGCCGGTTCTTGTATTCTTTCTTCAGCCTATATCTTTCCCTTCTTCAGCTTTGGTTTTTCTAGAAAACCTACACGGGTATCTACTCCTAGTTTCATCCTGAGACGGTTGCATTCCAAGACATCCTCGCCGGTAATCCCCATCTTCTGTAAATCTCTTTCTTCGAGCCAGGCAGGTTTGGTCTTCTTTTCCCTTAAATATGTAAAAATACGGTTCGCCAATCTTGCATTTCTTAAAATGTGGCCATACAATGATATTCTCATTTTTCTCATAACTGTTATATAAATTTAATTATAGTTTATATGCTATTGTTATAAATTATTTAAATTATTATATTCGTATATTATAATGGAAGGAGAGCGAGCCAGAACACAAAAGGACAGACGCCAGACAGGCTCCAGTAACCCGCCGAAGCAGAACTAATCACGAAGCTCTCTCACAGCCAGTGTTAGCTTCAGGTGTACTGCTCCGTAATATTCAATGCTAATAGTTAAAAATGTTTAATAATAATAATAATAATTGTATACTTAGAAAATTAGAAAACAAAATTAATATGAAAACATGATGATAATAAGGTGGCTGGACTTCTAGTATCCATCTCAGATACAGAAAAAACAGAACAGTGGTAACAACAATAAGTTATTTATTTATTAAATAAAAAGTCAATGGAAAATAATAAAACAGAAATTAGAATAAGAATCAGAGTGTCTTTAAGTAAATACAGTTGCAATGCAATTAGTTAATTAAATGAAAATAAATTATAATGAATATAAATTATAAGCTAACTCCAAATAAAAATTATATTAAAAAAAATTGTATGATATTTATTTATTATATAGTTACTCTGATATTACATTGATCTTTAATTATGTAGATATTGTTGATAAATAAGCACCTCAATGCGAATATTTTAACAATAAAAAAAATCCTCCCAACTTTCACTCCATAAAACATTCAATAAAACAAAAAAACATTCACACAATTCTTGATAATACTTTACCAGTCGAATTTTTCCAAATTCCCTACAGATACACCAAAAAGAGCAGAAAATGTATAAAACTTCTTTTTTGTCCTGTTTCCATAATTTTTGCAATAATGAATATGTCACAATAAACAAATCTAAAAACTATAAATTAGAAAATAATCTTTTATGTAGAAACTACTTGAATAGTTCTGGATGAATGTTTGTTTTACGCTAAAGTTATATCACTGTAAGAATCATGTCAAAAAGAGTAGTAAAATAATTAATTGTAAACCAGTGAATTATTTTTACATTTTTTATTTAAACCATTAAAAAAAACAATATTTCCCGCTTTTGATTTTTGGAAGTTCTTTTTAATTATTATTATTTAAAAATATAAAATATTATTTAGTTAGGTTTTAATAAATATTTTAGAATATGTTGTCACCAATATAAATTCTATTTACGCTATTAAATATAAAAACAATTTTAAGTATAATTGTAAACTCTGATGTTCATATTTTGTATAAACGTCCAAAATAAAATAGTGATAATTTTTAAAGTCAGATAAATATTTTTAAGAATTTGTTTTTTAATAACGAAGGTTATTATAATAATCATCAGTTCTTTCCAAGTAGCCTTATTATTGTCTCGAATCATTTTTCGAGAATCGAACCTAGGATGTCAGTGTTTCACTTATGTCATTATTTCTACATTTAAGGTACCAATAAATTCCAATTAAGTAGCTGATGGTATAGAATAATTAATAGATGAATAGTTCACTGAAGCTAACCCCAAAAGCTCTTCTAGGAACAGCTTCTTAACCTAACTTCAACTTGATCGGGTCCTACATTGGTTTAAAACAGAGATTAGTTAGTGCAGCCTACTAACGACAAAGCTCGAACATTATTCTATAAATGATTATATTTATAAATAAAATAAGTTCAACCATAAGAGGTAAAGATTTTTTGGCCATATTATTATTATTAGTAGCCATAACCTAACAGCTGGTAATTAAAAGAAAAAATGAATAATGGAAAACAAGGTAAACTGACATTTGAATGAACGGTGTTTATTGATCTAACCACAGAAGACCCCCACCATCCACTGCAGTAGTCAAAGATATATTATTTTTTTCATAATATTCTGCAATTCATTTCCATTTTCCAGTTCCTCAATTCGATAATATATCTTAAAATATGATAGAGAACGCCAGACAAAAAATAATGGCTCGTGGCCAATTAATATTCAACAAAATATTAAGAGCAAAAATAAATACCTATACCTATAAGTATATAAGTAAGTCTTGGGCTCAGTACATGTTATAGAATAGAATATAATAGAAAAGAAAAGTAACTTTATTCTGGGACTAAGTTCTTTTAGAATAACAAACATGAACAGGAAAATAAATGTAATATATATCTGGCCAGTAGGCTACATATTAGGGATTGAATATAAGAGTTATTTTTAAAACAAAAATTTCTAACTGTTAACCTTTGAGCGATATGTGTTTTAATCAGAAATAAGAGATATTCTTTCGATTTTTATTTTTTCTCTTTAAAAATAAAAATCACACGTGCTGGATGGAATCCCGAGGCTATGGATGGAAGAAGTTATTCAAAATACAGAAATTGTAGAATACAAAATTTTTGATAAAATGATTCTTTGAACATGCTTATATCTTAAACGGTTTGGATAGATTCTTTCAGAAAACCAAACATTTCAAAACAATTTAATTTTATTTGATAAAATTGAACACATTAATGTTCCAATAATTCTTAGTGTCGAGCCTATTAAATAAACCTCACGAAGGTAAAAAAATATGTGAAGTCCATAAAAAATATCGCAACTTGTACGTAACAAAACATTTAACAATCAAATATATTATCTTAAAAATTATGTTTAACGCGAAAGAAAGAAAATATTAGCATCAAAAAGAAGAGAAATCAAAAAATCATGTTAATCAATTTGGAGAAATATAATAATTATAATAATTAGATAGATCAATTGTTTTCTATAGTTAGAGTAGATCTATTTAATGTAAAATGTTAAAAATATTAAAATTGTGAAATTTTGCGATAATTAACTAGCCAAGTACTTAGGTTAGGATTGTTAGCAACAATTCAATTTAAAATGCAGTTTATTTTTATAAGGAATTAAGATATACTTTTCGGTCCGGAAGTAAAAAAAGTTAAAATTGAAATGAAATACAAGACTTAACGTCCACGTGTCATATTATGCAACTACTAACTATAATAAAATGAGCACCTGAAGATTATTTTATCCTGAGCCGTTGGGTTGAAATTTGGAATATTAAAATCTTAATTAAAATAGGATAAACTAGAGAACAAGGCAGCAACTTTAAAATATCGTTCGAGAGCCTCTTTCGATGGGTAAACATAGAAATTCAGCACGCGTGATTTTTATTTTTTAAGAGAAAAAATAAAAATCGAAGAATAACTCTTATTTCCGATTAAAACACACATCGCTCAAAGGTTAACAGTTAGAATTTTTTGTTTTAAAAATAACTCTTATATTCAATCCCTGCTACATATACAAATCGTAGAGTGTTTAAAAAAAGACAAAAAAGTAAAAAATATAATAATAAGTAAATAAAAAGTACGAATCCTGACAAGTAATTAAGCAATTAATGAAAATAGATAAATCAATAACAACTGTTAAATCCATGAGCTAGCATGCAATATATTCTTTATATAATGTATATCTTCTTAAAATACAAAATTAACACGATTAAACAACAAAATAAATTATTCAATGCATTTCATTCTAAGAAACTATACTGTTTCACTTTTTGTGTAGCTGATTAGCCCGAGATCACGCTCAACTACCAGTTTTTTTCTACTAAGGGTACTCACTTTTTAAAGAGACTGGGTGAATTCCAAGAGTACATATGCTAAGTGTATAATACTGTGTATCACACATTAAGCGCAAATTTATATCCAAATATTAATATTATAACAAATGTAAGATTGAAAAATATTTTATTATCATTTCGTAAGCGATTTAATAGTCATACTTTGAATTTAAAAAACGGTTATGCTATTAGTTAGGTGAAACGATGATTACGTTTGCTACTTTGAACTTGTATATTACTCTTGTAAATGTTGATTACATTAAAAATAACGGTTATGTAGGAAGTTTTTCACTTCACTAAAAGCTGTACAAAGTAGCGCAATATTCGTACAATACATCCAAGTAAGTTTATTTATTCAACTTAGGCGTCCTTTGAATAACGTAACTGTGTTATTATATAGTTTACCACTTCATTGTAACTATATTTGACACTTATTAAACTCTAAAAATTTACTTATGTACCCTGCACCTCATTGTACCACTTTTTATCAACAAGTATTACGTGAGCATGTTCTAAAGAGTTTTACATATATTTAGACAATTATTAAATGTGTAAGTCGGTAACTTTAATATTCAGTCCTAAGGTTTAGCGAACCCGAAGGTTCGATACCGATACCACCAATCTCTGCTTACATACTTCTTACCGTCCACGTGCCACTACCTTAACTCGAATCCGCCATATATACCATCAGTAGTAAAATTTTTTTTATTTTCGACAATATTAAAAAGGGAACGAATTAAAAGTTAAAATCTGTTGTGACTCAACTCGAAGCAATGAGCTGAGGATCTGATACCATTTTAATGGTGGAGTAGGCAGAGGGTAAACTTATTAAAAAATTCGAATTGTTCTTTTGCAAGATATAATAAATAAAGTTATAGCTGAATCCCTAATTACTTTCCCGAAATTAATCCCAGAAGAAAAACGTGAAATGTTGCCCTTCGAATACTCCCCAAAGGGAACGGTATTTCAGACCCTTTAGAATGAAAATACAGAGGAGGTGAAATCCATTGCTGGGCAGTCTCTCTTATTCCGCTGCCTTACTTTATCGGCAAAGTAAAATATGTCCTTGATTCGCCATAAACTAGAAGAGGATCTCACAAGATTTATACAGCCATAAATAAGGCTTCCGACGCGTCCCGCAGATATGAAAACGATTTACAAACCCCGTCCCATATATTCAATGATGGAGACCAAGATTTCGTTCAAGAGAGAAATACTGAAAGGTATTCATACTCTGTCACTACAAATTACAGATAAAAATAACATAAACATGAATAAATAGGCACATTAAAGTTATAATTTTTATATCAGGTTTCCCTTACGATGCTAAAGTAGGAGACCTAAATTTTGCATAATTAAGATGAGGGGTCTTTAACGATTACCTGATGCCATTTTACGTCCCCTCCGAAGTATGCCATAAGTAAGGATTTTTTATATTAGGATCATTAAAAAATCCTAAGACAACCCGCCCGGGCTGTAAACCTTTGCAACCTACTACGCTATATTGGGCGTTATGCTAACCACTACACCACAGACTATAAATTTGATTAAATAAAAAGCAAAATTTTAATTAAACAATTTATTTTATTTTATTACTTTTTTCTTTTATATAAATCATGTTTCATCAAAATTGTTTTATATTCTGACTTTAAAAATAAATTATTTAAATAACTAAGTAAATAAATTTAAATAAATTACAGATAAAAATAAAAGAAATTAAAATAAAAAAGCGCCTCGTACCTGAATTTTATTTCAACTAAAATTTTTAAAAGAAAAGATCACCTGTGGTGGAGTGATTAGCATGACAACCTATTCACATGTTCGCAGTACGACAACTTATCTTCGGATTTTTAAAGCGAATAAAATCTCCTTGGTTAAGCCGTCCGTCGGAGGGGGCAAAAAATAGCAGTCCTGAACCTGTGGAGTGTCAAGTACTCGTTAAAGATCCCTATCCTAATTCCCTGTATATTCCCTCTGTAGCATAAAATGGCGTTAAATAAACATACAAGGAAATTCCATTACCAGTTCCAAAAAAAATGAATACATTTTTTTTTCGTACAACCTAATCAGTTGAGTAATCACACCGGGATGACGGGGAAACCCTCCTCCCACCTCCAAAAAAAAGGTTATTGATTTTTTCGTTAAGTAAAATCGGGTGTTAAATTTGTAATTTTTTTCCTTCTGATAGCTAAGCTGATTAGTGACTTGTTTAATTAACCATAAATAATAAGTACGTATTAACAAAGTTATGCCTTTTTATATTAGTACAATTTGAACTTACAATTGACAGGTCTATCGAGAGAAATGTATGGTAATGTATGATGGTATCACACGACTATTTCTCAGAGCCCTGGTTTTAGGATGAGTAAAAACCTTATATATGATGCATAATGCTGACGATAGGACTCAACAGTATATAAAAAGCCATCCCTGACTTTACGAGCAGTTTGTTTTCCTTGTTCTTCCCTTCCATATGATTAATGTAACAGTAAGGCTGCCTTAACAGATGTTGCCAATAACTTCATGGGATAGACGAAATGTGGTCACTTTCAGATTTATCGGCGTGGTTATGGGATCTAAAATAGTATCGGCGCCTCCAGCTTATTATTTCCAGTTAGGATTTGGCGATATTCCAGCGGATTCTGGAGGATCTGGAAGAGGAGGTGATCAAAATGTATCTTTAAAGAGCTGTAAGCCGCTATATCCAATTTATTACGAGTTATTAATATTAATATTATTTATAATTTATTTTTATTAATTGTTATTTTGATCGTAATTATTTTTAAATATCTTTGTTTTGAAAATATAAGTTTTCTCCTGGCCGGGATTCGAACCTGGGTCGTCTGCATCTCCGGTGCAGTGCTTTAAATCACTGAGTTCGAATCCCGGCCAGGACAAATCTTTTCTTTTAAAAACAAAAATATTTTAAAATAATGACGATCAAAATAACAATTAATAAAAATAATAGGATGTAATTAGTTGGGGGTGCAGTCAAGAAAACACAGCAAAATAAGTGAAACTATGGTATTTTTTGTGCCTGTGAAACTATTGTATTTTATGTGCCTTCACTTATTTTGCTGTGTTTTCTTGACTGCACCCCCAACTAATTACATCCTATTATAGTACCTACAGTCAACAAATTTCTTTATTACATTAATAAAAATAAATTATAAGTAATATTAGTAACTCGTAAAAAACTGCGTATTCTTGTTCTGCGTCTCCGGTGCAGAGCTCTAAACTACTGAGCTTCTAGACTTGGATACGACCCCTGGTAGCTCAGTGGCATAGAGCACTGCACCGGAAATGCCGACGACACGGGTTTGAATACCGGCAAGGACATACCATTTCTCTTTAAAAAAAAGTTATTAAATTATTATTACTTCTTTTATTTTTATATAAATATGAAAAAGTCAACAAAAAATAATTAAAAAATTCCAAAGCAGCAAATAGTACAGGGGCAAATATTGGTCTTTAACTATAACTAGGTCACCATATCCAGTTTTTGACGAGTTACTAATATTAATACCGCATTTATAACTATTATCAGTAAGAAAAAAATTTAAAACAAAAAAATACTCCCAAAAAAAAAGAAAATAGTTTAGGGAGAGTGTTTTGGTACCTAAAATGAACAAAGCCGCAATAAGCAGTTTTTCAAGAGTTACTGAATGTGAGAAGAAAAACACCAAAATAAATAAACAATGACGTAAGTCAACAAGATCCTAATTAAAGTAATGTTCAATGAACATTCTCCCCGTGTATACAAAAAGAACAAAAATAATATAGAAAAACATAGTTTAGAGGGTAAATATTGGACCCTAAAAAGAACTACGCCCCCTGATGCAGTTTTGACTAGTTACTAATTTTATTACTATACATATCACTAATATCAGTAGAAAAAAGAAAAAACCAAAAATATAAACAACTTAAAAATACTCTCATAAAGATAGATAATTTAGGGGACAAACCTTGGGACCCTACAAAGAAGTAAGTCGCCATTAGCAGTTAATGACTAGTTACTGAAATAATTACAAAAAAAGCAAATAGTTTAGGGGCAACTGGCAACTATTGTCCGACGAGTTGCTAACATTATTACTACATTTATTTACCACAACGTCCTCCGCCGTTTCTGTCTGTTCACGATAAACTCAAAAACTACTGCACGGATTTTCTTGCGGTTTTCACCAATAGATGGAGTGGTTCACCAGGAAGGTTTGGGTATATAATTTGTCGAGGTTATGTCTAAATGGGTAGGAATATAACGATAATTGTCGGAATTGTTGGAAAAAGTATATAATATAAAGCTATTTTGACGATTACAGTATTAATCCTTATCAACTTATATACTTAAGTTACCTTGAGCATTTCATGGGCATTATTAGAATATTTTATACCATATAATTTAAATGAGTATCCAATGGTCTATCGTAAAACACTAACGCGAATGAAAATAAAAAGACAGAGTGATTCATGAGGAAGGTTTAGATAAATAATTTGCCACGGTTTTGTGTAGATTGGCTGGAATATAACGATAATTGTTGGAAAAAGTTAAGTCGCCTGGGAGCTTTCATCGAAGACGGTGCTAATCCCTTTGAGAAACCAAAAACAATGCATGGTGGAATATTCCTCTTATATAGATCCAAAAAAAAGTCCGTGATAGCGAATATCTATCTTTTAAGGGTTTTAGTTGTTTTACAATTTAATAAAACGACATGAAAATAGTTAAGAAGATAAGCCTAGGTCCCTAAAAAGAACAAGGATACTATAAGCAGTTTTTGAAGTGTAACTAATATTATTGCATCTATTACTAATAACAGTCGGACCAATAAACATAAACAAAAAATAAAAACATAAAAATAATCCCATAAAAGCAATTCATAGGCACTTTTAAAAAACTAAGTCAATATAATCAATTTTGTACGAGAAAATGATATTATTCTTAAATACATTACGAACACCAGTTCTTGTACAGTAAACCACAAGACGAGGAAAAATAGATATATATATATATTTCTTTTCTTTTTTATTGAGAGTTTCCCTAAGATGAGGTTTTCTCCAACTAGGGTTACCAGATCAAAAAATAAAAATTCCGGACAAAATTCCGCTTTTTGAAAATCCGGACATTCTTTTAAATATAATATTAATGTAGTTTTGTGAGAAAACGAAGCTAATTCCAGTATTTTTTCGTGAGAGTATGTAGTATGTGTATAATATTAAAATTTTAATATTAACAATTGACCATGGAGGATAACTAATCCTCAAGAAAACATATATATAAAAAAAAATGTCGACATTAAAAATGCTTTTTGTGAGATTTGACTTATAACTTTTTTTAAGTTATATATGATTGTTAATTGATGCAGAAGATTTTTTTTAGAAAGATTGAAAATTAAATAAATTTGTCGAAACGTCTAATAATTTTAATAAATTAAGAATATATACAGACTGGATAATGGTTTTTTCCCCATTTTTAAAAGTTTTTATGAAAATTAAAGATTTATAGTCCAATATTTTCCATCGTTTTAAAAAAACAAAACATGTCCTGTGAAATGTTCTATAAAACTATTATGAACGATTCGGAATTGTTAAAAAGTATTCCTCGGACCACAAAATATAAGAACTATGATCTTAATAATAATGTATAATTTATATTAATGTAAAATTGATTTTTAATAAAAATCTTGAGTTTATTTTATTTTTTTATTTACCTGAATTGTAGAAAATCCGGACGGCTTAGAATTCCCCCCCCCCCCGCATTCCGGACTTAGACCGATATTTCCGAACTTGTCCGGAAAATTCCGGACGTATGGCAACCCTATCTCCAACCAAATATTAGAGTAACATTATTTTCCACGTTGTCCTCTCATTTCTTCCGCATGTCTTCCTGGAGTTGGTTCATCTAAGAAGTTCTTAGTAGTCGTCTTCTTCTTCTTCCTTCAGAGCACCAGTTCATTGTCATTTTGGGTATTATATCAAAAAATATATCTAAAAACAAAAAAACTAATCCAATAAAAGCAAAATTTTAATAATTTAATAGTTCATAACTAGTTGTAACTGAAGCGGTGAAAATTGTGCACTTATCAAATATTTATAAATCGCGGCGATTTATCGGCTGTTGGTTTTTAACCTTATTTATAACATTACACTCCTTACTACATCGCTTATCTTATATCGCCCCTGTGTGAAAGCGGCATTAGATATTTTTTTTATTAAGTTTTAAATCTTTATTTAAATTATCCAAGTGGAATAGTTTCAAGATAAAGTGAAACATATACTTTTCTATTAAATTCGAAAGTAAACAATCCCTTAAGACTTTATCCCCATTTCTCCCTTCCTAGAAATAACACTCAGCAATATTTACTTTTCCTTCTAAAAGTATATATTTTCCTTCAATACAATCTAAGTTTGCTTTAAATCCGTTATGACCTATTTCTGAAACTTTATAAGCGAAGTTATTGTTTAAGTTTTTATCATACTCGATAATATTTTGCTGACAAATACTCCGCAGGCGCTCCCTCTCAATGCTTTATTTGTTTTGTGATTTTATGGTATTATTAAAAGGATATTTACCGTTCTAATGACAAGAATGGTTTATGTAATACGTTCAAGTGACTCAAGTAGAGCCTGCATTTTTTTTTTATTATCAACAATAATTTATTATATCAATCACGAGTTATCATTGAGCTATCCACAGCACCAAAAGCCTTAGAGCCCCCTCCATCATTAAATACTTATATTTTTAGAATTTAGTTACTCTTCTAATATTAAATAAAATGATGACATTAATTATTGTTTTTATTTAAGATGAGAACCGAATGCTGCCAAAAAAAACAAAAAAAACACGATCAATATTAACATTTCGAGATCAAGTGTCAAGATTTGAAAAATTAAATTTTTAGAGGAAGAATAGTGAATCATCCATAACATTAAAATTATTTCTGGTTAATTTAAAGTTTGGTATAAAAATATATAAGTGGGTGAGAAACGAAGGAGCACAATTTTTTTTTCAAATATGCGATTTTAGGAAGTTAATTAATAATAAAAATAATAATAATGCTAAGCGAACCCGAAGGTCCGATACCGATACCACTAGTCTCTGCTTACAAATCTAAAGAGGTAATTAAAGTGGGTAGCCATTATCATAGAGTGAAAAACTTGGTGGTGGAGCGAGACCGACTAATGCTCGACCACCAAGTTTTTCACCCCATTATGGGTACCCACATTAAAGAGGCTGTGTGAGCCCCTGGTGGGTATGTAACTTCAACAGGGTCCGTTTAGGGGTGTTAGCATATTAAATAATTTATCTACAACAGTCGGATTTGAACCCTTTGAAACCTTAGCAGTAGCAACTCAAGCTCTTCAAATTGAGGAATTATTAAATAAGTATCCAAAATATTTAATTATCTTTTTAGCGAGAAGTATAATTATCGTTGATAGCAGATGAACATATAAAGTGGATATAGAAGCTGGATGATATCCCAGGAGGGTCTAAAATTCCACAGGCTCCATCAGCGGGTTTTAACAGATTAAATAATTTATCTGCTACAGGCGGGTCTGAAAAAGCAAAGCAACTCATCCCTCTAAACATTGAGCAACTCTGCTTCCTCATCAATTAAAACGTTTCATTCAAAACCATTTATATGTTTATTTTGAAATTTAATAAACTCACTCCTTTTCAATGCCTGCCTGTCTGATATGGAAATAAATAAAATCTATACATGACCTATTTGAAAGTCATATAAGTCCATTTGGATCTAAAAAATCGTTTTTTCTTTTAAATGGTTTTAATGGTTATTATTTCATAATAAAATATAAAAGGTGTATAGAGTTTAAAATGTCACTCTTTGCTAAGTGCTAAGTGGTGAAGAAATTTGCTCGTTTACACTTATTTTTAAAGTAATTCAAATGAAGAGCTTAAGATATGACGAATATGAAAAAATGAACTTATACCATTTTCAAAGATAACAGCTCATATTATAAAGAACTTGTTGACGTCATATTACTATTTATAATTTATTAGTTAGTTGTTTTAATTTTAAATATTTTTATTTTCAAGAGAAAAGTCTTACCGTGACAGGACTCTACCAACTAAGCTACCGGAGTTGATACCAGCCGGGGACAAATCTTTGTTATCTTCATTTATGCATATCTTTTTTCTCAAAATAAAAATATTTAAAATTAAAACAACTAACTAATAAATTAAAATTATAAAGGAATTACACTTAAAAGAAAGTGGAAATGTCACTTCCATCAAAAGAGGTTTTCCATTAATGTAATCGAATTCCACAATTAACATTTTGGATAAGGATTTGATTTTCGAAAATTGACACCCCAATTAACCACAACTTGATATTTAGTGTCATAAATGATAACTGACATTTAAGCTCCGACATTTCCTTAAGTTGACGCAATTACTTTTAACAGCCAGCATTTACGATGTTAATTCAATTGTTGGAAAAGTATTCCATTTTACTACGAAGATAATGATGACTGATGTTCTTTTATTTAACGAACTTTGTACAACTTATTTGTTTTTCGTATCTAAAAGTTCTCTCCACAGATCTCGGCCCAGTCTCCTTTTCTAAGATCCCTTCCTTCCATGATCTCCGGCAAATCATGCAACCATCTCTTTTTGGGTCGTCCTCGTTTTCTACTTTGCGTAGGGCAATAATTGGCGATGGTTTTTGGCTATCGTTTCATTCATTTTTAAGTGGCCGCGCAATTTCAATCTCCTTCTTTCTACTGCGAAGATGATCGTTGTTTCCTGATCTATCAGTAGGCTTATTGTGCTGTTAGGGACGTTGAATTCTGGAAATGGCAAAACAGCGTCTCCAGAAGTCCATCTCCACAGCCAACAACTTCCTTTCCTCCTTATTCCATGTTGTCCATGATCCGTAGTGGATAATATTTTCAATCATTGAGTAAAACAAGCAAAATCAAATTAAATCATAAAAGTTGTGGTGAATGTGGATGTTATTAGGGTGGATAGGTTATGCATGTGGTCCTGGGTAAGATGACTAGTTAAAAATTGGGTGAGGGAAGAAATACGTAGGTTCAAAGAATGGATATGTTGTATATTCTCCCTTATTTTAAGATTCAACAAAGATTTTTTAAATTTTAATGAGAAATTATGTAAAGTGGGGTATAGGGAATTTGATGTGGTGACATGATTCAGGGTGTTGGTTATAAAATTTGGAAAAAGGGAGTTTGATCGATATTTAAGGAGGAAAATGCGATGTTCTACGTGATGAGCTAAATGTTTGTGTAGGGAGCAAAGGTGGTTGATGTGGGATTTTAGGTTAGGAACTGAAGATTTAATTGAGGAGAAGGATAAGTTAAGGCTTAAGGGCTTCTAGTCTTGCTCCAGCCTCCTATAGCCCTGAAGATGACCCACAAAGTGGGTCGAAACGTCGGCACATAATTAAATAAGTAACCACTTATTTAGTGTTTTTATTTGACTGCACCCCCAACTATTTTCTTCCTTACTTAAATCAATTCAAATTAGGAGAATCTGAAATACTTTGTTTAGTTTCGTTGAACACAAGCCCTAATTATTTTTTTGTCATTTGTATATATTATTTCAAATGCCTCTTTCGATGCCTTTTCACTTTATTAAAATTTAACTCACATTAGTTATAATTAAAGCACAAAAGTCGTACATGTATGGATGGATGTATGTATATATAAATATATATGTATATATCCCACAGGAAAACTGGGAGAAAATATTTTATATAAACGCTTAGTAAGAAAATGACAGACAAAATATGGCGAGAGATCTAGATCTTCCGATGAAACTGAGCTTTTTCCTATCGTGAATAATGGCTGTAATTTCCACCCGCTTCAGATCATTCATCACTTTCATTTTGTGATGGAGGATGCCTCCCACCATTTGTCTTTTCCTCCACTCAATTGCTTCTTCAACATTTATATCAAAGGGGATCATTGCGAGGGTCTTCCTACCTCCACTAACTGGAGAACTAAAAAAAAAAAATATATATATCTATATATATGAAAATCTCCTGTCACGATGTTTGTCTGGGCTACTGTACTGATTTTAATTAAATTTCGTACAGATATGTAACATTGTCCAACTTAAAATACTGGCTATCTTTAATTTCGATTAATGACCGTGATATTTTTTTGCAAAATTATTTTTTGTTTTAGCCTGCTGCGTTTTTGACATGCCGTAGGGCATGTCTTAGTAGTGTAAATCCAAATTTGCATCGGAAAAAAACGGATGGTGAAACTTTTGGTGGTTGAAAAACGTCGAAATTTTCGGAGTTATTTCAGTTTTTTTCCCTGTATCTTCTAATCGGTGCGTTTTCGGAAAAAAAACTTAAGTAATCTTTTTTAAAGAAGATTAAATTTCCTACAATTTGAGGCCTACCGCAGCTCTATAGGTCTAATAGATTCTGAGTTTAGTCCATATCATATAACAAATAACCGGAATCTTATCTATATATATATATAAATCTCCTGTCGCGATGTTTGTCCGGGCTATTCTCCGAAACTATTCGACCGATTTTAGTTATATTATTATAATATAAACAATATAACTATCCATAATTAAAAATCAACTATTATATAACTCAATCATTAAACTAATTTTTATATTTTATCGGTTAAGAATTTGGTATATTTTGCTTTTATTGTATACTGTACTAAGATATAAGATGAATAAAATGAAAAATCCAAAATCTATTTAGTTCCTCTAAATATATATATCACGCATGATAAATTAATTTTTTTAAATTATTAGTGGATTCGACAGATGTCATATTCAAACGTATTACCTAATATACGAACGGTTATCTTAATTTTGTATTTGCCCTAACTGTGGCAAATATACTGTGGTCAGTTACCTTCTGCACCGAGTAGCCACTCCTATTAGCCCTGAAGATGACCTACACAGTAGGTCGAAACGTCGGCACATATATAATATAATAGGTTTCACCTTATTTGCTGTGTTTTTTTTACTGCACCCCTAACTATTTCCATCCTATATTAGTACCTACCAGTCAACGAATTTCTTTCCTACATCTGTAATAATCCATATGAGAGGAGGCAGTTTTAATATACGGTTATAAATAAACTTGTGTGTTGAGTAAAGTACAATTATGTTAATCTCCTAACAGATACAAAGGCTTTAAATGCTGGTTCTTTTGTTTTTTTCAGGTGAGTGAATGTTTTTTTGGAAATTATTGTAATTATTTAAGATTTGTAAATATGTATTGTAAATAAATATTTTGTTTTTTCAGAGAAACACAATTTCTTTAACCAAGGGGATAAGAGTATAAAATTTTTTTACGAATTTAAATGAAATTTAAAAGAAATATCTTTAAAAATGTTTATACCGCAATCGCTGCATGTGCAATAGGAGTTCAGTGGCGTACACACGAATCATGTTTAGGAGAATAAATTATCTTTTTTAATTTATCGATATTATCTAATTGTTAATCTAAACCATTCTCGAATCCACTTAAATGAAAATATAAAATTTTCATCAAAATCGGTCCAACCGTTCAGGAGCAGTTCAGTGATATACACAGATAGCCTGGATCCAGATATGTGTTGGTATCCTTGAGGGATTCTATTAAGTCTATCAGTAATGTTAGTAAGCGGAAGTTTGGATGCACAGCAGCTGTCATGACAGTCTTTTGTTTCTTAATTACGTCAATCACTAGTGGCTTGTTTAGGTATTTGTCGTATGGCGCTCCTTATAAGCCGCTATAAACACCAATTATAACTAAATTAACGTTGATAATTCGTCTCTTAACTGCGCACATTTTCCCTCCGTTTTCCTTTAAGTTGTTAGTATGGTTTAGTGTACATACATTCGGTCCTCCAATAGATATGGATCCTGCTGACCCCGACAGCCAAAAGACCAATTTGTCAATGCCCTTGAACCCGAGTTTACTTCGGCGGAAAGGACACTGGTGAATCGACCCTTAAGGGACTGGTTACCATGGAAACCATTGTTCAGAGCAATGTGCGGTTGAATAACTCCTCTAGGCACAAGAGGTAGTAACTTTTCGTCATCAATTTGTAAGTAAAATTCATGTATTAATCGTGTAATCTATCGTACAAGTGTCAAACTTTTATTAAAACTAGTTTGTTATTTAATATAATTCTCTAAAAGCCTATTTTTTCACTTTTAGGAAATGGTTATGAGAACAATATAGTCTCACAAAGCGGGCCAAAGAAAGTTTAACGAAAATACGACTAAATCTCAAGAACTGAGAGTAAAATATATTCATCGATATTTATCATTTTCTTTAAAAGGCTGCATTAGATTTTAAAACACACCCTATCGTTGCTATAGCAACACTAGCCTATATTGATGTGGACTACTAATAATTAATTATATAATAATTGTAAAAATAAAATTTTAATAAAGAATTAAAATAAAAAATTGAAAGATTAAATACCAAGACGACGACGTCTTACTAAGACACTGCCACTATGTCACAAACACACAAAAACTTGTGTTTTATGCTGCTTTGTTGGTCTAATCCTCTTCTTTTTTTTTTTGTTTATTTGGTTTATTAAAAGGAAAAATAGCGGTTTTAATACATATAGGGAAAAATTTATGGTTCATTTACCATTAAAATTATTGATTCATTTCTGAAATATATGTATAAAATGACCTTTTTCCAACATTCCGATCCGGAACCGTAAAGAGAGAAAAATGGCTGCTTGAACAGCGCCAAAAAGAGGTTTAAAAAATCTTTATATCGAATTGAAGATATTTATGTTATGGTAATAAGTTATCAGAGCATAATACTTTAATTAATTGCAGTATCCTTATTATGTATTGAACAATTTATTTTGTTGTTAAGTCGTTTCTATTTTTTTTTTTTAAGAAGATAGACATCATGTAAAGAAATTATTGTATGCTAGCTCATGCATTTAACATTTATTATTAATTTATCTATTATATTTAATTGCTTAACATCTTGTCAGGATTCGTACTCTTTATTTACTTATTATGTAATTTTTTTGTTTACTTTTTAAACACTTTCGTACTATGTAGCCTTCTACCCAGATACATATATATCTCTTTTTTTGTTCATGTTTGTTATTCTTAGGGGATTCGGTCCCAGAATAAAGTTTCTATTCTACTAGTAATATTTGTTAGGTAGAACGCACTGGGTGGCTTCGATGTTGAACTTGTGTACTTAACCGAACTTATGTACAGAATCATATATTTTTAATAGTGCGTATTTCATTCTAGATGAGGTGATATTTCTTAAATACGAATTTAATATGTAATAAGAAGATAAAAAAAATAATAGATACTATCTAAAAACAAAATAAAGCAATTGAAGTCGAGTCCAACATCAAGGAGAATTGATGCAGGATAGGCAGTAATTTATAAGTTAATCGTTCTCAAGTACTGAAGGATTCGGCGTAAAAACCGCTCTACAATTAGAATCAAACAGCTGTCAGTCTGCAAAAAAAGAAACAGTTGGAAGTAGAGATCGCCAAGCGCTGAGAACAGGTTTGGAAACCAGGTGGACCGCTTCTCAGATCTTATCTAGACTGTAAGTATTATATCATATCTTATAACGTTATCTTATTATGTTCAAAACAAATAACAATAATTTAATAATATTAGAGACGGTATAATGAAATAATTATGCTTTCCTTGAATATTAGTTGACCTTTTATATATATGGTCAAATATTAGGTTAAAATTCTCTTAAATAGGGGGAACTGTTTATTGGAAAGCCAACGTTTCGACCCACCTTGTAGGTCTTCTTCAGGGCTTGATAATGGGGTTAACTTAAGGCTTAAATCAAGTTAATGTAGGAAAGAAATTCGTTGACTGGTACATACTATAATAGGATGTAAATAGTTGGGGGCGCAGTCAGGAAAACACAGCAAATAAGTGAAACTTATTGTATTTTATATATGCCGACATTTCGACCTACTGTGTAGGTCATCTTCAGGGCTATGAGAAAACAGACAAAAACAAAATAGACTGTAAAAATACATAAGATAGAGATACAGAAAACATAACAAAATGTAGAGATATAGAAAAATTGAGCGAAAAAAGTGAAGGATATATAATGAAAGGATATATGAATAAAGATGATAACATAGTAGATGTATAGAAAGGTGATAATGCAAAACAAAATACAAAGAGAGAAATGAAGTTGAACAGAAAAAATAAAATGAAAAAGATATAAATATAATGAGTATGGAAAACTTAGTACATATAATAAAGATAGAATTGTATTGCAGAGAAAAAAATAGTATGAAAATAGACTCCTGGGGAGTACCATAAGTGTGAAATGAAAGAACAATCAAAGAGTTCATGTTCATAGAACATCATTATTTTTTATAATATATCTCCATTCACTTACTGATATCTTATATCTCTCATCTATAGTTTCTTTTATACTTACATCTTAATTTATATAATATAACATCATTCCTATTGTATACCTTTATATAACATCTGATACTTATTTTTTAAATTTATATTTATATTTTACTTCTCTGCCTGTCATACATGAGATTCTTATTCTTTACTTTCTACAATATTCTTCTCTATTTATTCTTAGGTATCATAATTTTTAATTCATGTTCTTTCATTTCACACTTATGGTACTCCCCAGGAGTCTACTTTCATACTATTTTTTTCTCTACAATACAATTCTATCTTTATTATACTAAGTTTTCCATACTCATTATATTTATATCTTTTTCATTTTATTTTTTCTGATCAACTTCATTTCTCTCTTTGTATTTTGTTTTGCATTATCACCTTTCTATACATCTACTATGTAATCATCTTTATTCATATATCCTTTCATAATATATCCTTCACTTTTTTCGCTCAATTTTTCTATATCTCTACATTTTGTTGTTTTCTGTATCTCTATCTTATGTATTTTTACAGTCTATTCTGTTTTTGTCTGTTTTCTCATAGCCCTGAAGATGACCTACACAGTAGGTCGAAACGTCGGCACATATAAAATACAATAAGTTTCACTTATTTCCTGTGTTTTCCTGACTGCACCCCCAACTATTTACATCCTATTAACTCAAGTTAATATAGGTCGAAACTTTAGCTTTCCAACGAAGATTTCTCCCTATTTAACAGAATTTGTTTGTGTCAGTTAAGCATCAGAACTTGACCCCATACTAAGCCTACAATGTGGGTTGAAACGTTATAATAAACACTTCTCCCTATTTAAGAATCATAATCCCCCTGACCATTTTCTTCCTCACTTAAAAAATTTGTTATATTTTTGGAAGATTCAAACCCTCAAGTCTCTCAAAACGCAGTATATAATGATCCAAAGTATAAAAAATTCATTATTAATCCAACTAGTGAGCCCCATTACTAGAAGGCATAAACCTCATTGTCCTTAGATTGTATCCACTACCTCATAAAATGCACCTAATGCATTACAAGAGAAGTAGAAATACAAACCGTAAATAATTGCTTGTACATTTTAACAATTTTTCAGGTTGAATGTATTTCCGAATTTGAACAACACATTATTGTGGGGAATAAAAAACATAAGCTCACATAAACGCAGGTCATAGATTACACATCTTAAATCCGCAGCATAAAGAAACAGAAGACCTTATATCTATAACAGATTTAATACCGGAATAGTTATTATTCAACAGAACGGAATAAGAAATATGAACTCCATCAAGCCCATATTTCACAGTATATTTATACTCTATCAACACATATTATTCATAGAGATAATGAATAAAATATATTCATTATTTTTGATAATTGCATATACGTTATAACTGTTTTTCTTTTATTTTCGTTATTTATTAATTTATTTTATTTTATAATGAAGTGAGGTACTGTGTGCTGAGCGCTGAGTTGTTTTAAGGTTTTAGGTTCAAATTCGGTTGTGGCAGATGAATTATTAAATCTTTTAACACCCATAGATGAACTCTACGTAATTAACAGACCCTCCTGGATCATATAAAAAGTGTACCACCTTAATTGGGGAAAAACCTGGCGGTTGAGCATGATCTGGGCCAAATCACCTCCCTGCACAACGGTTGGTTTAGAAACAGCTTTTAACATGTACAGAACCCAACACTCTTCATAGTTTTTTTAAATCAATAATATATTTTATACTGTAAATTTCTTCAATGTTTTATTGCTTTACGGTTCGTACTTACATGATTTATATTTCTCTTAGGCTACACCTACATTGGATCCGGTGTGATACGATGAGACGTCGCTAGAAAACCAAATGACTGAAATATATCGAGAGTTATAACATTTGGTTCTTTAAATTTATAAAATTAAGATTATTTATTAATTATTTTTAATACTTTTATATTTTACTATAATGTATAGTAAAATGTGTATAATGTATACACCCCAGCATCGTATGTGATAGAATCACGTCGCACCGAATCGGATCTAATGTAAGTGGGTACCCCTTAGTGGTCCAGGTTTTAGTCCAATTAAAAGTACCCAATCCTACAGGATCCATTCCGAGCTGTTAAGAGATTACATAATTTATCTGCCACCCCCGGTTCGAACTCCCGTAGGTCCCGGGCACAGGAACTCAGCGCTCTACCACTGAGATACCTCTACTCCTTACAGAATGATGGATAAATAATATATTTGTAGAATGCCTGTTTCATTTAAACAAATCCACATTGGATTTTACATTTCAAGAATTTTATTAGTAAAAGCACTAAGACTTTAGGAGTTCAAGGTAAAAAGGGTGCCTTGAGGAATATTAATCGTTGTTTCAGAAGACAAAGCTGACAAACCAAGGATGGACAGATCATCGCAGATGACTTGACACTTGACACGAAGTAGTGCTTTGACGATTTTAGCGTGGTTCTTTCGTTAGAAGGTGTAATTGAACCTAATTGTATAAAATCGCTGCTAAACATCGCAAGTATTCCTTCACAGAAGCCCGCAGTATTCCAAGAATGATTATCCCGAATATTTTATTTGCCTGTTGGTTTTCGTTCATGATGAACTGAGGCATGATTTCAACAGTTAATTGTTTTGTTAATATTTTATCGGTTAGTGTCTACAGAATTCGCTAACTTCAATCGCACACTCAAACAAGCCTATATAAAATGTTTTAACTTGTTAGGTTTCTTTAACAAATTTTAAATATAAAATTAAACTGAGGAAACCCGTGCGGATGAGCTTGATCTCGGACTAATCACCTCTCAACAACTGCCATCCCACGACTCAAGAAGAAACATCCTTAAAATTCAAGTTAACAAAATTCAAGTTATATAATGATGTCAATAAGTCTAACTGTAAGACCTATGATTGTTTTATCTTATCTGTCATATATTCTGTCATAGATTCAAGTTAAAGATAAAGAAAGATAATCCTTATGATAAAAAAACCAACAGGATTAGATTTCACATCGTCAAATAACTGAAAATCCTACTGATTCCAGGCGTAGCATCGTATTACCATAGCCCAAAGCTTGAAACAAAATACACGGATATAAAAATAACTGTAGCTCGAATATAAATGGGAAAAGTATAAAAGGAAAAAGGATTTCCCTGGTACGAATATTAATATATGTTTCCCGATAGAAGATTGGAGAGAGTTGGCTAGGCACGCTATCAGGGGAGGATCGATAGCAACCAGCAACTTGGACTTTATTCTGCAACATTCACTTCACCTTATTCCTCAGCTTCTAGGCCAAAAATATTTTATTATAGCCATAATATATATTAATAATAATATATCACAGAATTATAATAAAGACATGTAAGAGACGAGGGAAATAAAATTCAGTGGAAATGTAAATTAAATTTAACTGCTCCTCAAGGTATCCTTGGCCCAATCCTTTATACAGTTTATACAGCTGACATCCCAACTCATCCTAACACTCTCCTTAACACGTATGCTGATGATACATGTGTATAATCAGTCAACACAAATCCAGTTATTGCATCCCAAAGCCTCCAATCCCATATCACTGATCTTGAAGAATGGAGTCAAAACTGGAGAATTAAAATAAATTCTCAAAAATCCCATCAAATCACTTTTACCTTACGTCGTAAACCAATGACTTCCTGCCCTTCAGTATCCTTTAATAATATCCCTATGGTGCCTGTAGAACAGATCCGATACTTAGGGTTGCACCTCGACAAACGATTAACCTGGAATCCTCATACTAGACTGAAAAGACAAGAAACCGTTCGACGTTTCAGGCTGCTTCAACACTTACTAGACAAACGCTCTAACCTCCCAATTAACTACAAAAGACTCATCTACATGACCATCATACGACCTATTTGGACTTACGGAGTAGAGCTTTGGGGCTCCACTAACCCATCGAATTCCTCTCGTATCCAATCCCTACAACCCAAAATCCTCCGTAAAATCCTCAACACTCCTTATTTTGTTAAGAATAAACTCATCCCATACGACCTTAATGTCCCATTTGTTGCTGATTTGGCCCGAACCCGGTATCTATCCTTTCATAATAAACTTCATTCCCACTCAAACCCTCTAGTTTCAAACCTAGCTTCCTCTTGGATTCCCGATAATCCTCCGAGGCGTCTGAAAAGAAGATGGCCACATGACCTTCTTAGTTGAACTAGTGATTTGAGTACTACCAGTGGGTAGTTTCTCTACTTGCCATTAGCTCATGTCATTATGTATCACATAGCCTATTTACTGGATGTTTTTTTTAATACAGTTGTAAATATCAATAAATAAAAAAAAAAAAAAAAAAAAATTTAACTGGGCGAAAACGAATAGAGAAATGGCTAATTTTGTAGTATTTACTTTACCTAGCTTATATATTATATATTTAATAACTACATCAATATTTAACGTAGTATAATTTCTAATAAACATTAATGCTTTTTGTAATAAAAATAATATTAAAACGCTAGACAAAATTAGTTGTACCCCTATTCATTTTTGCGCAGTTTAGTTGACACTTAAAAATCTTCAGCCCGGCAGATGATATTAGGATTTTTTAAAGGGGGAAGAAAAACCTTGCTTATGCCTTCGGAAGGAACGTAAAATGGGGAAGTAAAAACCAACCTTTTTTCCATTCCGACCATATCTCTGATAACAAAAGTGACGAGTTATAAGGGTTTTACTTTAAATATAAGAGTGGGTCAAGAAGAAATTACAGGTATAAGGTTCATTGTGGTACAGATATTTTAAAAATTTATTATAGAGAATAATAAATGACAAACACCATGATACTAGTGTGTAAGCAGTATAGTCATAATAATAATAATAAAAAGAGCTGTGACGACTGGGAAGTGTCTGAGGTGTAAACCGAGGCGTAGGTGGGAAGATCGCGATAAGAGTCATCTGGCGGATTTTGGTTTGGGTGGTAGTCCATGGACAGAAATTTGTAAGTAGATATTGGTTGAACCGAGCCTTCGGATTCACTAAGCCTTATTTTTATTTAATTAATTAGTAGTAAAGTCAACTATATTCTCGTAAAATATTGGTTGATGATAAGAGAGAAAAATAGTACAAAAAATTTCCGATACAAAATGGATCCCTGCCTCCATTGCATTCCAAAAAAAATAATGGTTTTTAGTGGTCCCCTAAGGTTTAGTTAGTTGTAGATCACAGCTCTGCAGGTGGACTTAAAATTTTTTTTAAGAGAGCAAATAATCCTTAGCAATGCCGTCTTTCGGAAAGGACGTAAAATGGCGACACCGAGACTGTGAAGTATCAGGCCATCTATATCCCGCTCCTAATTATACCAACAAAGGAACAATTTAGGACTTCACTGTAGCATCGTCCGATCAGCCATGGCAAGTAACTAGTGTTCCGACAAGTCCGAAAATAAGAATACTAAAGCAACTCGAAATTGAAACAGTTTCATATATATTTGCGCTACAATTATTTTATCTCTATCCTGGTGTAATTAATCTGACGAGAAGCGTACTTGTGCAAGCACAATTATCTGATAAAATTTATTGAAGTGGACGTCCCAGAACAAGCGGGGGAAGAGATAACAGTCCTGGAGAAGGAGAGACGGGTAATTCTGTTTATAAA
Source organism: Troilus luridus (assembly GCA_964056705.1). NCBI lineage: Eukaryota > Metazoa > Arthropoda > Insecta > Hemiptera > Pentatomidae > Troilus > Troilus luridus. The sequence continues at coordinate 29,505,754 of OZ057417.1, read as the reverse complement.
TAAGAGACGAGAGGAAGCCCTTAGTAGAAGTGGCAATAAACAAAAAGAGGCAGAAAGAAAACAAACCGAACAAGAGGAACGGGAATGGAAGGGTATCTGGGGTTCTGGGGGCTTGGGTGGGGTAATCTCGGGCGAGTAATAAGATGGCGACTATCCTTCACAGAGATAACCTCTCTTCATTGTTTGTTAATTTTATGCTGTTTATTTTATGGTTACTTTATGCTGTTATGGCAAATCAGACAATGTTACATTGGGAGTTCTAAATTCTGCCTATACAGGTATAATTAGGATAGGGATCTTTATCGAGTACCTGAAATCGTTTAGGTTTGGGAACCCCATTTTACGTTCCTCCCGAAGGACGACATACCCAAAGAGGTTTTACTCCCCTTGAAAAATCCTAAGGCCACCTATCATGTGTCTTTGTTGGAATAATGACATGAGTAAAAATCAAAAAAATTGTTCTATAATTCTTTCTCTGTTCGTGTGTATATCACTGAACTCTTTCTAAACGGTTGGACCAATTTCGATGCCATTTTTAGAGCGTTCAATTGGGTTCGAGAATGGTTTAGATTCACAATTCGATCCGGTAGATAATGTTTTTTTATATTAATTTATTCACATTCTCAGCAATACAACAGGACAAGGTCGATCAGGCACTCTGTATCTTTATATTATAAGTATAATTCTTCTGTTCGTGTGTATGTCAGTGAAGTACTAAACAGGCAGCGCTACAATCTCGGATCACACACCTAATCAAAAATGTTTCAAGCTTATAAACATTTTCTAATAGTTTTTTTTTAAATTATTTTATTGAATTGTACAACTGTAATATATACATCTAGTACAAGGACTGTATTAATAAATAAATACATGAAAGGACATGTAGAGGCACTACCCATTGGCAGCACTCTAATTACATTTCTATTATAGAAGGTCCCGAGGCCGTCTTCTCTTCAGACGCCTAGGAGGATTGTCCGGGATGGAATTGGATGCAAGGATGGAAACTAGTGGGTTTGGATGGGCCTGGAGTTTATTATGGAATGATTGGTATCTGGAATGGGCTAAATCGGTAACATATGGAACGTTAAGGTCATTATTGATGGTTTTATTTGTGACAAAATAAGGAGCGTTTAGGATTTTGGATTGCAAGGATTGAATACGAGAGGAATTTGATGGTTTGGTGGAGCTCTTTCTAATAGTTAAAAAAATAATTTCAATATCACAGTTACAACAGCAATGCTTTGCTTTACCAATATCCAATTTTTTTTTAACTCACACGGAACTTTCAAGTATTTATTTATTTATTCAAGTATTGAAAAATTAGATTTTTTGAGAAATGACATTGTTCTTTTGAAGGAGCGATATATTAAATGAGCAAATTAAAAGTTTGAAATTAAATATTTATTTGATTAATATTAGGTTTTTCATTATTATTAATATTATATGGGAGCTTTTATGGGAATAACAAGTTAAGATAAAAAATGTTCCAAGCTTTTAAAAAACGTCTAATGGTTAACAAAAGAATTTCAATAGGAATGATTTGCTTCACTTAACATTTTTAACACACATGGAAGTATCAAATACCTCTACTGAAAAAGGGCTTTTTGTAAAATGACGTTGTTCTTTTGAAGGATCGATATGCCGAGGGTTTAAAAATATAAAATAAAAACTAGATAATTCATACAACAGCTACTAAATAAAAATATTTCTCCCTGTACCTTCATGGTTAATAAAGATAAATATAATCGTATTGACTAATTATATTTGAAATCGATAAATTTTATACAAATTTAAATAAAAATTTGGCAATTCTAAATGTTTGGGGGCCAAAAACCTGGATCTAACCCTAATATCCTTCGAATCCTAGATAATCGAACCTGCGCCAGACAAACTCTTGGCTCAGAGACGCAACACATGTCATATACGGCCTCCATCCTCCCGTACTGATTGTTATTCCAAAGCTCCAACGAGTGAAAGTCTGTCCTTCCCCTCCTCCTCAGTTAAGCCACAACGTCCACCGAGCCTTAAGTAAACAACTCTAAATATAGCTATAGCACTTCATATGGCTGCTCTATGAAGAGTGACATGTGGAGGTGTCTATGTACGCTTTGCACGCTATACAGCCAACCTTAGCCAGTATTATGTCTCTAGCTAGTCATTTAGCTTTTTATTTTATTTAAAAAACACCTTACTTAACAGTATTTGTACCATAATTTTGTGTATTCCTGCCAAACCTCGTAGTTTTTAAGAACAATTACGCTTTTAAACCTATTTATTTGTCAGGTTTTATTATAGAAATTAAAGTTATAGATACTACCTATTCAGTTTTCATAATGATTCCTATTTATCAGTTAAAATTAAATACAAGGGTAAACTAAAAAACACACAATCCGTGCACAACCGTTGTCCTAGAAACAGAATTGTTTCTACCTACTCTACAGGCCCTCAATGGTATGATTATATGGTATATTAATAAGAAGAAGCCTTAGCGAACCCAAATGTTCGATGCCGATACCATCAATTTGTGCTTACAAATTTCCCTCCACCGATCACTACCCATATCCAAATCCGCCAGCTCTTAACGCAATCCTCAGAAGTTTACCATTCGGTAAAACGCTTACTAACTTTTCAGGAATTCGTTCGCAACCGAGCCCAACAACTGTACAATCCCAATATAAATTAAAAAAATATACTTTCAATATTAATATTAATCTACCTAACATAATAAATAAATAAGGAGCAGTATAGCTCAGTGGTAGAGCACTGAGTTTTGTCAAATATTTAAATCCAGCTATAACAGATAAATTATTATCCATTAATAGCCGGGGATGGTAACCCTACGGGATCTGGGAAAACCCTAACATACAATTCAACGAATGTTGTTTAGTATGCCATCAAATTAGTATGCTCTATAAAATGAAAACCCTTAATTGGGAGGAAAACCTGGTAGTTGAGCATGATTTCAGATATATAGTACAACGGTATTATATATCCTTGTACAACGGTTGTCATAGAAACTGTGGTCTCTAACAGGAACTGAACCCATGGGTGGTAGAGATGCAGTTTTTTTTTCTAAACATAACATTAAACCAATTAATCCTTTGATATTTATTACTATTAATATTAATGTGCCTCATATTCTTAATAAATTTGATTTTCATATTATATTGCTCAGATATTTCCAATAAAATGGACAATAATACGTTGGATTAAAACGTAAATATATATATATATATATATATATATATATATATATATATATATATATATATATATATATATATATATATATATGTATAATGTAATATATTATATAAAATTGTATGTAATATATAAATATATATATATATATATATATATATATATATTACGCGGCCCAGGATAGACAGAGGTGGAGAAGGCTGGTAAAGGCGGCCAAAGATCTACAAGGTCTGTAGAGCCTACCGAAAAAAAAAAATATATATATACATACACACACACACACACACACACACACACACACACACACACATATATAAGTATATACATAGGTAGTTGAGGTATAGGAAAAAATATCAAGAACATATAATATAATGAATAAGCCATATAAAGTAATATGTAATTTGATTATAATAATTGGTTTGTTGTTTACTTAAATCATTCTACCCATTGCGTTTTTATATTTTGAGATTTTTCTTTAAAAAATAAACTCGATGTTTTGTATATAAATTACCAAAAAGATAGGAGCCTACTTATGGAAGAACGCGGAACATTAATTTTTACAACAAAAAATAAAAATAAATAAATTACAAAATACCGGACGCCTTATTAAAGGAGGAATGCCGTCCTATTTAAAGATGAATCCGAACAATGTCATCAAGCTTTTCTCCTGTCATCCACAATCCGCTACTTGCATACTTCGAAGCTAAGTTATCCTTACGGGAGGGGGTAAGCCGTAAAAAGCCCCTCGAGATGTTTTAAGTGCCACAAAAATGCTAGGGACAACTTTATTTCCGTGAGCTGCCTGGCAAGTATGTACTTCCGGGGAGATATATAGCTCTGTCGGACACTTATGGAATTTCTCATTACTGGAGGGACCTCTGGTGGCAGGATCGGGAAACAGAATTCATTTAGGTGTCCCTCAAGGCAGCCTCTCTAGGGCCCTTCTCTACTAAATTGAATAATATCTCAAGGTAGGGCATCCCATTGAGGCATTAATTTTGTACCATATATATATATATATATATATATATATATATATATATATATATATATATATATATATTTTTTTTTAATTTATGGTTCTTTTGATTATTTTTAAAATATTTTTATTTTGAGGAGAAAAGATTATGTCTTGGCCGGGATTCGAACCCGGATCGCCCGCGTCTCTAGCGCGGTTCTCTAACTACCAAGAGAATAGATTTGTCTGGCTTGGATTCGAGCTACCTAGGGCTCAGTGGTTAGAGCGCCGTGCTAGGGACGCGGGCGATCCGAGTTCTTAATCCCGGCCAAGACATAATCTTTTCTCTTCAAAATAAAAATATTTTAATTTGAAAAGGGAAAAAGCGACCTTAAATAAATGTTAAGCTATTGAAAAAATTCCAACAAACAGCCGTTAAGTTTCCAAACTAAAACATAAATTGAAAGTATCTGTCCAATATTTCGCCCCCCATTCAGGCATCCTCAGGGTAGAAAGAGAATAACAGCAAAGAAAAACATGAATGATGCATCCAAGAAACATCCCACCACCTCCAAGGCTTAAACATTTTTGTTGGAATTATTCCACTTTTCATATTAATATATTTTGTGGAATAGCCATAAGTCCACTGGTTTCTTGATAATGTTCTTTTTTTCTTGCACTTTTACTTTCATTTTTGCATGTGGTCTTTTGTCTTATGTTTTTGTGTTGTTTATTACTATTATTTATTTTATTTTCGTGGTGTGTTTTTTGAAATTCGGTGAGTGTATATTGAAGTTTCAAAATTCTGGAGTATTTATCAGCTGTTTTTATCTCACCTTATCCAACAGGGGTCTAGTAGCCTTCCTTATGGTTCAGTAGTTGCATTTGAGCGATAAAGGTGGTGGGATGTTTCTTAGATGCATCATTCATGTTTTTCTTTGCTGTTATTCTCTTTCTACCCTGAGGATGCCTGAATGGGCGCAATATTGGACAGATATTTTCTATTTTTGTTTTAGTTTAGAGATTTAAGGGCTTTTTGTTGGAATTTTTCCACTAGCTTAAACATATTTTAATATATATATATCGACGTTTCGATTTAACATACATATATATATGTATATATGACGATGTATTGACGCTAATTTAACATTTACTAGTTAAACACTCTAGGTTCCCAATTAATTATAAAAGACTCATAATATACATTACTACTATAAGACTCATTTGGGGTTAGGGGGTAGAGTTTTGTGACTCTACTAAGCCATCGAATTTTTCTCCTATCCAATCCTTACATTTTTTTTTATTCATAGAAATTCACAATAGTATAATAACAATACAACAAGTAAATGGCAGGAATGGTATACAATGACATGGATAAAGACAAGTAGAGAAACTACCCAGTGGTAGTGGTAAAATGACAAATTCAACTTAGAAGGTTTACGAGGCCATCTTATTTTCAGACGCCTCGAAGGATTATCAGGAATTGAAGAAGTAGCTAGGTTTGAAACTAATGGGTTTGGGTGGGAATAAAGTTTTTCATGAAAAGAATGGTTTCGGGTTCAGCAACAAATGAACATTGAGGTCATTATGGATGACTTTATTCATAACAAAGTAGTGAGCATTAGATTGTAAGGATTGGATACGAGAGGAATTCGATGGCTTAGTGGAGCCCCAAAGCTCTATTCCAGTTCAATAGGTCCTATAATCGTCATGTATATGAGTTTTTTGTAACTAATTGGGAGCTTGGAGCGTTTTTCTAGTAAGTCTTGAAGTAGCCTGGAACGGCGAGCAGATTTGTGTCCAAAATTCAAGGATAGAGGTGTGGGGTTTTAAGATAATTCATAGGTTATAACCTACACTTTGGAGACAAGAACTGTAATTTTAAATGCAATAATTTTTATATCTATCTATTTATTTTAATTTTTTTTTTAAATCTTACTTAACTGTATATTTATCATACTTTTATGTTTAACTGTTTTCACCTAACTCCCAAGGCTTTTGAGTAATATTAACTTTTTATTTGTAAGGTTTAATTATAGTTATAATACCTAATCATTAAGGTACTAGGCACTATCACAACCAATTAAATTTATACCAAATTCCTACAGTTAAATATTTAAAAAAAGTACAGGGGTATAAATAAAAATGTTTACCTTCTCCCCCCAAAAAGTAGTTTGTTTTTTTTAATATTAATAATTATATACATAATATAATAAATACTTCTTTTTATACCTAAACCTATAATTTTAATACATCACAAATAACAGTTGAGATTTATTCAATTTAATTTGAGAAAAACGTGGCGGTTGACTATCTTCAAGTCCCTTTTTACAATAAATACTACATTTCGAACTCAAATATAATCTAGTAAATATAAATTGGATAAATGGTTGATAATATAAAAAAATCCTTTTATAAATTAATTGTTTATCAATCTTTATCATTAAAGAGATTATAAAAATAAGATAATATAATAGGATGTAATTAGTTGGGGGTGCAGTCAAGAAAACACAGCAAAATAAGTGAAACTTATTGTATTTTATATGTGCCGACGTTTCGACCTACTGTGTAGGTCATCTTCAGGGCCAATAGGTGTGGCTGCTCGGTGCAGAAGGTAACTGACGCACCGATATTTTTATTTCCTACATGAATAAAAATAAGATATACAAAATATGAATAATGAATATCTGATCTCTCATGTTTTCACCTATGCATAATTTATGTATATATATATATAAGGATATTTCTTCTTTGACGTAATAGCCTTCAAATCCCACTTATATAGTAGGTGTATAAAACCATATCCTCATACTAATGTTGTTCCTGGGTTAGTTTCGCGATTGCATAAATAAAGAGAAGATATAGATCTCTCCACAAACAATAAAAACAAACAGCCTAGATTAAAACATATAATTGACTTAATTACTATACATTTTTGTAACGGAGCCTACAATAAAGAATTATTGATGTACATTATTACCAGGCTTTAATCATTAAAAAAAATGCAAATATAAATTTTTAAAAATATAATCTATATAACTAATTATATCATTTATCCTAATTACATGGATCGTTCGATTAAATTAATATTTTGTTTTCAATCTCCAAGATTTTATTAATGAATAAACATAAAAAAGCTCATATGACTCAGATTATATACAAAATATACAATCTGTGCTTAACGGGCCTTTTATTTGTTATTGAGCGAGAGTATTATAGAGCACAGAAGCTCCAACCACTGTATGCGGGAGCTTCTTTCATTTTTCACTATATTTAAGTAACTAACGTAAATTAATTATTTTAGATATCTAAAATAAATGTTTATTTTTTAGAGAAGCATAACATATACAATAGGAAACTGATATTATATTTATTTATTAATTTTTATTTTTATTAAATTAATTTTTCCTTCATAAAATTTGTAGAGACGTAAACATTTTTTATATTTCCCTCCGTTGTAATTATTGTTAATTAATTTTCTTTTTTCTTTTGAAATTCGTTAAGTTGGAGTTACGCCATAATTTATTTCTATTTAATTAATTGATTAAACTGTAATTGCACTTGAGATTAAATTTAAGATAATTATAGATTTAATTTATTGTTATTGTGTATTAAAATAATTAATTTTTAATTTTAAGGTTTTTAATTGATGTCCTACGTCCTCTCCTATTATATATTAAATGCTATTAAGGCAAACTATCGTTAATTGAAAGTTTATGTTTATTAATTTAATTAATTAAAATGCAATTGCACTAAAAATTAAATTAAACGCGTGCAATTGCACAGCCGTGGTGGCTTCAAATTACGAAGGAAAATAACCGGAGATCCAATCTTTAGCTGTAAATGGTGCGGAGGCATGCGTGGTAAATACAATGAGTTCAAAAACTCTGCTGGATAATTTACAGCTCCGTTGGTATCGCTAACTATCGATAGATTTGTATGACATCATGTCATACAACTCCCTGGAAACAACTATTGTATCTTGAAATTCAAATATTTGACGTCCACAATTTCTGCTGCCAAAATTGCTCTTTCTGCCAGCCACCCATGCATGATTCAAGGATTGCGTGTCTATATCGGGAAATATCATTTTGCGAATTAATGGTTGTGCAGAAATCGGTCGGCAATTTTATGCATTCAGCATTTTCATGTACAGCTACTTTTCCATCGCCGATATCTAACAATTGTCTTGAGAATGTTTCAGCGTGTGGATCTTGAAGCATTTGAACGCGCATATTTACTTTCAGCTCTACTTTTTCAACATTATGCCACAGTGGCGATGATTTCAAGCAAGCGTTAATCTCACCAGCGTACGTGGAATGACGGGAAGTGTTTGTCGGAAATCACCTGACAGGACTAACAGAGTCTCGCCAAATAGTTTGTCGTTGTTTTTTGTGTCTTTCAATGTCCTGTTCAACGCCTGAGGCGAATGTTTGTGGGTCATAGTCCTTTCATCCCAGATGATAATTTTACACTGTTTTAGCACTGTGGGCATAGACGATAGTTTTTTTATGTTGCACACTGCGTCTGGATTATTTTGAATATTTAGTGGCAGCTTAAATGATGAATGAGCTGTTCTTCCTCCATCCAATAAAGTTGCTCCAATGCCAGATGATGCAACGGCTAATGCGATGCCATTATTAGATCGTATTTCGGCGAGAATTAGAGAAATGAGTAATGTTTTGCGATTTCCATCTGGTGCATAAAAAAAAAGAATCCATCTTGTCCTGTCGAAACTGCGAGCATAATGCGGTCGTAAAGGTTCTATAGTAGTGGGGCATTGCGAGTACCAATCGCTGTCATTTCTACATTATTGTACTGCAGTTCACGATTCATTTCAGTGTTCATTAAATCAAATGCACTTCGATTTGGCGAATGTATACAGAAATGACTGAGTGGTAAATTGGCAATGACAATGCAAAGATCCTCGCTATCAATCAATGTATTGTGCATAGCATCGCTGAATGTTATCGTTAGATCGTTGCACCGTGTACGATGTCGATGCAATATATCATCAGACACTGAATCTTTGTGATTATCCCACAACGTCTCTGCTCGGTCTGGGAAACACGCAGTCAACACTATAGCGAATATTTTAATCAGTGGAGGCGAATATAGCACCACCCAACGATTGTCGATCTCAATGTCTACGTTGTTGACATTTTTTGTAAATGATTGTCCGCCATTATCGGTATTTCTTCGACGATATATTGGATATCCGTCGACATTAGTGATCGTATCGAGTAATGAAAAGAGGTATGAAAAATAGCTTACGTCTTATTCTCAGACCTACTGAATAAGACTTTGTTAGATTATAAATCTAAATTAATTATTTTTTAATTTATTTGATTTATGTCTTATTTCTCTTGTGTTCCTACTACTGCAAACTGTTTCCTTAATGGGAGCGGAGCGGCTCAGTGGTAGAGAGAGCGGTCAGTTGCCGTACCGAAGTTCCAGAGTTCGAATCCGCTGAGACAGATAAACTATTAAAATCTATTAAATCGGACCCCTTTGGGGCTCACCCAAACAATATAAAGTAAGTACCTTTAATTAGTGGGAAAACCTGGAGTTTGAGAGTGGTCTCGGGCAAACCACCTTTTTTAAAAGGATTCTTAAAAATAGTAGTCTCAAACACGTACTGAACCCAAGACTCTTATGAATATATTAAATTTTACATTATATATTATTTTCTTCAAATATTAGAAAAGGAAAAAATAAATATATTATTATCGTTATTAGAAATTAAAATAATTTTTTTCTTTGTGTAACTTGAAGTGCAACAAATTTTTAATTTAATTATCATTAATCCTACAGATATTTAATTAGACAATAAACAAAATTAACCGGACAAAAACACTAAAAAGCAATACAGAAAACAATTTAGTAATGCACACACAAATAGCATAGTTGGAATGAGTTAGAAGAGGAGGAGGTGGGTACCGGCTAATACACAAGTACCTACGTTTTTTGTTATTGATTTTTTTTCAGCAACTATTCAGAATATTGAGGCAAACTATAAGTGGACAATTTATTTTTATTGAAGCAATAAAAGAACTGATACTACGACTCCGTAGTTTTCAGATCCTCACGCCCAGCAAATGGTGAGAAGGGGACCCAGAAGCCAGGTATACAGAGCTCTACGTGACTCGAAGGAGGCTACAGTTATTACAGATAGGCCCCTGGGGTTCAGCTGGTCGTGACTTGGCCGTCATGGTTCGGAGCATGTACAGCTGTCACTATAGTGCATTAGTAAATCAAATAGCCGACGCAATGCTCCTTATATGTGTATATAAATGACATATACCACATTAAGTAACAATTGCAGTACAGAAAAACGAAACATAAATTGGCAAGCTATGAAGAACCCCGACAAGGAATACATAATTTTATATCTACAGACCCGGTAGTAAAATTCTGTCAATAGAGAGTTGGACTATATTCAAAGATTCTTCTTATATTCAACTTCCGGGATGGACCGTGTCTTGTTGACGTTATGAACCAAGCTTTCGCTCATCGTGCTGTGAGCTTCTTCAGGGTTAGTCAGTTAATGACTAACCCTGAAGAAGCTCACAGCACGATGAGCGAAAGCTTGGTTCATAACGTCAACAAGACACGGTCCATCCCGGAAGTTGAATATAAGAAGAATAATAACGACCGTGGAAGCCTACGTGAACATATATTCAAAGATGTTACAAGTATGTTACTTGAATCAAGATTTGAGTGCTAAAGGGGCATATAAGTTGAGTTAGAAAATATATAATAGTATAATCATATTATAACATATGATGCATCTGCAATATATCATATATTCACTCCGGTGAATAAGTGGTTAAGTGGAATTTTGTCCTGGGAGAGTTGGATTATATTCGAAGGATGTTACGGTATAAGAATGTTAATGGACTTAAATCAAGATATGAGGGGTAAAAAGGTATATAATAAGTAGACAGAGATATAAAAAATAAATTTATAAAAGATAGATATAATATCTGCAGCCCTGGTGAACTAGTGGTTAAATCGATTTTGTCCAGAGAGAGAGAGTTAAGTGTATTGAGGAAAGCGAAATCATATCAAGACCGTAGTTTTTGTCTTTAAATGGAGTTGTAATATAAGCAATAATTATTATTCAAGCCAATGCCTGACTTAGCCCCACATTTGCTGTAATAACACGATTCTACGATTCTGAAAATCTGTGAAATATCTGTTTTTTGGCGGGTAAATAACCTTTTATGCTCATGCAAATAGATATAACGAGGTTACGTAGTATTGGTCAGCACAAAAACCTGCTATACCCCAGATCGCAGGCTGGCAGCCTGGCCGGCAGTCTTAAAGGGGCTAAAAAATTGTTAATTGTGCCGTCCTTCGGGATGGACGTAAAATGGAGGTCCCGAACCTCTGCAATGTTAGGTACTCGTTAAAGATCCCTATAGTAATCGCACCTAGTTTGACAAAATAGGACTCCCATTGTAGCATAGCAGCATAAATTGACCTTAAATAAAACAAACAACCTTTTGCGGCATTTTCAAAAGGTGATATTGAGCCGCCATGACAGTAGCAGTTGCCTTGGTGACCGAGCTAAATTAAAACACCATTAGTTTTAATTTCACTAGTCACTGAAATTGTGAGTCATGGAGCATAATGCTTTTAACTGATGTCTGATACTATCTTGCATAGCGTAAACTTTATCATATTGTGGAAAATTTGATGTATAATATTTTATGCTTTAAATTAGAAAACAACAATAATGTAACGTGAAACTAATATTTCTTACAATTGAGACTTGAATAATTATAATAATAATAAGTTCGTATAGGAACTATATCTTACAAGAGGCCATTGATGATAAGTGTCGTCTTTGCAAATCTACAAATGAATCCATACAACATGTGACCTCAGGCTGTCAGGTACTAGTGGGAAGAATACCTTCAAAGAGGCAATAATGCAGCGAAGGTCATTCATCAAGCAGTTGCTAAAAGCTGTGATTAATTAAATTAAATCTAATTAAAGATCACCAACCTTTCTACCGATATAATCCTGAAGTATTATTAGAAAGTGGTAATGTTAAATTATATTGGGACCATACGATGATAACAGACCACCATATACCTCACAACAGACATGACATCGTGCCTATTGACAAGGCAGCAAAGAAACCACAGATTATTGTGATAGGAGTTCCTTCCGATGATAATGTGCAAAAAACAATTGGAGAAAAAATTCGGAAATATCAGTAGCTTAGCGAAGAGTTGAAGCATCTTTATAGGCTGGTGAAGGTTGAAGTACTACCAATTGTAGTTTCTACCAATGGCCTTATTAAGGAGGAAACAAAAAAATCCTTGAACTGAACAAGGAAGTTGAACTACTACAAAAAGCAGTGTTATTAGGAACTGCTAGTATTGTACGGAAATTTTTAAATATCGATAAATAAGGCGATTAAGCTTAACCTTGACCATGGTCCGGTTAAGGCATATCAACAAGCGATGCTGAGAAGAAAAGATAATAATAATTTTGAATAATTATACAACAGAAAATCTTACAACTGCTTTCCTATAGCTTGTCGCTGTCATATATTTTACGACCCTTAGAAAAACTCAAAAAAGTGTCAGAACGTGTGTCTGAATATATTGTTATTGCTTATTGTTTCACCACAATAAAATGCTAATCCTAAGAGTAAAATTCATTGTCGTTCTCATCGCTAGAGAAGAAATTTTACTACTAATTATTAACTTCATTTAAAAAATAATACATTTTTATTATATATTATAGCGTGTAGGGTTACGTGTAGGGTGAAAACATTAAATATTCTGATTTTTAATGTTTGTTTTTTTAGATTCTTTCCTCACAATATATTTATCAATAATTAACTGATATAGTTGTCAACTACTTAGACCAATAGTATTACATAATTTGTATTTAAAACAATGACGATGGAGTAAGACAAGTACTGTAATATTATAAGGATTCGATTATTTGAATTGAGTATTAATGGATATCATTATAAAACTTTCGCCACTACAACCCATGAACGGGTTCAATACATGATCGAGACAGTATTGTTTCTATACTTGTAGAAATATAGCGTCACAATATCGTCTTGGCCTTATAAAAATCGCTTAAGCGCTATTTAGGAAAGTACTTGGTTTACTTACATAGGAAAATATCCAAGAAGGTTCCCTAGGGTTTTGTACATGGTCTAGAGACTGGACTTTTTCTAATTTAACGGTTGTGCAGGTGAATTGTTCGAGATCACACTCAACCACCAGGATTTTTCCCTAGTTAAGAGTACCCACTTTATAGAGGCTGGGTGAGCCCCAAGAGGATCTCAAGATTCACAGGGTCCGCATTTTTATCTACCAAAGCCGGATTTGAATTCAAAATCTTATGGACAGAAACTCAGTACTCCACAACACTTAGCTACCATTTTTAGCCGTCCCATTAATTTTATATTTTGCACAAAAATCAAGTAAGATAAAAAAAAAAGAGAGACAATGATTGTAATTGATCAAATGAATCAAATATAAATACAATGAAAATTGGAGAGCTTCAGTTTAACAGTAATATAAACGAAAACAAATTATATACACAAACAATTATTTATAAATAAATTGTTATTGAATAAATTTGTGTATAAATTACTGGGAGTATCACAGTATGGAAGAGCACTGTGTTACTCCCAGTAAATATTTTATTATTTATAAAACTTGTATCTATTATTTTCTGCTTATTTCCAGCTAATAAACTGATCAGAATATTTTCCTATCCACATCCATCTCTTAACTTAAAAAGGTAACAATAATAATAATGTCTTTTTTTATTCTGGGACAAGTCCCTGTAGAACAACAATACAGGCATTGTTATATAAGATATTATGTCATTAGAGTAAAATATAATTACATTTATTAAATTATTAAATATAATTAAGTAAGTGAGAAATAATTAAATAAAAATGAAAAATTTGCAAATTACCTCCGACAACAATAATTAAAAAAACAGATTAGAAGAAGAGAAATAAAACAATTTATAAACAAGATGACAATTATTATATAGAGAGAAACAATTGATGGTTACATATGTATCAAATTGTATACCAAGCAAACAATAAAAAATAATTAAGAAAAATTCAAACTACTCAAGAGAGAACCATTCAATAGTCCTTCGTAGGACATCAAAGTTCAAACCCAAGGGGCTTAGAAAAAAAAAATTCTGCTAATAATTTCCTCATCCCAGAATTTATTTTCCTTTTCCCTTATTCTTTAGGTATGACTAGGAGACGGCAAGAAGCGAACGTGACCTAAGAGACAATAAAGGACTCCTGGGTAAGTGCTACCTAAATAACTAAAGATGAAATAATTTTTACAAATATCCAAGCAATAATTCAACAAGCTATAAGATCCAGTAGTCAGCTTTTATCCAGTTTTTTTTCTCCAGATAGAATTTCCCCAGAGACATAAAACCCCCCGCGGCAACATAACCGTTTCTCAGGTAGCTGAGCGACCTCCACTTCTCCACAGATATCTCCAGTAACTTCCAATCCCTGGAGAACTTAATCCGAGGGATCGTAAGAAATAATACGAATCATATTCTCGCTATTTCTCTCTATTATATATAAAAAAGTTTCCAACGTACAATAAATTTATAAGACTGCAATGTTCTGAGGAAAGTCTATTACAAGGCCCGCCATAGTAAATTATTATACTAAGATAAGATTTTAGATATAGACCAAATTATTCATGCAGGAAATAAAAAAACAAGCATATCATAACAAGTGCCTTAAGTAAATTAAAATGTGCAGAATAATGATTACAGGGAAAGAAAACTGTCCGGGTAGAAATCAAATGAATAATTCATTAAAAATGATTATTGAATTTGGAACTGTATTACAAATATAGTGAAGAATAAATATAAAAAAGATAAATAATGGCACGAGATAAAGGCGAGTAGTGAAACTACCCAGTGGTAGTACTGGAATAACAAATTCAACTTAGATGTTTACGAGACCATCTTCTTTTCAGACATCTCGGAGAATTATCAGGTATCGAAGAGGTTGTCAGGTCCGACAGTAGTGGGTTTGAGTAGATGTGAATTCGTGCTTAATCAATAACAAATGGGATAAAAAGGTCAAACATAACCTCCATTAGGACATTATTAAAACAATAAAGTTATCTTCCCAATGATGTTAGTTCGGTAATGAAAACAGTGAAGTAAGAGGATCCTCCGCAGTGCGGTGCAGAAGCTGATGGACTCCTGGCGTGGGGAGGAAATGGACTGATAGGATTATGATTAGTTCCGCAGAAAGATGGCCACGTACTGATTAGTTTCTGATTTCCCATCAAAATTCACTTTCCAACCCGGGTCAGGATTAGTAAGCGAGGGTCGCCCCCTCCTGTCATGGAGTCTTAAAGGGATTTTTGAATTTCTTAGTGTGAAAGTATTGGGTATGGTAGATACTGATTCCAAGCCAACAGTTGTGCAAGTAGGTTATTAGGGTGAGATTCTGGATCGCCAAGTTTTCTGATTAAAACCCAAAACCTGGTGGTGAGGCTGTTTGAGCCTCAGGAGAGTTTTCATTACCTACAGGATCGTTCCACCCTGTTTGTTTGCAGCACAAATAACTTATCTGTTAGAAATATGTCACCTATATATTTTTTATTAATTAAACTAATATAAACTTCTGTTTTTTAACTCATTTTGTTTTTTAATGAAAAATGAAAAAATCTAATAACCTTCTAAATGATTAATGCTGTTTTTTCATACAGTAATATTATGGCTGACGGTAATAAATGGTTAATTTTTTCAAATATAATCATTTAAATGTACTTCAGAATAAACAATTTATAAAATTACTCGTTGATAAATAAACAATATGAAACATTGTATACTCTTCTCATGGTTTTAATAAAAATGGTTACAGCAGTTTTCCTGAAATTCATAAAAATATGAAAAACCAAAATAAAATGACACTTCTGGTATGTCGTTTTTCTTGAAAAGTTCTAGACATATTCCTACTTTAAACGGTTAATTTACTTTTCAAACAACTTGATGGGTTGCCTATAGTGTATTAGTAAGCATGAAAACCTTCTTTGCTCAAGGTCGTGTGTTCATAGCCCGACAGGTGGCCTAAGGATTTTTAAAAGCGTCTTTTGGAGTGGACATAAAATGGTGCTCAGGTACTAATAAAGATCTATATTCTAATTATACCTGGTTAGGATAATTTTGATATGGATTATTTTGCCTATCCAGGCATAATTAGAACCTGGATAGACAAAATTAAAGACTTCCATTATGGGATTGTCTGATTAGCCATAGCATCATAAAGTAATGCTAAAAGAACACAATTTTTTTAAACTAGATACACCACAAATATAATAAAGGCCTTGATGTACTTCCAGGATACGTAAAAATGTTTTGTATCCCTTAAATCACGGATTAACAAATTCCCGCGATGTCAGTAATTTCACTTCCTATGTATCTCATACATACAAAAATGAGAGTAAAATTACAATAAAAAATCTTAGCGAACCCGAAGGCTCGATGCCGATACCATCTATCTCTGCTAACAAATTTCAGTCCAAGGAGCACTACCCGAACAATAATCCACCAGATCATCCTTAACGCAATCCTCAGGTTTTACTGGTCGAAACAGCACTCATTAACTATTTAGGAAAAACGACCATTACCCAGACCTAAAAGTTTACAAGCCCATCTTAATCATGACGACGCTATCACTTCCCAAAAAAAAAATCTATTCAGTTTTAAACCAAGCCTTGACTTCAATCAACCCTGACATTGACGCTGACATATCTTAGGAATTCTCGTGGGAATCACAAAGAATTCATCAGGTCGCCAATTAATTTCTGCTCTCATCATTGAACGACCTTGTATATCGTTAATTGTCATCGCGATACGTAGTATCTCCCATTTGGTAGTGATGTTAGCCAATGCTGCAGGCGACACATTTCGACATCAACGTCTCTCAAACAATGGCTTGATTGTCTCAACTACAGGCTCTCATGCCCTAACTAGCTTGTAGGTTTGTATTACCGTAGATATTAAGTCGTAGATTTTGTCGATAATTAGCTATTTCGTGTATAAAATTTGGCAGGAAAAGGAGTACCAAGGCATTCCAAGCTGTAAATTTTTATTCAATTTTAAATGGTGCGCAGACAGAATTTTTCATTTCGTTTTATCCACTGATACACTGTACATTACAGCAAAATCGATACACCGTGTAAAATCGTTTAAATTTTAAACATAATTTAAATGGTTACAAAAAACAAAACCATTATTGAATAACTTTCAAATATACGGTAGATTTTGGGGAACTGACTTAAAAAACGAGCTAACCCTCCCGAAACAAGAGTTAAACTAAAGGAATTTACACAAAATAAGATAGACTTATTTTATTTGTGACTATGTTTCAACCTAATTTTCAGGCCGTCTTCAGTGCTGAGAATAAAAGGCATTTATTTTTCTATTTTCGTTTATTCCCAGTCCTGAAGATGGCCTAAAACTCAGGCCGTAACGTAGGCACTTATAAGTCTGGTTTATTTTGTGTAATTTATTGACTGCGCCCCAGTCCATTTTGCATTCTTATGAAAATAATTTAAAATAAACGATTATTGGAAAAAAGGCATATAATTTTTACAGTTAGATTGGTAATCTTAAAAATATATGTTTTATTTTTATAATTTAATCCTTTTGTTTTTAACATGTTTATACTTGAAGAACATATTAGAATGATGTTTAGAAGTAACAGAAACTTATTTTTTTAAATTTAATATAACTCGGAATATTTATTTATTTAAATAGTCCCAAGTGTAACATTTGACTATGAGCCATTATACTTAGCGTTCAAACTTGATACCCTTATTATAGTTAAAGTATTATTCATTTTTGGGCTTCCGTTTTTTTCTTGTATTTCAATAGGTAATGCTACACCGTACATTATTTATATTTGCAGCTTTACCCATTACATTCCAGGTATGGGGTTCAGTACATGGAAGAGACTGTACTCATTAAAGGACAACAGTTATGCAGTGATGTGATTTGTCCGAGATCACCTGTCAGCATTGTCACCGAATTAAGGATACCCATCTTATAGAGGCTGGCTGAGCACTAGGGGGATCTGTAGAACCCATAGAGTCCATATATAGCTCTAAAAAATTAATTAATTTATCTGTCGCATGCGGATTTGAATCTATTTTTTAAATATATCTGTTATTTTGGCTTTTGACGATGTTTGATCTAAAGTTTTGGGTATTGATTCAAGAAAATCACTGTTAAAATTATTTTAAAATATCTGGAACATGGAAATCCGTTGTGAGTCATACAGAGATTGCCCGCACCTTAGCTATATTTTCCGCCTTATGTCACCGATTAGAATAACTTCATTATAGATTCCTGCTTCCTCGGGAACAGTGATCTCACTCAGAAGTCATTCACACGTGACTTCAAAGACTTGAGGAAAGGACTCAGTAGTTGGATTGGTCGTGCCAGATTTATTTCCATTTAATAGGAACACAAGCAAAGATAAAAACGAAGTAACTACTTTACTCTCGATCATGATCTCCCGCTGTCAAAAGACCTTATGTAAAATACATCTTTGGAAAGGTTATCAACCTCAAACACTACAACCCGTGAAGGGTATTGGGTTCAGAGCAGGATAGCGACTGCACTGTTACTTGAAAGTCAACGGTTTGTGCAAGGAGTTTGTATGGCAGAAATCACCTTCAAACGACAGGTTATCAGAAGTCTGCAGATCTCACAGGACCAACCACCTATGTTAACAGAATATAACTCTGGCATAGTCTGTTTCGAACCTTGGGCCTTCAGTGCAGTAATTGAGATATCTACACAATGAGAAATCCCACTAATTTTAAAGTTTATTAGTATTAAAATTTATCAATGAAATCAAGACATATTTATATTTTTTAGACTAAATATGAATACTTTAACAATTTTTTTTTTTGGTAGTTCTTATGAAGATATACTATTTAAGGCAAAATCATGACACGTAACAAATTATAATTTATAGCAATCTTTTTCTCTTCAAATCAAACATGTTAATTTGTATTTAATCATTTGCAGCTCAATTATTTATATTTACAGAGGATGCAAATTGTTGGGGGGTGCAGTCAAAATATACACACAAATAAGTGGAAGCTTTTTTTTATTTGTGCCTACGTTTCGACCAACTTTGTAGGTCATCTTCAGGGCTATGAGAAAAACCGGACAAAAACAAAAATGACTATAAAAATACATAACAGTACTAAGAATACAATAAAATAAAATAAAATTATAATAATATAGAGATATAGAAAAGTTGACGAAATAGTGAAGGATGTGTTATGAAAAGATATATAAATAAAAAAATTACAGAATAAATGTACAGACAGGTGGTAATGCAAAAAAACAAAAAACAAAGAAGAGAATACGTAGGCACAAATACAAAATAAGCTTCCACTTATTTGTGTGTATATTTTGACTGCACCCCCAGCAATTTCCATCCTCTATTAGTTCTTCCAGTCAACTATTTCTTCTCTAATATTTATATTTACCTCTGTTTATTTACAAAAAACTTAATAATATAATGATTTGGCTCTTGCGTAGAAGTTTGATGCCCAATGATAAAAAATGTCGAGATTGAAGTGGTATATAAACATTCTTCATGTTTCTATAAATTTAGACTGAGTACTCGATCGGCTGGCAAAGAAAAAAAAAAAAAAAGAGTTTGAATCCATCAGGGGGCAAATAGAATTGCGAAGTTGACACACTACAACCCGTTCACGGGTCTGGGGTTCGGTACATGGTAGAGACTGTAGTGTTTCATGGACAACGGTTCTGCAAGGTGACTTGTACTTTCCCCCTTATTTTGGGTACCCTATTTTTATAACATTTTATAGAGACTATGTGAGCCCCAGGAGGGTCCTAGATCCCATATGATCCACCTCCGGCTGCAAAGAGACTAAATAAAAGTCTTGCTTGCAGCGGGAATCGAACCTAGGATGTAAAGTTGATATACAATTATTAATCTAAGGTAGGTACGTTGTAATTATTAATAAATACAATTTTAGAGGATGAGTAAAATAACAAGATTGAAAAAAACAACTAATTACGGTGAAATCATTATACGAAGAAGTCATTTTATGAATAAATTAGAAAGATAAGAAAAAAAAATAACCGTTTCTACTACTGTAAAATTTGATATTTGATACTATCTATTTCTAGGGATAATTCGTTATTGGATGGAACGATGGATGGAAGTTGGATATTACGTTTATAATATCAAATTATCGAAATAGGTCAGCATCGAACATCGAAAGGGTTTCCCAGGATTTCCCTTAATTCACCCATGCAACGGAGCAAGTCCTTCAATAATGAACTCTTATCATTTCAAGCCTAAAGGCATGCTTTAGGATACATAAAATCCAATAATAAAATTAAATTATTTAAAAACAATTATATAATAAACATCGCTTCATTATGTCCGGGCGATAAAGGGCCTTGCAGTAAAAGGCTTGGTATGTCAGGCTATTTCATACGTCAGCAGTTCAGTAAGCAATTCATTCCCTTTTATGGACTGTATAAAGATGATACATAAGATTATGATGTCATTAAAATGTATAAAAAAATATAATTTATTTAAAATGCATAACTTACTAAAATGGAAGTGAGGAAGCTAAGTATGACATAAATAAATGATTTTATCTGTTAACATTAAAAAATATAGACCATGTTGGGATACAGGTACAGGTTTTTTTTTTTTTTTAATTCTACTAATTGAACATTCTATTTAAGTCATACTGATGTGAGTAGCGTTAGTGACGGAGTTGCACGGGTCCCCCCGGCCCCCCTTGACAGCCCTGAAGAAGACCTGCAATGTGGGTCGAAACGTTGGCTCTTTAATAAACATTTCTCCCTACTTAAGAGAAAATTATTTTTATATATATAAGGTCAACTATTATTAATAATTTCACTATCATCAATAAACTGATATTTGATCTCTGCTCACTAACTTGGTAAAATTAGAATACAGTGGAAATGTTTTTTCTAAAATGTTTGTTGCCTCGAGGGGATTGTGTGAATTCTAAAAATGTTATTTCTTCTTATATTTTTATTATTTTTTTTATGATATTCTAAAATATGGACTTTAGTTCGATGTATCATAGCATAATACTTTTTATTTAGGTATATTTTATTAAATATACCTAAACGTGATCTCGTAAAAATCCGCGGGATCTGAAAACCCTCTGGGGCTCAACCAGCATCTATAAAGTTGGTACCCTTAATTAGAGGAAAAATCTTGTGGTTAACTGTGAATTTAGAAAAGTCACTACTCTGCACAATCCTTGTCTAACGATACAATACCCCTACTATGTACCGAAACCAAGACCATTCATCTAGAGGTACACATTTTTTTGTTTAACTTCATTCATTCGCTCTTGGTATGAAGCTGTACTCAGTCTGGTCAATTGCCCTTTTTAATTAACTGTAATAAAAATATAAATACCCCATTAATGTCAATCCCGCTGGAATCCATTGCTCCATTAAGCTGTAAAACAATTAGCTCTGCAATTTATCCTCAATGTGATCAGGGAGAGCTGAATATATTGTTGGGGGGAGGGTAAATTTATTTAAATAGCCGGGAGGGGGGTAAATTTATTTATATAAGGACAGAAGGGCTTATATAGGGCTAATTTAGAACGAGCCCTGAAAACTAAAACGGTTGGTGAAAATAATTCATGAGTAAATCTTTGTTGGCTCACTTTACATATTAACCAGCGAGGCTAAATTGGTTAGCCATTTTCTCACAGTATGTGAATAAAATATTTAACTTATATTAAATTAATAGACTTATTTATCCCGTTTACTTTTTATAGAACTAACCAAAATGAAACCAATATTATTATTGTAAGTTAATCATTTTACAAAATGTATAGTTTTATATGTATACCTACTTGCTCACCCGACTGACATCCTGCTAAAATAATTAGAAGGCGGATAAACTAATATTTAAAAAAACGTTAGCTATCGAATCGAATTGTGAATATAAATCATTTTCTAACTCACTTAAACACTCACAAAAATTGTCATTCAAATCGGTCCAATCATTCAAGAGGAGTTCAGTGACATACACACTAACATAAGGATGTTATATCTACAGTCCCTGAGAATAAGTGGTTAAGTCAGATTTTGCCAAAGAGAGTTAACTGCTTTCAGATAACAGGAATCGTATCATTCTCGTAGTTTATGGCTTGAAATGGAGTTTTAATATAAGCGATAACTCCTTTTCAAGCCAGTGCCTTAGCCCCTTATTCACTACGAACATAACATGATTACATTATTTCGCTTACTTAAGTACAAAAAACTCGTTTTGGAGATAATTAGACTCAACCACTTATTAACCGGAGCTGAAGAAATATAACGAAAATTCTTCTGTTCTACATCTCTAGATGTCCCTGAACTCCTCCTAAAAAATTAGACCTATTTTGATGAATTTTTTTTTAGTATGTTCAAGTGGGTTCGACACTGATTTATATTCACAATTTTATCCGTTAGATAATGTGTGTGTGTGTGTGTAGAGCACTGAGTTCTCATCCCGGAAATCTTAGTTCAAATCCCCCTTCGGGCAAGACATTTATTAATTCTGTTTGAAGTCGGAGATGGATCATATAGGATCTAGAACCATCCTGGGGCTCACCCAGCCTTGATAGAAAATTATAAAAACCCTAAATAAGGAGGAAAAATATGGCAGTTGACCGTGACCAAGGACAAGTCACCTCCTTACAGAACCGTTGTCCATGACACAGTACTGTCTCTACGATGTACTGAACCCCACACCACTGAACGGATTGTAGTGGTACAGGTTTATTTATTTATATATATATATATATTTATATCGACCTAAAGGAATATTTAATACGGACCTTCTCCTAAAGGAATTCCGAATATGAACTCATACAGGAATGGGCCTTTATATTTAGCCAGGCCAAGTATTCAAATTATTGGCTTAATATCCCAGAAAGCCATCATGAGATAATTTCTCATACTGGCCAAAATTTTTAACAATATAAGAATAATTAATAACAATAATAATACCAAATGATATATCTAAGCATAAAATTTTAAAAAAATGTTTACAATTTTATTAAATATAGTTTAAAAACGAACTAATAACATTTCCTATTGAAGATAATTTGAATATACACCGTATTTAAAAAATATCCATCAAGTGACCTCTAGAAAGAAATTGTTTTGTTTAAACCTATCTCAAGTAAAGAATATTAGGGCTAAAAAAGTTTGGATTAAAAAGAAATACCTCGCAAAATCTCCAAATATTTGCTTATAAATTAATATATGAAATCAATGATAAAATTATAACTTGTTGTAATCAGTTGAATATCAATAAAAAAATTAAGTGTTGTTTTCTCGAAGTAATTAGTGTTGTAACAAGTTTCTTCTAAAGTTGATAACAATTAACAATATAATGTCCCAGGCTCAAATAGGGCTATGTGTGATATTTCATTATAAGTGCTAACAGCTGGAGATGGACCTCAAAGGACATGTAGATCCTCTTGTGGCTGACCCATCCTCTATAAGGGCGTAACTCTAAATTGGGGAAAAACCTGGCGGCTGAACGTGATCTTCTAATCACTTCCCTGCACAGCCATTGCTGATTAAGAAATCATAGGGACAGATAAATATTTGATGAACTCAGTGAAATCTATAGACTCTTCTGGGGCTCACCCATCTTCTTTTAATTCTTAATCCTTAATTGGGGAAAACCTGGATGTTGAGCGTGATATAGGACAAATCACATCCCTGCACAACCATTGTCCTGGCCCTAGACACTTCTTGGGTTGCAGTAGAACATTTAAAAAAAATTATAATAATATACCAAGTAAAGAGTATTTATAGTGCTCAACAGACTCCATCAACATACCCTCCTAGGGATAAATAGTCTATGCCACGTACTGAACCCTAAGAACCTTCATGGGTCGTAGTGGTATAGGTTTAAAGGTACCAACATTTTTTTAATACATTTTGTATGTCTATGGATCTTTTAAGATAAAATACTCTCATCAATTCATCTTTACACAAAAAGCTACAAGCGAATAATAAAATGAGCAAACACAATAGAGACCTACTCTACATACTAGACAAACACGGCTATAATAATCCAGATAAAATGCGACAAGACTAAAACAAGCAAAGAAAGAGCAATCATATATTTTTTCCTCCCTCGCCTATTCAGTTCCTTCGCGTTCCTTTTTCCCCGACCCGAGGGAGTGGGCGGAGTCCCAAAGCCGGCTATTATGTAAATAAGACTTATTCAGGCTTTCAACCGGCGACGGAATAAGATTTAATGGCGTCAATGAGGCGCTGGAAGCACGGAACTCCTGAGCCGTGCTAGAGGAAAAAATGAGTATTATTTTTATCGATTCCGATCATTACTTAGGGAGGAATATAACGAGAAACTGTAGAGGAGGGAAAAAGGGAATACATTTGTATTACATCTTCGCGAAGTCTCTGCAAAAGTTATATTTTACAGGCAGCCAATCAAATAATACCTTATAAAGAACGAATAGAAGTCATCCTCGAAAGACTTTCGTTACCACAATTAATGAAGGGTCTTGGGTTCAATACATTGTAGAGACTGTTCTGTTTCTAGGACAAAGTTTGTGCAGGGAAGTGACTTCTCCGAGATCGAACTCACACGCCAAGTTTTCAACCCAATTAAGGGTACCCACTTATCTATTGATCCCACAGACTCCATGCGTGGCTGTTAACAGACCAAATTTATCTGCCACAGCCGGATTTGAGCTCAATACCTCCAACATAGGAACTCACCACACTTTATACTGATCTCCCCAACTATATTATTAAATACAGATTTAATAGAATAATATATATTATAATAGAGTCGATACTGCTTCTAAGGCAACGGTTGTGCAGGGAGGTGATTTAACCGCCTAGTTTTTCTTCCGATTAAGGGTACCCACTGTATACCCTTATGAGGGTCAGTTGATCCCACATGGTTTATCCGAAGTTAAATAATTAAATAATTTATCTGCAACACCCGGATTTGATCCCCGGGACTTCAGCATGACAACTCAGTACTCTAAATACTGAGCTCCCTCACTATATAATTAAAAACAGATGTAGTTGAATATTATAAAATAGACATAACAGGTTTGGTACTGTTTCTAGATCAAGGGTTTTGCATGGAGGTGATTCATCCCAGATCACGCTCAACCGCCAGGGTTTTTCTCCCGATTAAAGGTACACGCTTTATAGAGGTTGGGTGAGCCCCACGAGGGTCTTCGAATTAGACTGTTCATCCGTGGGTGTTAACAGTTTAAACTATTTACTTGCCACAACTGGATTTGAACGCGGGAGCTTTGTCACTACCATTTGGCGCAAAATGCTTGGAAAACATATATTATTTCTCTCGACATATTATATCACCCTTAAGTTTCATAATCAGTAGTAAACAAGTTCCGTTAATTAAAGCATCATCGTCTGAAAAACATAATTAGTTATTATCTTGATTAGAGATTATGTCAGAAACTAAGATGGGAAGGAACAAAATTCGAATCTTGAATTGGAAATAGCCAGAGTAGGTATATAATACAGAGTACGTATGAAACAACCTACCAAGAAATAGTAAAGGATTGAGAAACTAATGGGTTTGTTTCTGAATCTACTGAATGGCATCACATATGAAATTATTTTCGATGTTTGCTCTCCATAATTAAATGAAAAAGAAAACAAAAAAAAACTGAATCACAAGAAAACATGAAAGGTATTGAGTTCAAAACCTTAGCATTCCGTAGCGTTCCTCCAAATAAATATATAATCTGTGTACTCTTATTACACAGATTATAGAGGTTGGGTAAGCCTCAGAAGGGTCTCGAGATCCCACACCGCCTCATGGTCGAGAGGAGAGTAAATAATTTATCTGCCACAGTCGGTCTCGAATCTTCTCCGTTTGAATTAGAGGAATAATGTCTCTCTCTTTTTGAGTAAAATGTTAGTCATTTAGAAGATGACTATTCTTTGAGCATTACTTAAAATATAATAAAGAAATAAAAGATCCATAAGTTACGTATATCTCACAGGATTGAACTATGTTCTATAACAGCCAAATGAGCTAGGAATACCTATCGTGACTGCTCCTTCCCATTATCTAGTAAATCGATACCTCGATCTTATGATATTGCTTCTATCGAACTGCAGTAAATCTGTTTCTTAGCAGTAATAAATACGGAACACTCTACTTTATTGCACTTTACAGCAACGTTATGGTTATTATGTCCAAAGTGTAACATAATACGAGGAAAACAGAGGCACTAGGTTGGTATTATTTATAAGTAGAACTTCATAAATAAAATTTACTACCTACCTATATAAAAATAAATCCTGTACCACTACAATCCATGTAGTCTCTTGGGTTCAGTACGTGGTAGAGACTATAATGCTTCATGGACAACAGTTGTGCAGGGAGGAGATTAAATAAAAGCACCGGGATATGATACCTTCGTCAAGACAGCGTTCTACCACTGAGCTATTCCCATATACTGTATAAATACTTTTATTTAATTTAATCTAAGGATTTCCCAGAATAAACCTATATAGAGAGATCTGTGACCTTGAAGCAAAATATCATTATGAGTTTACAGGAGCACGAAAAAAATTTTGGATGATTTGTATTCTATTCTCTGATTGTAATTTTAAGTATCGAAAAAAAATCTTGATCGATTACAAACTTTAACTATTAATGATTACATGAAACAAAACAATATCTTAAATATCTGGATTTTATTTTTATTTTTTAATATATACATTTAAAGACTAAAACAGTAAAATGCGAAGATAAACATTAATAAAATTAAGACTCTATTAAGGCAATAATTATGATATATTTTAAAAATTGTATCGATGTAAATGCACAAACTGAAGCTATCGCGAACAGAAACCCATCGAAATTAAATTCGAATTGAAATGGTTGAAATAAACGAGAAAATATATAAAAAATTAAATTAAAATATAAAAAGTGGAAAATACATTATTATGTACCAAAGTCTTAGCCCACTCCAACCTCTAAATTAGCCTTGGGCTAGTTTAAAAAAAAATCGTGGAGTTATCAAGAATATCTCACAGTAATTTTTCTTTTTTTCTTGTTTAAAAATATATATAAACGTAAGATATCATTATTCTGATTTCAGATAATAAACGGAAGAGCAACAAGTTACAATCTTAATGTTGATATTCTTCTAAACAATATGAAAATTTGAAAGAAGTTAATTCTTTACACAAATGTGCACTTATTTGGAGAAAAAAATATGTACTCATATATACAAATATGAAAAAAAAACTTTTTCATTAAATAAAAATACCACTCACCCAAAACGGGATATTAAAGAATAACGTATTGAACTAAGGCGTCTGTATTGAGCATACCTGAAACTCAAAAAAAAATTTCAAAACTTATGTAGACAAAACATTCCTAATGTAAAATTCTATCCGAATTTGGAGTATTAATAATATAGATATTCTAAAAATTATTTCAATCTAGATAATACATATTTATAATAAGATATAATTTAATTAATAAATACAATAATAAAAGTAATTAATCAAAACACATAAATAAAATAGTTAACAAAATAAAACATGCACAGACCTAGTTTATCAAGGGGATAATTATGATATATTTTAAAAAGTTGCAAGACATTTATAAAAAAGTTATAATATTATTGTTTATAAACAAAATAATCAAAAATAGTTCTAAATATTATTTGATTTCGTTATAAAATATTTAATTGAGTAAATGTTCATAACTTTGTTTTCTTAAATTTGTTATCATCAGTGTTTATTGTTTATTCATATTAATCAATATTATTAACACTTTGTTTTATAATTGAATTTTCAGTTCAAGTTTTACCCATGTGCCCTCATCTTGTACAAGCCTATTCTTTCCAATATACATTTCTATTTTTTAACCAGTGAGATTGTTATATAAATTTATTTTTTTAAGTCGTTTACTTTGCTACGACCAACTAACATATTTATTAACAGAGTGCTCATAAGTGCATTTATAAACGAAATAATCTTTGATTCTTTGTCCATTTCTGAGATACAAATCTGTAATTTCTTTTCTCCGTAAAGAACCATCTTGAAGTTCTAATTATCATAACATGTAGTTATTTTTTTGGTAATTTTCTGAATTTTATAATTAATAATTTTATGTGAACTTAATACTTATTTTCAGTTGAAGTTTTACCCATGTGCGTTCATCTTGTATAAGTCTATTCTTTCACAGATACATTTTTATTTTTTAACCAGTAAGATTGTTTTATTATTTATTTTTTTTAAATCGTTTACTTTGTGACGACCCTTCTAACATATTTATTTAAAGAGTGCTCATAAGTGCATTAATAAACGAAATAATCTTTGATTCTTAGTCCATTTCCGAGATACAAATCTGTAATTTCTTTTCTCCGTAAAGAACCATCTTGAAGTTCTAATTATCATATTATGTAGTTTTTTGTTGTTGTAATTTTATAATTTTTATTTTTATGTGAATGTAACACTTAATAAATAATAACAAGAGTTGATATTTTTTTTAATAACGGTAAAAAAAATTAACGTTTTATAGATCGTTTTCAAATCTTTAAAGAACGAAATTCCAATATTCATAATTCAGTAATAACAAATTACTAATTACCTCTTATAAGTAAAATGAAAAAATCGTAAGTAAACTAATATATAGCGGAATCGAGATAACTCGTTTAGTAAAGCGCTGTGTTTCTGTTCTGAAGTCGGGTTCAAATCCGCCTATGGTAGACAAATTATTTAACTGCCATTTGTGGAATCTTCAGATTCTGCTTGGGCTCATACAGCCTTTATAAAGAGGAAACCATAAACTGGACGAAAAACGTGTCCGCTGAACATGATCTCGGTCAAATCACCAACATTTACAATCGTTGGCCTAAAATAGAAGTCTCTACCATCTACTGTACTCAAGAATAGGAGTAATGGGCTGTTGTAGAATAGTTGTTTTTTTTATTATTATACAATATGTTACATAAGAAAACATTTGATTGAAATTATATACTTTAGGAGTCAGGTATCGATATAGGTAAGGATATAGATGATCGATACACAGATATAGATCGGACTGATAATGTATATTGTTCTTCTGGGCCTCCTCATGTTACTATTAGAGAGTTACATCTTACATCTTACAGCCTTAGAGAAACAACAAAGAAAGATGGTTATTTATAAATTCTCGTTCGGTTTATAAATAGAAAGGGGATAAAATTGAGTTAATGAGGTTGACAGACGGCTGGCACTGGTAGAGCCCTCAAACAAGACGAGATAAACCGGTCTATCTTTTAAATTGCTAGGAAGTGTCTGTCTTGGAGGTAATCTCCTCTGTTCTTACTACGGCTGATACGAGCACCCTTAACTGTTTGACAAGTGAGCTGTCGGTTTGGTTAAACTCGTAGGATGTCACAGTTTATGAGTCGAATGTTAACAGTCTTAAATCAAGATCTGAGGGGTAAAGAGGCATATAAGTCGACAGAGTTAAAGAGTAATAATAATAATGTTTAGAAGGCTCGATGCCGATTACACCAATATTGATGAATAAAATATAGATATAATATATTTGCAGCTCCGGTGAATAAATGGTTATGTCGAATTATGTCCAAAACGGGTTCATTATACTGAGAGAAACGTAATCATGTCATTCTAGTAGTCTTTAGCTTTGTGGAGTTACAATAAAAGCAATAATTAAGCCCAAGATCGGGGGTTCGTTGCCTGGCAAGTGGCCGTAGAATTTTTTAAAGGGAGTAAAAAATCCTTGGTTATGCCGTCCTTCGGGAGGGACGTTAAACGGGGGTCCCAAACCTGTACGATGTCAGGTACTCGTTAAAGATCCCTAATTAAACTTGGATAGGCAAAATTTAGAGCTCCAACTGAAGCATCGTCCGGTCAGCAACAGATCCCATTTTAAGAAAAGGCCTGGCGTAGCCACTCATCCACAACTAGAATAAAAAGATTCCGCTTCCTTAATACATTTAACTCGTTTTGGACACAATTCGACTTAACCGCTTATTCACCGACGCTTCAGAAATGGACGATCGTTTTTATAAATCTTAAGTAAAATCAATGTTTGCAATTTAACTACCGAAGATCGGAGGATAGATACGAACCTTGGCAAGGACTATTAAGAAGAACATAATTAAAGACACTTACACTTCATCATATCAAATTAGTGTTCTCATAACCACTCAGCGAAGTTAAAACGTCGGTGAATCCAGACGTTCATACGGCCTGTCAAACGGCAATTAACTCAATATGAAGTGACGAATCCCTCCTCAAGTTAGCTAAGAATTGAAAGGGAAGCAGCTGATCCTTTAGGGATAATTTAATTAAGGGATCCAATTAAATTTAATTGCGAGGGGAAACCTTTAATTAGACTAATAATTAAGGAATAATGAACTGAGAAATCTTCTTCAAGACCCTTTAGACAGATTGGCTGGTCCTAAAGGCAGATTTTCCTTTCGAATCGGTGAAAGA
This sequence comes from Troilus luridus, assembly GCA_964056705.1. NCBI lineage: Eukaryota > Metazoa > Arthropoda > Insecta > Hemiptera > Pentatomidae > Troilus > Troilus luridus. Next base: position 29,475,009 of record OZ057417.1, on the reverse strand, counting down.
ATTTAACCATTAATCCCGAAGAAAGCATTGGAATATTAAATTTTACAGAGGGCAGTAAAAATTCCATTATATATATGTTAAATAGTAAACGCAGTTGAATTTTAATATACACCTTCATGATATGCAGTATAACTAATAACGTAAGATAAACTATATTAATTTAACCCTAGAAGTGCCTGGGTTCAATACATGGCAGAGACTATACTGTTTCTAACCCAACGTTAGTGCATGGAGGTGATTTTTCCAATATCCAAAGCCCGGATTTCGTCCCTGAATTGCAGTTTTATAGAGACTTGATGAGCCTCGAGAGGGTCTGAGATCCAGCAGAGACGATTCACTGCTGATTCAGAACACGTAATGAGTAGCTGAGATATAATTGAAATTACGCCTGTTACGACAGGTTAGTTCAAATTTAGTGTGATTTAAACAAAAAAGAATTATATTTTGTCCTTTTAAAATCTTAATAAATATACGTAGGATGGAAATAGTTGGGGGTGCAGTCAAAATAAAAACACTAACTAAGTGAGGACTTATTTAGTGTTTTTATTTTGACTGCCCTCCCCCAACTATTTCTATCCTACATTAAATCTTCCAGTCAACTATTTTCCTCTCTAACATTAATAGTTGTATATTAATTATTAAAATAATTGGTATAGGCTCATGATTTTCTTCTTTTTTTTATACATTTTATGAAAGTTGTGAAAACAAAAAATGCTTCGAAAAAAATGATACTTTTAAAATTAGCATATTTTTACACATTTAAAAAAAAAGATAAATTTCAGATATAAATATGAATATTACATATTTTGATTATGAAATTGAATTATTATTATTATTTCAATATGATCCTAAAACAAATAGAGATTATATAACTTGATCATTTAAAAATGTTAACTATAATTTTTTTTTTTACAAACAAGTGTTATTGTTATTATTTTATTTTAAAATTAAATCACACCATAAATCACACCATACACAACGACATGAACATTCCCACTATAAAATCATATATTCATAACAAATACATGACATTCCACTCATCGACACAACATCACCCAAATCCACTCGTTCTTCCGCTTTCCTACTCCCTGTTACCTGGACTGGATAGGAAAAGATTAAAAAGAAATTGGCCAAGAGACCTACTCACCAATTGATATTTATATTTTTACTACATCATCATAAAGAAGTTCAAGTAGAAAATCAAGGTGAAAAACACTAGTATCAAATTTGCTGAATGCGCAATTGCGCAGGTGCAAATAAAAATTAAATTATAAATAAAATAATAAAAATAAAAATAAATATTTGGGTTTACAAAGATTATTATATGATTACTAAATTGTTTAGAATATCACTGCTAAACGTTTTATTAATAAAGTCTTTTTTATTTATTTTTTCTTCCCTTAAAACGGTATCTAAATATTTAAAATGAAATATAATTTGAAGTGTGAGCTCAAAGCAACTACGGCCATTTAATCATGCCACACGGACCCTTAGTCTTTGATACACTGCAACTAAATTTTTAAAAAACCCTGCTTTTCTCAACAGTTCTCTCCATTTAACTTCGTCATATTCATTTTTCATCACATATTTATCTTTCCACCACGGCTCACGGTCCGAACTAGGAATCTGTGCCAAAAAAATTCTACCTTCATGCTTTTTATTTTTTATAATAATAAAAATCCACATAATATCTTATTCATCTGAGGACTTTTATTAGCTTATGAAAAAGGTTTCCTCACACCGGAAAATAAAAATATGGATCAATATGCAAGACAGGTAAGAAGCTATAGACAGACAGGAAATGGAAAATATTGTTGGAATAAACAAATTTCAATAATTTCCTGAGAAAGGATGCCTACTCCATAAATGATCGATTCATAACGATACCATCGATTTATAAATATGATATTTTCACAAGGATGTGCTGAGAAGCCTTAGAACGAAAAAAATAATTCTCTTCTGGGACCAGATCCATTAAGATTGACAAATGTTTATAATAATTATAATAGAATATATATCTGACCAAGAGGCTAAATTATAAAAGTCACCTACATCTACCTATGTACTTAAAAATAAATAAACAAAAAGCATGTTCTGGTAAAAAAACAACAATAAAAATTAAAAAATAAGAAAAAAATATATAAAGCCCACATAAAATATATCAAAAATAAATAACATATAATTCAATCAGATTACAGTGCAACGTCGATTATCGGAAATAATGTTGTCAGGCGTGGTTCGGATAATCGAAATTCACTAAAAAATAAATACCAACCAAATGATTAGGAAGGGATTCAGAGAAACGAATGAAATTATCTAATTAGGTTTACAGTTCTTAGTAAACAAATACGTATTAAAGTCAAATATCAGAATAGGAACAGTTTTTAAAGAGTGTAATCCTTTTTCGTAACAAGTAGACTTTGTTTCCTCATTAAGGCGCCACAATAAACTTTTTTCGATTAAATAATGCTATATCGCCCATGTTTTAATTTTTTTTTTTTTTTTTCTAAATTAAAAATTATTTACTGGATGTATTCTTTATACAGTTGTAAATTTCAATAAATATATATTAAAAAAATAAAAAATAAATTTAAAAAATTAAAATGTTGTGTTCATTTTGATTGTTAACCTGATACCAATCGTATATGAAAACATGTCCCGTTTTGAGGAAAAAAATAAATGGTAAGTTTAGACATACGCCAAAACAAAATTGAAACCGAAGAAGAACGCAGCACATCTCACGTTAACAGTCCAAACACACTCATCAATCAGAGACCGCTCCCTCACTCTATAATGTTCAACAAAAATTTTCAACTAACAATAAACAAATAAGGACTTAAAGTTAGGTATTTACTTTGAGAATTTTATATTTTAAAAAATATATAAACAAGAAAATAAATATACATTTCATATGAACTGAAAAAAGTAATATTATAGAATAAAGAAAGAAAAACAAGCTATCCCTATTAGAACTAAATTTAAATATTACAAGAGTGAAAATTCTTTAGATAATTAAAATGGAGAAAACGCTTATGTAATAATGTGTAATTATATAACATAAGTAGGTTAGTCATATAAAACAAGGATTAGTGCGTAATCAGATATGCAGTAAACACTTTGAAATAACAGAATGGCAAGAACCTACTTTTTCCTGCAACCATTGAGTAATGCTATCCATTACTCAACTAAAACTGGTGTCAAAGTCCCTCACTAGTGAGGAAAAGTAACACCCACCCAGATCGAATTTGACAATCAGCACTCTGTTATTTTAAATAGCGGTATTATAGTATTATTCATATTATTCCTAAAATGTTAAAATAAATAATTTTAGAACTATTTTATATTAAATTCAAGATAGATTTTATCTATTTAGAAGCGATTTCATAGAAATATTTAATATAGCCTTAAATGTATTAGAACCTTCACTCATCAGAAATTTGGAGACTAGCATTAAAACAATGATCAGACCACAAAAAAAAAAAAAAAAAAAATGGGAATTGATAGTGATGAATTCATAGAATTTACTCCTCCATTCATAAAAGAACAGGCTGAACAGGGAATAAATCAACCTTTACCAACAACATCTAAAGTCAGTTATAAAGAGAAATATAAATATAAATCAAGATATAATAATATACGTTTATTTAATTTTTGTATGTGTTATCAGAATATTATTTTCTAAATAATAATAAATAAATGTTTCAATGAGTAAACTGTCCTAGAGTTATAATTTGCATGGTTAGTAATAGAAAATCGTAAGAGATAGCGCTAGTGTAGTTTTAACAAATCTAAAGTTTCACCTTTAATTTCTTAATATTTAAATGGTTGATTGGAAAAATTTAATATTTAACAAGTGAAAAAAGTGCTGTTATATCCCTCGATTAATTACCACATTCACTCGGGTGTAATAAAGTGGCACTTTCCTCACTTGTCAAATAAATAACTATTATGTTGTAAAAATTAATTCTTCGTAATATTGATTAGCTAATATATTCTTAATTATTAACAAATCTATAATTTTAAACTTTAACGTCCTTAGAGAAAGAACAGTAAAGTAGTGTTCGCAATGTTATATTTTTAGGGTTTCTTCAGGAAATTCGAGTGTTTAATTTTTTTAATGTTTTCTGCCATATATATGGCTAAATATGCAAAATACAGACAATTAAAATTACATATGGTAAATGTTTAAGTTGAGATATATAACCATCAAGGTATCTGTGGGCTGGAAAATAAAGATGAGGGGGAACTTGAGATGAAGATACAAAGCTAGGGGAATAAATGTAGAGTATTAATAACTAATAATAAAATAAGTAATACAGAAAGTAATAAAAACTAAAGCATAAGGTAATAAAGACAAAAATTAAAACTACAATTCGTAAATATTAAAATTAAAATACATAAGTATTAAGGTATATAAGTGGTGATAATGCTTATTATCACTTAGTTATTAATACTCTACATTTATTCCCCTCGCTTTATATCTACATCTTTATTTTCCACCACACAGATACCTTGATGCTTATATATTTTAACTTTAATATTTACTATATGTAATTTTAATTGTCTGTATTTTGCATATTTAGCCCTGAAGAATACCTGCAATGTGGGTCGAAACGTTGGCTCTTTAATAAAAAGTTCTACCTACTTAAGAGAAATTTGTTGACCTCCATCCGGATCATTTTCTTCCACATATAATTTATTATGTCATGGAGGTTTTTGACAAGTATATCATTCCCATATAAAACCCACTAGGATTATGAGTTTTATGTTATATATGCTTATAAAAATTAAACTTATTTTTATTACCGATAGACATATAATTGATCGTAACTATGTCAAACCGGAAGTCCAGATATGAATTAAAGCGTTTAATACAGCCGGAACTTGGCACTCACCATAATCCGATCGAGTCAAGAACAGATAATGCATTCATACTCGAGTATAGATCTTCTAGAAACGAAGGGAGTGGAATAAATGCAGTGGTAATAACGTTGGAGATATTGCAAGTGCTGGAGAATATCCAACATTCGAACCAGGAATCGTCTCAAGTGCAGGCGATTGTGCAAGTCAGCATTTAATATAAAGGCTTGTAAAACTTAACGGAGGAGAGTTCTTCAAATAGTTATTTGTTGTTTATTCAATTAACGTCACTTTATGTTGCTATGGCTAATCGGACGATGCTATTGTGGGAGTCCTAAATTTTGCCTACCCAGGTTAAATTAGGAAGGGCTTCTTTAACGAGTACCTGACACCGCACAGGCTCGAGGCTTCCGTCTCTTCCAAAGAACGGTATAGTCAAGGATTTTTTACAGCTTTAAAAAATCCTAAGGGACACATAAAACTTTACTCGGACGTTATCGGCCGATCAAATCAAACGTATGTAAAAAAAAGGGAGTGCTTACACCACTATAACCGCCATCGTCCGATGACACCCGTTCACGGCCGATCAACCGACGAGTCCGAACTTGTTGGGATTTATCGCTTGCCTGCCGGCGTCTACAGCGCAAATTGAGTGTATTTATAGTTTAATTTCATAATTATGTCGTGTTTGTGTGTTGTTATCTAACTAAACGACTATGGATATTGTAAAATTAATTAGTTGTGTGATCTTCTGACAAAGAACTGCCGTTGAAATGCCTACCGGGGAAGTTTTATAAATATCTAATTACTGTGTCATACTAATGAGACAACACTGTTATCTGTTTTACTTTTAAAACAGAAAAAAAGTAAACAAATGTTTATTTTCCTTGGTGTTGAATCGCCACTACTTATCGTTAATTACACTAGTTCTATCGTGTAAAAATCTAAGACATGGCAGCGTTAATAAAATAATCTCGCGGACACATCCTGTTATTCAAATCAGTTAATGCCTATTACATAAAAGGAATAACAAACAAGTCGTGGATATTCTTAGCCGTGACTGGGGAATCAGATCTTTCTAACATGACGGTAGGTGTGAGCCTTAATACAGCTAAATCTGGTATCGAATCAGCCTAGAATCGATACTGTTATCGAAGAATAATCGAGATGAGACGTGACCTCAGCGAATTACCTTCCTCTAGGTGCGGCTCATGCCCTAAGATTTTCTTTTAACTATTTCGAAAGCGACGTAAAATCTTTTTTAAACCATAAATCGTGTGATTAACATAAAGTTTCTTGCTATTTCCGTGATATATCATTATAAATATTATTAGCAAAATATAAAAAATAAAACAAACAAAAAAACAGTACCGCTACAACTCATGAAGAGTCTTGGGTTCAGTACGTGGTAGGGACTGTGATGTTTCTAAGGCAAAGGTTGTGCAGGGAGGTGACATCCTAGATAGATCACGCTCAACCGCCATGTTTTCCCCCTATTCTGGAAACCCACTTTATAGAGGCTGTGTGAGCCCAATGATGTGTCGTTTATTCCTATTACACTCTGTTTAAAATACGGCTTTTCAGATAGAGACGATTCTTCACTCCACAATAATCCAAAACTACGTGAACAACAATAATCCAAAACATAAATAATATCGTTTATGAATAAATATAACAATATTTAATTAAATAATACATAAATGGTTCCGGATCAGTGCCCCCATCTACTTAATATTGCCATAAATTAATATTGTGTAAATTAAAAAAAAATATGATAGAAGCATTTTGTTTTATAGATAAAATAAATTTATTGAGGCTGGGTGAACCCCAGGAGCGTCCCAGATTCCAAAGGTTCTATCTCCGGCTGTTAAAAGATTAATTAAGATCTGCCACAACCGGATTTGAACCTGGGACTTTCTGCACGGTAACTCACCGCTCTACCACTCCGCTCCCTAATATTAACAAAGCAATCGATAAATATATCACGTTTATATATATTTGTAATATGATATATGAAACTAATAACAGCGTCAAGGATATCGGAACCTGTAGTACACCTGTGAAACCTTTTGATTCTTATTTTTATTAAACTAAAGTTTATTTTATGTTATACGAATCGACTTTATATTTGTTATATTAAGTGGATAAGTATAAATCCATAAATATCTGTTGTTTTTTTAACATGCTGCTATAGCTAATCGGACAATGCTACAGTGGGATTACTAAATTATGCCTATCCAGGACAGAGATATTTTGACGAGGGACAGATGCAGCGCAGGCTCGGGATCGCTATTTTACGTCTCAACCGAAGGAAGGCATACCTTTTTCACACCCTTTTAAAGATCCGTTTAATCCAACGTAGTCGACATAACTCAAAGACAAATCAGCATATACTTAAATAATACATCAAGTCTTTTTTGCTTATTCATGGTCTGAATTTACGACATCATATCTAATTATGCTTTTATCAGCAAAACGTAGCCAATACAACCTATGAAGGATCTGGTTGCAGTACGAGGTAGAGAATATTTTGTTTCAAAGACATCGGTTGTGCAAGGAGGTGATTTTACCAAGATCACGCTCAACCGCTAGGTTTTCCTCTAATTAAGAGCATCTACTTTATAAAGAGTGGGTGAGCCCCGGGAAGGTCTCCAGATCCTACAGGGTCCTTCTACTGTTAATAGATTAAATAATTACTTGCCACAGCCGGGTTTCTACCAGGGATCTTCGGTACAGCAACTCAGCGCTTTACGACTGTGCCAACTCGCTCATCATCTGTTCATTATTATAATAAATTATCCTTGTATAAATAAAAAATGGGTCCGCTTCATCTGAAGCAGTCGACATATCTGGAAGACAAATCCACATTTACTTAACGTTTCATGTATTATTTAAGTAAGCATTAAGATTGATGAATTGTTTATGCTTTGCATTATTTTGGAGCGATGAATCGTCTTTATCTGATGAGCCTTTTTTCCATATTTATGTGAGTTAGACGGCACTATAGTCTGAATTTATGAGACCCTATATCGATCATCAAATTATTTATGACGCCTTTCCCAAGAAAATATAAACCGAAGCGTTATTAAATGATTTTTGAGAGACAAGAGGATTTATTTATTTTTGTTTGCAATTATCCGCAGGTAGGCGCTTCGAGTTGATTCACAACAAGTTTTAACTGTTTATCCATTTCCCTTATAATGTTTTCCAAGATTACATATTATCATGTGCTATAGTATGGAAATATGATGTAATTATGGGAAATGTGTACATTTCGGTAGCCAATTCATCAAGAAATAAAAGATTCTACTAACATTAAAGCATAGATGATATATATTTGTTGAAACGTTGATTTCTAGATGAAATGATTACCGAAGTATACAAATTTTCCATAATTTGTGAACACTATCCCATAAACATTATCTTTCCATACTATATAGTTAAAACTTAACTCGAAGCGACATCCTGCGGAATAATTACAAAAAAAGGAAGAAAGAAATCTTCTTGTCCCTCAAAAACCATTCAATAACTATTCAGTCTCTGTTTTGCTGAATAAGACCGTCATAAATAAATTGATGATCTCAGACAACAATAAGACACACACACACACACACACACAAACATGTATATATATATGTACATACATACATATAAAACCTATTACCACTAAACCACGTGAACAGGTCTGGGGTTCAGTCCAGACTATTCTGTTTCAAGGACAACGGTCGGTAGGGAGGTGATTTGTCCAATATCACGCTCATCCGCCAGATCCTCCCCCTTATTTTGGGTACCCACTTATATAGGCTGGGTAAGCCCCGGGAGGGTCCTAGATCCCCATTTGATCCAACTCCAGTCACTAACAGACTAAATAAAAGTCTTGCCAGCAGTGGGATTTGAACAAGCATTTTCGCCATGGCAGCTCAGTGCTCTACCACTGAGCCACTCCACTCCCAGATATATATATGTGATAGCTCTTTTTTTGGAGTCATCCACAATTTATTTATTTTTATTTTAGCCATTTATTAATATTGTTTGTACTTTCCATCTAGTTCAAAAAATTAAAAACCATGTTAGAAAAATTTAAAATTGAATATAAAGATTGAAATAAATTATACTTCAGCGATTAATATCAGCTTAATACATCAGCGGTTTTATAATACAAGGTTGAGAGGAATATGTGTAAAATCAGCAAAAGATAAAAACTAATAGGGAATAGTTGAGACTGCGCAGTTGTTCTTAGAGATGAAAAATGGCCTATTGAAAGTGGAGGGGTGGCGAAGGATGTGGAGAGGAAAGAGATAAGAAAGGACAACATTAAAGATAAAAGAGATAGATGCCGTCTAGCCGAGCACGGCAAAAACAACAACAAAAAAAATAACGCTTAACTCAACACATAACATGTCAGGAGAAAAACATGGGACGATTGACGATAGGCTTGTCTAGTATCTATACACTATAGGATTAGGATCCAGAATACAATAGCTAGCTAGATCCTCACAGCAAGCATACCGCAAAGCTTTTAAAATCCAAGTCATGATAATGAGAAAATAGTTCAGCAATGGTTCGGTTCTCACAGCCTTAGAGAACTGTTATCTTATATAATTTTTTCTAATAAGGGATAATGAAAGGAGCAAAAGGAGGGATGGACCAAAAATCACCAAACAAACTGTACTAAAATTATTCGATTTTTAAATGCAATTCAAAGTGATTACGATCGGGTTTGATAAGAAAAAAAAATTAACCTCATTATTTTTTTAAAAACATTAAACACATTGTACAAAAATTATTACGTTAAGTACGTACTGGCCATTATATTATTATTCTGTAAAGTTTTTCTTTCAGCTTTTTAATAATTATGTCTTAATATCCTGGTTTTAGAGCGCTAAGCCACAGCGCTGAAGGTTCCGAGTTAGAATCCCGCTGTGACAGATGAATTATTAACAGCAACGGATAGTGTAGTATCTGCAGAACCTCGAGGGGCTCACCCAGCCTTTATAATGTGAGTACTCTAAATTGGGAGAAATTTAGCAGTTGAGCGTGGTTTTGGACAAATCACTACCCTGCACAAACGTTGTCTTGAAAAAGTACGGTCTCTACCATATACTGAACCCAAGGCCCTTCATTGATTGTAGTGTTATAGATTATTATATTTTTTCTTACATAATAAGAAGACATGTTTTTTTTTTATTTAACTTTGTGACAGATCTATAATACTAAGTCTAGACAACAGCCTAGATATCGGGTTACCAAGTAAAGAAAAAAAAATCAGTCAATAGTTAAAACAGAACGAAGAGATCAGTTCGAGAGAAAAACTTGTTCCTAAGGCGAAGGGGCTTTATTATATCGGAGAGAAAGCTAACCTTGGGCGGGCGCCGAATCCTCTAGATCTTGGCCCTTCTTATCTCGGCCGCCCAATATCTTGGAGGATAACCGTCCTATATCAGATTACTAGCTGTAGTGTATCTAGGTGGATACCCGCCCTACATCGGGGTGGATGCGACGGACTTGAGAGAGTGCCGATCAGTCAACAGCTCAGAAAAAAAATGGAGTGACATGGAGTCAAGATAAGAAGCTGAGCTGGTCTATTCAGATGAGTGTAGATATGGTAAGTAAAATGTTTAAAATAAGCCAAATAAAAGATATGTAAATGTTAACGAAGTTTATAATACTCAACGAAAGTAAGCAATATCATAACTTCATAACCTTTCCAAAAAAAAAAATGATGAACCATCACAACCCATGAAAAGTCTAGCTCAGTGCAGCATAGAGACTTGCTTCTGAGACAACGGATCCAGAGGGTAGTGGTTTGTCCGAGCTCACAGAGGCATTACTAAGAAGACACGCCTTATAGACACTGGTCGAGCCCAAGACACCCCCCTTTTTTTAGCTTATTTTTTCGAAAACATTTCTTAACGATTTTGGTTAAACTCCTATTAGTTTACTCGTACTATTTTATTATAGGTACAATAATATACAATGGCCATATCTACAGCCCCGGTGACTAAGTGGTTAAGTCGAATTGTATCCTAATATAGTATCTTTAACTTAGGGAAGTATAATCTTGTTATTTTCCAAATTAATAAGTCGCTAAGTCATGCATTGGCTTGAAAAGGAGTAATTGCTTATATTATAACTGTAATTTAAGCCCAAAATTAAGAGAATTACAGGATTCCACTTCCCTGGATACAGCTGGAAAGTGCTTCGACTTTAGCACTTATTCGCAGATATATCACTCCTTTTAAACATATATATATTCACTACAGTCATCAGAAAACGCAGAGCGAATTTTACTGCACATATCTCCAGAATGAACGATAGCAGACTGACTAAAAGAATATTAAATACAGTCTCTAAATCGAATTTGGGCACTTCCTGGTATAAAGAAACCACAGAAGACTTAATAAGATTAAACATCACATAGAAGGCATTCAAGATCGTAAAACCTGTAGAGACAAAATTATGAACCAGAAACTTGAAGTTATCTCCACAGCCTACACTAAGCACGCGTAAATGGACAGATGAACAGAAGTAGGCTCAAAGTGAAAAAATGAAAAGGTTTTGGGAAGACAAAAAGAAGAAAAAAGTCACCACCAAAAGCTAGATTTTTGTTTTTTCAGCGCTCTCCTTAGAGGGGAATATACGCAAATAATAATAATATTATAATATATATATATATATATATATATATATATATATATATATATATATATATATATATATATATATATAACATAATTTTGTGAAAGATGCAAATATAAAATTCTTGGCCAAGTTGGCCTCAAAAATGCGTTTCAACCATTTTAAACAATTTAGATGGAGCTTTAAGTAAAAAAAAAAAAACTTTATGACTCCACAAGACAATAAAAATCGACGACATTAAATATCCAAGGCAAGAAAAGATGCCAAGAGGTCGTTTTTAAAGCTCACATAGTTCAAAAAAAGACGAAAATATCTGGCACTAGTGGATAAATTCTGAACAAATCATGGACTCTATAAAACAACAGAAAACAAATATATCTAATTATATTAGAGAGGAAAATAGTTGACTGGAAGATCTAATGTAGGATGGAATTAGTTGGGGGGGGGGGTGCAGTAAAATTAAAAACACTAAATAAGTAAGGAATTATTCATTGATTGTGCCGATGTTTCGACCTACTTTGTAGGTCATCTTCAGGGCAAATAGAAGAGGTGCGGCTAGGTGAACCGTGTAACTACACACAAGGTTACACGGTTCACCTAGCCCACCTCTTCTATTTGCCCAGAAGATGACCTACAAAGTAGGTCGAAACATCGGCACAATCAATGAATAAGTCCTCACTTATTTAGTGTTTTTATTTTGACTGCATCCCCCAACTATTTCCATCCTACCTAATTATATATCTATAATTCAGGCATCATCAAGACAGAAGGCTACTAATAAAAAAAATATATATATATAAAATACAACTAAAGCACGTTTTAGTCTGATATCAACAAAACACCAACATGCGACAGCATCCTACCACAACCAATATGACTAAATCCTATGCTTCTATACTTTCTAATAATTAATCCCGTCCAATCATTATCTTTAACCTCTACATGGATATACAAATCAAGAATAATGGAAGTAATAGTAGCGCTTTGCGAAATTTCCAACACTTTCTCATTTTTGTTTTGTTCTTTAACGAGAGGAAACATGACAAAGAGGGGTGACGACGGACTATAAAATACTACAATGCGACAACAAATGGCTCTTCCCAAATACAACACATAATACAAGGATCGACCGGCGGACGCCTAATACAATGACTGCCATTGAACAGAAACCGGTTCGGACAAGAGATTCATTCTCAATGCCACTGAAGGCAACTCGCTAGAGTTGTTTATTTTTAATTTCCCACTTCAGCTCCCGTCGCGATTCCTCTCTAATGCAATTATATAAATGGTATTGTAACTGTGAGCTGTTAATTTGTCTCGTGCTTTCGGTGGGAACTTAAAGTAACTGCCATAGGAGGAAGTGTGATAGATATTGTAATTTCTGCATACATTGTTATATTTTTATTTTTAGAGGGGGGGGGGTTAAACGAAAGATATTTAAAATTTACTTGTATTTCCATTAAAAATTAAATCTAATATTTTTTCCGTAATAACTCCTTTAGAGTAGGTTGCCATACATCCGATATTTTCCGGACATGTCCGGAAATATCGGTCCAAGTCCGGAATGCGGGGGAATTCTAAGCCGTCCGGATTTTCTACAAATCAAATAGATAATTAAAAAAATCAAATAGACTCAAGATTGTTATTAAAAATCGATTTTACATTATTATTAAGATCATCATTCTTATATTTTGTGCTCCGAGAAATACTTTTTAACACTTCCGAATCGTTCATAATAGTTTTATAGAACATTCCACAAGACATATTTTTTTTTTTTTAACCGATTTAAAATACTGGACTACAAATCTTCAATTTTCATTTAAAAAATGGTAAAAAAAACCATTATCCAGTCTGTATGTATTCTTAATTTATTAAAATTATTAGACATTTCGACAAATATGTCATTTTCAATCTTTCTAAAAAAATTCTTCTGCATCAATTAACAATCATATATAACATAAAAAATTTATAAGTCACAAATCTCATAAAATGCATTTTTAATGTCGACATTTTTTTTATATATATGTTTTCTTGAGGATTAGTTATCCTCCATGGTCAATTTTTAATATTAAAATTTTAATATTATACACATACTACACACTCTCACGAGAAAATACTAGAATTAGCTTCGTTTTCTCACAAAACGACATTAACATTATATTTAAAAAAATGTCCGAAATTTGTTTCAAAAAGCGGAATTTTCATTTTTTGATCTGGTAACCCTACTCTAGAGCCAACTGAAAGTGTTGTTTTTATGCTTGCTTGTTGCTTGTTCATTTAACGTCACTTTATTCTGTTATGGCTAATCGGACGATGCTACAATGGGAGCTATAAATTTTGTCTGTCCTGCTTCAATTAGGATAGAGATTTTTAACGAGTACCTTATATCGTACAGGCTTGGGACCCACGTTTAACGTCCCTTCTAAAGGACGGTGTTGTTTTTATTATGGATTTATTCATTCAGTTCAGTCTTAATTTTAGTATTAAGCTATTACACGAACATATAAACATAAATACATATATTATAAAATATTTATTTAATTTTAAACCATGCTATAACGATTATCTACGAGCCCGACGATTTTGATGCTATATAAGCGCCAATGGTGCACAACCGTTTATTAAAAAAATATATAAATGTATCAAAAACAGTATGCTTATGTTAATAAATCAAGTTAATCTACACCAATTGCTATTCTAACAACACAAACAGTACATTTTGCATTTGACAAATAGCGTTTATGTTCTCATTTTTTTTTTTTTTAAATAAGCTAACTACCGCAAGTAGTTAACTTATTTTTTATATACCTTTTTTATAATTTACAAGAAATTAACGCCATTCTTTATTTATTTATTCTTAGAATAAATATCTTATTACAATAGTAATGCTACTTAAAAGGAACGAAAATATCTACATAAAACATTGGGTTTCATGTTCAAAGAGAAATATTGTTTGGAGATTTAGATATGTAACAAATATTATTTATCTTAATAAATTAAAATTAACAGACGTTGGGAAAATATAACACATAAATGTGAAATATATAAACAATTTTTATTTATCTGTAATAATAAAAAGTGGTTTGTTACTGCCCACGTAGGAAAAAAGAGAATAACAAAACAAATGCACAACAATTACTACCTTAACTTATTCCGAAAAAGTCTATCCAACTTTATTTATTCATGAAACTAAATAATATATTTTGTTTAAATATTAATAAATAAATAAAGTAATCAGCTAGTTAATTACGAGTAAAAAAAGTATGATTGATGATTAAATAATTATCGATAATCTTCATTGCTTTTTAATGACTGTATTAGTCGGTAACATGATTACTAATTATAAAGTGAATAATTAAATATAAAGCCACTTTAAGCAATGCATAATTAAATTACAAGCTGATTAAGTATTGCATATAATTAACAACCGCGCTGATAAATAAGATAACATTGGTAACATTAGAGTTAATAAATAAAAGAGAAACTGAATTAGAAAAACAACGCGGTTGCAAAATAATAGCAAACAAATAAAAAGCTGTATTACAACACTTGGGTTCAGAATGTGGTAGAGACAGTACTTTTTTTAACCCAACGGTTGTGCAGGTAGGTGATTAACCCGAGATCACGCTCAACCGTCGGGTGGAACTGATCCTGCCATTCAGTCTGTGCTAATGATTAACGTTATATATCTTTCATAAAGTTAAATAAATTGCCTTTATAATATATATTTAAAAAATCTATGACAATATAACCCATTAAGGTTCTTGGGTTTAACACATGGTAGAGACAGTACTCTATCTAACCCAACGGCTATGCAGATGTCCTAGATAACGCTCAACCGCCAGATTTTACCCCTAATTAAGGGTACTGACTTTATATAGATGTTTAGTGAGTTCTAGTAGGTCTGACGGATCCCACAGGGTCCATCCGTGGCAGTTTAATCCTATCCTAAATAATTTATTCGGCTGTGGCAGGTAAATTAGTTAAACTAATACCAGTCACGGACGGATCCTGTGGTGTATACAGACTCTCCTTGGGCATTTTTTAAAAGCAAGCCTATAAAAAATGGATACCCTTAAATACGGGAAAACCAAGCGATTGAGGATGATCGCGGACAAAATACCTCCCTGCTAGGCCGCTGTTCTAGGAACAGTAACACGTGTAGAATCTAAAATTCTTTCTAAAAATCATAAAATGCCCAAAAAAATACAACATATAACACCCGTCACAAATCGACACTCCGTTAACTGTGATTTTACTACTCCCGTTTAAAAGCAAGCTGTTTACAAATCAGCTAAAATCTTTAAACGAAAAAAGTATTATTAATATAGTAAAACTAAATAAATAATAACTAAGTAACACATAATTAGCTGATCTGTAAATCATAATTATATTAAGATCATAAAATCTGGGGAATATAATTCAGTGAAGGGAGCGAACGTCCCTGAAATGGGCATCGATCCCTGGAGCTTGCTGTTTTTTAATTATTAGTAGATTGTATTGATAAGTTTATATTAAATTTATTAAAACATATTTGTCAATATCTGCATAACAGTTAATAATTTAATTAATAGCTGACAAATGATCAGCAAATTAGCCATCAGCATTTTAACTTGATTTCAGCGCAGAGTCAACAATTCCGCCGATATGGCAAACTAACAACATTCAGGAACAATTCAGCATAATTTAAAAAAGTAATAATTATGACTCAGATGCATTTAATAGCGGAAAACTATAATTTTTCTACTTTATCGTTTCTTCCTTTAATTTCTCGATACTCTACAATGGCTAACCTGATAACACTAAAGAGGAAGTCCTAAATTTTACCTGTCCATGTATAATCAGGATAGGGTTCTTTAACAAATCCTTGACACCAAACAGTCTCGGAACCCCTCATTTTACGTCCCTTCCGGAAGACGGCATAAGCAAGGATCTTTTTCTTCCTATTAAAAATTCCTATGACAACCACCCGTCTTATGCGTTGGGCATAGAAAGTCTTTCTGCTAACCAACTTACCCCAAATTTGTCTACTGATTTATCTATATCCGTAAAAATATAAATAAGGAGTCGATAAAAATAATAAAATTTATATAGTAAATATAATAAAAATCAGAAGTAATAGTTTATTGCTTATCCATTAAATTCGCTATAGGTTTGTATATTTATATAATCACGTCATA
The DNA here is from genome assembly GCA_964056705.1 of Troilus luridus. NCBI lineage: Eukaryota > Metazoa > Arthropoda > Insecta > Hemiptera > Pentatomidae > Troilus > Troilus luridus. The sequence continues at coordinate 29,458,330 of OZ057417.1, read as the reverse complement.
TTCAATTATAAAGTTCATTTATACAATTCGAATAGTCATAAAATGAAATACATATACAATCTAAATGTATCTTGAATGATAATAGTTGAACTTGTATATATAAGCGAAGGAAAATGCTCCGGGTGGAGGTCAATAAATTTCTCAAAATTAGGGAGAAATGTTTATTCAAAAGCCGACGTTTCGACCCACTTTGCAGATTTTCTTCAGGACTAAATATATAAAATACAGTTAATACATTAGTGAAAAAATTCCAACTAAAAACCTTAAGCCTCTAAACTAAAAAAGGAAATTGAAAATAACTGTCCAATATTTCGCCTATTCAGGCATCCTCAGGGAAGAAAGAGAATAACAGCAAAGCAAAACATGAATAATGCACACAAAAAACACATTCCACCACCTCCAAGGCTCAAATGCAACTACTGAATCATAGGGAAGGTTACTAGATTCCCACCTGGCTAAGGTTAGATAAAAACAGCTGATAAATACTCCAGAATTTGAAACATCAATATACACTCACCAAATCCCAATAAAACACAACAGGAAAACAAAATGAAATATAAAATTGGACAGGTATTTTCAATTACCTGTTTTAGTTTAGAGACTTAAGGTTTTTAGTTGGAATTTTCCCACTAATTTATTAACATTTATTTAATGTCTCTGTTGATCTTTCCCTTTTTCTATTTATAAAATACAGACAAATGAAAATTACTAAATGATAAAAAATGCTGAATTATGGTAAAAAAGTACATTGTATTTGGTAAATCTAAATGTACTTTAAATCTCATCGCTTAATCAAGTATATGAATTTATTTAAGCATGGTAAATAAAATTATGTAAAAAACAATCGTACAGAAATTAATACTTTTATTATTTAAATATAATGCTTTAAAGAACTATTTATTTTCCATATTAAGATAATAATATTGAATATGATAATTTTAAAAGCAAGTAACACATATGTCCTTACATACTAATCAAATTTGTATGATACAGGAGATCAAATCCTCATTCAACGATTCACTAATCATTCCTGTAAATTAATTTGTTTTTTCCAATAATACTTTAATTAATTAATAAAAAATTTAAAAAAGTAATAACGACTGTATTAGGCCCTTTGCAATTATTTTTTTTTAATTAAAAGAAAAAAAGATCCAGAGGAAGTGAATTATTGAATTAATCCACTCTTGTTCGATATTAACCTTTTTTTCTGCTAATAATATCTGTATTTTTACTGATTACCGTTAAGTTGTAAAGTTTGTTAATTTTTTTACCAGAGTAATTATTATATTGGGGACACCGAAATTATTTAACATTCTGATTTAAATAATAAATACAATTTATTAGAAAACTAAGTTATAATCTATGGATTAGTTTAATGATAAGGAACAAAATGGTCCGAGTATAGGTTAAAAAAAATCTTATATAAGAAGAACTGTTTATTTGGAAGCCGCGCCCTACATTCCGGCAAAAAAATAAAATAAAATCGGCCTACTAAATAATAAAACACCAACATCTGAACATAGAAAATTTGACATATTCAATTTTAAATGTGTTGAAAAATATATTGCAAAAGAATTAATCAAAATTGACATAACAAATAAGAAATAAAAATAAAGTAAAATTTCAACGTCACTTTATGCTCCTATGGCGAATCGGACTATGCTACGGTGGGAGCTCTAAATTTTGCCTACAGGTTTAATTAGGATAGGAATTTTTAACGAGTACCTGACATCGTACAGGCTCGGGACCCCCGTTTAACGTCCCTTCTGAAGGACGGCGTAACAAAGGAGTTTTAACTACCTTTAAAAAATCATAGGGCCACCTGCCGGGCTAGGAATCCGTGATCTTGGGCCTAATAGTTTGTTACGCTAACCACTAGACCACTGGTCGCCCCTACCAAGGATTTTTTAGTTACTTTGAAAAATCTTAGGGCCACCTGCTGGGCTACGAACCCGCGATCTTGGGTTTACTAGCGTTTGGCTAGGTGAAAACATATATAATTATTTAGTACCGTAAGTAATGTCATATAATAAAATGTTGGTGAATATAATAACAGATATTTAACCTTTAATTTATAATATTATATAAATTAATAATTAAAGGTGAACTTTGAAATGTAAATAATTGTCTTTCTCGGTTAGATTATTTTGAATTAACGATACAAAACTCCAAGTCTTGAAATTTCGGTTGACTATTGAGACCAAACTGTTGTCAGTCATATTTTTTCAAAATTTCTAACAATTTTCTCTTGAGACGCATTTAAGAAACTTGACAAGTATTTATTTATTTCCTTCACCCCAGTTGTCATTCATGTTTTAATAAAACTGACACGTGATAAAGCCAGTTGAATAGTGACAGATTCATAAAAAAGCGAACAATTTTATTAACTTACATAATTTAAACATTTTATGAATAAAATATACTTGGAAAAAAAGAGATCTCAACAAGAAAACCGAGGCGTTCAATAACTCCGAAATAGTCTCAATGAAACCGGGTCAAGAGAGACACTTCTACATTCAAATATAAGAATGGTAGTATTTGGAGAAATATATACTTATTATATTAATTTATTAAATATATTATAAATAAAATTATATAAAAATATATCCAACTCGTAAATTGTATTGATTTAATGATTATATATCGCTCCTTCAAAAGAACAACGACATAATTAAAAAATTAAAGAATTTTGACCTCAAATTTATAAAATAAATTTACTGAAGCATAATGAATAGATTTAATTTGGATAATTTTTATTTAAAAATATATTAATACAGAACAAAATAAAAAATATGATTGTATAAAGATTAGGTTTATGCTAGTAGAGTAATTTTTCTATTGGTTATGATTTTAAAAAACACGGTAAACCCGAAGTTTGGATGCCGATTTTCAGTGAATAGATGTTCTAATGCCCAAAGACATATCAAATATTGCTATAATTAACGCTCTATATGAATATATAATATGAATACATAAAGTATATAATATAAAACTATGTGGAAGTAATTTTTATACCCATGGGGGTATGCAACTGAACATTTTTATATATTTGGTTTTTTTTGAAAATTGAAGAAAATTTTGAGCAAAATTAGTAAAATGGTCTAATTTTTAACGACAAATTTTAAACAAGGGTTCAATTTAATAGTTAATACCTTTAATGTGGATTATTTTTATTTAAAAAAATAAAGTTTAAAGGAAGCGGCAAAATCGGCTTTTGCAGTCTGTGCCTAAAACCGCAATAGCCGATAAAACTTTCTTCCAATATTTCCAGTCAAAACTATGCTACAAGTTCAGACATTAAAATTTCCCATCTACGTTTCGGTCTGAACCTGTGAGTTCGATACGGAAGTTCAGCGATAATTGGTTATTTATTGATAGCTCTTTTATTTAAAAAAACATATTAATGATATTTAAGAGAAGTATTGAGATCTAAATTAAAAAATTGACTTCAAATTAAAGGAAGTACGAAAGAAGGCTTTGAAAAGCAAGGACTTAGTATCATCTTTAAGCAATTTTCAAGAACTTTTTTTTGGTTAATTTCTATGCATTACTTATTACAAAAAATTACCTTAGAAAATAATCAGAATTAATTTTAAAGTATTACTTATTAAAAGAAAAAAATAAGTCTTTTAAGTATAGACATAATAAAAATTGCATTACTGTTCAAAACAATCACTTCATATAAAAATATGATACTACACACTAGTAGTGGTGTATTAATCAGTAGTTAAGAATATAGTTTAAAAATAAAAACTAATAAACTACATATATTTCAACAATAAATAAGTTATGTTATAAAATATGTTTTACATATTATATTTAATGTTTGATTTAGTTGTAGCTGTCAAAGAAGTGACAAATAGACTGTCATGAACTGATATGACGGTAACTCTAAAAAATTAATGATATTAACATTATGATTTCAAATATTTTGTTTTTATTTAATTTTTTGTATTTTTGATTATTGATAATTAATAAATTTTTATAGAGCAAATTTTTTAATGGGCTTAATAAGATTTTTTATAATGTTAATAAGGTTATTTTAAGTATTTTGAAAAGAAATTTCATATTATTTATTTTTTTAATAATAGCGGTATATAATCATTACAATAAAAATGAATTCAAGAAAAATATTCACACAATAAATTAAATACGTACATACTAAATACTGTTTGTAATCATGAAAACAGAATTAATTTACGGAACAAAACAACTGACGTAAGTTTTTTTTAATGGTAGTCAAAAGGATTATGTACTTAGTTAAAGATTTTCAAATAACGTATTCAAAAATATGCATAATTTTGCCATTTATTCTACATAGTAGTGAATTGTAAAAAGGATAATAATGCGGGAAATGGTTTAGGGTGTGATATTTTTAACTTATATTTTTTTTAGACAATATTCCCTTTGTAATTCGAAGAATGGCTCAAATGCTTAACTAAACACAAACTGAAACTGAACGGTACTTATTCAAATTAACTTCGCTTCAAGAATGTTAATGCTATTATGGATAAATTTTCAAATCCTGTATAAAAAAATAGGCGTTATTTTGAAATTTATTCTATATGCTACATGGATTTGAGGTTTGGCTGCGTGAAGTTTGACAGCAGAACTTCAAATCTCTAAGTTCACACTGAAGCTGAAACTGTACGTATTCAAATTAGTTTCACTTCAAGAATGTTAATGCTACTAGGACAGATTTTCAAGTCAAGTATTAAAAAATATATATGTATTATTTTGATATTTATATCACATCATTGTACATTTTTACCAAAAGCGTTTACTACTTACGTTAAAGCGTAAGTAGTAAGTTAAATGGTAAAAGGATTATTTATTTATCATTTATATTTTTAGGCTAATATTCCTTTGGAATTTGAAACCAGGCTGTCAAAATAGTTCACACGGAGCTGAACTGTACTTATGCTAAAAAAGTAATGGAACTTAAGATAGATTTTCATAGTTTTTTCAACCAATAGAAAAATTACTCTACTAGCGTAAACCTAATCTTTATACAATCATATTTTTTATTTTGTTCTGTATTAATATTTTTTTAAATAAAAATTACCCACTTTAAATCTATTAATTATGCTTCAGTAAATTTGTTTACAATTATGTATTTGATATGCATATAGCAGTATGTAATATCGTAATATGCGTTACAATTTCATATAGCTGTAAAAAGCGCAAGAAGCAAGGGTATATTTGTCATATATATTTTATCTAACATTTTTTGAGATAATATTCCCTTTGGTATTTCAAGTTGGGCTGTCAAATCCGTATATAAGTACACACTGAACTTATTCAAATTAGTTTCGCTTCAAGAATGTAAATGCTGGAAAGGATAGACTGTCAAGTCATGCATAAAAAATGTATTATTAAATAAGTACTCATCTGGGCTGTACATCTTAACTAGGGTTGTTCCAAGAAATCAAAGTTAGTGATAATGGAACAAAATCTCTTTAGATACTCAGGCTTTAAGAGAGTGAAATAAATATTTTCTCTGTAACACGAACTCAAAATAGTTTCGATTCAAGAATGTTAATGCTGCTAAGGATATGTTTTCGTGTACTAAAAAATAAGTATTATTTTGTAATTTATTCCATATACACTTTTATCAAAAGAGCAAGTAATGAGTGAAATGGTTGGGTATAGTTAAGGATGGGATATTTTTCATATATATTTTTTTAGACAATATTACATTTGGAATTCGAAGTAAGGCTGTCAAATCCTTAAATATAAGTACACATTGAAGCTGAACGATACTTATACGAGAAAGTAAACGCTACATAAGATAGATTTTTAAGCCATGCATTCAAAAATATACATTATTTAGAAATTCCCTTCACATATTTGTAAATTTCAACCAAAAGCGCAGTTAGCAAGTTAAGTTGTTAAGGATGAGATATTTTTCATGTATATTTTTTGAGACTGAGGGATTTGAAGTTAGGTTGCGTGTTAAGTTTGAAAACCTAACTTCAAATCCCTAAATAATAACACACTGGATCTAGACTATAATTATTCTGATTACATTGCTCCAAGAAGTCAACGTTAGTGAGTGATAACGGAACAAGATGGTGTAGATACTGAGACTTCAAGAAGGAGGAATTATGATTTTCTCTGTAACACGAAGGCTTTGTTGTGGAACAGAAGAATGAGTACGAAGTTCGAGTTAAGTCCAAGAGACTAAGTTTAAATCTTTAGATGGATAAGGCTCACCTCTTCGGCGAACTCGAAGTCGCCATCGAACTTGCGCTTCCTCTTCCCCTGAGCCTGGGCGCAGAAGAAGAATACGACGATGAGACAGAAAGAGAGCTTCATGTCACCTCCAACTGAACTGGATGGACTAACCTGGACCGCAGGAGTGGGGAGAATGAGCGCAGGTATTTGCCGGCAGGGGGCACCACCGCGCAGGCGAAAATCAATCCGGCCGTGCCTCTCCCCCACCACTTTACCCCTCTCTCCCCTCCTCATGCCCCTACGACCCCCCATTACCCCCACTCTACCACCACCTTCCCCCCCTTCGCCCTCTTTCTGTCTCTATTATATCCAGACCTGGTCTTCAGCAAAAATTACTGAATTTCCACTTCAAACATCCTAGAATAATGGCATCACTCCCCCCATAAACGGTTAAGGCACTTGGTTTCTTACCGAATTTGTGGACTTTCATAAAAAAATAAAAGTTATCGAACTATGAAAAGATAGGATTAACCTCCTATGCCCAAAGTCGAGGGTTCGCACCCCAGCAGGTAGCCCTGGGACTTTAAAGTACTTTAACCATCCATCGGAAGGGAAGTAAAATGTAGGTCCGAAGCCTATACGATGCCTATAAATTATTTATATAATTATTTACTAAAATCATTATTTATAATTATACAACAAATTGTAACGTTAAACGAATAAACAACAGTTGAAAAGATAACAAGGAGGTCACCTCTGGCCAAGTGGCTCCCGGGCATGTAATGTCGGCTCTCGTTAAAGATACCGGTCCTAATTATGTCAGGATAGAAAAAAAATGATACCTCCCGCTGCAGTATCGTCCGATTATTCTATTAAAATTCGATTGGGTAGACTGATTATTGGTTCTGTTGGGAGATGAAGCAGGATAATGTTGATATAAACCGATAAAACAATTCAGGACTACAGGGGAAAAACGATTTCCCAGAAATCGAACAAAGATTTTCTGAAAAATTGCTGGATGCCGGATACGATGGTGTGGTCAAATAAGGAGGAAAACGAGTACAAATAGCTCAAAACGGCTGAAAAAGTATGCCCCTAAATAGGAAAAGCTATTTTATCCTGATGTTGAAAAGAACCAGGTAAAGGGCTTCCTCGAGTTGGCCTTCAGGCCCTTCAAAAAGATCCTCTTCGCACTCAGATTGACAGAACCAACAATCTCCACGGACTTGTACAGTTGGACTTTAATAAAAATAATGATACTGATAGATTTTGAGGTTGATTTTGCTTTCTTGAATATTTAGGGAAAGGTGAGTTACGTTTTCCCCCTGTAGTCCTTATGTATAAGTATGTAAAAAAACATGTAGTGAGTTACAATTTTGATTATCAGAGCCGAAACTAGGGGAAATAAAAAAAACAGAGCACTTGTATGGGCGCCAGAATTCACAGGAGTAAGATTTCGTTTTTAAAATACATACGTACAATGATGATACATACGAACCTTTATGTTGATGTTTATTGTTTATTATTCATTTAATGTCACTTTATGCTGTTATAGCTGATCGTACGATGCTACCAGCGGGAGTCCCAAATTTTATCTATCCTGGCATAATTATGATAGGGATCTTTAACGAATGACTGACACCGTACAGATAGAGGCCCCCATTTTACGCCCCTTCCAAAGGACGGCGTAACAAGGTTTTAAACCCCATTTAAAAAATCCATCATCCAGGGATCGAACCGCAATCTTGGGCGTAGTAGATTGTTATGCTAATTCCTACACCACAGTTCACCCCCGCAAACGAGCCTCTGATTTACACACCAAAAATCTATACTTACCAACATTCTTTATATTTAATACAATTACTACATATAGTTCAATATGTCAGATTTAAAAAAATATTTATAAGATGTAATTTTAGTTTTAAAAAGTCATTAGAATGCACAATAAATAAATCAGTAATAAAAAATATTCTACTATTTTTATATTTTCCCAAACAATGGAAATTTCGGGAAGACCTTGTTTTAGAAGAAACTGTTAAAGTTCCATTCACTTATGATATTTTTTGGACCTCTTCCCAAAAATGGAATGAAATTTTAATTTTAAATCCTTTCAAATTTGCCTTTGGTGATTAATTCAATTAAAAAAAGGCACTTAATACTAATAACAAAAAAAAACCTGAACCCTTACTACCCACAAACGATTCAGAGTTTTGTACATGGTAGGGACTGTACTGTTCCTAAGGCAACAGTTGTGCCGAGAGGTGATTTTGTCAAGATCACATTCAGCCACCAGGTTTTTCCCAAATAAAGGCTACCCACTATATAGTGGCTGGGTGAGCCCCAGGAAGGTCTGCAATGGACCTTTGGTAGTAGAAAAGTATGCTGTTATTCATATTGAAATAGAGAAATAAATAATACTTCAAAGAGTTTTTTAAACAATCCTTAGTGTAATATATTTATCACAGTATAAATGCTACTATGTCTCAAATTAATCGAAATATTTGTCCACACACACCCAGAGCTACATTTTGAAAGCTGAAGGAATTAAGTCAAGAATCAAAAATTTAGAAAAAGTTTAGAATTGCTATGGTTTGATATAACATTTAATGAATCCAATCCACCCATTACTACAAAATATAATTTTGTATGTAAATAAAAAATACATATATTTAAATATATATATATATATTACATTTGCACGTTCATAATGATTGTGATTATCCAATATTTTTATGCAAGATTTATTTTTTTAAATTATCTGAACTAACAAACTGAATATTGAATTATGAACACTGAATTTTGTAATGAAGTAAAGTAACACATCTGGTAGTCATCTAGAGACCCAAAAGGGATGACCGTAACTAGATGTTACATCAGGCACAAATACAAAAACCTAATGCAACACTTGAAAATCTAAAGGAAAAAAAATAGATCAACTAGTATTTTATTTTAGTGATTGAAGAGAGAAATAAAAATTGAATCGATATAAGTCTAAAAGCAACAATGTGTAGATATCAATAGGCAATTTAAATGGACCAAGAAATATAAAATGCAGTAATAAAAACAAATTGTATCTATTTTAGCTATCAATTACAGTCAGCTACACTGTCACAGAGAAACAAGAGGTTGAAAATAACAAGATGTGCTTTCCAACCATGCTGTACGAAAGTTAGAGATGAGCCCTACTTAACGATCATAAAAACAATAATACTCAGGAGAGTAACTTCCCAAATGAACTGTAAATGGATTGGTCTGTCATTAATACTGTTGGTCTGATGCTGTTAGGCTGGACAAGTCTACCCTCAGCTTCCATTAGCCCTGAAGATGACCCACAAAGTGGGTCGAAACGTCGGCACAAAATAAAATAGGTACCAACTTATTTAGTGTTTAATATGGCCGAACCCCCAACTACTTCCTTCCTTATTAAGATCTTCCAGTCAACTATCTCCTCGCATACATGAATCACATCAACCAAAAAAAACGGGGCCATATAGCTAGTCTAGCCTCAGCTTCCATTAGCCCTGAAGATGACCCACAAAGTGGGTCGAAACATTGGCACAAAATAAAATAAGTACCCACTTATTTAGTGTTTAATATGACTGCACCCCCAACTATTTCCTTCCTTATTCAGATCTTCCAGTCAACTATCTCCTCGAATAAATCAAGAAGAGACATTTTACTTATAAGAATCATTAAATCTTTAGCTGCATTAATACATGTACAAGTAGGTTCAATTAGCTAAATAAAAAAACTTAAAAAAAGTAATTATTCCACAGATTGTCGCGTTTAGAGTAGTCACAAGATTTAACTTTTCAATCGTTTCCCTTTGAATATTTCCCAAAAATACAAGTTATCATGAGCTTCAGTATGGAAGAGAGAATGTAATTATGGAAAATGTGTATACTATCTAGAAATGAACATTTCATCAAACATATATCATCTATACTTCTTGCTTCTTGAAATTTGTATTTCTTGAGGAAATTATTACTGAAATCTGCTCATTACCCATAATTACATTCTTACTCTTCTCTTTTCAATACTAAAGCTCAAGATAACTTCTATTTTTGGAAAAATATTAAAAATGAAACTAATAAACAGTTAAAACTTGTTTTAACTCAGCTCAAAGTGACAACCAGTGGAACAGATACCAAAAAAACCTGTACCACAATCCACGAAAGGTCTTGAGTTCAGTGGTAGAGATTGTACTTTTTCAGTTGTGATAGGAGTTGTTTGTCCTAGATCAAGCTCAACCGCCAGCAGCAAAGAAGTATGGCAGCTTCTCCATCTTTCTTGTTGATTGAAACACTGTATCTGTAATTGAAAGAGGCGTTTTAATTTTGCATTAATGAAACAATCTGTATGAAAATTAAAAATAACACTAATATTAAAAATAATACAATACTTACTACTTCAGAATATCTAAGATATGGAGCGATCACACCTCAAACAAAGAAAAATGAATCAGCTGAATTATATACTTATATATTAACACAAACAGATTATAATCAAATGATTCAGGGATGAAAGTTGGGTCCATGATAACAATAGCTCACTTAGACTTCACAGCTTTGGCAAGAGACAAGAGAAGATTACCTACACTGTAAAAGGTTATAAGAAATTCTAAATAGAGTGCTTTAAAAACTTATCAAATTTCTTTAAGACTGGATGTAAGCTGCAATTAAGATATTTTTGTAAGGGTTTGAAGATGAATCTGTCACTACTGAGAGTAACTGAGAACAAATGAGCCATAAATTCATTATGTTTGCTTTTTAATTTATTTTTAACTAGGCATTTTCTTAAAACATTGGCTATCTGTTCCACAGGTTGTCCCTTCGAGTTAAGTCACTACAAGTTTTTCAACTGTTTATTTTTTTATTTTTTGAATGAAAATAGTTGACCTTGATAAAATATGTGGAAGAAAATGGTCCGGGTAGAGGTCAATAAATTTCTCTGAATATCAAGAAATATTTATTCAGTAGCCAACGTTTCGAACTACTTTGCAGGTCTTCTACAGGGCTAAATATGCAAAACACAGACAATTGAAAATTAAAAAATTGTTAAGCAAAGAAAAAAAAGAAATAAAGAAAGAAATAGAAGCATAATAAAAGCATGGTAAATTATAGAAAATGAACATTAAAAAATATTTAAAAAATTTTTCCTAAGCATGGAAAATACATTATAAAGGTTAAAATGAATGAGTGTATAGTATTAATAACCAAGTGACAGGAAGGTAGTGAAAGACATAATAGAGATTAAAATAATAATAAAACAGAACAGGACATGTTGAAATTAAAGAATAATAAGGTATAAAAAATAAGTTAATAAAGATAAGAACTAAAATAAAATGGGTAAATATTAAAGTTTCTTTATTTATTTATTTTTTTCATTGCTTAACAATTTTTTAATTTTTAATTGTCTGTATTTTGCATATTTAGCCCTGAAGAAGACCTACAAAGTAGTTCTGAATAAATATTTCTTGATATCCAGAGAAATTTATTGACCCCTACCCGGACCATTTTCTTCCACACGTATATTTTCCAAAAATATGTAAAAGTTATCGTGAGCTTTAGTATGGAAAAGCAGCCTGCGGAATAATCACCCAATATTGTTATAACAGCATTCCATTATTACCATGAAAATAACGTAAAGCTAAAGGCATTAATATCACTTCAATACTCATAAATAATTAATAATTGTCATAGAAATACTTGTATCACCTGCCTTCAATATTATAATGAATGAATGCATAAATGTGAAATTATATAATTATAAATATGATATAATGGTGAAGATGATTTTTCCCAATAAATAAAAACAAATGTACTAGAATTAGTCAATTTGATTAAATCTATACCTAATAAACTTAAAGTTTTTTTCGCTACAAGGACTATCTTAAAAAAAAAAAAATTTTAAGTATAAAAAAAACAAGTGTAGAAACAGACAATTGAAGTCGTTCAGACATGGATAAAAAATGACAACCGTGGAAGATAATAAAAGCCTGACCATGGGCAGAAGGTCCCAAGGTCACTCAAGAATCTAGTATCAAGATCTCATCGAAAGAATAGGATCAAGAAGGGGTAAAATCGTGGCAAGGATGTATCAGGAACGGCAAGGATGGCTCTGATGGATAGAGGCTTCTCTGCATTGAATGGAAGAAGAGGAAGATTTAAAAAATATATATATTACAAATCATTATGTAACTAATTTTATTATTCAAATGGATACAATTGTTATGATTTCAATGTTATTTTTTTATTGAAAAGTAAAGTATCTAATTTAAATACTATTAACAAAAATGAATATTGAACATTTTTTTACTGTTTAAGACTGAACAGTGGATTTAAATCAGAATGAATAAAATATGTACAGAAATACATATGATCTATTTCAATAAAGATGTGTAGATAAACTTTATATATATTATATTTAAAAGCCTAGTTTGATTTCTGGAATTAATTGTTATCAACTTTCAAAACAGATATTCTAGTATATATATATATATATATATATATATATATATATATATATATATATATATATATATATATATAAATTATATATATATTGAGATCATACAATTTTGTTAATGTAAAATAAAACTCAAAATCCTTAGAACTTATACAAAGATTAAAAAGACATTGTTAATGCATAAATTGTTATTATGAATTTATGATAATACTGTACAGTCATAACTGAGTGAGTAGAGAAATGAGGCTCATCATCAATTTGTAAATACAATTAATGCATTTACAATGATGTTTTTAATCTTTGTACAATGTATAATTGAATAAATGAGTTTTAATTTTATATCCAGACTAGTATATGATCTTAATGTTCATAATTAGTTACATTTTTTAGCAGTTATCTCAAAAAAGTATTAGTTTAAATTGTCGCTTCGAGTTAAGCCACAACAAGTTTTAACATTTCGTTTGTTTCTTTTTTAATATTCTCGAAAATAAAAATAATTGTGAGTTTTAGTATGAAAAGAGTGTAATTATGAGAAATGTGAAACGTTTTATTTTTTTGTGAAATGATTACCCAAATATACATATTTCCCATAATTACATTATTTTTTCCAAACTAAAGCTCAAGATTATTTTTATTTTTAGAGAATATTAAAAAGGAAATGAATGAACAGTAAAACAAGTTGTGTTGTAAAACTCAACTTAAATGGGGTAACCTGTAGAACTGATTCTCTCAAAAAGATTGAAGTTATATTTAATTTTAATATATATATAATACTATATAAGTAATATAATATAGTATATAGTAGTAGGCAGTCCATAGATGGCCAAAATCACCAAACAAATCTATAAATATATGAAAGGTTTTGGTTTGAACCTTATATGTATATTTCTATTTTAGTAATTGATTGACTGATTGGCTATCAGATACCCATCTCGTAAATTAATTATTTAGAATATGTTTGTTGATTGTGAATTTATAGGTTGTCAAAGCGGCTCCTCAACAACGATCAGCCCCCCCCCTTTTAGGCAGGGCCAGATCCCTTATGCACAGGATGAGCGGGGCACACAAGCGCGACATGAACTACGCGCCATGTCGAGCTCGTACGCAATCGTGCCCCGCACATCCTGCACATAAGGTAAGGGCCTGCCTAAAAAGGAGAAACTTTGTTCAACATCCAAAAAATTGCAGGAGCATCAGACCCACCTCGAAAATTAGGCCTCTAAATTCCCTATTTAAACGTTTCTAGCATAAAAACGTTTGCGAGAGTTAAATTAACATCTTATATCTATGTTGCTAAGCAGAATAATGTAAATGATCAGACAAATTTATCTTAAACAAAATTGATTATATTTAATTAATTTCATTTTTTTAAATATTACGCACATTAAAACTATTTATCCTCTTAAAGATGTCTATTTTATTAATATTTTTTATTAATTTATTATATCAATATAATATAAATATTATATTATATAAACATAAATTAATTAATATATCGATAATATAATATATGAAATATCAGTATGATCTTTTGATATTTCGAGAATATTGTAATATATAGATTACAATGTATATAAAAAAAAAAAATAATAAATAATAATAGACTGATTGGTTAAAAATGCTGTTGAAACCTAAAGCTTTCATTTTTCAAATTAGAATTCATTAAATTAAGTATATGTTAGTAAAGTAGTAAGTATTATATTTTCCATATTATTAAGATGAAATAAGTCCGCCATCTTAACATCTTAACTATGTATCCTCATTTTATATTTTTATGAATCATTAAAATTATTAAATATTTGCTTTCTACATAATGAATGAAGTAATACCAATTACAAATAGGAAAAATAAGCATGAATATATGTTAACAAGCAATAGTTTTTAATACTTACAAATTCTTTTTAACTCAAGAATAAATATACCACTAAGATTTCTACACTATTTTAAGCTCAGAACTAAAAATGAAGCAGTGTTGTAAATAAGTTGCAAAGTAAAAAAAAAAAGTTAAAACTTTCTTAATTAAATCTTCATTTTATTAAATGACAATTATATTTTAATTTTTGTTATTAAATATAATAACAAGAATCAAAATAAGATTTGATCAAATAAGAATAAAAAAGTAGGATTTAAAATAATTTGTTACTAAAGTTTTCTGCAGTATCAATTTTGCTTCTAAAAAAAGGAGGGAATGCAGTATAGTAAAGAAGTTAGTCAGAAACACTTTCACACATTTATTTATAAAAATAGGAATTACTATTATTATTTCCAAAAACAGTAAGTATACAGTACATGTTCTGGATGAACAAATAAGTTTATTTTAATATTCAGAAACATTATGATATAACCTTAATTTACAATTTAATCTTTCTTTTTCTTATTGAAGATAGCCTAAACTTCATATCAAACCTAATATAAAAATAAAAGAAAAAATATATATGTACCTCTAGAGAAAACATTTAATGACATATGTTCATTTTTAGGGATATTGGTCAGTAAGGAGACAAGCAAAACTGAAAGCTCTTGCAGATGAATGACTTCAGTATAATTAAAAAAAGTTATTGAATATTTGCCATCAAGTAATTATCAAATTTGTTTGGACTTCTATTAATTTACAACAAAAATACGAGGTTAGTAAAAGAACTGTGTGTTAAATCCATTAATCAATGTTTGAGGAATTTTAAAATTAATAATAAAAAACAAAGTATTATTGTATTTTACTTTATTATGTTATTCACACTCTTGGCAGTGAAGGATATTCAATTTTATTACATATAACAGGAAAAGAATATTTTTTTCATTATCTTCAGTCTTCAAAGGGCATTTCCACAGATGAGTTGCTGCCTTCTCTTGGATCTCCAATTGTAGTGATCTAAGGTCACTGTAAAAGCTTCTTTTTTTTTTAATTTTTACATGTTAGACATATTTTTTTTTTTTTTTTTGTTTATTTTCAAAATATAACCTATCTGGATAGCGACTGAACTATTTAATTTTGTTCAAATCATAGTTAACTACCTAATAAGTCTACCATCTCTAATCTTTTAAGAATAAATGATTTTTTAAATCGAGCGGTCCTAAAGTCCATGTTATGTACTGTTATGAAGCATTTTTGACTTTTATACAAATCTAAACTTTGGTCCCTTATTGTGATGGTACTTTCATTAGTTTTTAGTGTTGATTTTGGGGGAAGAAATTTGATTTTTATGTTTTTGTTTTGTTCTATTACGTTTTGTGTTTGTAAAGGCTTTATATAGACAGCAAAACAAAAACGAATCTCAAAGCTTTTATATACTCTTAACTTCAATAGAGTTCATTATAATGCTTAATTCATAGATATTAAAGTGTCTTTAGCAAAAAAAAACCTTGACAATACAATTTTAATATCAGTATATCAGTATATACACTTCAACACTGGAAAGCAGTTGAAAAAAATTGAAATTTAGTAGCCTTATTTATTCAGAAATAAATTGAAAAACATTTATTCTTAAAAACATTAAATATACCATTAAAGTATTTGAAGGTAATAATAGAAGTAAGAATACAAATTTATATATAATAAATTAATCTCCTAAATACTCAATTAAATGAAAAATATTGGATCTATTTGGGCTCAGCATACTGAAATAATGTGCTATGGGCCAGAAAATACAGTGGATCAAAAAAGTATTGGCACACCCTAATTTTCCTGAATTATGTAAAGAAAAAGCCTGATATAACTGCGACAACAATTTTATTAAATGTATACATAGAAAGTAAAAGTAAATTAACAGAAACAAGTCTTAAAACAAAACATTTATTTAATTAACATGGAAAACAACAAAAATAAGTCAAAAAAGTATTGGCACGCCCTTCTTCTTTTGCGCTATGCAAAAATCTTAATATTTTATTATTATCCCTTTTACTTCTATAACAGCCTGGAGTCTTGATGGCATTGATGAGACTAGATTTTGGGTGATTTCTGGTCTTATCTTAACCCACTCCTCAGCTAAAACTCATCTGAGGTAATTTTTTGATGAAATTTTATTCTTTCCCACTTTCAAGTCGAGTAAATACCACAAATGTTAGATTGATTTATATCTGGGGACTGCGGTGGTGTTTTAAGCTGTTTTCTAACATTGTACAGCATCCATTCTTTTGTTTTATTGGCGGTATGTTTAGGGTCTTTACCTTGCTGGAACATGAATGTATCCCGAACTCCCAATTTTTCAGCACTGCTCTTCATGTTATGCCCCAAAATGTCGACATACTTTTCAGCATTTATAATCCCCTCAATGAAACTCAAATTTCCAACCCCATTCGAAGACATACAGCGTAGACTAGGACACTTCCACCACCGTTTTTCACTGTCGGTCTGGCATTTTGCAGCTGAAACTTGGTGTTTGGTTTCCTCCACATTTATTTGCGACCATCAGATCCGAAAATACTAAATTTACTCCCATCAGAGAAAATTACTGTTTTCCAAAATTCAATTGACTTATTTATATCCATTATGGCAAACTCAAGTCTTTTAATGCGATTTACCTCACTGATAAATGGCTTTTTTCTTTGAACACTCCCATAATAATTAAAACTGTGTATTACATTTCTTACCGTCTGGAGGAGGAATTTTGTGTTGGAAGTTGTTGCCATCTCTGTTGCTATGGAGGAGGCCGAGGATGTTGGATTATGTTTAACGATTCTCTTAATTTGCCGCTTTTCTCTTGCAGAAAACTTTTGAGGTCGCTCAGAACGCACTTTATTTAAAACTGAACCTGTGCTAAAACTCATCCCTACATTTTCGCCAATTTGACAGTAACTTAGTCCGCGAGAATGTAATTTCACTACCTGATTTATGGTTTGCACACTGTGCTCTTTGGTTTTTGTCATTTTCAATGCACCAATTCGGGTGAGAAATAAATCTAGACTGAGGAATTATTGGTTTGTAAATAACAGGGACTTAATGCAAGAATATTTAAGGGCTCTAAGGAGATGCTTTTCTATAAATGTTAACAATGGACAACTGGGCCAATACTTTTTTGAGCGTCGATTTTCCTACTTTTTTTTCTTAATAATTGTAATATCAATAGTTAAGCTTGTAATTGCCTTCAAAAAGACTGATTTGGGTTCTATTTTTACTATAAAATTTCAACTTGAAAATAATTTACAATATCACCGAAAAAGTGAAAAAATTAGGGTGTGCCAATACTTTTTTGACCCATTATAGATTCATTCTCTGGATAAATTAGATAGTAGTATTGAAACCTTCCAGTTTGTAACCTTCCCTTCTAGTCCTTTTTGGAAGAACAGGAGAGTGTTAGAGCCAATAATAATGATGAAAATTTTGTGTTTTTATTAGTTACCACTATCTAACATCCAAATTTCAACATTTGCAATAAACTAAATTACATATTTACATATTATATTTCATAGGATGAGGAATCCCAACAAGAAAGCCTTAAGTATCCAATATACTGGTTCTTTTCTTCCAATATAGTGGAAAGTTATGGCTTTTGGAAGTAATTGTTTGCTGGTTGTTGCTTTGAGTTGAGTCACAACAATTTTTAACTTATCATTCGTTTCCCTTTTAATATTTTCCAAAAATACAAGTTATCATGAGCTTTAGTATGGAAAAGAGAATGTAATTATGGGAAATGATTAGATTTTGGTATTCATTTCATAAATAAATATCAAATAAATCAGAAATAAAAGTTTCAACTAACATTTCAAAGTGATATTTGTTTGTTGAAACATTCATTTCTAGATGAAATAATTACTAATGTATACATCTTTCCCATAATTACATTCTCTTTTCCATTCTAAAGCTCATGATAGCTTGTATTTTTGGAAAATAGTAAAAGGAACACGAATGAAAAGTTAAAACTTGCAAACTCAACTCGAAGGAACAACCTGCAGAAAAATTAACTAATTTATATCTCTTTTTGAGTTTTTGCTCACTTTTATTGATTACATATTTTCATTACTTAGATTAACTTATGTAAACAAGAAGATTGATACAGAAATCACCTAAGTCTGTGCAATTATAATTAAGGATACCCTTACTAGGTAATGCAATAAGTATTAAAATTAAAAAAGTTAAAATAATCTAAATTAAGTACTTATGTAAATACCACATTATTTTTATTAGAGAGCCCCTAGGCTAGATATATGTTCTATTATTACTGTTACTATATTAAACATTTTATATGCTCAAGGGACCTGGTTGATTTATTCTTCTCTGTTCTATTATAACAACACTTTTTGGGAATCCATCACTTACTCGTCTAACTCAATGGTATAACGCCTAGTGCATTGATGAGATTTTTAGTCTTTTTTAATGGCTCTTCAATTTATTTTCATCAAAGTATGACCGCACATCTGAAAATTAAAAGTTAGTTGTTCATTTTTAAAATATATTCTGATTTGTTTTGTTATTCTATTTCTATGATTTTATTCAGGAGACAATGCATGAAGTTTGGTTGTGCTTAAATTTAAAAAAAATTGTTTTCCATTATTCTTTATTCAATCACGAGTATTTTTTCTAATAATACAAATAAAACTTAATGAGTTGATAATTTTGTGGAAGTTTTAAGTATAAGAATTGTTTTAATGAAATTGTTTTGTTTTTTTCATTATCCTGCACATTTTACTATATTTGGCTTATCATGTTAGGATTCAGGTTTGAAGTAGATCTTATGCATCCGCCTATTTTAACAATCAATTACCAATCTAATTTTTAGTCTTGGTAAAGTAAATGGAAGCACGCTTAAGGAAAACGATTTGTTCGACAAGTTAGGCAGAGCAGGACTGCCATCCGAGGGAATAACAGTGGCATCATAGAACATTATTGTTAAATACCTGTATTCAACTATCATATAATAAAATATATAAATATTTACATATGAGGTTAATTTGATTGATTTTGGCAAACTAACATTTGCGAAATAAAATTTTGTTTAAAGAAAGAATCATTTGTTCTTAGTCTTAAATTTGTAGTGCCACTTTTAAATTTAGCTCTTGAAAACATGATCATGAAATTTGACCTATATTAATGGCCCAAATGTGCGTGTAACAATTTGAAAATTATAAATTTTGCTTTTCTGAATTTAAATAAAATATTTTTTGGAAACTTGTCAAGGTAAGTTTGCTGAAGTCAAGCAGCTTGTAATATTAAAGCTCCTTTATTTCTGAATAATTTGACAATCGTTTTGAGCTTTCTAGAGGAAGCTCAAAGTTTCATAATGTATTTTAAAAGCTAATGATTTTTTGATTTTTTAAAAATTTATAACTATAAAACTATAAATTGAATTTTTTAATAGCTTTAACATTTAAAATAATTACTAAGTTGCATTCATTTAGAGTCTAAGATAATAATTTTTTTGATGATTTGAGTGGAATGATCTACATAAATAATAACTGATAATCAGATATCTTATATTATTATTCAATATATTCTGTTTTGTTTTTTTCTGTTTTCCCAATGTAAGCCTACCATCAAGTCAGTTATTTCTTCCATAGGTCCCCCTATCCCTCTATCTTTCCAGTCTTTACTTCGGCAACCCCTTGCTGTCATTTCTTCTTCCAATTCTTTACACCATGTCCTTGCTTGATGGCATCTTTTTCTTCTTTTTTCAGGAGACCAATCCCATACTTTTTCAAGCATCAAAGTCAACAGAAGTCATATGCCAGACGTGCCCTTACCATATCAATTTCTTTCCCTGGCAGTTTCTCCTAGATCCATTTCTTTCCCTATTACCTCATTTCTGATTCTATCTGCCTTAGTTTTTTTTTTAGCATCTCTAATAATAAACTAATTTTAGGGACAATTTTTGCAGATTTTGCTGCATATGTGAGAATACTCTCAATAACAGAATAAAATATTTTTTCTTTTTATTCCTTTTATAAAGGCTATTGTGCCATATTATTGAATGAGTTGTTTTCTTAACGTTTCTTTTTTTCTTCTTACTTCCAGTTCACAGCCCCCGTCTAATTCAATATAATGATATGAAAAAGTTGAATAATAGAAAATAATGTAATTCACAAAGCTTTAATAAAAAAATAAAAACTTTAATTTTCTTGTTGAAGACAGATCATTACCTTTTATTTTGCTGAATATGTAATATCCAACAAATAGATTAACATAAGCAAACATCACAGCCAATGCTAAAACTGAATGGGCCTGTGAAGGGGTCAAGGTATCTAAAACAGGATATATCCATCCATCTTTGTTGTAATTCGCAAAAGTAAATCTGAAATTAGACAATTTTATTTTGACCTATTATTGTAATATATGGTTATGTGATTGTTATTAATTGAATAAAAATAATATTTTTTTAATAATAAAAAAGTACTTACACTGAAGCGTATATTAAAAGTGATATTGTCAGTAATTTAAGCGATTCCCGCTTTGGTGGTTCCTCTTTAATGTCGAAGAACATATAAAGTATTGATACTGGAACTGGATGAGTATGCACAATATTGTTCAAGAATGGTGGGAAATAGTTATCCAATATTTCAGGGTAAAGGTGTTCTCTATCAAAGTAATAAAATATCCAGAACAACATTACAACAACCTAGGCAAAATAAATAATTGAAAAAAAATTAGTAATTAAAACTCCGTTTTTTGATATAATGTCATATTCCTAATACAGTCAGCACTGGGAGTATCCATGGCAACCAGCCCTGGCCAGAAGATTGCAGCAGTTGTTAGGCTCATACTCTAACTTAACCTTACTTAATGTTTATTTTCAATTATAAGTGTTATTGATTCAATATAATGTTCAATCATATAAAGTGCTCTTTTATTTCATAATATATAATATATTATAACTCCAAATTAACGGCCTTAACATTACTGTAAGAGCAAACACATTATATTATGAGATTCAGTAGCCGATAAACTACTAATATGAATTAGTAATCACAATTAAATTTTTTATGGATTTATTTTTCATTTGATAAGGATAAAAATACATTCAAAAGCATGTATTTTAGCAACTTAACTGCATCCTGACTTTTTTGGGAATGATCCCTTGTGCCACTTGTGTTTTCTGTTATTTTTTTCATTTTTTATTGTTACTTCGGCTTTGAGTTTAAGAAAAAAATACATTTAAAGAAATTTTGTACCTCTTTTTTTCTCACTTATATGCAAAGGCTATGAACTGTAATGCTTTTTGGAAATTTTAAGTTTTATAAAATAAGTAATTATACAAAAATCAAAGTTTATTGAAGTCATGTTTACTCATGTTCCTAGTCTTAAATTTGTTGTGCCACTTTTAAATTTGGCTCTTCAAAACATGATTATATAATTAGACCTATACTAATGGCTGAAATGTGCGTGTAACAATTTTAAAAAATTAAAAATTTTGTTTTTCCAAATTGAAATACAAAATTTTTTTTAAGCTTGTTAGTGTAAGTTTGCTGAAGTTATGAATAGTTTGACAATTTTTATGAGCTTTCTGGAGAAGGTTCATAGGTTCAAAATGTGTTTTAATAAATAATTTATTTTAGGATTTATAAAAATGTATAAATTGAAAAAATTTGAAGTTTTGAATAGATTTCACATTTAAAATAATTAACGAGTCGCATTAACTTAGTCTAAGATAGTTAGTTTTTTTTTGCATGGTTTGAGTTGGGGTGATATACATAAATAATTACTGATAAAAAGATATCTTATTCAATATATTCTGCTGTTTTTTTCTATTTCCGGCTTTTAAAAAATACATTTCAAGAAAATTTAAATCTCTTTTTTTCTCTCTTATATGCAAAGGCTATTAACTATATTGCTTTTTAAAAATTTAAGTTTTATAAATAAAGTAATCATACAAAAATCAATATTTTATTGATGTCATCTTCGACATAAAAGTTTAGTATATTTTTTTTAATTTAACCATGTTTTGACTAAAAGTTTAATAAATACTACATGCAATTTAATAATTAGAAATAGTCCAACACAATACCCCAATATCTTTAGTTTTCAATATTACCTCTTTAGATACAGTAACCATAACAGCAAATCTGAAGAACTTAAATAGTAAGCAGATCGTTTTATAAGTTTTACAAATGCTTTTTGTAGAAAGGATTTATTTATTATTTTTTTAAATATGAAATTTTTTTCAAGATAGTTTATTCATTTCGGTTTAATTTATTTTATTACATTTATTGTCTGTTGATAAATGTAAAGCTCTACACTGAGTAAAATTTTTGTTAGCAGTTTTTGAAAGTATTACTTATTGTTTATGTTTTAATTAAATAAATTTATTATATTAATGATTAACAATCAAAAGGTCCAATTAAATTTTAACGTGACATTGATAATAACATTCCAGAGGAGGGTTCTTTATACACTACAAATTTAAAAATAGATTAAAATTTATTGTTATTTTTACAAATTACAGTATCCTATACTATGGAGCGACCGGCATAATAACCTACTAAGCCCAAGATTGTGGGTTAGTAGCCCAGCAGGTGAAACCTAGGGTTTTATAAAGGGAGTAAAATATCCTTGGTTATGCCGTCCTTAGGAAGGGACGTTAAAAGGGGGTCCCGAGCCTGTACAATGTCTGGTACTCGTTAAAAATCCCTATCCTAATTAAACCTGATTAGACAAAATTTAGATCTTTTGCTAAAGTCAAGTAGCATATAACATCATTGTCTCTTAAGTTATGAAAGAAATTACAATATTTTTAAATATTTTTATTTTGAAGAGAAAAGATATGCCCCCGCCCGGGATTCGAACCCAGGTCCTCTGTCTTACTCGGCTGGAGCGTTGAGGATCCCCAAAGCTCTACTGCGTAAGTCCAAATAGGTCGTACGATGGTCATGTAGATGAGTCTTTTGTAATTAATTGGGAGCTTAGAGCGTTTGTCTAGTAAGTGTTGAAGTAGCCTGAAACGTCGAGCGGTTTCTTGTCTTTTCAGTCTTGTATGAGGATTCCAGGGTAATCGTTTGTCGAGATGCAACCCTAAGTATCGGATCTGTTCTACAGGCACAAGTGGGATATTATTAAAGGATACTGAAGGGCAGGAAGTCATTGGTTTACGACGTAAGGTAAAAGTGATTTGGTGGGATTTTTGAGGATTTATTTTAATTCTCCAGTTCTGGCACCATTCTTCAAGATCAGTGATATGGGATTGGAGGCTTTGGGATACAATGACTGGATCGGTATTGACTGATAATACACATGTATCATCAGCATATGTGGTAAGGATAGTATTAGGATGAGTTGGGATGTCAGCTGTATAAACTGTATTAAGGATTGGGCCAAGGATACTACCTTGAGGATAAAGATATTTAAAATTAAAACAATTAACTAATAAATTATAAAAAAATTATAAATAGTAATATGACATATGTTAACAAGTTCCTAAAATTTAAGTAATGTTCAAAGAACATTCGCTCTCGTGTTTACATCCCAAAACTTGCGAGAACACGGGGACATGGTTACAGATAAGAGAAAAGATTTGTCCCCGGCTGATTCAACTCTGGTAGCTTAGTTGTTAGAGTCCTGTCACGGTAAGACAGAGGACCCGGGTTTGAATCCCGGCTGGGGGCATATCTTTTCTCTTCAAAATAAAAATATTTAAAATTAAGACAACGTTTTTAGCTTTCTAGAGAAAAATATGTTTGTATTTATAAAATTTTGAAAGCTTCAAAATTTGTTTTGAAAAACATGAATTTTTAAATTTATAGAAATATATAAATCAAAAACAGGTGAAAAGAAAAATTGAAATTTCGAATTTCTTAAGAAATTTGTGCATATAACATAAATAACCAAATTTCACTCAATCAGAGCCAAAAATTATATTTTTATTGATTATTTGAAGTGCAAGGATATAAATAAATTATAACTGATGAAGTATCTTAATAATAAAAAGTATCTTATTCAATATAATGATGTGAAATAATGAAACAATTTAAAATAATGTAATTAAAAAAAAAATTTTTTTACTAAGAAAAAATTCCTTACCATTGAGAGTGGGAAAACAATTGAGAAGAGAGTCTTACGAACAAAGTTCCTCATAAGTGGTCTTAATGACGAATATAATTCAGATTTTTTATTTAGTAAACAATAGATTTTAATGAAATCCATCACTGAATAGCTACAAAAACATAATATCTCAACAACCTGAAATAAATATATAATATTTTTAAATAGCAGATTGTCTATGCTTCATATATTTCCAGGCTTCTCCAATGAATGTATACTTACCATTACCCAGATACTGAAAAAATACTTTGAGCTTGCCCATCCATTTATGATAAATTTATTTTGGAGAGTTAGAAAGTCTGATACCATCAAGGTATATATCAAATGTGAAATGAGTCCTAAATAGGCACATGTCACAGTTGTATGTAAAATCAATCTTCCTATTTCCCAATAATATATTCTTAATGATCCTATAAAAAAAAAAAAATAATCATTACTGGTGTTTTTTCATTATTTATTAGCAAATACACTTTAAAATACTTATCACATTATTACATATTTCTATTCCCTCAAATTAGTGGAATTTATAAACATATAAATTTTAATAACTTAGAGTCTTGATATAGCTATTTTTGGTAATTTTTGGGAAGTTTTTCATTAATTCCCCTTTTAATATTTTCCAAAAATACAAGTTATCATGAGCTTTAGTATTGAAAAGAGAATGCAATCATGGGAAATGTGTGTACATTGGTAATCATTTCATCCAGCAATGGACATTTCAACGAACTTATATCATCTATATTTTGAAATGTTAGTTAAAAATTTTTCTTGATTAAATGATACCCAAAATCTACTCTACTATACTATCTACTATACTTATAGTATATATCTAATATACTATCTACTATAATTACATTATCTTTTCCATACTAAAGCTCACGATAACATGTATTTTTGGAAAATATTAAAAATTAAACGAATGTAATGTTAAAACTTGTGACTAAACGGAACCAACAACCTCCGGAACAGATAGCTTATGTTTTTAATATGGTTATAGTTTTTGATTTCGCCAATGTATTTGGAAAATTAAAAGTTCATCTGCCCTCAGATAATCAATGTTTTAAAATTTATGCATATGTTTATCATTTCTTTGATAGAATGATAATCGATCCCTGAATATGTAGTATCCTTTTACATTTTAATTTATTAAAAGGAATCCTGATTCAATTGATATTCAGCAGTGACTTTTTAACATAAATTTGTAAACAAAGATGAAGATTGAGTGGAAACCTGTGCTGTATAAACTTATTAATATTTTTAGTGTCGGTAATCAAATAAAATTGTCTTTTAAAGTGACTAATGGAAAGTTTGTATATAATACACTTCTTTAAACAAAGATTGTTCAAATATAATAAGAAGTATTCGATAGAATGGATAGAATTTTTTTTATAATTTAGATTTTTGGATGTGTTAATGTCCGAAAGTTCATGAATGGCTTTGATTAATGATTTCAAATTTTATAAAAAGTGCATTTAATAACTTTTACTTTCTCAATCTAATTTGTTGGTGATATTAAATACTTTTTTATTATTTGATATCAATTTAAATTATTTAATTGACTTTATAAAAGTAATGACAATGCAGGCTTTAGACTTACTTGAAATTGTTCGGATCAGCGTCATCTTCTATTGAACTTTTCAGCAACACTGAAACTGCTTTACTTAAACAGTGCTTTCCTTCCCCACCAGTTTTTAAAATTATTAATGTTTTTTTTTACCTTTATGTTACGGTTGAATAATTATTTGCTGTATAAATTAACTAATGGTTTTCCATAGATAGTATATAATGTAAAACAAGATTAAGTAATACTTATATAATTAAAGTATTAAATCTAAGTAATTTGTAGTATTTTGGGATTTACTGAGATTTTTTTTATTATCTCATTACTTATTAAAATGGATGAGTAACTTCATTTAGGATATTTAAAAAAAAATTAAAATCTTCTTAAAATTCTTTCATGACATAGGATTTTTTTTTTTTTGTAGAACATTGAAAAAGAAAATAGTACATTAAAACCTTCAAAACCTTTGTATTAAACTAGATATTGAAATAAACAAGTTTCTTACAAACAATTTGGTGTTAAATTAATTTAAAGTGTTAATCAAGCAAACAATTTATTAAATTAGCTTAGTTTTGTTCAATAAATATAAAAATAAAATCCAACCATTATCTAACAATAATTTCTATTTCAAAATAAATTTCATTATCTCATAACCTTAACTCATTATATTGATTGGAATAATGTCAAATCCATCTCAGGAAGAGAAGAAAAATATTTTTGACTAGGTCAACAAGACTAATTTGCTTTGAATTAACTAACTTAAAATATAAAAACATCAAATGAAATATTTAAGATGAGATTAGTAATAAATATAAAAAGAATTATATAGATAGAAGTTATAAAAACAGAGAGACTATATAATTAATTATTTTTGTTTTGAAGAGAAGAGATTTGTCCTGGATGGGATTCGAACCCAGGTCATCTGCATTTTCGTTGCAGTGCTATTCAAAACAAAAATATTTAAAAATAATCACCATCAAAATAAGAATTAATAAAAATAAATTATAAAATAATGAATTATCTTTGATGATAGCGTAACAATAAGTCTAAATGAAGAATTTATGAATAAATTAAGAAAAAATGTTTTTCTAATAGCTGTATGAAGAAGCTCTTTCAGAAAAGTTGTTTTTTTTTACAACAAAAATTTATTGGCATATCCTGGTAGCCCCTCCACCTTTCACATTAGTTTAAAAAAAATTGAATGTCTTATCTTCTCATCACAGCTTATGAAAATAAATTTGTTTGAGCTCAATTTATAATATATAATAAGCATATACATGCTCATATATATTAAAATTAGTCGAGTAATTGTGCTTTTGAATAGAAGAATAAATTAAAATGCTTAAAATTAAAGTAAAAAAATTACAATTTTTTTACATCTCAATAATAGTTCTGTAGTGTTTTTAATGTTATAAACTTAAATCCGATAACGAATATAAATAATGTAGCCAGATGTTTTTCAATCTGTGTGTTTGTGGGAAGGGGGGATGAAAATCTCATTTATTCAGTGATAATTTTGTATTCATTTCTAAAATTAAAAAAATATAATGAATGAAAGATGGTTGACAATCCAGGGTCATTTAATTCACAATTACCCACAGGGAAACATTATGTAAATTTATGAAAATGAAAAAATAATTATGCCTACAAGGCTTCAGTTACTCCTATAAGATTTCTATCCTGATTATACCTGGATAGGCAAAATTTACGCTTCCGCTGTAGCATCGTCCTATTAGCCATAGTAGAATATAGTGACACTAAACAAACAAAGAAAAGTGGACTTGGAAGAATATTTAAATTGGGTTGCAACATGACTGATGACCTACGTCTTTCTTTTTAGGATAATGTAAATTCACTTAAAAAAAAAAAAGAAGAACGAAAATGCTATACTACCACCATGTTTGTATAAAAAAAAATGTTAACTTCATCATAAATGCACGTAAGGAAATGAACCAGTAATTCCGGCATGGCAACTCAGTGCTCTGCCACTGAGCCACTCCTCTCCCAATGTTTAATAAATACTTTCCTAAGTTCCCACGGCCAATATTTTTAATCAATGTTCTTAGCCTAAGGTAAGAAATTTGACGAAACAGTCGAAGCCATAAGAACTACGTTTATGAACATACGTTTTATTATTTAAACAAGCTTACTTGCACTGAAATCCATAAATACTCGTTATGATCCTTGCCACTTTAGCACAATGATCACATCACGAATGTCCAAAAAACTTTACTTTACGATAAATCGCTTTTTTAGTAATATACTTTATTACCAATCTACCTCACGTACGCTCTATCTTAATTGACGAAAGAGGAGAGCAGACGATAGCGTAATTGACTAGAACATCATTTTTTGCTTTTCGACTGGAAATATGGTATATATTATACTGAATCATTGAATACATATTTATATTCCAAGCGTTCGGGATCAAAAGCGGATAACACCAAAATTTCAAAAATTTACTTTTTCACAATTTTCGGAAGTCTAGTCAAGAAATGTTGTCTAAGGTTACACCTACATTGGATCCGATTCGGTGCGACGTGATTCTATCACATACGATAATGGGGTGTATACATTATACATATTTTACTATACATTATAGGAAAATATAAATGTATTAAAAATAATTAATAAATAATCTTAATTTTATAAATTTAAAGAACCAAATGTTATAAATCTCGATATATTTCAGTCATTTGGTTTGCTAGCGACGTCTCATCGTATCACACCGGATCCAATGTAGGTGTAGCCTAACAGAACACTTTGCCATCTTATTTCTCAAGGTTTTAGTCCGGTTTCGGGAGCACAAAATTGCTTGACTCAACTAGCGAAAAATGTAAAAAAAAATAAACAGTTTTTGAAATTTCGGTGTTATCCGCTTTTGATCCTGAACATTTGTTGAAATAATGAAATTTTTATTGATTTTGAAAAGAAAAAAGTTGTTTGTTTATTTAACGTCACTTTATGCTGCTATGACTAATCGGACGATGCTACAGTGGGAGGTCTAAATGTTGCCTATCGAGTTTTAATTAGAATATACATATACATATATATACAGGCATTACATAATTTATTTTATACATTGTTTATATATATTTTTTGTTTTATGCTAAGAGCTATATGTTTTTATAGCAATTTAGCAATAAAATCATTGGAACATATTATTTATTAAATAAAAAGTAAGAAATAGTTCTGGTACTAAGATTATTTATAGGCCAGCGGACAGGTACAAAAAAAAGGCTTTTGGTCGCAAAAAATTGAAGAAAGCTGCATATTTGATATGTTGTAAGGGCATGTCTGAGTAGCGTAAATCCAAGTTTGCAACCGAAAAAACGGATGGGAAAACTTTTGGTGGCAAAAAACCTCGAAATTTTCGGAGTTAATATAGTTGTTGGCCTTAGTCTGCTAACCGGTGCGTTTTTGATTAAAAAACAAAACAAAAACCTGAATGTAGAATTAATTTGCTACGACTTGAACTCAACCGCAGCTCTGTAGCTCTAATAGATTCTCAGTTACGCTTTTCAATTTTCAAAGGGGCGTAACTCAGAATCTATTACATATATAGGCCTCGGCCTGTGCTTAAATTAAAGCTGATTAAATTCACTATAACTTTATTATAATTGACTTTCATCGTAAGATCAATCCTTCGGTTGGTGTTCTTCATGAAAAGTCGGCCAAAACTTAAAATTTGGATTTTTAGGAAAAAATTACCAATTTTCAAAGAGGCGTAACTCAGAAACTGTTAGACCTACAGAGCTGCGGTTGAGTTCAAATTGTAGCAAATTTAGTCTACTTTAAAAATGGTCACTCGTGGGTTTTTTTATCAAAAGGCACCAAAAGTTTTCCCATCCGTTTTTTTCGGTTGCAAACTTGGATTTTTTGCGAGCTTCAAACTCCTGGCCGCTGGCTATTATGAGCGAGTGTGTTCACAATATTCTCTACTCAATTGATTTCCCACTACCAGAGCTGAGAAATTTTTTCATATTACTTTTTTAGTTGCATTTACAAGTACATCAAGTTGTAATGAGTATAATAAGAAAAAAATTATTAAAAATAACAAAAAACATTTTATGCATCATACATAAAGTTCAGATATCTTTTCCCGCATGTAATATGAATATAAATTTGATTGCATGCAAATAATGTGCTATTCAAAAAAAAAAGTGTCCCCTATCCAGGAAAACCTTACAAAGTTATTAACAATATAACAACAAAATAATTTGGTTAATTGATTAGTATGTTTTATTTACTGTTGTAGTTTTGAATTTATTAATAAGCTGAACATGTTCTTTATAAGTGGTTCAAGTTTAATTTTTTCATTAGTTACATTTAATCTATCTTTAGTTTTAATGTGCTTTTGCTTATTTATTAATTTATAATTTTATTTTAATTATTAATGAACAATAATCGTCATTAATATTCAGTTTAATATTTATAATTGTACAGTATTTGTAATAATGGAGTGAAATTTGGTACAAGTACATTAAGTTGTAATGAGTATAATAAGAAAAAAATTATTAAAAACAACAAAAAACATTTTATGCATCATATGTCAATACATATAGTTAGGATATCTTTTCCCGCATGTAATATGAATATAAATTTGATCGCAACACAATGATCGCTAGCAAATAATTTGCTATTCAAAAAAAAAAGTGTTCCCTATCCTGGAAAACCTTACAAAGTTATTAACAATATAACAACAAAATAATTACTGCTGTAGTTTTGAATTTATTAATAAGCTGAACATGTTCTTTATAAGTGGTTCAAGTTTAAT
Source organism: Troilus luridus (assembly GCA_964056705.1). NCBI lineage: Eukaryota > Metazoa > Arthropoda > Insecta > Hemiptera > Pentatomidae > Troilus > Troilus luridus. Next base: position 29,427,385 of record OZ057417.1, on the reverse strand, counting down.
TTTTTCATTAGTTACATTTAATCTATCTTTAGTTTTAATGTGCTTTTTCTTCTTTATCAATTGATAATTTTATTTTAATAATTAATGAACAATAATCGTCATTAATATTCAGTTTAATATTTATAATTGTACAGTATTTGTAATAATGGAGTGAAATTTGGTTAAACCTAAATAAACCAACATGCGTTGAAATCAAAACGCAATACGAAAAGTGCGTTTCCGGACAAGTTTGTAAACGTCTTGTTAAAAATAAATCCTGAACTTTAGTTAAGGATACAGAAGTTAGCACTACTGTATTTGAAGTATAGAGCTTAAACTGCTTAAGCTGTATTGATTTATACTTCTGTATAATAATATAGCTAAAATATAGTTTCTTGAGTTTAAACTAATAAATAGAGAGGTGGTGGTAGACCTTATTGATTTCGATGTATCGATTGTACAGAACTACAGATATAGTATTTTTATTTTTAAGAGAAAAGTAGTATTTTTATTAATATTAGTAGTATTAGTAGTATTTTTATTTTTTCTGAGCGAGATCAGTTCCAGGATAGCTCAAGTGGCAGAGCACTGCAACGGAAATGCAGACGACCCGGGTTCGAATTCCGGTCCTGGACAAATCTTTTCTCTTCAAAATAGAAATATTTAAAAATTATAAATACAGATATAGTAGAGCGTAGATCCTCCAAACTGACTTTGCAGAAAAGATACAAGGAGGGATTGACATAACTATAAAATAATTTTGAAGAGTATTTTTTCTATAATTAGATACCCTGGAACTATTATTATAATTCTTACTATTACGCTTAAAAGAATTAGAGACTTAGCTGCCGAGAAGAAGGAGTCAGAAATCGAGCAAACTAATATTAAAACCTTTTTTCTTTCACTACAATAAACTTTTGACATTTATTTTATTAACTTACCCACTACACTATAAAAATATAATTTTCAAAATACAAACTTCAGGATTGTTTGTTTTTTGTGTTGTGTGGCATTTTCCTTTCTCTAAGATTATCAGAACCACGTGTGATGACATTAGTTTGGATAATGAACGCTCTAATTTATCTCTAACAATATTTCTGTTGGTGTATCGATAGTAAAAAACCATGATAGCACTAACTGCACTTCTACTGTCAATAGTTTGTTTATTCATTTAACCGACTTTATGATGACTAATCAGACAATGATATAGTGGATATTGTGAATTTTGCCTATTCTGGTTATTAATTAGGTAGAGATATTTAACAAGTGCCTGACACCACTCACGCTGGGGACTGCTATATTAAGTATTCTCAGAAGAATAGCACAACTAAGGACTTTTCATTCCCTTTAAAAAATCCTGAAGTCACCTGCTTTGCTGCGAACCCACGATCTTGGGTGTAGTAGATTATCCTTACCACTACTCCAAAGGTGGCTCTAACTGTCAGTAGCACGTATCATGTTTCAGAAAGAATTAATGCTATTGCTTAAATAAAATATGTTTTTATTTATTTTAGAAGTATTTAACAATTTTGTATGTGCTTTTCCCACTACTTTGATGATGTGACAAAGAAATGAAAAAATGTAGCTTACATCTTCATTGTAGATTTATGTTTAAAGTTACCTTGCATTTTCCTTCTAAAAAAATCAGCTGTGAAGTTAAGTTAAAATAGCCTGAAAAAGTTTTTACCTATGATTTGGATCTTATCAAATGATAGAGATAAATTAGTTAATAAAAATCTGGAAAAATATGTCAAGTGATATAGGTTGTCATTTTAACAATGAAATTAAGGACTTTTGTTATTCTAAAATAAACAAGTAGTAATGATAAATTAGTTTTTAAAATTATATACTGTTTTATTTATTTTGGGAATAGCGTTTTATCAAAAGTAAAGAAAAAAATTAGGGTGTGCCAATACTTTTTTGACCCACTATAGATTCATTCTCTGGATAAATTAGACAGTGGTATTGAAACCTTCCAGTTTGTAACCTTCCCTTCTAGTTCCCCCTTTTTGGAAGAACAGGACAGTGTTTGAGCCAATAACACTGATGAAAATTTTGTGTTTTTATTAGTTACCAATATCTAACATCCAAATTTCAACATTTGCAATAAACTAAATTACATATTTACATATTATATTTCATAGGATGGGGAATCCCAATAAGAAAGCCTTAAGTATCCAATATACTGGTTTTTTTCTTCCAATATAATGGAAAGTTATGGCTTTTGGAAGTAATTGTTTGCAGGTTGTTGCTTTGAGTTGAGTCACAACAATTTTCGGTACTTGTGTGTATAATGCACGCCCGAAATAGGCCAATGTTCTACGCATGTCCAAGGGGTTACATTTTATAACAGTTACCTTGGATAACCTTTTCAAATATTTTTATTGGGATCTATGTTCGGCCGAGATCGGCTCCCTTCGAATATTTTAAAGAGAAAAGATTTGCCCCGGGCCCGGGCCGGGTTATATACACAAGTACCCAATTTTTATCTTATCATTCGTTTCCTTTTTAATATTTTCCAAAAATACAAGTTATCATGAGCTTTAGTATGGAAAAGAGAATGTAATTATGGGAAATAAGAAGATTTTGGTATTCATTTCATAAAGAAATAAAAGTTTCAACTAACATTTCAAAGTGATATTTGTTTGTTGAAACGTTCATTTCTAGATGAAATATTTACTAAAGTATACACCTTTCCCATAATTACATTCTCTTTTCCATTCTAAAGCCAATGATAGCTTGCATTTTTGGAAAATAGTAAAAGGAACAGGAATGAAAAGTTAAAACTTGTAACTCAACTGGAAGCAATTACCTGCGGAAAAATTAACTAATTTATATCTCTTTTTGAGTTTTTGCTCACTTTTATTGATTACATATTTTCATCACTTAGATTAACTTAATTAAACAATAAGATCGATTACAGAAATCAGCCAAGTCTGGAATTATAATTAAGCATACCCTTATTAGGTAATGTAATTCGTATTAAAATTAAAAAAGTAAAAATAATCTAAATTAAGTACTTATGTAAATACCACATTATTTTTATTAGAGAGCCCCTAGGCTAGATATATGTTCTATTATTACTGTTACTATATTAAACATTTTATATGCTCAAGGGACCTGGTTGGTTTATTCTTCTCTGTTCTATTCTAATAACACTTTCTGGGAATCCATCACTTACTCCTCTAATTCAATGGTATAACACCTGGTGCATTGATGAGATTTTTAGTCTTTTTTAATGGCTCTTCAATTTATTTTCATTAAAGTATGACCGCACATCTGAAAATTAAAAGTTAGTTGTTCATTTTTAAAAGATATTCTGATTTGTATTGTTATTCTGTTTCTATGATTTTATTCAGGAGAAAATGCATGAAGTTTAGTTGTGCTTAAATTTAAAAAAAATTGTTTTCCATTATTCTTTATTCAATCACGAGTATTTTTTTTAATAATACAAATAAAACTTAATGAGTTGATAATTTTGTGGAAGTCAACTTGTGCTATATTTACTGATTAATTTTAAACCAAAACTATTAGGAAGGTATTTCGTAATACAATCTGAAGTATCTATCCCTGTGTTATGTGCCCAATTGTTTAAATGAAATTGTTTTGTTTTTTTCATTATCCTGCACATTTTACTATATTTGGCTTATCATTTTAGGATTCAGGTTTGAAGTAGATCTAATGCATGCGCCTATTTTAAACAATTAATAAAACAATCAATTACCAATCTAATGTTTAGTCTTGGTAAAGTAAATGGAAGCACATTTAAGGAAAACCTGTTGTTCGACAAGTTAGGCAGAGCAGGATTGCCATCTGAGGCTATAACAGTGGCATCATAGAACATTATTGTCAAATACCTGTATTCAACTATCGTATAATAAAATATATAAATATTGACATATGAGGTTAATTTGATTGATTTTGCCAAACTAACATTTGCGAAATAAAATTTTGTATAAAGAAAGAATCATTTGTTCTTGTACTTGTAAGAATGCGTTATATTCAAGGTTCTAGTCTTAAATTTGTAGTGCCACTTTTAAATTTAGCTCTTGAAAATATGATCATGAAATTAGACCTATATTAATTGCCCAAATGTGCGTGTAACAATTTGAAAATTATAAATTTTGCTTTTCTGAATTTAAATAAAATATTTTTTGGAAACTTGTCAAGGTAAGTTTGGCGAAGTCAAGTAGCTTGTAATATTAAAACTCCTTTATTTCAGAATAATTTGACAATCGTTTTGAGCTTTCTAGAGGAAGCTCTAAGTTTCCTAATGTATTTTAAAAAACAAAAGATTTTTTGATTTTTTAAAAATTTATAACTATAAAACTATAAATTGAATTTTTTAATAGCTTTAACATTTAAAATAATTACTAAGTTGCATTCAGTTAGAGTCTAAGATAATAATTTTTTTGATGATTTGAGTGGAATGATCTACATAAATAATAACTGATTAAAAGATATATTATTATTCAATATATTCTGTTTTGTTTTTTTCTGTTTTCCCACTGTAAGCCTATCATCAAGCCAGTTATTTCTTCCATAGGTCCCCCTATCCCTCTATCTTTCCAGTCTTTACTTCGGTAACCCCCTGCTGTCATTTCTTCTTCCAATTCTTTACACCATGTCCTTGCTTGATGGCCTCTTTTTCGTATTTTTTCAGGAGACCAATCCCATACTTTTTCAAGCATCAAAGTCAACAGAAGTCATATGCCAGACGTGCCCTTACCATATCAATTTCTTTCCCTGGCAGTTTCTCCTAGTTCCATTTCTTTCCCTATTACCTCATTTCTGATTCTATCTGCCTTAGTTTTTTTTAGCATCTCTAATAATAAACTAATTTTAGGGACAATTTTTGCAGATTTTGCTGCATATGTGAGAATACTCTCAATAACAGAATAAAATATTTTTTCTTTTTATTCCTTTTTTAAAGGCTATTGTGCCATATTATTGAATGAGTTGTTTTCTTAACGTTTCTTTTTTTCTTCTTACTTCCAGTTCACAGCCCCCGTCTAATTCAATATGATATGAAAAAGTTGAATAATAGAAAATAATGTAATTCACAAAGCTTTAATAAAAAAATAAAAACTTTAATTTTCTTGTTGAAGACAGATCATTACCTTTTATTTTGCTGAATATGTAATATCCAACAAATAGATTAACATAAGCAAACATCACAGCCAATGCTAAAACTGAATGGGCCTGTGAAGGGGTCAAGGTATCTAAAACAGGATATATCCATCCATCTTTGTTGTAATTCGCAAAAGTAAATCTGAAATTAGACAATTTCATTTTGACCTATTATTGTAATATAGGGTTATGTGATTGTTATTAATTGACTAAAAATAATTTTTTAAAAATAATAAATAAGTACTTACACTGAAGCGTATATTAAAAGTGATATTGTCAGCAATTTAAGCGATTCCCGCTTTGCTGGTTCCTCTTTAATGTCGAAGAACATATAAAGTATTGATACTGGGATTGGATGAGTATGCACAATATGGTTCATGAATGGTGTGAAATAGTTATCCAATATTTCAGGGTAAATGAGTTCTCTATCAAAGTGATAAAATATCCAGAACACCTTTGCAACAACCTAGGCAAAATAAATAATTGAAAAAAAAATTAATAATTAAAAATCCATTTTTTGAAATAATACATTATAACTGCAAATTCACGGCCTTAACATTACTGTAAGAGCAAACACATTATATTATGATATTCAGTAGCCGATAAACTACTAATATGAATTAGTAATCACAATTAAATTTTTTGAAGCTTGTTAATGTAAGTTTGCTGAAGTTATGAATAGTTTGACAATTGTTATGAGCTTTCTGGAGAAGGCTCATAGGTTCAAAATGTGTTTTAATAAATAATTTATTTTTGGATTTATAAAAATGTATAAATTGAAAAAATTTGAATTTTTGAATAGATTTCACATTTAAAATAATTACCAAGTCGCATTAATTTAGTCTAAGATAATATATTTTTTTTGCATGGTTTGAGTTGGGGTGATATACATAAATAATTACTGATAAAAAGATATCTTATTCAGTATATTCTGTTGTTTTTTTCTATTTCCGGCTTTTAAAAAAATGCATTTAAAGAAAATTTACATCTCTTGTTTTCTCTCTTATATGCAAAGGCTATTTACTGTATTGCTTTTTAAAAATTTAAGTTTTATAAACAAAGTAATCATACAAAAATCAATATTTTATTGATGTCATGTTCGACATAAAAGTATAGTATATTTTTTTAAATTTAATCATGTTTTGACTAAAAGTTTAACAAATACTATAGCAATTAAATAATTAGAAATAGTCCAACACAATACCCCAATATCTGTGGTTATCAATATTACCTCTTTAGATACAGTAACCATAACAGCAAATCTGAAGAACTTAAATAGTAAGCAGATCGTTTTATAAGTTTTACAAATGCTTTTTGTAGAAAGGATTTATTTATTATTTTTTTAAATAAGAAATTTTTTTCAAGATAGTTTATTCATTTCGGTTTAATTTATTTTATTACATTTATTGTCTGTTGATAAATGTAAAGCTCTACACTGAGTAAAATTTTTGTTAGCAGTTTTTGAAAGTATTACTTATTGTTTATGTTTTAATTAAATAAATTTATTATATTAATGATTAACAATCAAAAGGTCCAATTAAATTTTAACGTGACATTGATAATAACATTCCAGAGGAGGGTTCTTTATACACTACAAATTTAAAAATAGATTAAAATTTATTGTTATTTTTACAAAATTACAGTAGCCTGTACTATGGAGCGACCTGCATAATAACCTACTAAGCCCATGATTGTGGGTTGGTAGCCCAGCAGGTGGACCTAGGGTTTTATAAAGGGAGTAAAATATCCTTGGTTATGCCGTCCTTAGGAAGGGACGTTAAAAGGGGGTCCCGAGCCTGTACAGTGTCAGGTACTCGTTAAAAATCCCTATCCTAATTAAACCTGATTAGACAAAATTTAGATCTTTTGCTAAAGTCAAGTAGCATATAACATCATTGTCTCTTAAGTTATGAAAAAAATGACAATGTTTTTAAATATTTTTATTTTGAAGAGAAAAGATATGCCCCCGCCCGGGATTCGAACCCGGGTCCTCTGTCTTACTCGGCTGGTATCAACTCCGGTAGCTTAGTTGGTAGAGTCCTGTCACGGTAAGACAGAGGACCCGGGTTCGAATCCCGGCCGGGGGCATAACTTTTTTTCAAAATAAAAATTTTTAAAATTAAAACAATTAACTAAAAAATTATAAATAGTAATATGACGTATGTCAACAAGTTCCTAAAATTTAAGTAATGTTCAAAGAACATTCGTTCTCGTGTACATATCGCAAAACTTGCGAGAACACGGGGACATGGGAACAGATAAGAGAAAAGATTTGTCCCCGGCTGGTTCAACTCCGGTAGCTTAGTTGGTAGAGTCCTGTCACAGTAAGACAGAGGACCCGGGTTCGAATCCCGGCCGGGGGCATATCTTTTCTCTTCAAAATAAAAATGTTTAAAATTAAGACAATGTTTTTAGCTTTCTGGAGAAAAATATGTTTGTATTTATAAAATTTTGAAAGCTTCAAAATTTGTTTTGAAAAACATGAATTTTTAAATTTATAGAAATATATAAATCAAAAACAGCTGAAAAGAAAAATTGAAATTTCGAATTTCTGAAGAAATTTGTGCATATAACATATATAACCAAAGTTCACTGAATCAGAGCCAAAAATTATATTTGTATTGATTATTTGAAGTGCAAGGATATAAATAAATTATAACTGATGAAGTATCTTAATAATAAAAAGTATCTTATTCAATATAATGATGTGAAATAATGAAACAATTTAAAATAATGTAATTTAAAAAAAAATTTTTTTGCTAAGAAAAAATTCCTTACCATTGATAGTGGGAAAACAATTGAGAAGAGAGTCTTACTAACAAAGTTCCTCATAAGTGGTCTTATTGATGAATATAATTCAGACTTTTTATTTAGTAAACAATAGATTTTAATGACATCCAACACTGAATAGCTACAAAAACATAATATCTCAGCAGCCTGAAATAAATATATAACATTTTTTAATAGCAGATTGTCTATGCTTTATATATTTCCAGGCTTCTCCAATGAATGTATACTTACCATTACCCAGAGACTGATAAAATACAGTGTGCTTGCCCGTGCGTTTATGATAAATTTATGTTGGAGAGCTACAATGTCTGTTACCATCAAAATATTTGTCGAATATGAAATAAGTCCTAAATAGGTACATGTCACAGTTGTATGTAAAATCAATCTTGCTATTTCCCAATAATATATTCTTAATGCTCCTTTAAAAAAAAAATAATAATCATTACTGGTGTTTTTTTCATTATTTATTAGCAAATACACTTTAAAATACTTATCACATTATTACATATTTCTATTCCCTCAAATTAGTGGAATTTATAAACATATAAATTTTAATAACTTAGAGTCTTGATATAGCTATTTTTGGTAATTTTTGGGAAGTTTTTCATTAATTTCCCTTTTAATATTTTCCAAAAATACAAGTTATCATGAGCTTTAGTATTGAAAAGAGAATGCTATCATGGGAAATGTGTGTACATTGGTAATCATTTCATCCAGCAATGGACATTTCAACGAACTTATATCATCTATATTTTGAAATGTTAGTTAAAAATTTTTCTTGATTAAATGATACCCGAAATCTACTCGTTACCTATAATTACATTATCTTTTCCATACTAAAGCTCACGATAACATGTATTTTTGGAAAATATTAAAAATTAAACGAATGAAATGTTAAAACTTGTGACTAAACCGAACCAACAACCTGCGGAACAGATACCTTATGTTTTTAATAATTTTTTCAAAATGGTTATAGTTTTTGATTTCGCCAATGTATTTGGAAAATTAAAAGTTCATCTGCCCTCAGATAATCAATGTTTTAAAATTTATGCATATGTTTATCATTTCTTTGATAGAATGATAATCGATCCCTGAATATGTAGTATCCTTTTACATTTTAATTTATTAAAAGGAATCCTGATTCAATTGATATTCAGCAGTGACTTTTTAACATAAATTTGTAAACAAAGATGAAGATTGAGTGGAAACCTGTGCTGTATAAACTTATTAATATTTTTAGTGTCGGTAATCAAATAAAATTGTCTTTTAAAGTGACTAATGGAAAGTTTGTATACAATACACTTCTTTAAACAAAGATTGTTCAAATATAATAAGAAGTATTCGATAGAATGGATAGAATTTTTTTTATAATTTAGATTTTTGGATGTGTTAATGTCCGAAAGTTCATGAATGGCTTTGATTAATGATTTCAAATTTTATAAAAAGTGCATTTAATAACTTTTACTTTCTCAATCTAATTTGTTGGTGATATTAAATACTTTTTTATTATTTGATATCAATTTAAATTATTTAATTGACTTTATAAAAGTCATGCAATGCAATGCAGGCTTTAGACTTACTTGAAATTGTTCTGATCAGCGTCATCTTCTATTGAACTTTTCAGCAACATTGAAACTGCTTTATTTAAACAATGCTTTCCCACCCTACCAGTTTTTAAAATTATTCGTGCTTTTTTTTACCTTTATGTGACGGATAAATAATTATTTGCTGTATTACTTAACTAATGCTTTTCCACAGACAGTATATAATGTAAAAAAGGATTAAGTAATACTTATATAATTAAAGTATTAAATCTAAGTAATTTGTAGTATTTTGGGATTTACTGAGATTTTTTTTCATATCTCATTACTTATTAAAATGGATGAGTAACTTCATTTAGGATATTTAAAAAAAAATTAAAATCTTCATAAAATTCTTTCATGACATAGGATTTTTTTTTTTTTTGCAGAACATTGAAAAATAAAATAGTACATTAAAACCTTCCAAACCTTGTATTAAACTAGATATTAAAATAAACAAGTTTCTTACAAACAATCTGGTGTTAAATTAATTTAAAGTGTTAATCAAGCAAGCGATTTATTAAATTACCTTTCTGTATCTTGATTGAAATGATGTCATTGAACTTATTATAGTTCATGATCAGTTATTAATTCCTGAAAATAATGATTTTTACTCTGACTTGTTTCTGTATTTGGTATAAATCAATTCAGAATGACAAGATTTTAGAAAAAAAAAGTATATACTATATACACAGTATATATTACAATTACATCGGAAGTGTGTGTGTGTGTGTGTGTGTGTGTGTGTGTGCATTGAGTTGGTTCCTGGGCACTCCGTTATCCCTGGGAACGAAGAAGCTGATAGACTGGCCAGATTAGGATCGGACAACATTCCCTGCACACCTGAACCTGTATGTGGGATTCGTCTCAGCTACGCTAAACATGTGATTGAGGATATCTACCATAGGAAAGCGAACCTGAATTGGTGCAATCAAAGAAAATTACAAGATTCTAAACTATTCCTTGACAGCTACAATGAGAATACAGGTATAGCTCTTTCAGATCTGGACAGGGAAGCACTAAAAACAATCATAGTGGCATACACGGAACACTGCAGGCTCAATGGACATATGCTCAGGCTGGGACTGGTGGATGTTCTCATATGCCGTTTCTGTCAAGCAGTGGACGAAACACCCTATCATGTTATCTCCTTATGTTATAGGTTTGCTGACCTAAGATTTACTACCTTTGGTCAAGACAGAGTCACCAACCCTAGGCAGAGCGAATTAATCAATCCAGCAAATATACGCAAATTTGTTGGACTAGCAAGACTAAGATTAGTATAATCGTAGTAATAATAATAGTCACACTAGATCAATGGATGGTCGCAGTGCATTGTTAGGCAATGAAAAAAAAAAAGCTTAGTTTTGTTCAATAAATATAAAAATAAAATCCAACCATTATCTAACAATAATTTCTATTTCAAAATAAATTTCATTATCTCATAACCTTAACTCATTATATTGATTGGAATAATGTCAAATCCATCTTAGGAAGAGAAGAAAAATATTTTTGACTAGGTCAACAAGACTAATTTGCTTTGAATTAACTAACTTAAAATATAAAAACATCAAATGAAATATTTAAGATGAGATTAGTAATAAATATAAAAAGAATTATATAGATAGAAGTTATAAAAACAGAGAGACTATAAAATTAATTATTTTTGTTTTGAAGAGAAGAGATTTGTCCTGGACGGGATTCGAACCCAGGTCATCTGCATTTCCGTTGCAGTGCTATTCAAAACAAAAATATTTAAAAATAATCACCATCAAAATAAGAATTAATAAAAATAAATTATAATATAATGAATTATCTTTGATGATAGCATAACAATAAGTCTAAATGAAGAATTTATGAATAAATTAAGAAAAAATGTTTTTCTAATAGCTGTATGAAGAAGCTCTTTCAGAAAAGTTGTTTTTTTTTACAACAAAAATTTATTGGCATATCCTGGTAGACCCTCCACCTTTCACATTAAAATAAAAAAATTTAATGTCTTATCTTCTCATCACAGCTTCTGAAAATAAATTTGTTTGAGCTCAATTTATAATATATAATAAGCATATACATGCTCATATATATTAAAATTAGTCGAGTAATTGTGCTTTTGAATAGAAGAATAAATTAAAATGCTTAAAATTAAAGTAAAAAAATTACAATTTTTTTACATCTCAATAATAGTTCTGTAGTGTTTTTAATGTTATAAACTTAAATCCGATAACGAATATAAATAATGTAGCCAGATGTTTTTCAATCTGTGTGTTTGTGGGAAGGGGGGATGAAAATCTGATTTATTCAGTGATAATTTTGTATTCATTTCTAAAATTAAAAAAAATATAATGAATGAAAGATGGTTGACAATGCAGGGTCAACTAATTCACAATTACCCACAGGGAAACATTATGTAAATTTATGAAAATGAAAAAATAATTATGCCTACAAGGCTTCAGTTACTCCTATAAGATTTCTATCCTGATTATACCTGGATAGGCAAAATTTACGCTTCCGCTGTAGCATCATCCTATTAGCCATAGTAGAATATAGTGACACTAAACAAACAAAGAAAAGTGGACTTGGAAGAATATTTAAATTGGGTTGCAACATGACTGATGACCTACGTCTTTCTTTTTAGGATAATCTAAATTCACTTAAAAAAAAAAAAGAAGAACGAAAATGCTATACTACCACCATGTTTGTATAAAAAAAAATGTTAACTTCATCATAAATGCACGTAAGGAAATGAACCAGTAATTCCGGCATGGCAACTCAGTGCTCTGCCACTGAGCCACTCCTCTCCCAATGTTTAATAAATACTTTCCTAAGTTCCCACGGCCAATATTTTTAATCAATGTTCTTAGCCTAAGGTAAAAAATTTGACGACACAGTCGAAGCCATAAGAAATACGTTTATGAACATACGTTTTATTATTTAAACAAGCTTACTTGCACTGAAATCCATAAATACTCGTTATGATCCTTGCCACTTCAGCACAATGATCACATCACAAATGTCCAAAAAACTTTACTTTACGATAAATCGCTTTTTTAGTAATATACTTTATTACCAATCTACCTCACGTACGCTCTATCTTAATTGACGAAAGAGGAGAGCAGACGATAGCGTAATTGACTAGAACATCATTTTTTGCTTTTCGACTGGAAATCTGGTATATATTATACTGAACCATTGAATACATATTTATATTCCAAGCGTTCGGGATCAAAAGCGGATAACACCAAAATTTCAAAAATTTACTTTTTCACAATTTTCGGGAGTCTAGTCAAGAAATGTTGTCTAGGTTTCGGGAGCACAAAATTGCTTGACTCAACTAGCGAAAAATGTAAAAAAAAATAAACAGTTTTTGAAATGTCGGTGTTATCCGCTTTTGATCCTGAACATTTGTTGAAATAATGAAATTTTTATTGATTTTGAAAAGAAAAAAGTTGTTTGTTTATTTAACGTCACTTTATGCTGCTATGACTAATTGGACGATGCTACAGTGGGAGGTCTAAATGTTGCCTATCGAGTTTTAATTAGAATATACGTATACATATATATACAGGCATTACATAATTTATTTTATACATTGTTTATATATATTTTTTGTTTTTTGCTAAGAGCTATATGTTTTTATAGCAATTTAGCAATAAAATCATTGGAACATATTATTTATTAAATAAAAAGTAAGAAATAGTTCTGGTACTAAGCTTTTCAATGTTCAAAGGGGCGTAACTCAGAATCTATTACATATATAGGCCTCGGCCTGTGCTTAAATTAAAGCTGATTAAATTCACTATAACTTTATTATAATTGACTTTCATCGTAAGATCAATCCTTCGGTTGGTGTTCTTCATGAAAAGTCGGCCAAAACTTAAAATTTGGATTTTTAGGAAAAAATTACCAATTTTCAAAGAGGCGTAACTCAGAAACTGTTAGACCTACAGAGCTGCGGTTGAGTTCAAATTGTAGCAAATTTAGTCTACTTTAAAAATGGTCACTCGTGGGTTTTTTTTTCAAAAGGCACCAAAAGTTTTCCCATCCGTTTTTTTCGGTTGCAAACTTGGATTTTTTGCGAGCTTCAAACTCCTGGCCGCTGGCTATTATGAGCGACTGTGTTCACAATATTCTCTACTCAATTGATTTCCCACTACCAGAGCTGAGAAATTTTTTCATATTACTTTTTTAGTTGCATTTACAAGTACATCAAGTTGTAATAATTATAATAAGAAAAAAATTATTAAAAATAACAAAAAACATTTTATGCATCATACATAAAGTTCAGATATCTTTTCCCGCATGTAATATGAATATAAATTTGATTGCATGCAAATAATGTGCTATTCAAAAAAAAAAAGTGTCCCCTATCCAGGAAAACCTTACAAAGTTATTAACAATATAACAACAAAATAATTTGGTTAATTGAATAGTATGTTTTATTTACTGTTGTAGTTTTGAATTTATTAATAAGCTGAACATGTTCTTTATAAGTGGTTCAAGTTTAATTTTTTCATTAGTTACATTTAACCTATCTTTAGTTTTAATGTGCTTTTGCTTATTTATTAATTTATAATTTTATTTTAATTATTAATGAACAATAATCGTCATTAATATTCAGTTTAATATTTATAATTGTACAGTATTTGTAATAATGGAGTGAAATTTGGTTAAACCTAAATAAACCAACATGCGTTGAAATCAAAACGCAACATGAAAAGTGCGTTTCCGGACAAGTTTGTAAACGTCTTGTTAAAAATAAATCCTGAACTTTAGTTAAGGATACAAAAGTTAGCACTACTGTATTTGAAGTATAGAGCTTAAACTGCTTAAGCTGTATTGATTTATACTTCTGTTTAATAATATAGCTATAATATAGTTTCTTGAGTTTAAACTAATAAATAGAGATGGGTGGTAGACCTTATTGATTTCGATGTATCGATTGTACAGAACTACAGATATAGTATTTTTATTTTTAAGAGAAAAGTAGTATTTTTATTAATATTAGTAGTATTTTTATTTTTTCTGAGCGAGATCGGTTCCAGGATAGCTCAAGTGGCAGAGCACTGCAACGGAAATGCCGACGACCCGGGTTCGAATTCCGGTCCTGGACAAATCTTTTCTCTTCAAACTAAAATATTTAAAAATTATAAAAAAATAAAATATATAAATTATAAATAATACAATGATGTAAGTCAACAAGATCCTAATTTAAGTAATGTTCAATGAAAATTCTTCCCTTTGTATACATTGCGAATTGCGAGAACACGGGGATATGGGATCGATGAAGAGAAATGATTTGTCTGACCGAGATGCGTGCCAGGATAGCTCAAGTGGCAGAGCACTGCAACGGAAATGCAGACGACCCAGGTTTGAATCCCGGTCCTGGACAAACCTTTTCTCTTTAAAATAAAAATATTTAAAAATTATAAATACAGATATAGTAGAGCGTAGATCCTCCAAACTGACTTTGCAGAAAAGATACAAGGAGGGATTGACATAACTATAAAATAATTTTGAAGAGTATTTTTTCTATAATTAGATACCCTGGAACTATTATTATAATTCTTACTATTACGCTTAAAAGAATTAGAGACTTAGCTGCCGAGAAGAAGAAGTCAGAAATCGAGCAAACTAATATTAAAACCTTTTTTTCTTTCACTACAATAAACTTTTGACATTTATTTTATTAACTTACCCACTACACTATAAAAATATATTTTTCAAAATACAAACTTCAGGATTGTTTGTTTTTTGTGTTGTGTGGCATTTTCCTTTCTCAAAGATTATCAGGACCACATCTGATGAAATTTGTTTGGATAATGAACGCTCTAACAATATTTCTGTTGGTGTATGGATAGTAAAGAACCATGATAGCACTAACTACACTTCTACTGTCAATAGTTTGTTTATTCATTTAACCAAACTATTAAACTTATGATGACTAATCAGACAATGCTATAGTGGATATTGTGAATTTTGCCTATTCTGGTTATTAATTAGGTAGAGATATTTAACAAGTGCCTGACACCACTCTGGCTGGGGACTGCTTGCTATATTAAGTATTTTCAGAAGAATAGCACAACTAAGGACTTTTCATTTCCTTTAAAAAATCCTGAAGTCACCTGCTTGGCTGCGAACCCACGATCTTGGGTGTAGTAGATTATCCTTACCACTACTCCAAAGGTGGCTCTAACTGACAGTAGCACGTATCATGTTTCAGAAAGAATTAATGCTATTGCTTAAATAAAATATGTTTTTATTTATTTTAGAAGTATTTAACAATTTTGTATGTGTTTTTCCCACTACTTTGATGATGTGACAAAGAAATGAAAAAATGTAGCTTACATCTTCATTGTAGATTTATGTTTAAAGTTACCTTGCATTTTCCTTCTAAAAAAATAAGCTGTGAAGTTAAGTTAAAATAGCCTGAAAAAGTTTTTAAGTACCTAAGATTTGGATCTTATCAAATGATAGAGATAAATTAGTTAATAAAAATCTGGAAAAATATGTCAAGTGATATAGGTTGTCATTTTAACAATGAAATTAAGGACTTTTGTTATTCTAAAATAAACAAGTAGTAATGATAAATTAGTTTTTAAAATTATATACTGTTTTATTTATTTTGGGAATAGCGTTTTATCAAAAGTAAAGAAAAAAATTAGGGTGTGCCAATACTTTTTTGACCCACTATAGATTCATTCTCTGGATAAATTAGACAGTGGTATTGAAACCTTCCAGTTTGTAACCTTCCCTTCTAGTTCCCCCTTTTTGGAAGAACAGGACAGTGTTTGAGCCAATAACACTGATGAAAATTTTGTGTTTTTATTAGTTACCAATATCTAACATCCAAATTTCAACATTTGCAATAAACTAAATTACATATTTACATATTATATTTCATAGGATGGGGAATCCCAATAAGAAAGCCTTAAGTATCCAATATACTGGTTTTTTTCTTCCAATATAATGGAAAGTTATGGCTTTTGGAAGTAATTGTTTGCAGGTTGTTGCTTTGAGTTGAGTCACAACAATTTTCGGTACTTGTGTGTATAATGCACGCCCGAAATAGGCCAATGTTCTACGCATGTCCAAGGGGTTACATTTTATAACA
This sequence comes from Troilus luridus, assembly GCA_964056705.1. Classification (NCBI taxonomy): domain Eukaryota; kingdom Metazoa; phylum Arthropoda; class Insecta; order Hemiptera; family Pentatomidae; genus Troilus; species Troilus luridus. Next base: position 29,410,795 of record OZ057417.1, on the reverse strand, counting down.
GTTACCTTGGATAACCTTTTCAAATATTTTTATTGGGATCTATGTTCGGCCGAGATCGGCTCCCTTCGAATATTTTAAAGAGAAAAGATTTGCCCCGGGCCCGGGCCGGGTTATATACACAAGTACCCAATTTTTATCTTATCATTCGTTTCCTTTTTAATATTTTCCAAAAATACAAGTTATCATGAGCTTTAGTATGGAAAAGAGAATGTAATTATGGGAAATAAGAAGATTTTGGTATTCATTTCATAAAGAAATAAAAGTTTCAACTAACATTTCAAAGTGATATTTGTTTGTTGAAACGTTCATTTCTAGATGAAATATTTACTAAAGTATACACCTTTCCCATAATTACATTCTCTTTTCCATTCTAAAGCCAATGATAGCTTGCATTTTTGGAAAATAGTAAAAGGAACAGGAATGAAAAGTTAAAACTTGTAACTCAACTGGAAGCAATTACCTGCGGAAAAATTAACTAATTTATATCTCTTTTTGAGTTTTTGCTCACTTTTATTGATTACATATTTTCATCACTTAGATTAACTTAATTAAACAATAAGATCGATTACAGAAATCAGCCAAGTCTGGAATTATAATTAAGCATACCCTTATTAGGTAATGTAATTCGTATTAAAATTAAAAAAGTAAAAATAATCTAAATTAAGTACTTATGTAAATACCACATTATTTTTATTAGAGAGCCCCTAGGCTAGATATATGTTCTATTATTACTGTTACTATATTAAACATTTTATATGCTCAAGGGACCTGGTTGGTTTATTCTTCTCTGTTCTATTCTAATAACACTTTTTGGGAATCCATCACTTACTCCTCTAATTCAATGGTATAACACCTGGTGCATTGATGAGAATTTTAGTCTTTTTTAATGGCTCTTCAATTTATTTTCATCAAAGTATGACCGCACATCTGAAAATTAAAAGTTAGTTGTTCATTTTTAAAATATATTCTGATTTGTATTGTTATTCTGTTTCTATGATTTTATTCAGGAGAAAATGCATGAAGTTTAGTTGTGCTTAAATTTAAAAAAAATTGTTTTCCATTATTCTTTATTCAATCTCGAGTATTTTTTTTAATAATACAAATAAAACTTAATGAGTTGATAATTTTGTGGAAGTCAACTTGTGCTATATTTACTGATTAATTTTAAACCAAAACTATTAGGAAGGTATTTCGTAATACAATCTGAAGTATCTATCCCTGTGTTATGTGCCCAATTGTTTAAATGAAATTGTTTTGTTTTTTTCATTATCCTGCACATTTTACTATATTTGGCTTATCATTTTAGGATTCAGGTTTGAAGTAGATCTAATGCATGCGCCTATTTTAAACAATTAATAAAACAATCAATTACCAATCTAATGTTTAGTCTTGGTAAAGTAAATGGAAGCACATTTAGGGAAAACCTGTTGTTCGACAAGTTAGGCAGAGCAGGATTGCCATCTGAGGCTATAACAGTGGCATCATAGAACATTATTGTCAAATACCTGTATTCAACTATCGTATAATAAAATATATAAATATTGACATATGAGGTTAATTTGATTGATTTTGCCAAACTAACATTTGCGAAATAAAATTTTGTATAAAGAAAGAATCATTTGTTCTTGTACTTGTAAGAATGCGTTATATTCAAGGTTCTAGTCTTAAATTTGTAGTGCCACTTTTAAATTTAGCTCTTGAAAATATGATCATGAAATTAGACCTATATTAATTGCCCAAATGTGCGTGTAACAATTTGAAAATTATAAATTTTGCTTTTCTGAATTTAAATAAAATATTTTTTGGAAACTTGTCAAGGTAAGTTTGGCGAAGTCAAGTAGCTTGTAATATTAAAGCTCCTTTATTTCAGAATAATTTGACAATTGTTTTGAGCTTTCTAGAGGAAGCTCTAAGTTTCATAATGTATTTTAAAAAACAAAAGATTTTTTGATTTTTTAAAAATTTATAACTATAAAACTATAAATTGAATTTTTTAATAGCTTTAACATTTAAAATAATTACTAAGTTGCATTCATTTAGAGTCTAAGATAATAATTTTTTTGATGATTTGAGTGGAATGATCATATAAATAATACTGATTAAAAGATATATTATTATTCAATATATTCTGTTTTGTTTTTTTCTGTTTTCCCACTGTAAGCCTATCATCAAGCCAGTTATTTCTTCCATAGGTCCCCCTATCCCTCTATCTTTCCAGTCTTTACTTCGGTAACCCCCTGCTGTCATTTCTTCTTCCAATTCTTTACACCATGTCCTTGCTTGATGGCCTCTTTTTCGTATTTTTTCAGGAGACCAATCCTATACTTTTTCAAGCATCAAAGTCAACAGAAGTCATATGCCAGACGTGCCCTTACCATATCAATTTCTTTCCCTGGCAGTTTCTCCTAGTTCCATTTCTTTCCCTATTACCTCATTTCTGATTCTATCTGCCTTAGTTTTTTTTAGCATCTCTAATAATAAACTAATTTTAGGGACAATTTTTGCAGATTTTGCTGCATATGTGAGAATACTCTCAATAACAGAATAAAATATTTTTTCTTTTTATTCCTTTTTTAAAGGCTATTGTGCCATATTATTGAATGAGTTGTTTTCTTAACGTTTCTTTTTTTCTTCTTACTTCCAGTTCACAGCCCCCGTCTAATTCAATATAATGATATGAAAAAGTTGAATAATAGAAAATAATGTAATTCACGAAGCTTTAATAAAAAAATAAAAACTTTAATTTTCTTGTTGAAGGCAGATCATTACCTTTTATTTTGCTGAATATGTAATATCCAACAAATAGATTAACATAAGCAAACATCACAGTCAATGCTAAAACCCAATAGGTCTGTGAAGGGGTCAAGGTATCTAAAACAGGATATATCCATCCATCTTTGTTGTAATTCGCAAAAGTAAATCTGAAATTAAACAATTTCATTTTGACCTATTATTGTAATATAGGGTTATGTGATTGTTATTAATTGACTAAAAATAATTTTTTTTAAAATAATAAATAAGTACTTACACTGAAGCATATATTAAAAGTGATACTGTCAGTAATTTAAGCGATTCCCGCTTTGCTGGTTGCTCTTTAATGTCGAAGAACATATAAAGTATTGATACTGGGATTGGATGAGTATGCACAATATGGTTCATGAATGGTGGGAAATAGTTATCCAATATTTCAGGGTAAACGAGTTCTCTATCAAAGTAATAAAATATCCAGAACACCTTTGCAACAACCTAGGCAAAATAAACAATTGAAAAAAAAATTAATAATTAAAAATCCATTTTTTGAAATAATATATTATAACTGCAAATTCACGGCCTTAACATTACTGTAAGAGCAAACACATTATATTATGAGATTCAGTAGCCGATAAACTACTAATATGAATTAGTAATCACAATTAAATTTTTTATGGATTTATTTTTCATTTTATAAGGATAAAAATACATTCAAAAGCATGTATTTTAGCAACTTAACTGCATCCTGACTTTTTTGAGAATGATCCCTTGTGCCACTTGTGTTTTCTGTTATTTTTTTCATTTTTTATTGTTACTTCGGCTTTGAGTTTAAGAAAAAAATACATTTAAAGAAATTTTGTACCTCTTTTTTTCTCACTTATATGCAAAGGCTATGAACTGTAATGCTTTTTGGAAATTTTAAGTTTTATAAAATAAGTAATTATACAAAAATCAAAGTTTATTGAAGTCATGTTTACTCATGTTCCTAGTCTTAAATTTGTTGTGCCACTTTTAAATTTGGCTCTTGAAAACATGATTATATAATTAGACCTATACTAATGGCTGAAATGTGCGTGTAAAAATTTTAAAAAATTAAAAATTTTGTTTTTTCCGAATTTAAATACAAATTTTTTTTGAAGCTTGTTAATGTAAGTTTGCTGAAGTTATGAATAGTTTGACAATTGTTATGAGCTTTCTGGAGAAGGTTCATAGGTTCAAAATGTGTTTTAATAAATAATTTATTTTTGGATTTATAAAAATGTACAAATTGAAAAAATTTGAATTTTTGAATATATTTCACATTTAAAATAATTACCAAGTCGCATTAATTTAGCCTAAGATAATATATTTTTTTTGCATGGTTTGAGTTGGGGTGATATACATAAATAATTACTGATAAAAAGATATCTTATTCAGTATATTCTGTTGTTTTTTCCTATTTCCGGCTTTTAAAAAAATGCATTTAAAGAAAATTTACATCTCTTTTTCTCTCTCTTATATGCAAAGGCTATTAACTATATTGCTTTTTAAAAATTTAAGTTTTATAAACAAAGTAATCATTCAAAAATCAATATTTTATTGATGTCATGTTCGACATAAAAGTTTAACAAATACTACAGCAATTAAATAATTAGAAATAGTCCAACACAATACCCCAATATCTGTGGTTATCAATATTACCTCTTTAGATACAGTAACCATAAAAGCAAATCTGAATAACTTAAATAGTAAGCAAATCGTTTTATAAGTTTTACAAATGCTTTTTGTAGAAAGGATTTATTTATTATTTTTTTTAAATATGAAATTTTTTTTAAGACAGCTTATTCTGTTTATTCATTTTGGGTTAATTAATTTTATTACATTTATTGTCTGTTGATCAATGTAAAGCTCCACACTGAGTAAAATTTTTGTTAGCAGTCTTTGAAAGTATTACTTATTGTTTATGTTTTAATTAAATAAATAAATAATTTCATTATATTAATGATTAAAAATCAAAAGGTCCAATTACATTTTAAGGTGACGTTGATAATAACATTCCAGAGGAGGGTTCTTTATACACTACAAATTTAAAAATAGATTAAAATTTATTGTTATTTTTACAAAATTACAGTAGCCTGTACTAAAAGGGGGTCCCGAGCCTGTACAGTGTCAGGTACTCGTTAAAAATCCCTATCCTAATTAAACCTGATTAGACAAAATTTAGATCTTTTGCTAAAGTCAAGTTGCATATAACATCATAGTCTCTTAAGTTATGAAAGAAATGACAATGTTTTTAAATATTTTTATTTTGAAGAGAAAAGATATGCCCCCGCCCGGGATTCGAACCCGGGTCCTCTGTCTTACTTGGCTGGTATCAACTCCGGTTGCTTAGTTGGTAGAGTCCTGTCACGGTAAGACAGAGGACCCGGGTTCGAATCCCGGCCGGGGGCATAACTTTTCTTCAAAATAAAAATTTGAAAGGATGTAAACTGGATTGCATTATCTAATAATTCATTCACTCAATGAAAACCTATTTCCAGTCGGTTTTTTTGGCATATAACTTTATTATGCGGATACGTTTCGACTAATTTGTCATTTACAATCCATCAAGAACTTCATTAACATCTCAGAAGAGTTATAAGTCATCTTTTTTCTTTTTTTTTTTTTTTTTTAATATTCATGTCATTAGCTAAAATCTTTTCTTGGAGGTCCATTGTCCTCCATGGTCCTTTTGTTAATGATTAACAAAAGGACCATGGAGGACAATGGACCTCCAAGAAAAGATTTTAGCTAATGACATGAATATTAAAAAAAAAAAAAAAAGAAAGAAAAAAGATGACTTATAACTCTTCTGAGATGTTAATGAAGTTCTTGATGGATTGTAAATGACAAATTAGTCGAAACGTATCCGCATAATAAAGTTATATGCCAAAAAAACCGACTGGAAATAGGTTTTCATTGAGTGAATGAATTATTAAATAAAAATTTTTAAAATTAAAACAATTAACTAAAAAATTATAAATAGTAATATGACGTATGTCAACAAGTTCCTAAAATTTAAGTAATGTTCAAAGAACATTCGTTCTCGTGTATACATCGCAAAACTTGCGAGAACACGGGGACATGGGAACAGATAAGAGAAAAGATTTGTCCCCGGCTGGTTCAACTCCGGTAGCTTAGTTGGTAGAGTCCTGTCACAGTAAGACAGAGGACCCGGGTTCGAATCCCGGCCGGGGGCATATCTTTTCTCTTCAAAATAAAAATATTTAAAATTAAGGCAATGTTTTTAGCTTTCTAGAGAAAAATATGTTTGTATTTATAAAATTTTGAAAGCTTCAAAATTTGTTTTGAAAAACATGAATTTTTAAATTTATAGAAATATATAAATCAAAAACAGCTTAAAAGAAAAATTGAAATTTCGAATTTCTGAAGAAATTTGTGCATATAACATATATAACCAAAGTTCACTGAATCAGAGCCAAAAATTATATTTGTATTGATTATTTGAAGTGCAAGGATATAAATAAATTATAACTGATGAAGTATCTTATTCAATATAATGATGTGAAATAATGAAACAATTTAAAATAATGTAATTTAAAAAAACATTTTTTTGCTAAGAAAAAATTCCTTACCATTGATAGTGGAAAAACAATTGAGAAGAGAGTCTTACTAACAAAGTTCCTCATAAGTGGTCTTATTGATGAATATAATTCAGACTTTTTATTTAGTAAACAATAGATTTTAATGACATCCAACACTGAATAGCTACAAAAACATAATATCTCAGCAGCCTAAAATAAATATATATTTTTTAATAGCAGATTGTCTATGCTTCATATATTTCCAGGCTTCTCCAATGAATGTATACTTACCATTACCCAGAGACTGATAAAATACAGTGTGCTTGCCCGTGCGTTTATGATAAATTTATGTTGGAGAGCTACAATGTCTGTTACCATCAACATATTTGTCGAATATGAAATAAGTCCTAAATAGGTACATGTCACAGTTGTATGTAAAATCAATCTTCCTATTTCCCAATAATATATTCTTAATGATCCTTTAAAAAAAAAATAATAATCATTACTGGTGTTTTTTTCATTATTTATTAGCAAATACACTTTAAAATACTTATCACATTATTACATATTTCTATTCCCTCAAATTAGTGGAATTTATAAACATATAAATTTTAATAACTTAGAGTCTTGATATAGCTATTTTTGGGAAGTTTTTCATTAATTTCCCTTTTAATATTTTCCAAAAATACAAGTTATCATGAGCTTTAGTATTGAAAAGAGAATGCTATCATGGGAAATGTGTGTACATTGGTAATCATTTCATCCAGCAATGGACATTTCAACGAACTTATATCATCTATATTTTGAAATGTTAGTTAAAAATTTTTCTTGATTAAATGATACCCGAAATCTACTCGTTACCTATAATTACATTATCTTTTCCATACTAAAGCTCACGATAACATGTATTTTTGGAAAATATTAAAAATTAAACGAATGAAATGTTAAAACTTGTGACTAAACCGAACCAACAACCTGCGGAACAGATACCTTATGTTTTTAATAATTTTTTCAAAATGGTTATAGTTTTTGATTTCGCCAATGTATTTGGAAAATTAAAAGTTCATCTGCCCTCAGATAATCAATGTTTTAAAATTTATGCATATGTTTATCATTTCTTTGATAGAATGATAATCGATCCCTGAATATGTAGTATCCTTTTACATTTTAATTTATTAAAAGGAATCCTGATTCAATTGATATTCAGCAGTGACTTTTTAACATAAATTTGTAAACAAAGATGAAGATTGAGTGGAAACCTGTGCTGTATAAACTTATTAATATTTTTAGTGTCGGTAATCAAATAAAATTGTCTTTTAAAGTGACTAATGGAAAGTTTGTATATAATACACTTCTTTAAACAAAGATTGTTCAAATATAATAAGAAGTATTCGATAGAATGGATAGAATTTTTTTTATAATTTAGATTTTTGGATGTGTTAATGTCCGAAAGTTCATGAATGGCTTTGATTAATGATTTCAAATTTTATAAAAAGTGCATTTAATAACTTTTACTTTCTCAATCTAATTTGTTGGTGATATTAAATACTTTTTTATTATTTGATATCAATTTAAATTATTTAATTGACTTTATAAAAGTCATGCAATGCAATGCAGGCTTTAGACTTACTTGAAATTGTTCTGATCAGCGTCATCTTCTATTGAACTTTTCAGCAACATTGAAACTGCTTTATTTAAACAATGCTTTCCCACCCTACCAGTTTTTAAAATTATTCGTGCTTTTTTTTACCTTTATGTGACGGATAAATAATTATTTGCTGTATTACTTAACTAATGCTTTTCCACAGACAGTATATAATGTAAAAAAGGATTAAGTAATACTTATATAATTAAAGTATTAAATCTAAGTAATTTGTAGTATTTTGGGATTTACTGAGATTTTTTTTATTATCTCATTACTTATTAAAATGGATGAGTAACTTCATTTAGGATATTTAAAAAAAAATTAAAATCTTCATAAAATTCTTTCATGACATAGGATTTTTTTTTTTTTTGCAGAACATTGAAAAATAAAATAGTACATTAAAACCTTCCAAACCTTGTATTAAACTAGATATTAAAATAAACAAGTTTCTTACAAACAATCTGGTGTTAAATTAATTTAAAGTGTTAATCAAGCAAGCGATTTATTAAATTACCTTTCTGTATCTTGATTGAAATGATGTCATTGAACTTATTATAGTTCATGATCAGTTATTAATTCCCGAAAATAATGATTTTTACTCTGACTTGTTTCTGTATTTGGTATAAATCAATTCAGAATGACAAGATTTTAGAAAAAAAAAGTATATACTATATACACAGTATATATTACAATTACATCGGAAGTGTGTGTGTGTGTGTGTGTGTGTGTGTGTGTGTGTGTGTGTGTGTGTGTGTGCATTGAGTTGGTTCCTGGGCACTCCGTTATCCCTGGGAACGAAGAAGCTGATAGACTGGCCAGATTAGGATCGGACAACATTCCCTGCACACCTGAACCTGTATGTGGGATTCGTCTCAGCTACGCTAAACATGTGATTGAGGATATCTACCATAGGAAAGCGAACCTGAATTGGTGCAATCAAAGAAAATTACAAGATTCTAAACTATTCCTTGACAGCTACAATGAGAATACAGGTATAGCTCTTTCAGATCTGGACAGGGAAGCACTAAAAACAATCATAGTGGCATACACGGAACACTGCAGGCTCAATGGACATATGCTCAGGCTGGGACTGGTGGATGTTCTCATATGCCGTTTCTGTCAAGCAGTGGACGAAACACCCTATCATGTTATCTCCTTATGTTATAGGTTTGCTGACCTAAGATTTACTACCTTTGGTCAAGACAGAGTCACCAACCCTAGGCAGAGCGAATTAATCAATCCAGCAAATATACGCAAATTTGTTGGACTAGCAAGACTAAGATTAGTATAATCGTAGTAATAATAATAGTCACACTAGATCAATGGATGGTCGCAGTGCATTGTTAGGCCCACTTATAAAAAAAGAAAGAAATAAAAGCTTAGTTTTGTTCAATAAATATAAAAATAAAATCCAACCATTATCTAACAATGTTTTCTATTTCAAAATAAATTTCATTATCTCATAACTTTAACTCATTATATTGATTGGAATAATGTCAAATCCATCTTAGGAAGAGAAGAAAAATATTTTTGACTAGGTCAACAAGACTAATTTGCTTTGAATTAACTAACTTAAAATATAAAAACATCAAATGAAATATTTAAGATGAGATTAGTAATAAATATAAAAAGAATTATATAGATAGAAGTTATAAAAACAGAGAGACTATATAATTAATTATTTTTGTTTTGAAGAGAAGAGATTTGTCCTGGACGGGATTCGAACCCAGGTCATCTGCATTTCCGTTGCAGTGCTATTCAAAACAAAAATATTTAAAAATAATCACCATCAAAATAAGAATTAATAAAAATGAATTATAATATAATGAATTATCTTTGATGATAGCATAACAATAAGTCTAAATGAAGAATTTATGAATAAATTAAGAAAAAATGTTTTTTTAATAGCTGTATGAAGAAGCTCTTTCAGAAAAGTTGTTTTTTTTTACAACAAAAATTTATTGGCATATCCTGGTAGACCCTCCACCTTTCACATTAGTTTAAAAAAAATTGAATGTCTTATCTTCTCATCACAGCTTATGAAAATAAATTTGTTTGAGCTCAATTTATAATATATAATAAGCATATACATGCTCATATATATTAAAATTAGTCGAGTAATTGTGCTTTTGAATAGAAGAATAAATTAAAATGCTTAAAATTAAAGTAAAAAAATTACAATTTTTTTACATCTCAATAATAGTTCTGTAGTGTTTTTAATGTTATAAACTTAAAACCGATAACGAATATAAATAATGTAGCCAGATGTTTTTCAATCTGTGTGTTTGTGGGAAGGGGGGATGAAAATCTCATTTATTCAGTGATAATTTTGTATTCATTTCTAAAATTAAAAAAATATAATGAATGAAAGATGGTTGACAATCCAGGGTCATTTAATTCACAATTACCCACAGGGAAACATTATGTAAATTTATGAAAATGAAAAAATAATTATGCCTACAAGGCTTCAGTTACTCCTATAAGATTTCTATCCTGATTATACCTGGATAGGCAAAATTTACGCTTCTGCTGTAGCTACATCCTATTAGCCATAGTAGAATATAGTGACACTAAACAAACAAAGAAAAGTGGACTTGGAAGAATATTTAAATTGGGTTGCAACATGACTGATGACCTACGTCTTTCTTTTTAGGATAATGTAAATTCACTTAAAAAAAAAAAGAAGAACGAAAATGCTATACTACCACCATGTTTGTATAAAAAAAAATGTTAACTTCATCATAAATGCACGTAAGGAAATGAACCAGTAATTCCGGCATGGCAACTCAGTGCTCTGCCACTGAGCCACTCCTCTCCCAATGTTTAATAAATACTTTCCTAAGTTCCCACGGCCAATATTTTTAATCAATGTTCTTAGCCTAAGGTAAGAAATTTGACGAAACAGTCGAAGCCATAAGAACTACGTTTATGAACATACGTTTTATTATTTAAACAAGCTTACTTGCACTGAAATCCATAAATACTCGTTATGATCCTTGCCACTTTAGCACAATGATCACATCACGAATGTCCAAAAAACTTTACTTTACGATAAATCGCTTTTTTAGTAATAAACTTTATTACCAATCTACCTCACGTACGCTCTATCTTAATTGACGAAAGAGGAGAGCAGACGATAGCGTAATTGACTAGAACATCATTTTTTGCTTTTCGACTGGAAATATGGTATATATTATACTGAACACTTGAATACATATTTATATTCCAAGCGTTCGGGATCAAAAGCGAATAACACCAAAATTTCAAAAATTTACTTTTTCACAATTTTCGCTAGTCTAGTCAAGAAATGTTGTCTAACACAACACTTTGCCGCCTTATTTCTCAAGGTTTTAGTCCGGTTTCGGGAGCACAAAATTGCTTGACTCAACTAGCGAAAAATGTAAAAATAAATAAACAGTTTTTGAAATTTCGGTGTTATCCGCTTTTGATCCTGAACATTTGTTGAAATAATGAAATTTTTATTGATTTTGAAAAGAAAAAAGTTGTTTGTTTATTTAACGTCACTTTATGCTGCCATGACTAATCGGACGATGCTACAGTGGGAGGTCTAAATGTTGCCTATCGAGTTTTAATTAGAATATACATATACATATATATACAGGCATTACATAATTTATTTTATACATTGTTTGTATATATTTTTTGTTTTTTGCTAAGAGCTATATGTTTTTATAGCAATTTAGCAATAAAATCATTGGAACATATTATTTATTAAATAAAAAGTAAGAAATAGTTCTGGTACTAAGATTATTTATAGGCCAGCGGCTAGGTACAAAAAAAGGGCTTTTGGTCGCAAAAAATTGAAGAAAGCTGCATATTTGATATGTTGTAAGGGCATGTCTGAGTAGCGTAAATCCAAGTTTGCAACCGAAAAAAGGGATGAGAAAACTTTTGGTGGCAAAAAACCTCGAAATTTTCGGAGTTAATATAGTTGTTGGCCTTAGTCTGCTAACCGGCGCGTTTTTGATTAAAAAAAAACAAAAACCTGAATGTAGAATTAATTTGCTACGACTTGAACTCAACCGCAGCTCTGTAACTCTAATAGATTGTCAGTTACGCTTTTCAATTTTCAAAGGGGCGTAACTCAGAATCTATTACATATATAGGCCTCGGCCTGTGCTTAAATTAAAGCTGATTAAATTCACTATAACTTTATTATAATTGACTTTCATCGTAAGATCAATCCTTCGGTTGGTGTTCTTCATGAAAAGTCGGCCAAAACTTAAAATTTGGACTCTTAGGAAAAAATTACCAATTTTCAAAGAGGCGTAACTCAGAAACTGTTAGACCTACTAGAAACTGTTTCGGTTGCAAACTTGGATTTTTTGCGAGCTTCAAACTCCTGGCCGCTGGCTATTATGAGCGACTGTGTTCACAATATTCTCTACTCAATTGATTTCCCACTACCAGAGCTGAGACATTTTTTCATATTACTTTTTTAGTTGCATTTACAAGTACATCAAGTTGTAATGAGTATAATAAGAAAAAAATTATTAAAAATAACAAAAAACATTTTATGCATCATACGTCAATACATAAAGTTCAGATATCTTTTCCCGCATGTAATATGAATATAAATTTGATTGCAACACAGTGATTGCTTGCAAATAATGTGCTATTCAAAAAAAAAAGTGTCCCCTATCCTGGAAAACCTTACAAAGTTATTAACAATATAACAACAAAATAATTTGGTTAATTGAATATGTAGTATGTTTTATTTACTGTTGTAGTTTTGAATTTATTAATAAGCTGAACGTGTTCTTTATAAGTGGTTCAAGTTAAATTTTTTCATTAGTTACATTTAATCTATCTTTAGTTTTAATGTGCTTTTGCTTATTTATCAATTGATAATTTTATTTTAATTATTAATGAACAATAATCGTCATTAATATTAAATTTAATATTTATAATTGTACAGTATTTGTAATAATGGAGTGAAATTTGTTTAAACCTAAATAAACCAACATACGTTGAAATCAAAACGCAATACGAAAAGTGCGTTTCCGGACAAGTTTGTAAACGTCTTGTTCAAAATAAATCCTGAACTTTAGTTAAGGATACAGAAGTTAGCACTACTGTATTTGAAGTATAGAGCTTAAACTGCTTAAGCTGTATTGATTTATACTTCTGTTTAATAATATAGTTTCTTGATTTTAAACTAATAAATAGAGATGGGTGGTAGACCTTATTAATTTCGATGTATCGATTGTACAGAACTACAGATATAGTATTTTTATTTTTAAGAGAAAAGTAGTATTTTTATTAATATTAGTACTATTTTTATTAGTATTAAGTATTCTCAGAAGAATAGCACAACTAAGGACTTTTCATTCCCTTTAAAAAATCCTGAAGTCACCTGCTTGGCTGCGAACCCACGATCTTGGGTGTAGTAGATTATCCTTACCACTACTCCAAAGGTGGCTCTAACTGTCAGTAGCACGCATCATGTTTCAGAAAGAATTAATGCTATTGCTTAAATAAAATATGTATTTATTTATTTTAGAAGTATTTAACAATTTTGTATGTACTTTTCCCACTACTTTGATGATGTGACAAAGAAATGAAAAAATGTAGCTTACATCTTCATTGTAGATTTATGTTTAAAGTTACCTTGCATTTTCCTTCTAAAAAAATCAGCTGTGAAGTTAAGTTAAAATAGCCTGAAAAAGTTTTTACCTATGATTTGGATCTTATCAAATGATAGAGATAAATTAGTTAATAAAAATCTGGAAAAATATGTCAAGTGATATAGGTTGTCATTTTAACAATGAAATTAAGGACTTTTGTTATTCTAAAATAAACAAGTAGTAATGATAAATTAGTTTTTAAAATTATATACTGTTTTATTTATTTTGGGAATAGCGTTTTATCAAAAGTAAAGAAAAAAATTAGGGTGTGCCAATACTTTTTTGACCCACTATAGATTCATTCTCTGGATAAATTAGACAGTGGTATTGAAACCTTCCAGTTTGTAACCTTCCCTTCTAGTCCTTTTTGGAAGAACAGGAGAGAGTTTGAGCCAATAATACTGATGAAAATTTTGTGTTTTTATTAGTTACCACTATCTAACATCCAAATTTCAACATTTGCAATAAACTAAATTACATATTTACATGTTATATTTCATAGGATGGGGAATCCTAATAAGAAAGCCTTAAGTATCCAATATACTGGTTTTTTTCTTCCAATATAATGGAAAGTTATGGCTTTTGGAAGTAATTGTTTGCAGGTTGTTGCTTTGAGTTGAGTCACAACAATTTTCGGTACTTGTGTGTATAATGCACGCCCGAAATAGGCCAATGTTCTACGCATGTCCAAGGAGTTACATTTTATAACAGTTACCTTGGATAACCTTTTCAAATATTTTTATTGGGATCTATGTTCGGCCGAGATCGGCTCCCTTCGAATATTTTAAAGAGAAAAGATTTGCCCCGGGCCCGGGCCGGGTTATATACACAAGTACCCAATTTTTATCTTATCATTCGTTTCCTTTTTAATATTTTCCAAAAATACAAGTTATCATGAGCTTTAGTATGGAAAAGAGAATGTAATTATGGGAAATAAGAAGATTTTGGTATTCATTTCATAAAGAAATAAAAGTTTCAACTAACATTTCAAAGTGATATTTGTTTGTTGAAACGTTCATTTCTAGATGAAATATTTACTAAAGTATACACCTTTCCCATAATTACATTCTCTTTTCCATTCTAAAGCCAATGATAGCTTGCATTTTTGGAAAATAGTAAAAGGAACAGGAATGAAAAGTTAAAACTTGTAACTCAACTGGAAGCAATCACCTGCGGAAAAATTAACTAATTTATATCTCTTTTTGAGTTTTTGCTCACTTTTATTGATTACATATTTTCATCACTTAGATTAACTTAATTAAACAATAAGATCGATTACAGAAATCAGCCAAGTCTGGAATTATAATTAAGCATACCCTTATTAGGTAATGTAATTCGTATTAAAATTAAAAAAGTAAAAATAATCTAAATTAAGTACTTATGTAAATACCACATTATTTTTATTAGAGAGCCCCTAGGCTAGATATATGTTCTATTATTACTGTTACTATATTAAACATTTTATATGCTCAAGGGACCTGGTTGGTTTATTCTTCTCTGTTCTATTCTAATAACACTTTTTGGGAATCCATCACTTACTCCTCTAATTCAATGGTATAACACCTGGTGCATTGATGAGAATTTTAGTCTTTTTTAATGGCTCTTCAATTTATTTTCATCAAAGTATGACCGCACATCTGAAAATTAAAAGTTAGTTGTTCATTTTTAAAATATATTCTGATTTGTATTGTTATTCTGTTTCTATGATTTTATTCAGGAGAAAATGCATGAAGTTTAGTTGTGCTTAAATTTAAAAAAAATTGTTTTCCATTATTCTTTATTCAATCTCGAGTATTTTTTTTAATAATACAAATAAAACTTAATGAGTTGATAATTTTGTGGAAGTCAACTTGTGCTATATTTACTGATTAATTTTAAACCAAAACTATTAGGAAGGTATTTCGTAATACAATCTGAAGTATCTATCCCTGTGTTATGTGCCCAATTGTTTAAATGAAATTGTTTTGTTTTTTTCATTATCCTGCACATTTTACTATATTTGGCTTATCATTTTAGGATTCAGGTTTGAAGTAGATCTAATGCATGCGCCTATTTTAAACAATTAATAAAACAATCAATTACCAATCTAATGTTTAGTCTTGGTAAAGTAAATGGAAGCACATTTAGGGAAAACCTGTTGTTCGACAAGTTAGGCAGAGCAGGATTGCCATCTGAGGCTATAACAGTGGCATCATAGAACATTATTGTCAAATACCTGTATTCAACTATCGTATAATAAAATATATAAATATTGACATATGAGGTTAATTTGATTGATTTTGCCAAACTAACATTTGCGAAATAAAATTTTGTATAAAGAAAGAATCATTTGTTCTTGTACTTGTAAGAATGCGCTATATTCAAGGTTCTAGTCTTAAATTTGTAGTGCCACTTTTAAATTTAGCTCTTGAAAATATGATCATGAAATTAGACCTATATTAATTGCCCAAATGTGCGTGTAACAATTTGAAAATTATAAATTTTGCTTTTCTGAATTTAAATAAAATATTTTTTGGAAACTTGTCAAGGTAAGTTTGGCGAAGTCAAGTAGCTTGTAATATTAAAGCTCCTTTATTTCAGAATAATTTGACAATTGTTTTGAGCTTTCTAGAGGAAGCTCTAAGTTTCATAATGTATTTTAAAAAACAAAAGATTTTTTGATTTTTTAAAAATTTATAACTATAAAACTATAAATTGAATTTTTTAATAGCTTTAACATTTAAAATAATTACTAAGTTGCATTCATTTAGAGTCTAAGATAATAATTTTTTTGATGATTTGAGTGGAATGATCTACATAAATAATACTGATTAAAAGATATATTATTATTCAATATATTCTGTTTTGTTTTTTTCTGTTTTCCCACTGTAAGCCTATCATCAAGCCAGTTATTTCTTCCATAGGTCCCCCTATCCCTCTATCTTTCCAGTCTTTACTTCGGTAACCCCCTGCTGTCATTTCTTCTTCCAATTCTTTACACCATGTCCTTGCTTGATGGCCTCTTTTTCGTATTTTTTCAGGAGACCAATCCTATACTTTTTCAAGCATCAAAGTCAACAGAAGTCATATGCCAGACGTGCCCTTACCATATCAATTTCTTTCCCTGGCAGTTTCTCCTAGTTCCATTTCTTTCCCTATTACCTCATTTCTGATTCTATCTGCCTTAGTTTTTTTTAGCATCTCTAATAATAAACTAATTTTAGGGACAATTTTTGCAGATTTTGCTGCATATGTGAGAATACTCTCAATAACAGAATAAAATATTTTTTCTTTTTATTCCTTTTTTAAAGGCTATTGTGCCATATTATTGAATGAGTTGTTTTCTTAACGTTTCTTTTTTTCTTCTTACTTCCAGTTCACAGCCCCCGTCTAATTCAATATAATGATATGAAAAAGTTGAATAATAGAAAATAATGTAATTCACGAAGCTTTAATAAAAAAATAAAAACTTTAATTTTCTTGTTGAAGGCAGATCATTACCTTTTATTTTGCTGAATATGTAATATCCAACAAATAGATTAACATAAGCAAACATCACAGTCAATGCTAAAACCCAATAGGTCTGTGAAGGGGTCAAGGTATCTAAAACAGGATATATCCATCCATCTTTGTTGTAATTCACAAAAGTAAATCTGAAATTAAACAATTTCATTTTGACCTATTATTGTAATATAGGGTTATGTGATTGTTATTAATTGACTAAAAATAATTTTTTTTAAAATAATAAATAAGTACTTACACTGAAGCATATATTAAAAGTGATACTGTCAGTAATTTAAGCGATTCCCGCTTTGCTGGTTGCTCTTTAATGTCGAAGAACATATAAAGTATTGATACTGGGATTGGATGAGTATGCACAATATGGTTCATGAATGGTGGGAAATAGTTATCCAATATTTCAGGGTAAACGAGTTCTCTATCAAAGTAATAAAATATCCAGAACACCTTTGCAACAACCTAGGCAAAATAAACAATTGAAAAAAAAATTAATAATTAAAAATCCATTTTTTGAAATAATATATTATAACTGCAAATTCACGGCCTTAACATTACTGTAAGAGCAAACACATTATATTATGAGATTCAGTAGCCGATAAACTACTAATATGAATTAGTAATCACAATTAAATTTTTTATGGATTTATTTTTCATTTTATAAGGATAAAAATACATTCAAAAGCATGTATTTTAGCAACTTAACTGCATCCTGACTTTTTTGAGAATGATCCCTTGTGCCACTTGTGTTTTCTGTTATTTTTTTCATTTTTTATTGTTACTTCGGCTTTGAGTTTAAGAAAAAAATACATTTAAAGAAATTTTGTACCTCTTTTTTTCTCACTTATATGCAAAGGCTATGAACTGTAATGCTTTTTGGAAATTTTAAGTTTTATAAAATAAGTAATTATACAAAAATCAAAGTTTATTGAAGTCATGTTTACTCATGTTCCTAGTCTTAAATTTGTTGTGCCACTTTTAAATTTGGCTCTTGAAAACATGATTATATAATTAGACCTATACTAATGGCTGAAATGTGCGTGTAAAAATTTTAAAAAATTAAAAATTTTGTTTTTTCCGAATTTAAATACAAATTTTTTTTGAAGCTTGTTAATGTAAGTTTGCTGAAGTTATGAATAGTTTGACAATTGTTATGAGCTTTCTGGAGAAGGTTCATAGGTTCAAAATGTGTTTTAATAAATAATTTATTTTTGGATTTATAAAAATGTACAAATTGAAAAAATTTGAATTTTTGAATATATTTCACATTTAAAATAATTACCAAGTCGCATTAATTTAGCCTAAGATAATATATTTTTTTTGCATGGTTTGAGTTGGGGTGATATACATAAATAATTACTGATAAAAAGATATCTTATTCAGTATATTCTGTTGTTTTTTCCTATTTCCGGCTTTTAAAAAAATGCATTTAAAGAAAATTTACATCTCTTTTTCTCTCTCTTATATGCAAAGGCTATTAACTATATTGCTTTTTAAAAATTTAAGTTTTATAAACAAAGTAATCATTCAAAAATCAATATTTTATTGATGTCATGTTCGACATAAAAGTTTAACAAATACTACAGCAATTAAATAATTAGAAATAGTCCAACACAATACCCCAATATCTGTGGTTATCAATATTACCTCTTTAGATACAGTAACCATAAAAGCAAATCTGAATAACTTAAATAGTAAGCAAATCGTTTTATAAGTTTTACAAATGCTTTTTGTAGAAAGGATTTATTTATTATTTTTTTTAAATATGAAATTTTTTTTAAGACAGCTTATTCTGTTTATTCATTTTGGGTTAATTAATTTTATTACATTTATTGTCTGTTGATCAATGTAAAGCTCCACACTGAGTAAAATTTTTGTTAGCAGTCTTTGAAAGTATTACTTATTGTTTATGTTTTAATTAAATAAATAAATAATTTCATTATATTAATGATTAAAAATCAAAAGGTCCAATTACATTTTAAGGTGACGTTGATAATAACATTCCAGAGGAGGGTTCTTTATACACTACAAATTTAAAAATAGATTAAAATTTATTGTTATTTTTACAAAATTACAGTAGCCTGTACTAAAAGGGGGTCCCGAGCCTGTACAGTGTCAGGTACTCGTTAAAAATCCCTATCCTAATTAAACCTGATTAGACAAAATTTAGATCTTTTTCTAAAGTCAAGTTGCATATAACATCATAGTCTCTTAAGTTATGAAAGAAATGACAATGTTTTTAAATATTTTTATTTTGAAGAGAAAAGATATGCCCCCGCCCGGGATTCGAACCCGGGTCCTCTGTCTTACTTGGCTGGTATCAACTCCGGTTGCTTAGTTGGTAGAGTCCTGTCACGGTAAGACAGAGGACCCGGGTTCGAATCCCGGCCGGGGGCATAACTTTTCTTCAAAATAAAAATTTGAAAGGATGTAAACTGGATTGCATTATCTAATAATTCATTCACTCAATGAAAACCTATTTCCAGTCGGTTTTTTTGGCATATAACTTTATTATGCGGATACGTTTCGACTAATTTGTCATTTACAATCCATCAAGAACTTCATTAACATCTCAGAAGAGTTATAAGTCATCTTTTTTCTTTTTTTTTTTTTTTTTTAATATTCATGTCATTAGCTAAAATCTTTTCTTGGAGGTCCATTGTCCTCCATGGTCCTTTTGTTAATGATTAACAAAAGGACCATGGAGGACAATGGACCTCCAAGAAAAGATTTTAGCTAATGACATGAATATTAAAAAAAAAAAAAAAAGAAAGAAAAAAGATGACTTATAACTCTTCTGAGATGTTAATGAAGTTCTTGATGGATTGTAAATGACAAATTAGTCGAAACGTATCCGCATAATAAAGTTATATGCCAAAAAAACCGACTGGAAATAGGTTTTCATTGAGTGAATGAATTATTAAATAAAAATTTTTAAAATTAAAACAATTAACTAAAAAATTATAAATAGTAATATGACGTATGTCAACAAGTTCCTAAAATTTAAGTAATGTTCAAAGAACATTCGTTCTCGTGTATACATCGCAAAACTTGCGAGAACACGGGGACATGGGAACAGATAAGAGAAAAGATTTGTCCCCGGCTGGTTCAACTCCGGTAGCTTAGTTGGTAGAGTCCTGTCACAGTAAGACAGAGGACCCGGGTTCGAATCCCGGCCGGGGGCATATCTTTTCTCTTCAAAATAAAAATATTTAAAATTAAGGCAATGTTTTTAGCTTTCTAGAGAAAAATATGTTTGTATTTATAAAATTTTGAAAGCTTCAAAATTTGTTTTGAAAAACATGAATTTTTAAATTTATAGAAATATATAAATCAAAAACAGCTTAAAAGAAAAATTGAAATTTCGAGTTTCTGAAGAAATTTGTGCATATAACATATATAACCAAAGTTCACTGAATCAGAGCCAAAAATTATATTTGTATTGATTATTTGAAGTGCAAGGATATAAATAAATTATAACTGATGAAGTATCTTATTCAATATAATGATGTGAAATAATGAAACAATTTAAAATAATGTAATTTAAAAAAACATTTTTTTGCTAAGAAAAAATTCCTTACCATTGATAGTGGAAAAACAATTGAGAAGAGAGTCTTACTAACAAAGTTCCTCATAAGTGGTCTTATTGATGAATATAATTCAGACTTTTTATTTAGTAAACAATAGATTTTAATGACATCCAACACTGAATAGCTACAAAAACATAATATCTCAGCAGCCTAAAATAAATATATATTTTTTAATAGCAGATTGTCTATGCTTCATATATTTCCAGGCTTCTCCAATGAATGTATACTTACCATTACCCAGAGACTGATAAAATACAGTGTATTTGCCCATGCGTTTATGATAAATTTATTTTGGAGAGCTACAATGTCTGTTACCATCAAAATATTTGTCGAATATGAAATAAGTCCTAAATAGGTACATGTCACAGTTGTATGTAAAAAGAATCTTGCTGTTTCCCAATAATATATTCTTAATGATCCTTTAAAAAAAAAAAATAATCATTACTGGTGTTTTTTCATTATTTATTAGCAAATACACTTTAAAATACTTATCACATTATTACATATTTCTATTCTCTCAAATTAGTGGAATTTATAAAAATATAAATTTTAATATCTTATAGTCTTGATATAGCTATTTTTGGTAATTATTCCGCAGGTTGTCACTTCTAGTTGAGTCACAAGTTATCATGAGCTTTAGTATGGAAAAGAGAATGCAATCATGGGAAATGTGTGTACTTCGGTAATCATTTCATCCAGCAGTGAACATTTCAACGAACTTATATCATCTATATTTCGAAATGTTAGTTAAAAATTTTTCTTGATTAAATGATACCCGAAATCTACTCGTTACCTATAATTACATTAACTTTTCCATACTAAAGCTCACGATAACTTGTATTTTTGGAAAATATTAAAAATTAAACGAATGAAAAGTTAAAACTTGTTGTGACTAAACCGAAGCAACAACCTGCGGAACAGATGCCTTATGTTTTTAATAATTTTTTCAATATGGTTATAGTTTTTGATTTTGCCATTGTATTTGGAAAAATAAAAGTTCATCTGCCCTCAGATAATCAATGTTTTAAAATATATGCATATGTTAATCATTTCTTTGATAGAATGATAATCCATCCCTGAATATGTAGTATGCTTTTAGATTTTAATTTATTAAAAGGAATCCTGATTCAATTGATATTCAGCAGTGACTTTTTAACATAAATTTGTAAACAGAGATGAAGATTGAGTGGAAATCTGTGCTGTATAAACTTATTAATATTTTTTAGTGTCGGTAATAAAATAAAATTGTCTTTTAAAGTGATTAATGGAAAGTTTGTATATAATACACTTCTTTAAACAAAGATTGTTCAAATATAATAAGAAGTATTCGATAGAATGGATAGAAATTTTGTTATAATTTAGATTTTTGTATGTGTTAATGTCCGAAAATACATGAATGGCTTTGATTAATGATTTCAAATTTTATAAAAAGTGCATTTAATAACTTTTACTTTCTCAATCTAATTTGTTGGTGATATTAAATACTTTTTTATTATTTGATATCAATTTAAATTATTTAATTGACTTTATAAAAGTCATGACAATGCAGGCTTTAGACTTACTTGAAATTGTTCTGATCAGCGTCATCTTCTATTGAACTTTTCAGCAACACTGAAACTGCTTTACTTAAACAGTGCTTTCCTTCCCCACCAGTTTTTAAAATTATTAATGTTTTTTTTTACCTTTATGTTACGGTTGAATAATTATTTGCTGTATAACTTAACTAATGGTTTTCCATAGATAGTATATAATGTAAAACAAGATTAAGTAATACTTATATAATTAAAGTATTAAATCTAACTAATTTGTAGTATTTTGGGATTTACTGAGATTTTTTTTATTATCTCATTACTTATTAAAATGGATGAGTAACTTTATTTAGGATATTTAAAAAAAAATTAAAATCTTCATAAAATTCTTTCATGACATAGGATTTTTTTTTTTTTTTTTTTTTTTGTAGAACATTGAAAAAGAAAATAGTACATTAAAACCTTCGAAACCTTTGTATTAAACTAGATATTAAAATAAACAAGTTTCTTACAAACAATTTGGTGTTAAATTAATTTAAAGTGTTAATCAAGCAAACAATTTATTAAATTGCCTTTCTGTATCTTGATTGAAATGTTGTCATTGAACTTATTATAGTTCATGATCAGTTATTAGTTCTCGAAAATAATGATTTTTACTCTGACTTGTTTCTATATTTGGTATAAATCAATTCAGAATGACAAGATTTTAGAAAAAAAAAAGTATATACTATATACACAATATACATTACAATTACATTGGACATTGTGTGTGTGTGTGTTTTTTTACGAGGGTAGTTGGAAATCTTCAAAAGACGCGAATAGGCCCGTACCTATCCGTGTGTCGGATTTTTACCCACTAAAACCAACCTCCCTACACCTGTTTCTCACCCTCCACGGAACCGGCGTTAGGCATTACATCATGGGGGGGGGGAGTGGCTGAGTGCCGCCTCATTGATTTCAGCTACCTCCTGGCTCGCCTTTCTTTCTCCTCCTTTCTTAGCTTTTGTAGCACCTGTGCTGCTAACCTTTGGCCTGCCATCCAATAATCCTTATTGATCAGCATAAGGTTGACCACATTATCTGCATTGGGATCTGAGCCGCAGACGCGTCGGATCTCCATCCTCTCATCTTGAAAGCGGGGACAGAAGAAGAATATGTGCTCTGCGCTCTCTTCCGCTCCTGGGCAGAATGTACAAACACCTGTATCATCGAGCTTAAACCTATGCTGGTAGGCTCGAAAGCAACCATGCCCTGTGAGAAACTGAGTGATGTAATAGTCGACCTCCCCGTGGTTTCTATTAACCCAAGCCTCAATGTAGGGCACCAACCTGTGCGTCCACCTTCCACTGAATGCCATATCCCAACGACGTTGCCACTCCCTAACCTTCTTCCTGGAAACTAAACAGTTCAAACTCCGAACAGGAAAACTCCACTGCTCATCTTTCTGTAATTTACGGTTTTCCACAAGTTGCCGGGGCTGATCCGGCGTCCTTCCTTTTGTCGATACCTGTGTTCTGTCCATTATGCTGGTGGGCTCCACTCGTGATTTTGAGGGCACTCCTTGGTACTCCTTTCTTTGAAGCCTTCGACTTCTTTTTAGTCGTAGCCCCCTTCGTTCTTTCTTCCTGGCTTCCAGCTGGTAAAGATGGAGGCACATTAACCTTCTCCCTTGATAGGCGTGTGCCTGGTAATGGCATCACTGTCTGAGTGCCTACGTCTGCTTTCACACTCTCCACTGTGTGTTCCCGTAGTTTGCTTTTCATCGCTTCGAGTTAGTTCTGTATCTTACAGACGTATTCCCTTATTTCACCGTGGACATTATGCCTTTGCTGAATGTACTTCTGTAGGTCATCTACCACTCCAGTTAGCTTCGTCCATTCTTCATGACAATCTTCAAGACTTGTAGTACTGAATGCCAAAGCAGCCAAGTTGACCACCACTGCGGCACTGCGGTCGTGTGATAACGACGTCCGGGAGCCCGCTTGCTCACTTTCGTCAGACGCCGGTACTGGGGATCCGACCCCCTGCACCGTAAGGTATGTCAGATCCTCTTGACTACCCATGGTTGGTTTATTATTCAGGATTCCTTCCCCTAGTCTGTTTGGTCCGCGGGAGGTATTTATTTCCTTCCTGCCCTCTATATCTAGCGAGCATTCCCCTATCCGCCACCTGGGGACGCGCCACATATGGATTACAGACTCCCACAGTGGGTCTGTGTGTGTGTGTGATACATTTAAATATACAACCAAGATACAATTAAATATAAATATATATAATTAGAATGCAAATGGAAAAACCTCAATGCAAAGCATTATGTTTCAAATTTCTTGAGTAAAAACCAAACACATATCAGTCGACGTTTCACATATTCAGGCATTATCAAGACACAAAAAGAGTAGATGAATCTTGTCTTGATAATGCCTGAATAGGTGAAACGTCCACTGGTAAGTGTTTTGTTTTTACTCCAGAATTTTGAAACATAATGCTTTGCATTGTGGTTTTTCCATTTGCATTCTAATAAATGTTAGTGTTTATTTTTGAGTTTTGGCTCTATTTTATTTATATATTAAAAATGAATGTTTTTTTTAATATACTGTATTGATTACTGCTTTGTGAATTCTTATGTACTTAGTCGTTCAGTATCGAGAAGTATGTTTTTAAGGAGGAATTAGTATTATAATAAGATTAAGAGTCAGTTTTATTACAGAAAGACAGTAAGCTAAGTTTTGTTCAATAAATATAAAAATAAAATCCAACCATTATCTAACAATAATTTCTATTTCAAAATAAATTTCATTATCTCATAACCTTAACTCATTTTATTGATTGGAATAAAGTCAAATCCATCTCAGGAAGAGAAGAAAAATATTTTTGACTAGGTCAACAAGACCAATTTGCTTTGAATTTACTAACTTAAAATATAAAAATATCAAAAGAAATATTTAAGATGAGATTAGTAATAAATATAAAAAGAATTATATAGATAGAAGTTATAAAAACAGAGAAACCATATAATACAAAATATAATTGTGATGAAAATGTAGGACGAATGATTTACCCTTAGAAAGGTTTTTATTAGCTTAAAACAACTGTAGAAGAGTTGTGAGTTTACAAACATATAACTGGTTATCTGCCAGGTTAGACAATAGTAGGGAAAGTTTCCCACACATGAGTGGGATTAAAAATCACCACATTCACCCTGAGTTTTTCTTAAAACATTTGGCATGATTTAAGTACAATATATGAGATACATAGAAAGATTTAAGAAAACATTTGGCAAAATTTCAGTAAGAAATATTTAAACTTCATACAAGATTTGTAACACCAGGATTGGTTTTCAATTAGTAACATAGTCTTTGAGGTAAGATGGAGCCTTGGTCACCATTTGAGGTCTTGAGGGGAACACTGGGATTCCAATTTCATTAGAGAGAGAGAGAGCCATGAACAGATGGAGTGGCAGAGGGTTCTTCCGGATGTACCCTGTTAGAGGGCTCTAATATTGAAGCGGGTTCATCACCGTTAGGGCAAGGCTTCTCCAACATCTCATGAGTGCCTTTAGGTGCTAATTGTCTCAGGGACACGGTTGATTCTGATCCATCCTTCTTGCGAATTAGGGCGTACTGTGGGTTAGCTTCAAGTAATTCCACTTACTCGACAGGGTCTTCATATTTGCTGATTCGCACGCTCCTTTTGGCGAGCACAGGACCAGGGTTTAACCAAGACGGCAAGGAGACTCCATTGGCTCTACGGCGAGGATGGGTGAAAAATCGTTCATGAGGAGTGGAGTTAGTTGCTGTGCAAAGTAGAGATCGAATAGCGTGGAGGGATTCCTGTAGGACCATTTCCCAGTTCTCCGTCCGCAGTCCTAGAGTCTTCAAAGAGAGAGAAATGGTTTTCCACAGAGTTCCATTGAGGCATTCAATTTGCCCGTTTCCTGCCGGATTGTATGGTGTTGTTCTGCTGGTAGCTACACCATTTGAATGGAGGAAATCCTTGACTTCCCTAGACATAAAGGAAGGTCCCCGGTCTGAGTGGACATAGGCTGGCATTCCAAACAAACAGAAGAGATTTTTGAGACATTCAACCACAGTGGAAACAGAAACATCACGACAGGCGTATGCGAAAGGGAAGCGGGAGTACTCGTCAATGATGGTAAGGAGGTAGAATTTCTGTGACCTGGAAGGGAGAGGGCCCTTAAAATCTATGTTGATGCGTTAAAATGGAGAGGTGGCCTTAACTAAGGTTCCAGATGTTTTCAAGTACCTAGGTTTTACTTCAGCACAGATGGTACAGCTTGAAGTCATCTTCTTGACATCTTCAAGTGAATAGGGAATGTTCTTACATTTGAGCCAATGATACATACGTGTAACACCAGGGTGGCACAAAGATTGGTGAAGCTGGAACAAGTCAGTAGAAGTGGACGCATTACAGACATGGGAGAGTACGGAGCTAGCTCTATTCGCCATCTAGTGATCTTCTCATTTTTTACCTTACTCCCATGTTTTCGGTCAAAAATGAAAGACAGAGCTTCTTGATCAGTTATGAGGTGAAAATGCTTGCCAAGGAGGAATGATCTCCAATGTTTCAAGGATTCAACAATTGCTGCAGCCTCCTTTTCGATTGGTGGATGTCCACTGATTTCAGATCTGCTTAGTAATCGTGAGAAAAATGCAACTGGCCGTCCATCTTGACTAAGAGTAGCTGCCAGTGCAAACTTAGAGGCATCGGTTTCTACTACAAGCGGGCGAGATTCATCGATGGTTGTGACGACTGAGTTGGCAATATCCTTTTTTAGATTTTCGAAAGCAGAAGCAGCAGATGGATTCAGCGGAAATGATGTGGCATCAATCAAGTCACGGATTTTATCTGAAAATTTAGGTATCCACTTCGAGTAATGGGCAAAGAATCCAAGAGCCCGTTTCAGTGATTCAGAGTTATGTGGCAGTGGCATATTAAGCAACGGACCTTGCTGGGTCTGGCTTGATTGATTGGAATGAAACAAGATGCCCCTGAAGTTTTACGTTTGTGAGGTCAAATTTACTTTTCTCTTTGTTGATTTCAATGCCGAGCTTATCGAGTGTCAATATAAGCTTGTTTAGATTTAGGTCATGGTCGGATTTATCCATCCCACACACAGTGATGTCATCGAGGTATGAATACACTCCAGTGAGGTTTTCGGCAGTTATTATTTGGTCTATTGCACGTTGGAAGCAGGCTACTCCATTAGTCACGCCGAAAGGTATGCGTGTAAACTGATACAGTTACCCATTGCTTCAAAACCAGTATATTTCTTCTCATCTTCACATATTGGGATCTGATGATATGCTTGCCGTAAGTCCACAACACTGTAATGTTTGTAATTAGCAACTTTTCTGACAAGTTTGGTAAGGGGTAGGCATCAAGTAGAGTATCCTATTTATCGTTTGAGAATAGTCCACCACCAGTCTCTTTTTTTCGTTGTTGTTTACAACCAATACCTGAGCTCTCCATGGTGAATTGCTGGGCTCAATTACTCCTTCGGAAAGCAACCGGGTGATTTCTGTCTTAATAAACTGATTGTATTCATTACAGTATTTGCGGGACCTCGAGGCAATTGGATGACACTTAGGGGAGAGATGATCAAAGAGACGTACAGGGTCAATCTTAGCTACAGTATGCGAACAGATTGTGAGAGGTGCCTTGTCACCGCCAAATTTTAGCAGAATATTTGAGTGTGCTTTGAGTATGTCATGTCCGATGAGAATATCGGAACAGAGTTCTTTCAGAACAGTCAACTTACATTTAGTGTAAGTGTGTTCCGCAATTTCTAGCTTTACAAGAATAAATCCTTCAACTTTGGTCCATAACGACGTAGATGCCATTGATACTCGTCCCTCCTGAGGCATAACTTGAATGTTGTGTTCAGAGACAAAGTCAAGGCTGACAAAGCTACCAGAACTCCCAGTGTCCACGAGGCAGTTACAGAGGATTCCATTTACAAGAGCAGAGGTAACAGCATGGCTTAACTGAGGCAGAAACCCATTATTCAGTGATGCTAAAATAGCTGCAGATACAGGTTTGGTTTTCTGAGTATTTTTCTTAGCTTCCCGACATACACGGGCATAGTGGCCCTTGAATTGGCACACTCTGATTCAAGAGCAGGACAAGCCGAGCGCGGATGGCGACTAAATCCACAAAAGAAACAATGGCTGCCACTCCTCTGACTTGTTGCAGCACAAAGATCGTGATTGTTCGGATCATATGATCTGGGGTTAACGGATCGTGCACTAGGGTGGGAGGTACCAGGAATTGAAAGTGATGTATTCCATCACTGCCAATTCCCGCGCAAGAGAAATCATTTTCTCCGTTTAAGTATCCTTTAGCTTGTTTATGGGCTAGCTCGAGAGCTTGGGCTCGTTGGATGACGTCATCGAGGCTCAATGTTTTAGATTCTTCAAGTATTCGTTGGCGGATTTGAGAAGACAGTAGTCCATTAATAAGAGAATCGCGAATGTACTGATTTCTATTATCTTCAGCAGAAACAGCCTTGAAATTGCAATCCTTTGCTAACAGCCTTAGAGCCTGAACGTATTGGTCAACACTTTCGTTTTGCTGTTGTTTACGTATAGCCAAAATGTGACGTGCAAATATTTCCCCCTTTTCCTTAACATAGATTTTAGTCAGGGTTTCAACTGCTTCAACATATGTTGTGGTCTCTGAAATCAGATCATAAACACTGAATGAAAGAAAATTTTGGAGTACCTTCAATTTGTCAACGTCTTCTAATGGTTCAGTAGATAATGAGATGAAATTTTCGAATGTTTTAAGCCAATGTGAGAACTCCTTTCCACTAGATGGTGAATCTGGACTTGCGCAGAATTTGTCGGGCTTTAAATACTTGTCCATCGTGGATTACAAGATTTTTTTTTTTAATGGTTAAAAACAATTCACATCCACGAAATAAATATAACAACGGCACTCCCGTGATTGAATCTCCGAATCCGAAATTTAAAATTTTAAATGACATGACTGTTAAGGATTATTAAGAAAAACAACTGATAATACACTAAATCTTTATTGGAACTTACAACGTGGTCTGACCATAACATCAAAAGTACAACCGTGGTGAAACCTCACATTCACCACCCACTAGATCACACAGTGTTACCAGCATTATCTTAAACAATAATTATATATAAATCATTGTTATTACAACAATGACGAACGAAAGAAGTTTTAAGCTAATAAAATTGTGATGAAAATGAAGGACGAATGATTTACCCTTAGAAAGGTTTTTATTAGCTTAAAACAACAACTGTAGAAGAGTAGTGAGTTTACAAACATATAACTGGTTATCTGCCAGGTTAGACAATAGTAGGGAAAGTTTCCCACACGTGAGTGGGATTAAAAATTACCACAATAATGATTATTTTTGTTTTGAAGAAAAAATTTGTCCTGGCCGGGATTCGAACCCGGGTCATCTGCATTTCCATTGCAGTGCTCTCCAAACAAAAATATCTAATAATTCCTACACTGAATGAAAACCTATTTCCAGTCATTTGTGCAATATAACTTTATTATATGGAAACGTTTCGACTATATGTCATTTTCCATCCATCTAAGAACTTAATCTTTATCCTCTTGAAAAAGAGTTACAAGTCAACATTTCTCTGTAAATTGTTAAATACAATATAACAATTACACATTTCTTAAACTCGTCGATAAATAGAAGTAAGTATAGATACCTTTTTATTATTAATTGTCCTTTACTAAAATTTTTTCTTGGATCAACACACTGTAAAAATGAATTACACACTTTTGATTTTGACAAACCACGGATATTACACAGAGAAAAAAACGTAATTAAAAGACGATTCCTTGAAGCATTATATATAAGTTACAAAATAGATAATGTAGTGAATGATAGGAAAGAGGGAGGAGAAATAAGTAAATCATATGCATCAGTTATTCTGAAGTTAAATAGAAAATAATAAATAGGAGGTTCTACTTTAAAAACATAGAGAGATGACCCAGCACTATAACCTCCCAACAGTTACCTAGATATTCCATTTTCAGTCCTATCTGATTTATTTAAATTAACAACGTATATAACTGATAAAAATATATTAAAAATAAAATAGTGTTGTGAACTTAATAAAATTTACGTATAAATTTTAATTTGTAATTTAATTATGGTAGATTTAAATGAAAAAAATTTAGTATGTAAATATAAATAAAATATAGTATAAATAGAGACCAAAGTTTAAACTATTAACAAAAGGACCATGGAGGACAATGGACCTCCAAGAAACAATTTTAGTAAAGGACAATTAATAATAAAAAGGTATCTATACTTACTTCTATTTATGGACAATTTTAAGAAATGTGTATTTGTTATATTGTTATGATTGTATTTAATAATTTACAGAGAAATGTTGACTTGTAACTCTTTTTCAAGAGGATAAAGATTAAGTTCTTAGACGGATTGAAAATGACGTATAGTCGAAACGTTTCCATATAATAAAGTTATATTGCACAAATGACTGGAAATAGGTTTTCATTCAGTGAAGGAATTATTAGATAGATTCAATCCAGTTTACATCCTTACAAAAATATTTAAAAATAATCACCATCAAAACAACAATTAATAAAAATAAATTATAATATAATGAATTATCTTTGACGATAGGATAACAATAAGTGTAAATAAAGAATTTATGAATAAATGAAGAAAAAAAAATTAAATAGGTATATTAAGAAGCTCTTTCAGAAAAGTTTGTTTCCGGTTGTCTGCAGATGGACTAATTCCATCTTGGTGCACAGGACTCTAATCTCTGAACTGGGAGGCATCAAACTGTGAATCAAACCCAACGGAGGCTGTCCGCAGGGAGGAGTACTATCACCCCTGCTCTGGTGCTTGGTAGCAGATTCGCTTCTGACATCACTCAATGGAGCAGGCTTCTACACACAGGGGTATGCGGACGATGTAGCTACTCCCATAGGTGGCAAGCATCACTTTGTAATCTCTGGCTTACTCAAGACAGCAACGAATATCCTGTCTCGCGATGGTGCATAGACTATGGTCTGAGCATCAACCCGCACAAGGTAAACGTACTGGCATTTACGAGAAAGCGGAAAGTAGGGATAAGCCTACCTTTGCACTCATGTGTGTTGGAACAATACAGTGAAGTACTTAGGCGTGACACTGGACAACAAACTGAGATGGAATCAACACGTGATTAACACGAATAACAAAGCCATCTGATGTCTTTGGGCTTGCAAAAGGGCAGTGGGTAATTCTTGGGGATTCAAACCAAGAATCATCTGCTGGCTGTATACTACTGCCATTAGACCTATTGTGATCTATGCAGCACTGGTTTGGTGGCGTGGTCCTGGTAAAAGTGGACCCAAACTCAAGTTGGAGAAGCTACAAAGACTGGCCAGTCTATTGATGACAGGTGCTATGAGGACGATTCCGACTGCCACAATGGAGATGGTGCTTGGCCTCAGGCCTCTAACATTAGAACTTGAGTAACGTGCCATGGTCTCCCATGCTTAAACAGAACATAATCCTATCAGTTTCGGCACACTGCAGCTCATGGGAGTTGTTCAAAAAAATTGAGACCGATCGCATTTTAGCCATGAAATTGGATTCGCAGTTACGTGACTTAATGTCACCCAAATTCAAGGTGAAACTTGTCACAGTAAAACGGCACAGACCTTGCAACGGCATCAACTGTTACATAGATGGCTCTCTTACAGGCACTGGAGCAGGGGCAGGGTACTGGAGAAAAGATAAACCTAGGGTAGGTACCCGGATCTCCCTAGGTAGGCATACATCTGCATTTAAATCTGAAGTACTTGCTTTAAATTACTGTGCACGGTCACTACTGGAAGAGCGGCTGTCAAGTAGGAAGGTTACATTCTTCACAGACGGTCAAGCTACCACAGGTGTACTGAGCGGGCACAGTACCAACTCACGGAATGTCTGGGATTGCTTTGCAGCTCTAAACAAACTGGCTGAGGACAACAGGGTTAGTATTGAGCTGGTTCCTGGACACTCCGGTATCCCTGGGAACGAAGAAGCTGATAGACTGGCCAGATTAGGATCGGACAACATTCCCTGCACACCTGAACCTGTATGTGGGATTCGTCTCAGCTACGCTAAACATATGATTGAGGATATCTACCATAGGAAAGCGAACCTGAATTAGTGCAATCAACGAAAATTACAACATTATAAACTATTCCTTGACAGCTACAATGAGAAGACAGGTAATAGCTCTTTTGGATCTGGACAGGGAAGCACTAAAAACAATCATAGTGGCAGAAACGGAACACTGCAGGCTCGATGCACATATGCTCAGGCTGGGACTGGTGGATGTTCCCGTATGCCGTTTCTGTCAAGCAGCGGACGAAACACCCTATCATGTTATCTGCTTATGTTATAGGTTCGCTACCTAAGATTTACTACTTTTGGTCAAGACAGAGTTACCAACCCTAGGCAGAGCGAATTAATCAATCCAGCAAATATACGCAAATTTGTTGGACTAGCTAAACTAAGATTATAATAATCGCAGTAATAATAATAGTCACACTAGATCAATGGATGGTCGCAGTGCATTGTTAGGCAATGAAAAAAAAAAGCTTAGTTTTGTTCAATAAATATAAAAATAAAATCCAACCATTATCTAACAATAATTTCTATTTCAAAATAAATTTCATTATCTCATAACCTTAACTCATTTTATTGATTGGAATAAGGTCAAATCCATCTCAAGAAGAGAAGAAAAATATTTTTGACTAGGTCAACAAGACCAATTTGCTTTGAATTTACTAACTTAAAATATAAAAATATCAAAAGAAATATTTAAGATGAGATTAGTAATAAATATAAAAAGAATTATATAGATAGAAGTTATAAAAACAGAGAGACTATATAATTAATTATTTTTGTTTTGAAGAGAAAAGATTTGTCCTGGACGGGATTCGAACCCAGGTCATCTGCATTTCCGTTGCAGTGCTCTTCAAAACACAAATGTTTAAAAATAATCACCATCAAAATAACAATTAATAAAAATAAATTATAATATAATGAATTATTTTTGACGATAGCATAACAATAAGTGTAAATAAAGAATTTATGAATAAATGAAGAAAAAAATATTTTTAGTAGGTATATGAAGAAGCTCTTTCAGAAAAGTTGTTTTTTTTACAACAAAAATTTATTGACATAGCCTGGTAGCCCCTCCACCTTTCACATTAAAATAAAAAAAATTTAATGTCTTATCTTCTTATCACAGCTTATGAAAATAAATTTGTTTCAGCTCAAATTATAATATATAATCAGCATATACATGCTCGTATATATTAAAATTAGTCGAGTAATTGTGCTTTTGAATAGAAAAATAAATTAAAATGCTTGAAATTAAAGTAAAAAAATTTTTTTTACATCTCAATAATAGTTCTGTAATGTTTTTAATATTATAAAATTAAATCCGATGACGAATACAAATAATGTAACCAGATATTTTTCAATCTGTGTGTTTGTGGGAAGGGGGGAAGAAAATCTCATTTATTCAGTGATAATTTTGTATTCATTTCTAAAATTTAAAAAATATAATGAATGAAAGATGGTTGACAATCCAGGGTTATTTAATTTACAATTACCCACAGGGAAACATTATGTAAATTTATGAAAATGAAAAAATAATTATGCCTACAAGGCGTCAGTTACCCCTATAAGATTTCTATCCTGATTATACCTGGATAGGCAAAATTTACGCTTCCGCTGTAGCATCGTCCTATTAGCCATAGTAGAATATAGTGACACTAAACAAACAAAGAAAAGTGGACTTGGAAGAATATTTAAATTGGGTTTCAACATGACTGATGACCTACGTCTTTCTTTTTCGGATAATCTAAATTCACTTTAAAAAAAAAAAGAAGAACGAAAATGCTATACTATCATCATGTTTGTATAAAAAAAAATGTTAACTTCATCACATATTGCCCATGTTACGTAATGTCAGAACTTGATTGTTAGGCCGCGTTCACAACGAGCCGATATATCATAAGGAATATATTGCGACGATTTATTGCAAACAAGGTTCAATAACAGTACCCGGATATTAGCGCGACCCTGGGCGATAAAAAATTGTTGGGTACACAATTTTCACTATTCAATTTAACACTTGAGTACTCTATTAAAAAGGTTATA
Source organism: Troilus luridus (assembly GCA_964056705.1). Classification (NCBI taxonomy): domain Eukaryota; kingdom Metazoa; phylum Arthropoda; class Insecta; order Hemiptera; family Pentatomidae; genus Troilus; species Troilus luridus. The sequence continues at coordinate 29,376,375 of OZ057417.1, read as the reverse complement.
CACTCTGAAAAATGTTTTAATCTGAATATGAATAGTAAAATATCCGTGCTTGGGTTTGCGGACCATTTGGTACTGTTGGGCGAAGACGCGGAACTATAAAACTAAATACAGAAACGTTGATAAATGCACGTAAGGAAATGAACCAGTATTTCCGGCATGGCAACTCAGTGCTTTACCACTGAGCCACTCCTCTCCCAATGTTTAATAAATACTTTCCTAAGTTCCCACGGCCAATATTTTTAATCAATGTTCTTAGCCTAAGGTAAAAAATTTGACGACACGGTCGAAGCCATAAGAGATACGTTAAGAACATACGTTTTATTATTTAAACAAGCTTACTTGCACTGAAATCCATAAATACTCGTTATGATCCTTGCCACTTCAGCACAATGATCACATCACCAATGTCCTAAAAACTTTACTTTACGTTAAATCGCTTTTTTAGTAATATACTTTATTACCAATCTACCTAACGTACGCTCTATCTTAATTGACGAAAGAGGAGAGCAGACGATAGCGTAATTGACTAGAACATCATTTTTTTCATTTCGACTGGAAATCTGGTATATATTATACTGATCCATTGAATATTTATACTCCAAGCGTTCGGGATCAAAAGGGGATAACAACAAAATTTCAAAAAATTACTTTTTCTCAATTTTCGCTAGTTTAGTCAAGAAATTTTGTCTAACACGACACTTTGCCGTCTTATTTCTCAAGGTTTTAGTCCGGTTTCGGGAGCACAAAATTGCTTGACTCAACTAGCGAAAAATGTAAAAAAAAAATTAGTTTTTGAAATTTCGGTGTTATCCGCTTTTGATCCTGAACATTTGTTGAAATAATATTAAATTTTTTATTGATTTTGAAAAGAAAAAAGTTGTTTGTTTATTTAACGTCACTTTATGCTGCTATGGCTAATCGGATAATGCTACAGTGGGAGCTCTAAATGTTGCCTATCGAGGTTTAATTAGTATATGCATATATATACAGGCATTACTTACTTTATTTTATACATATATACATATATATATATATATATATATATATATGTATATTCTTTTTTGCTAAGAGCTATATGTTTTTATAGCAATTTAGCAATAAAATCATTGGAACATATTATTTATTAAATAAAAAGTAAGAAATAGTTCTGGTACTAAGATTATTTATAGGCCAGCGGCCAGGTACAAAAAAAGGACTTTTGGTCGCAAAAAATTGAAGAAAGCTGCATTTTTGATATGTTGTAAGGGCATGTCTGAGTAGCGTAAATCCAAGTTTGCAACCGAAAAAACGGATGGGAAAACTTTTGGTGGAAAAAACCTCGAAATTTTCGGAGTTAATACAGTTGTTGGCCTTAATCTCCTAACCGGTTCGTTTTTGATTTTAAAAAAACAAAAACCTGAATGTAGATTAAATTTGCTACGATTTGAACTCAACTGCAGCTCTGTAGCTCTAATAGATCCTCAGTTACGCTTTAATTTTCAAAGGGGCGTAACTCAGAATCGATTACACATATAGGCCTCGGCCTGTGCTTAAATTAACGCTAATTAAATTTACTACAACTTTATTATCATTGACTTTCATCGTAATATCAATCCTTCGGTTGGTGTTCTTCACAAAATTCGGCCAAAACTTAAAATTTGGACTTTATGTAAAAAATTACCAATTTTCAAAGAGGCGTAACTCAGAATCTATTACACACATCGGCCTCAACCTGTGCTTCAATTAAAGCTAATTAAATTTACTACAACTTTATTACCATTGACTTTCATCGTAAGTTCAATCCTTCGGTTGGTGTTCTTCACGAAAGTCGTCCAAAAATTAAAATTTGGACTTTATGGAAAAAATTACCAATTTTCATAAGGCGTAACTCAGAAACTGTTACAGCCACAGGCCTTGGTCTGTGCTTAAATTAAAGCCAATTAAATTTACTACAACCTTATTACCATTGACTTTCATCGTAAGATCAATCCTTCGGTTGGCGTTCTTCACGAAAGTCGGCCAAAACTTAAAACTTGGACTTTATTGAAAAAATTACCAATTTTCAAAGAGGCGTAACTCAGAAACTGTTACAGGTACAGGCCTTGGTCTGTGCTAAAATTAAATTTACTACCTTGGCTTTCATTGTAGGATCACTCCTTCGCCGGTGTTTCTCACGAAAGTCGGCCAAAACTTAAAATTTGGACTTTTAGGAAAAAATTACCAATTTTCAAAGGGCGTAACTCAGAATTTATTAGACCTACAGAGCTGCAGTTGAGTTCCAATTGTAGCAAATTTAATCTACTTTAATAATGGTCACTCAGGTTTTTTTATCAAAAAGGCACCAAACGTTTTCCCATCCGGCTTTTCGGTTGCAAACTTGGATTTACACTACTCAGACATGCCCTTTCAACATATCAAAAATCCAACTCTCATCAATTTTTTGCGAGCTTCAAACTCCTGGCCGCTGGCTATTATGAGCGACTGTGTTCACAATATTCCCTACTCAATTGATTTCTCACTACCAGAGCTGAGAATTTTTTTCATATTACTTTTTTAGTTGCATTTACAAGTACATTAAGTTGTAATGAGTATAATAAGAAAAAAATTATTAAAAACAACAAAAAACATTTTATGCATCATATGTCAATACATATAGTTAGGATATCTTTTCCCGCATGTAATATGAATATAAATTTGATCGCAACACAATGATCGCTTGCAAATAATTTGCTATTCAAAAACAAAGTGTTCCCTATCCTGGAAAACCTTACAAAGTTATTAACAATATAACAACAAAATAATTACTGCTGTAGTTTTGAATTTATTAATAAGCTGAACATGTTCTTTATAAGTGGTTCAAGTTTAATTTTTTCATTAGTTACATTTAATCTATCTTTAGTTTTAATGTGCTTTTTCTTCTTTATCAATTGATAATTTTATTTTAATAATTAATGAACAATAATCGTCATTAATATTCAGTTTAATATTTATAATTGTACAGTATTTGTAATAATGGAGTGAAATTTGGTTAAACCTAAATAAACCAACATGCGTTGAAATCAAAACGCAATACGAAAAGTGCGTTTCCGGACAAGTTTGTAAACGTCTTGTTAAAAATAAATCCTGAACTTTAGTTAAGGATACAGAAGTTAGCACTACTGTATTTGAAGTATAGAGCTTAAACTGCTTAAGCTGTATTGATTTATACTTCTGTATAATAATATAGCTATAATATAGTTTCTTGAGTTTAAACTAATAAATAGAGATGGGTGGTAGACCTTATTGATTTCGATGTATCGATTGTACAGAACTACAGATATAGTATTTTTATTTTTAAGAGAAAAGTAGTATTTTTATTAATATTAGTAGTATTTTTATTTTTTCTGAGCGAGATCGGTTCCAGGATAGCTCAAGTGGCAGAGCACTGCAACGGAAATGCAGACGACCCGGGTTCGAATTCCGGTCCTGGACATATATTTATAAGGACAGATATTTAACAAGTGCCTGACACCACTCAGGCAGGGGACTGCTATATTAAGTATTCTCAGAAGAATAGCACAACTAAGGACTTTTCATTCCCTTTAAAAAATCCTGAAGTCACCTGCTTGGCTGCGAACCCACGATCTTGGGTGTAGTAGATTATCCTTACCACTACTCCAAAGGTGGCTCTAACTCTCAGTAGCACGTATCATGTTTCAAAAAGAATTAATGCTATTGCTTAAATCAAATATGTTTTTATTTAATTTAGAAGTATTTAACAATTTTGTATGTACTTTTCCCACTACTTTGATGATGTGACAAAGAAATGAAAAAATGTAGCTTACATCTTCATTGTAGATTTATGTTTAAAATTACCTTGCTTGTTCCTTCTAAAAAAATCAGCAGTGAAGTTAAGTTAAAATAGCCTGAAAAAGTTTTTACCTATGATTTGGATCTTATCAAATGATAGAGATAAATTAATTAATAAAAATCTGGAAAAATATGTCAAGTGATATAGGTTGTCATTTTAACAATGAAATTAAGGACTTTTGTTATTCTAAAATAAACCAGTAGTAATAATAAATTCGTTTATAAAATTATATACTCTTTTATTTATTTTGGGTATAGCGTTTTATCAAAAGTAGGCTTTCCGAATTTTAGTTATTGTAATATAAGAATTATTATTAACCCTCCAAAGCCTAGTGTGACGTTTATGTCACAAGAGAAAGTAGCCCGGGTTTACCATCCCCCTTTCTCTTTTATTATCGTTAAGGGTGAATTGCCGTTGCATCTACCTGCAAGGGGCTCTGACAGTCAGTTTAGTTCAAATTATTTTTCTCGAGTTCTGTATCACTATAAGAATAGACAAATGTAAAAAAAATCAAATATTTTTCAAAAAAATAATTCTCGTCTTTGGAGGATTAATGTAAAATATTTCAAGTTAACAAACTGGTTGGTGTTGCTATCTGTGGGCTATTTTTAAAACTACTCAGCAGCTTTTTGTTTAGTCATTCAATGGTATAATTGAGATATTATTACAAAAAGAAAAAGTCGACAGGCCCTCCTTGAACATTTTTTTTTCCAAACCCTATTCTAATTCCAAATATTTAAATGTTTTTCTTATTATTGTTTAGTTTTGTTAGTAACTAGCAACAGCAAATTCAGAAATAGACCTTTTATTAAATCAATCATTTGTTCTAAATAGAAATATTGGACATTTGCAAGCCTTTGACTATACCAGATGTCTGCAAAACTGTTTTTTTAGACTTCTGATACTGGCTATCCCAGTTACCTATAGTATAAGTTTAAAAAAAACTTGGTTTAAATACATGGTAGGTAGCGGAGTGGCTCAATGGTAGAGCACTGAGTTAGCCATGCCAGAAATCCTGGTTCAAACCACACTCCAGGCAGTTAAATTTATTTAGTCTGTGTGCGGCAGAAGATGGATCATATGGGATCTAGGACCCTCGTGGGGCTCACCCAGGCTCTATAAAATATAAAAATAGGGCACCCAAAATAAGGGGGGAAAACTGGCGGTTGAGCGTGACCTAGGACAAGTCACCTCCTTGCAGAACCGCTGTCCATGAAACAGTACAGTCTCTACCATGTACTGAACCCCAGACTCGTTCACGGGTCGTAGTGGTTACAGGTAGGTAGGTTAAATACATGGTAGAAACTGTACTGCTTCTAGAACAACAGTTAAGGGTAACCACTTTATAAAGGCAGCCTGAGCTCTAGTAGGGATTGTAGATCCCAGAGGGTCCATCCGTAGCTATTAACTGAATTAATAATTTATCTTTCTGCCAGATTTGAACCTTGAATCCTTCAGCATCGCAACTCAACACTCTACGCACAGAGCTATCTCCCTTCCCTAATAAAAGTATAAGCAAACTTATGTAAATTTATCTGTAAATGTTATGCTATGGTTTGGGAATAATTAAATGAATAAGAAAAGCTCTTCATAAGTTTAAAACAACTCTTAAAGAGTAAAATGATCAGATTTCTGTTTGAAACATTAGGAATTCCATTGTTATTTAAGTAAGTTGAAGGTAACACCTTTGAAAATACATGAACTATATCACAATCATTAAAAGAAAAATTAGGATTCCAGAAGGAAATATTTTACTTATTTGTACATGTGAATTGGGTTATTTTGTAATAAAATAGACATGGATTAGAAGGATAAAAATGTATTCATAAGACACAACATTGCACATTGCCAGAGCAGCAACTAACAGAACCCACAGGCGCTGCATACACGATAATCAGTACAAATTTAATATCTCAACACACCCCCTTAAATTTGTAATTCCACATTAGCTGGACTAGATTACAAGACCCAAATTATTTACACACGATTATCTTTACTTAATGATTTAGTTAATATATCAGCCCACATCAAATCAGTTGATACATGTTTGATAGAAACAAAGATATCTTGGTTTAGCAAAAGGCAAAAAACCATTGCTTTATCTACTTGTGAAGCAGTAAGCACAATTAATGTCTAATTCCATTTTTGACATGTTTTCTTAGAAAATGACATCTAATATCTATGTGTTTAGATTTAGGGTTAGTAACAGAGTTCTTTGCAAGTTGTATAGCACTCTTATTATCACAATGAACACTAATACACTTATTGGCACTTTCAGGGTCAATTTCTGACATAAATTGTCTAACCCATAACAGCTTCACAAGTAGATAAAGCAATGGTTTTTTGCCTTTTGCTAAACCAAGATATCTTTGTTTCTATCAAACATGTATCAACTGATTTAATGTGGGCTGATATATTAACTAAAACATTAAGTAAAGATAAGCGTGTGTAAATAATTTGGGTCTTGTAATCTAGTCCAGCTAATGTGGAATTACAAATTTAAGGGGGTGTGTTGAGATAGTAAATTTGTATTGATTATCGTGTATGCAGCGCCTGTGGGTTCTGTTAGTTGCTGCTCTGACAATGCGCAATATTGTGTCTTATGAATACATTTTTATCCTTCTAATCCGCGTCTATTTTATTACAAAATAACCCAATTCACATGTACAAATAAGTAAAATATTTCCTTCTGGAATCCTAATTTTTCTTTTAATGATTGTGATATAGTTCATGTATTTTCAAAGGTGTTAACTTCAACTTACTTAAATAACAATGGAATTCCTAATGTTTCAAACAGAAATCTGATCATTTTACTCTTTAAGAGTTGTTTTAAACTTATGAAGAGCTTTTCTTATTTATTTAATTATTCCCAAACCATAGCATAACATTGACAGATAAATTTATTTAAGTATGATTATACTTTTATTAGGGAAGGGAGGTAGCTCTGTGTGTAGAGTGTTGAGTTGCGATGCTGAAGGATTCAAGGTTCAAATCTGGCAGAAAGATAAATTATTAATTCAGTTAATAGCTACGGATGGACCCTCTGGGATCTACAATCCCTACTAGAGCTCAGGCTGCCTTTATAAAGTGGTTACCCTTGACTGTTGTTCTAGAAGCAGTACAGTTTCTACCATGTATTTAACCTACCTACCTGTAACCACTACGACCCGTGAACGAGTCTGGGGTTCAGTACATGGTAGAGACTGTACTGTTTCATGGACAACGGTTCTGCAAGGAGGTGACTTGTCCTAGGTCACGCTCAACCGCCTGTTTTTTCCTCCATATTTTGGGTACCCTATTTTTATATTTTATAGAGGCTGGGTGAGCCCCACGAGGGTCCTAGATCCCATATGATCCATCTCCTGCCGCACACAGACTAAATAAAAGTAATGCCTGGAGTGTGGTTTGAACCAGGATTTCTGGCATGGCTAACTCAGTGCTCTACCACTGAGCCACTCCGCTCCCTACCATGTATTTAAACCAAGTTTTTTTTTTACTTATACTATAGGTAACTGGGATAGCCAATACAAGAAGTCTAAAAAAACAGGTTTGCAAACATCTGGTATAGTCAAAGGCTTGCAAATGTCCAATATTTCTATTTAGAACAAATGATTGATTTAATAAAAGGTCTATTTCTGAATTTGCTGTTGCTAGTTACTAACAAAACTAAACAATAATAAGAAAAACATTTAAATATTTGGAATTAGAATAGGGTTTGGAAAAAAAAATGTTCAAGGAGGGCCTGTCGACTTTTTCTTTTTGTAATAATATCTCAATTATACCATTGAATGACTAAACAAAAAGCTGCTGAGTAGTTTTAAAAATAGCCCACAGATAGCAACACCAACCAGTTTGTTAACTTGAAATATTTTACATTAATCCTCCAAAGACGAGAATTATTTTTTTGAAAAATATTTGATTTTTTTTACATTTGTCTATTCTTATAGTGATACAGAACTCGAGAAAAATAATTTGAACTAAACTGACTGTCAGAGCCCCTTGCAGGTAGATGCAACGGCAATTCACCCTTAACGATAATAAAAGAGAAAGGGGGATGGTAAACCCGGGCTACTTTCTCTTGTGACATAAACGTCACACTAGGCTTTGGAGGGTTAATAATAATTCTTATATTACAATAAATAAAATTCGGAAAGCCTACTTTTGATAAAACGCTATACCCAAAATAAATAAAACAGTATATAATTTTAAAAACTAATTTATCATTACTACTGGTTTATTTTAGAATAACAAAAGTCCTTAATTTCATTGTTAAAATGACAACCTATATCACTTGACATATTTTTCCAGATTTTTATTAACTAATTTATCTCTATCATTTGATAAGATCCAAATCATAGGTAAAAACTTTTTCAGGCTATTTTAACTTAACTTCACAGCTAAGTTTAATAGTTTGGTTAAATGAATAAACAAACTATTGACAGTAGAAGTGTAGTTAGTGCTATCATGGTTCTTTACTATCCATACACCAACAAAAATATTGTTAGAGATAAATTAGAGTGTTCATTATTCATACTAATGTCATCACATGTGGTTGTGATAATCTTAGAGAAAGGAAAATGCCACACAACACAAAAAACAAACAATCCTAACGTTTGTATTTTGAAAAATATTTTTTTTATAGTGTAGTGGGTAAGTTAAAAAAATAAATGTCAAAAGTTTATTGTAGTGAAAGAAAAAAGGTTTTAATATTAGTTTGCTCGATTTCTGACTTCTTCTTCTCGGCAGCTAAGTCTCTAATTCTTTTAAGCGTAATAGATTATAATAATAGTTCCAGGGCATCTAATTATAGAAAAAATACTCTTCAAACTTATTTTATAGGTATGTCAATCCCTCGTTGTATCTTTTCTGCAAAGTCAGTTTGGAGGATCTACGCTCTACTATATCTGTATTTATAATATATTTTTTTATAATTATTATTATTTTTAAATATTTTTATTTTGAAGAGAAAAGATTTGTCCAGGACCGGGATTCAAACCCGGGCTGCATTTCCGTTGCAGTGCTCTTCAAAACAAAAATATTTAAAATAATCTCCATCAAAATAACAATTAATAAAAATAAATTATAATATAATGAATTATCTTTGACGATAGCATAACAATAAGTGTAAATGAAGAATTTATGAATAAATGAAGAAAAAAAAAAATTTTAATAGGTATATGAAGAAGCTCTTTCAGAAAAGTTTACAAAAAAATTTATTGGTATAGCCTGGTAGCCTCTCCACCTTTCACATTAAAATATAAAAAAATGTCTTATCTTATCATCACAGCTTATGAAAATAAATTTGTTTGAGCTCAATTTATAATATATAATAAGCATATTACATGCTCATATATATATTAAAATTAGTCGAGTAATTGTGCTTTTGAATTTAAGAATAAATTAAAATGCTTGAATTTAAAGTAAATATTTCTTTTGATATTTTTATATTTGAAGTTAGTAAATTCAAAGCAAATTGGTCTTGTTGACCTAGTCAAAAGTATTTTTCTTCTCTTCCTGTGATGACCTTTTCCAATCAATAAAAAAGGAGTTAAGGTTATGAGATAATGAAATTTATCTTGAAATAGAAATTATTGTTAGATAATGATTGGATTTTATTTTTATATTTATTGAACAAAACTAAGCTTTTTTTTTTATAAGTGGGCTTAACAATGCACTGCGACCATCCATTGATCTAGTGTGACTATTATTATTACTGCGATTATTATAATCGTAGTTTAGCTAGTCCAACAAATTTGCGTATATTTGTTGGCGACAGACTGTAATGTAACACCACACTTCTTATTCCCAGAAAATTATTTCTTTCTTGGATTTCTCCTTACAGTCCTACATACTTAGATGTAGCCAGGGGTTTTCCCAAAACTCAGAGCTAGCTTCAAATGACTGCTGGATCTCGAAGACAGGTCATCTTCTCTCCAACTGTTCTCGTCATGGAAAAAGGCCTTATAATCGAAATTGTTTTAATTATCATATTTTCTTTGTATTATGTAACAAAGTTTTTAGTTATCACCATGTAATATTTCATTTTCTATATAAGGTGGAAACATAAAAATGGGTCATAAAAAATTTAGTTTAACTGATGAAATTATTACATAATATATCATATAATTGCGAAAAAGAGGCGCTAAATTGTTTTACAAATGAAAATACTGGGATAAAGACTTGACATTTTTTATTCCTGCTAATAATATATTGAAAAAATAATACAATCTGAACTAAAGTATATATAAATATACATATAAAATATAAATTACAGTTATACAGTTTGAGCAATGAATAGTAAAACTAAATGAATAGTTCTTTAATTTGTAAAAAGAGAGTTTGTAGAATGTCTTAGAGCAAGGTTGCTGTCTTTATTTGATAAGTCTGTTTGGACTGTTGATGTGAGATGTGCCACTCTTTGTCTTCTTCGATGTGATTTTTCTTTTGGCCTATGTCCTGATGATGCCTGAACTGGTGAAACGTTGACTGGTTAGTTTTTTCACTACTTTAGACACTCAAGGCTTTACTTTTGGGGATTTTTTTCTATTGTATCCTAGTTTATAATTTATGTCTGTTTTCGAGTTTTGGTTTATTCTTATTTTTATAACAGATTAATTGAAATTAATTTTTGTGCATTTCTCAGATACCTAATATGATGAATTTTTACAGTGTCATCAATACAGCAGTGTTGAAGTGCTGGATTGATGACTCTGGGGTTGGTGACTCTGTCTTGACCAAAGGTAGTTAATCTTAGGTCAGCGAACCTATAACATAAGCAGATAACATGATAGGGTGTTTCGTCCGCTGCTTGACAGAAAAGGCATACGGGAACATCCACCAGTCCCAGCCTGAGCATATGTGCATTGAGCCTGCAGTGTTCCGTGTATGCCACTATGATTGTTTTTAGTGCTTCCCTGTCCAGATCCAAAAGAGCTATACCTGTATTCTCATTGTAGCTGTCAAGGAATAGTTTAGAATGTTGTAATTTTCTTTTATTGCACCAATTCAGGTTCGCTTTCCTATGGTAGATATCCTCAATCACATGTTTAGCGTAGCTGAGACTAATCCCACATACAGGTTCAGGTGTGCAGGGAATGTTGTCCGATCCTAATCTGGCCAGTCTATCAGCTTCTTCGTTCCCAGGTATACCGTAGTGTCCAGGAACCAACTCAATACACACACACACACACTCACGGACGGTGGTGGAAGTGTCCTAGTCTAGGCTGTATGTCTTCGAATGGGGTTGGAAATTTGAGTTTCATTGAGGGGATTATAAATGCTGAAAAGTATGTCGTCATTTTGGGGCATAACATGAAGAGCAGTGTTGAAAAATTGGGAATTCGGGATATATTCGTGTTCCAACAAGATAACAACCCTAAACATACCGCCAATAAAACCAAAGAATGGATCCTGTACAATGTTATAAAACAGCTTAAAACACCACTGCAGTTCCCAGATATAAATCAATCTAACATTTGTGGTATTTACTCGACTTGAAAGAGCGAAAGAATAAAATTTCATCAAAAAATGACCTCAGATGAATTTTAGCTTAGGAGTGGGTTAAGATTAGACCGGAAATCACCCAAAATCTAGTCTCATCAATGCCATCAAGACTCCAGGCTGTTATAGAAGTAAAAGGGATAATAATAAAATATTAAGATTTTTGCATAGCGCAAAAGAAGAAGGGCGTGCCAATACTTTTTTTTGTTGTTTTCCATGTTAATTAAATAAATGTTTTGTTTTAAGACTTGTTTCTGTTAATTTACTTTTACTTTCTATGTATACATTTAATAAAATTGTTGTCGCAGTTATATCAGGCTTTTTCTTTACATAATTCAGGAAAATTAGGGTGTGCCAATACTTTTTTGATCCACTGTATATTCTGGCCCATAGCACATTATTTCAGTATGCTGAGCCCAAATAGATCCAATATTTTTCATTTAATTAAGTATTCTTACTTCTATTATTACCTTCAAATACTTTAATGGTATATTTAATGTTTTTAAGAATAAATGTTTTTCAATTTATTTCTGAATAAATAAGGCTACTAAATTTCAATTTTTTTCAACTGCTTTCCAGTGTTGAAGTGTATATACTGATATTAAAATTTTATTGTCAAGGTTTTTTTTTGCTAAAGACACTTTAATATCTTTGAATTAAGCATTATAATGAACTCTATTGAAGTTAAGAGTATATAAAAGCTTTGAGATTCGTTTTTGTTTTGCTGTCTATATAAAGCCTTTACAAACACAAAACGTAATAGAACAAAACAAAAACATAAAAATCAAATTTCTTCCCCCAAAATCAACACTAAAAACTAATGAAAGTAAGGGACCAAAGTTTAGATTTGTATAAAAGTCAAAAATGCTACATAACGGTACATAACATGGACTTTAGGACCGCTCGATTTGAAAAATCATTTATTCTTAAAAGATTAGAGATGGTAGACTTATTAGGTAGTTAACTATGATTTGAACAAAATTAAATAGTTCAGTCGCTATCCAGATAGGTTATATTTTGAAAATAAACAAAAAAAAAAAAAAAATATGTCTAACATGTAAAAATTAAAAAAAAAAGAAGCTTTTACAGTGACCTTAGATCACTACAATTGGAGATCCAAGAGAAGGCAGCAACTCATCTGTGGAAATGCCCTTTGAAGACTGAAGATAATGAAAAAAATATTCTTTTCCTGTTATATGTAATAAAATTGAATCTCCTTCACTGCCAAGAGTGTGAATAACATAACAAAGTAAAATACAATAATACTTTGTTTTTTATTATTAATTTTAAAATTCCTCAAACATTGATTAATGGACTTAATACTAAGTTCTTTTACTAACCTCGTATTTTTGTTGTAAATTAATAGAAGTCCAAACAAATTTGATAATTACTTGATGGCAAATATTCAATAACCTTTGGAAAATTATACCGAAGTCATTCATCTGCAAGAGCTTTCGGTTTTGCTTGTCTCCTTACTGACCAATATCCCTAAAAATGAACATATGTCATTAAATGTTTTCTCTAGAGGTACATATATATTTTTTATTTTATTTTTATATTAGATTTGGTAGCCTAAACTTCCTTAAGAAAATGAAAGATTAAATTGTAAATTAAGGTTATATCATAATGTTTCTGAATATTAAAATAAACCTTGAATACTTATTTGTTCATCCAGAACATGTACTGTATAATTACTGTTTTTGGAAATAATAATAGTAATTCCTATTTTTATAAATAAATGTGTGAAAGTGTTTCTGACTAACTTCTTTACTATACTGCATTCCCTCCTTTTTTTAGAGCCAAAATTGATACTGCAGAAAACTTCAGTAACAAATTATTTTAAATCCTACTTTTTTATTCTTATTTGATCAAATCTTATTTTGATTCTTGTTATTATATTTAATAACAAAAATTAAAATATAATTGTCATTTAATAAAATGAAGATTTAATTAAGAAAGTTTTAACTTTTTTTTTTTTACTTTGCAACTTATTTACAACACTGCTTCAGTTTTAGTTCTGAACTTAAAATAGTGTAGAAATCTTAGTGGTATATTTATTCTTGAGTTAAAAAGAATTTGTAAGTATTAAAAACTATTGCTTGTTAACATATATTCATGCTTATTTTTCCTATTTGTAATTGGTATTACTTCATTCATTATGTAGAAAGCAAATATAAAATAATTTTAATGATTCATAAAAATATAAATTGAGGATATATAGTTAAGATGTTAAGATGGCGGACTTATTTCATCTTAATATAAATCACGTGAATTCTGGTTAAACACTGACTTTATTCGGCTTATAATCCTCTATATATAGTATTTACAATGTTTATTATAATATTTTTCTATATATTCAGAGAAATTTATTGAGCTCTACCCGGACCATTTTCTTCCACACGTTTATTATAATAGTTTGGCATTAGTGGTTATACAGCTATTAGTCTCGTCTTAACTTATATATATATATATATATATATATATATATATATATATATATATATATATATATATATACAAATGCATATAAATTGCATTTTGTTAAGGGCGACAGACTGTAATGTAACACCACACTTCTTATTCCCAGAAAATTATTTCTTTCTTGGATTTCTCCTTACAGTCCTACATACTTAGATGTAGCCAGGGGTTTTCCCAAAACTCTGAGCTAGCTTCAAATGACTGCTGGATCTCGAAGACAGGTCATCTTCTCTCCAACTGTTCTCGTCATGGAAAAAGGCCTAATAATCGAAATTGTTTTAATTATCATATTTTCTTTATATTATGTAACAAAGTTTTTAGTTATCACCATGTAATATTTCATTTTCTATATAAGGTGGAAACATAAAAATGGGTCAAAAAAATTTAGTTTAACTGATGAAATTATTACATAATATATCATATAATTGCGAAAAAGAGGCGCTAAATTGTTTTACAAATGAAAATACTGGGATAAAGACTTGACATTTTTTATTCCTGCTAATAATATATTGAAAAAATAATACAATCTGAACTAAAGTATATATAAAAATACATATAAAATAAAAATTACAGTTATACAGTTTGATCAATGAATAGTAAAACTAAATGAATAGTTAAATATTTTTATTTGAAAAGAAAAGATATGTCCAGGACCGGGACTCGTCCGGACATATCTTTTCTTTTCAAATAAAAATATTTAAAAATTAGTAACAAATAAAATAAATTATGTAAATGTATAGTTCTTTAATTTGTAAAAAGAGAGTTTGTAGAATGTCTTAGAGCAAGGTTGCTGTCTTTATTTATAAGTCTGTTTGGACTGTTGATGTGAGATGTGCCACTCTTTGTCTTCTTCGATGTGATTTTTCTTTTGGCCTATGTCCTGATGATGCCTGAACTGGTGAAACGTTGACTGGTTAGTTTTTTCACTACTTTAGACACTCAAGGCTTTACTTTTGGGGATTTTTTTCTATTGTATCCTAGTTTATAATTTATGTCTGTTTTCGAGTTTTGGTTTATTCTTATTTTTATAACAGATTAATTGAAATTAATTTTTGTGCATTTCTCAGATACCTAATATGATGAATTTTTACTGCAAAACATATTTAGTATTTAAGTTCATCCTTAAATTATATTAACTTTTTTATGTAAAAAGCCTTAAACAGATATCAAATAAAACCAAAAAAATTTAAACAATCTAATAGTATAAGATTGACACCATTGATATATATAGAGGGGGGAAAATTTAATCTTAATTTAAATTTATTAAATCTCTTTAATTTATGGGGAAAAAATATGGTTTTAAAACCCACACACATAAGGTTTTTATTTTTAATATTGGTTTTTCAATTAAATAACAATTAATGAATAAATGAATAAATTGATTGAATCCAAATAACACAGCACTAAATCAACATAACAACATTATCAACCAGATGATAATAAGCCTTCTTATCAAATCACAAAGGAAAAAAATGTATTAATGTATTGAACTGTTTAACATAATTTTCAATAATAAGAAGCAGTATTATGTTTAGTCATAATAATGCCTTACAATTAATTTGATTTTTTAAATATATTAAGTGTATGACAATTGACAAATCACCTCCCTGCACAACCGTTGTTCTTGAAACAGTACAATCTCTACCGTGTACTGAACCCCAGACCTGTTCACAGGTTGTGGTGGTGCCGGTTTTTTTTTAATCACAATTAACCCTTTTTCAAAAAGCATAATCAGCTTGGCCGAGGTGATGTAACTAATGCCAATTCATTTAATCAATTAAAGTGGTATTGATAGACCACCTTTAAAAAAAAAACAATTGATACCTAACGTATCCTTATCTGAGTACATTTACACTCTTGAAAATGGTTGATAAAAAAATAAATAATATTTTATAAAATTATAATTTTATTTCCAGATATATAAAAAAACATTCTTAAAACTAGATATCACATAAAAGATAATATTACATAAGTATTTTAGATTAATACTGTCAGTATCTACAATAATCAAAATTAACTAATTAAAAAATTTGTACATTAAATAATTAGATTAAAACATCTACATTCATGAAAAAAATATCATATTTTATTTAACAGTAACAACCAATCACAAATGATCCATATGAGTTGTGGTTAGGAAGAGTCCTACATCCCAAATTATAATAATAATAACAGCTAATAACTTATTATTTTTTGTTCCCCTGAGTTACATTTACATACAAATTTAATTGAATTTCTAAAGCGGATCAACATACATATTAAAGATTATACAAGGTCTTCGTTGAAGATTACATTGTATGTAATTAATGTAGTTTAATTACAAAACATTATTATAGGCCGAGTATTCAGATCATTTGGACATATTTCTTAATCGCTCTTCAATTTTTTTACTTTTTCACCAAAATACGACCTCACATCTGAAAACAACAAAAGTAGTCATTAATTATACAAATGTATTTTATTGTATTGTGAGTTTTTATTCTATATACCATGGTTTTATCCCATTAGGAAATGCATGTAATTATTATGTATTAACTACATTGAAAAATCATTTGAGATTCTCTTGCTTGGTTATGCTTGGTTTATTCTTTTAATTATTAATGAAATGAACACAATGTTATGTGATAGAGTGGATTTTTGTTTCTTCAAAATAATATTAAAAACCATTCCTATGTTCCTCTAGGACAGGAACTTCAAGAACTTAATAGAATAGAAAAATAATTTTATTCTGGTACCAGGTCCCTTAAGAATAACAGATGTGTACAAAATTTCATATGTATATATTTGGCCAAAGGGCTACATTATAAGAATGATACAATATTTACATAAATATATCATAATAAATATAAACTAAATGGTATATTCTCGTAAAGAAATAAATATAATAAAAATATATAATAACAAAAATTATGCTGAGAGAAAAAAAAAAAAAATAAAAGCAACCAACATTATAAAAAATGATATTGTTATAATTGAAGAATATTTACAGCAATTCATCTATCACTTCTGATGAATATTAGCTATTAATTATAACAGATTAGAGAGCATTTGTTTTTGCAGCATTTAACTTCAGTTTATTCATGTTTGGCCTGCCAATGATCCTATCTAGGTCATCTTAGGGAGGAAAGGACAATAGATTCGACAGTCTTGGGTGTATAGATGAAGGAACCAGTGGGGGATTGATTTAAGAAGGTCATTAATGTAACAGTTGAAAAGAAGTGGGGGAATACTGTTTTACGATATCTTTTAATAGATATCAAATCTCTTAAGCATAGAGGAAGATAGTTTTGTTGTATAATTCCTTAGATTGTCTAAGGTTTTTTGGATATTCCCAGACAATGCCATAACAAGAGGAAATTCCTTATATTTTCTAGTTCGGTTGTATGGTTATTCAGTATGTACAAACAATACCGGTGTGATAATGACCCCATCATTTTAAGTTTTTAGGTTGGAGAATATATTCTATAATTATTTTAACATTCACAATGATAACCTCATCAATATGTTCTATCTCTATATTAAGAAGCGGATTTCGCTAATCCTATTTTGTTGTTTAATTTTTAATGATAAAAGTTGATAGTTGCTTATAATACCTTTTATCTTGCTGTATATGTAATATCCAAGAAAAAAGAAAAGAAAAGAACCTATCAGAATAAGTGCAATAACCCAGAGCGCCTGTGAAGGAGTTAACGCTTCTAACACAGGGTAAATCCATTGTCCCTTTTTTTTTCGTGCGTCAATAAATCTGAAATCGGACAATATCATTCAGTTTTATCAAACCATTTAATTTAAATATGATATTTAAATTATATGAATGTATCATAAACAATCAATTTTATACAGAAATACTTACAGACAACTGTATGCTGTTATAAATACAGTCAGTAAACAGAGTGTTTTGTATATCGGAGGTTCCTTTTTGATATCCGTGAACATGTAGAGTATGGATAATGGAACTGGATAAGTATGCATCATATGGTTGACAAATGGTGGCAGAAGCTCATCCAATATTGCAGGGTAGATAAGCTCTCTATCCCAGTGATAAAACCCCCAAAAAGTGATCGCAACAACCTAGAAAACAAAATTTTAAAAAAAATAATACTTTGATAGGAAAAATATTTTTATATTTGATGATTTACAGTCGAATTTTGTACATTCGATAAAAATAAAGAATAAAAAAATATTTTATTTTAATGTAAGATTGCATAATATATAAAGGCTAACATTATCTTTTTTTCACATATTATATTATTATAATATAAAAAACATAAAATAATATACTGTGATTATGGAAAATGTGTAGATTTCGGTAATTGTTTCCTATAATTTCATTCTCTTTTCCATACTAAATATCACGATAACTTGTATTTTTGGATAATATCAAAAAGGAAATGAATAAGCAGTTAAAACTTGTAACTCAACTCGAAGCGGCAATCAGCGGAATTGATACCCTTTGAACATTAAAATAAGTTATTTAAAACATAATTATGGTATATTTTAACAACAAAAGATTTGACTTACAATTGGTCAAAGTATTTTTGCAATAAAAAATTTCTGTTGTCATAAAATTTTCTCAGTTAAATTCTCGAAAGTTAATAGGGTGAAATTGATTTTTACTTTTTTGTGTTATATGCTATAAATCAATATGTTGTGGTTATTTTTTTTACTCTTCAATTGATATAAAATAAGTAAAAAGCTAAATTAATTATTATTTTTCAAAATTATTAAAAATATAAATAAATAAAAAAGTTAAAAAATATATGTAAGAGGCTTCATCTATGGTCTGTTTCTATAATAGAAAGTATACCTGTTACATCAACCAGACGATAGAAACTTCAATCCCTGAATAGTTTAGAAACAATTTACAGATTTTACTGAGCAAAGTGAGGAGATAAAAATATCTTTATTTAATTTGTTATCATTATTATATTATGTATATTTCAGTTAATGAATTTTTTTCTGAACCATTGAAAAATTTCTCACCACTGATAATGGAAAAACAACAGAGAAAAGCATATGACTTGCGATAATCCTTAGTGTTCGACTCATTTTTAGTGCTTTTTCAGACTGTTTATAACATATTCGAAGTACATCTATCGCTGAATGCATTCCAAAAAATATGGTCTCTGAAGCCTGAAAACAGTATAAGATATTTTTAAGTTTTAAAAATGACTATAATTGCCTTAATAAATATTAAAGCTTAAGACTGGTTACTTACCAGCACCCAAATACTGAATAAGTATCCCATGCTTGCGAATCCATCTACTAAAAATCTATTTTTGAGATATTTAGAGTCATCTACCCACATGAGAACTCCCATAGATACATAGCATGTCAAAAAGCATAATGATACTATTGTGTGTAAACAACATGACAATATCTGAGGATGTATGCTTAGTAATCCTAAAAAAAAAATAAAAGCTTTATTGTATTTTTATTATTTGATACTATAAACTTAAATCATATTTGGAATTAAAATTATGAAAATTCCAAGGGCCACCACTCAGACTGCGAACCCATGACCTTAGGCATAGGAGGTTGTTATCCTAAAAACTACACCACAGTTGACCCCAAAATAAAGTTCTTTTTTCTTCTTTAGGAGCATGTTTATTAATATGCTCAACTAAGTAATTTAACGATTTGAAACTTAGCGCTGTAGTTCAGAAATTCTTAACTTTTGACATGCTATAAATAAATAAAAACAAATTATGGGATTATGAAAATATTATGGGCTTAGTGTTTGTTTTTTGTGTAGTTATTTATTTATACTTGTAATTGTTGGCATCCATTCAACATATCCCAATCACCTCTACTGGTTATTTTTAAAAAAGAACGCCAGATCTGGTTTTCGGAACATTTCTTTCAGTTCATCATTTTTTTCTGATTTTCTAATTGCCGTTCTCACAGGCTAGTTCAAACAATTTTCCTGAGTACTTTTCTTTATCTAATCTTTAGCATTATTTGGAAAGTACCCTAGTCTGACAATGATGTGTCACGACTGTTCTAATGAATGTTTTATATAAGTTGACCTGAGCTCAGTTGCACAGACCTCTAAAATTTAACAGCTTTTGAAGAGCCTAATGGCACCTGTTTCCAGCAGCTACTCTTGCCTTAATTTCTTCTTGGTGTTTATTTTTTGATGTGACAATATCAAAGAATGAACACCATAAGAGATGAACTGGTTAGCCGTCCTGAATGTGTGGTGTCATGACTTCATATACACCATCTTTTCATTGTTTAGATGGAAGCCCAATTTTTTCAAAGCGTTTTCGATGCCCCCAATAATGCTACTCTTGATCTAGCCAATATTACCGTGTAAGCTAGCTGCTTTGACCACCTATTGTGTAATGTTACATTAGGGCTTGTCAAATTGTACATACTGCAAATTCTAACACTAGGTTATAAAGAGTTGGGGACAAAAGATTTCCTTGTCTTATGCTGTCTTTGATGGATTGACTATGTGGCTGAAGACGCGAGGAACTTGGGATTCCGAAACTGGATGGCAGGAGTACTCAACGGATGCTGTTTAACGAGGCCTGGATGCGTCAATGTGTTGCTGCGTCGAATTAATAATAATAATAATATGCTGGCTTTACTGCAAACTTTTCGGAAAGTGTTCCTTGTACCTTGGCTTAACAGCTACTGTCTGTCAGTGTCATACTTATTAATCTTATTAACTTTTTTGGTACGTCTAAAGCAGCGACCATTACCTTTATCAATTCAGTTCTATTTACACTATCATAACCCTGTTGTAATAAATGAAAATATGATGAAGATATACATTATATTCATCACACTTTTCCAAAAATATTTGGTCGATGGTAGATCTATTTGGCGTAGATAATAACCAAGAATTCATTTGGACCAGATAATAACCAAGAATTCATTCAGACCATAATTGTAACTTTTTATTTAGGAGAAAAAAAGTAGTATAATGAGTTATGAAATTATGAATCAGATTTGTGGAAAATAGACTCAAATTTTGTGAAGGAGAAGTGACAAGTATTACTCGGCTTTGATATTTCCTCAATTTCTCACAAATTATTTCTTTTAAGTAATTTCAGATAACTAATACTTACTTAAGTTTTCTTATATATTTCCTGTTAAGTCTAGAACAGCAGAGCTGTATCTAGTAAAAATACACCTTCTTTCACTCAAGTCCAAAAGAAAAACTACTCACATTGCATCTGCAGTTGTGGTGCAATAAAGAATTTAATGACTTATGTAGTTACTAATACCTCCATAATTAGGCATTAATTATTTAATTTCATGCAAATGCATTCACAATTATTAATCCATATTTAAGAATATCATTTTTTTTTTTATTACTACTTTGATTTAGATTAGATACATGATTAACTTGTTTTCCCTTTTCAATGTAATCATTTAATGGCATTTACCATTTATTTATAGGCACATTCCATACCACTGTTTAGCATGTGACTTTTAATTACTTATTTACAAAATGAATTTATAAAATATGTGATAATTGGTAATGGTATACAAAGTTTACATATACAAAAATTATTTTTAAAAAATTCTCATTACTTTATGTTTTACTTTGTATATGTCTTCTCAGTTTGATGCCAACCTTTCAAAATCAATGTTAATCAAGAAGTATAACAGAAATTTATTATATTGTTTGTATTAGGACATTGTCGAATTTTTTTCCTTTTATTATTGTTGAAATAATTAATTTTGACCTTTGCCTTTCATGCATTTTGCAATCATAAATTATATGATTAAATTTCTGTTATTCTTTGTCTAGTGAACAAGTAAGTTTGCTAATAGTTTAAATCATTTTATTTATTAGCATCAATATATCTTATATTGTTTTATCTATTTGTATGATATATTATATATTAGCTAATATATAATTGAGTTATATATTAGCCAATATTGATCCAAGTAAGATTACTTTTTTTTTTTTGTTAAATTTTGTATGATTTAATTTTGTTCCAAATCATCATCTTATATGATGTGGGAGATTATAGACGTTTTCCGAACAACTAAAAAACCTTGAAAAAATTTCCATGGTAACATGATCAAAATACTTTTATTAAGTGAGCGAAAATTCCTGTATAACTTTTCTTTCTGATACTGGTGTGATGTGAATTGTTTTTTTAGAAAATTTAATTACCTTTCAAACAGTAACATACAATTTTCCATAAAATGTTGTTTTTTATGTTTAATAATAATAAGACAAAATGTCTGACCTTACTGACTGTACTATGAATATATATGCCAGTACCACTACTACATGACCAAGTCTTGGTCATGGGTTCAATATACATGATAAGGACTTAACTATAAACAAAGGTTGTGCAAGAACAGGTGTTTGTACTATAGCTAGCTCACACACCTTCTGTAAATTAAATATCTTTAACCGGGCAAAAACCTGGCGGTTGAACGCGATCTCGGACTTAGATGCATAAAGGAATGATAGGAAAAACGTTTTTCAGGTGTTACGCAGTCATTTTTGCATACAGAAATCCAATTTTTCGCAGTCCCGTCTTAGGCAGAAACTTAAGAACACCAAACAATAAAAAAGGAAAGCAAATCGGCCCCCCTCTTCAAGAAATAATCGTCGTATAGACAAACGGAACTGGCCGAAAATACGTTGTTGTTTTTTTTACTTTATTGAACTTGACACTGAAAGCTGTAATGTACAGTCCCTGTCCAAATTATTAGACGCACTGTATTTTTTAAATAATTTTATGTTTCTTAAGAGTTTTTATGCAGTAATTGTATATTTAAACTACAATATTATTAATTTTTATTTAAAAGATTTGTTGTAAACTATCTATTTGTATTTATTTTTCATGAAATCTTGCAGTGCGTCTAATAATTTGGCCAGGGACTGTATGTGGGAGGCATCAGAAGGAGGGTTTCATTAATGTTTTTATAAGTTTCCGCATATTTATCTCACTGATTTTTTTTGTTTTGTTTTTAACGAAGGACAAAACTAGGCAAATCGATAATCAACGAAAAAATAAATTTATAATTTGTTATCGACGGACTACGTTTCTTTATTCAAATTTAGTTCTTGATTATTCTTCTTAGGCTTTTACTGTAAAAATAAAATTGAAAATTATTTTTCGCAATCCTATAAGAATTGTTTTAGTCATAAATTAGTAATATATAGTATATATATTATAGTCAAATATATAAAATAAACAATGTTAATAAATGCATCAAAATGTACTACATCGGAAGAATAAATCGAATTACAGATGAAATGAATCGCCTACATTTTTTGGGGGGGGGTGGCTCTGAATTATTATTTATTTTAAATTCAGAATAAATAAATGATAGTTTTAAAAAATCTAAAAACCACGCTTTGTATAACTAAAAATTAGAAATAAAATTTTAATAAGTTTAAAAAATTCATTTTGTCTTAAAAACCGTTGGGTGTTTGATTTTAATTGGTGTTAATATTTTATTTACTGATATTTGTAAAAGCAGAGTCATTATGAAAAAATCTTTAAAAGCGCTATTTTACAATAAAATGTTTTTTTTTGGTTCATCACTCTATTATTTTAAACTTATTGTAAATTAATTTATAATTTTAGGTTTTGTTTCCTGTTGAAGCGTATTTTTTAAAACTAATATTTATTATATAATTGTTAGTTCGGATAGTTACAAATGCGTGTTTTTTAAAAATGCTATATATATATTTTTTTTAAACATATACGAAACTCCCCCCAGTTTACCCTGACAGTAGTCATATGCTTGTCAGATTAAGCCATGTACTTCTTAGTACTTGGCACAAGACACTTCCGTGTCTTCGGGTACGAAAAATCGCTAATCCTGAAAAACCTGGTCAAGATAATGAGACAAACTTATTAAATTATTGTATTCTCATCGGTCCTTGAGAAGTGTGCGGAGTTTTAATTTAATTATAAGTTTTGAAATAGCCGAAAATCGAGCTCAGAGATCCCGTTACATACATAAGTACAGGTAATAAAAGCGTGTTAATAAAAAATTAAAATTTTCATATACTTGTTTATGTAAATATTACTTACTCGGTATAAGATTGTGTCGCATCTTGGTCAGGCATTGACTGGTCTAGTCTCAACTGGTCAGATACTAAGTCAATTACTGAACCCACATTTTGATTTCCTTCCCCCACTACGATCTCAATTTATTCATTAAAAAAAATCTGTATTGTGTTTTCCATTTTCCCTTGTTATTGTTAACTTTAAATGTTAAATAAATGAACCAGCAGGCTGCAGTTCCTTTGAAAGACCCATTAAATGCTATTGAACATTTAAAAAAAAAAATCGTACGGAAAAACATGCACATTTGCTCATTTATTAAACATAAATATCTCTTGAACATGATTTCTTTAGTGAAAAAAATGTTATCCATTTTTTAAACTTAAAGAGTTCGCTTTAAAAAAATTTATTTTACCAAAAAAAATAAAAATAAAGTATTATAAAATATTCTCGTCCCATGTTTGCAATAGTTTGACTATTGAATACATTTAATATCCTTTTTCTACATTTTATTATCTTATTTACGATAATTTTATAAGGGTTTTTAAAAAGTCTATCTGGCCATTTCAAAATAACAAAGCTAACATTAAAAAATGAGGCTTAAAATAAAATTAAACTATCAAACAATTATTTACTTTTAAGTGTAGTCTAATAAAAAAATCATTCTTAAAAAAAAAATATATTTACTGAATTATTAAACATAAATCTCTCTGGAGTATTAATTCTATGGAAAAACTGTGTTAATCAATTTTTTAAAGATAAAATCTTAGGTAAAAAAAGCCCCAAAATTTAACTTTTTTTTCATTATATTTTCTGGATTGTTTTATAAAGCTTTTTTTTAATCTTCTAGGTAAATTTATAAATCCTATAATTTAAGATTGTTTAATATAACAGAGCTAAAACCCAAAAAGGCTTAAAATAATATTAAGCTACAAAAGTTCATGCACTAAGTATCGAGTATAAAAAAGAACAACGAATACAAATTCATTCGGAAAAAAACATATTAATTTACTAAATTATTAAACATAAGCATCTCTACAGTATTGATTCTTTAGAAAAAAATTGCATCCTTTTTTTTAGACATACTGTTTATTTAAAAAAAATTGATTTTAAGAAAAAAAATTATTATGAAATGTTCTATTGTATATCTTATCGAATATAAGAAACCATAAATTTAACTTTTTCCCATTATATTTGCTCTAGTATTTTGTGAATTTTGTTTTATTTATCTTCTCGGCCAATTTACAAACACCTTAATTT
Organism: Troilus luridus; assembly: GCA_964056705.1. NCBI lineage: Eukaryota > Metazoa > Arthropoda > Insecta > Hemiptera > Pentatomidae > Troilus > Troilus luridus. The sequence continues at coordinate 29,351,310 of OZ057417.1, read as the reverse complement.
AATATAACAAAACAAAACTAAAAAAAAAAAGTGCACACAAAGCCGAGAGAATTAAAAAAATCTTTCGAAAAAAACGGATGTTTATTAAATTACTAAACAAAAGTTACTTTGTAGTATTAATTGTTTAGAAAAAAAATGTTATCCACTTTTTTTTTTAGGTTCAGAGTACTCTATTGAAAAACTTTTTACAAAAAAATATATCATAAAATGTTCTTGTTCGATGTGTTCCAGTAGTTTAGAAAAATACTACAAAATTAACATTTTTTCCCCCAGTTTTCATTAATTATCTGTTTTATTTTATTTTTTTAAACTTATAACAAATGGACAGAACTTAAACTCAAAAAGATGCATGAAACAAGCCTAAGATTTAAAAAAAAAAGTCACGCTCCAAGTCTAGTGCTTTAAACAAAAAAAATGTATTCATTCGGGAAAAACGCAGATTTCACATCTCATTTACTAAGCTTTGAGTTAAAAAAAAAAAAAAAGTTAACCCTTTAATATTTTACTAGCTCATGCTTAATCGGTAGAGAAAGAGGGGAAACTTAGAAAGATAAAATGCAGCAAATCCTAGCATCCTCAGTACAAAAAGAGACATCAGACATTTTCCCATCTTAAGATATTAATATTACTCGTAGGTACTGGACGAAAAGGGGAAAATATTAATGGCCTGAAAGGCTGTTGAGGTAAGTTTACTACTAATTTTTTCTTAAATTTTTAATAAAATAATTGAAAACAAGAAAATTTCGAGGATATTTTTTTAGGAAATTAAAATATTTAATCCTATAAAATATTGTGTTTAAAAATATAGTTATCAATATCACAAAAAAGAAACAAACAGGAAAAGTTCCATCTCAGTACCAACCATTATTAATTTATAATATATTTATTAATATTTTATTTTATTATTTTTATTCTGATTATTAATAGATTAGAGTATTGTTTTCTCAAACTTTAAAAAGGTAGGAAAAGTTCTATTTCGATACATAACACTTTTTATTTTTATTACTTTTTACTTTATTGCTTATTTATTACAAAAACACGATAACGTTAATGAAAGCCGATAATTACTTCGTTTTATCCGAACTAAATGTAAAAAAAGTATATGGATAATTGCAGGCACTCTTACCAAAAAAACAAAACTTAATTGACCCTTGATTTTGCGATTTTACTAATAGTTTTTTTAATTGATGCTTTTACTTAAATTATTATTACGAATTCTTAAGTATGTACTTTAAAAATGTTGAAATGCGATCGATTGGAGGTAATAGTGAAATAAGATTGTCTACCAACATGACCGTAACTTGGAGGGTTTCTTGTGCCCTGTAAAAAAAAAAAAGAAATCAATGCTCCATAATCTCAACCTCTCTTACAACCATAATCTAAGAAACCTTGTAACTGTAGAAATCCATATAACTTTAGATATTATATTTTTCTTTCCCACTTACTTTGTGTGTTCTTTTTTTTAAATTGTGTATCATTGTGTACAATTGTTTTACAAATGAAGAAAAGTAAAAAAAAAATGTTTTAATATTTAAGTTTTTCCTCCTTTTCAAACATGTTCATATTATTTTGTTTATATTAGTCGTTTATGAATATTTATTGTTAAGTTATATGAATATTCAGAACCCTTACGTACGGTATTCTCAATTTAATTATAATGACCGTTCAATTATCACTCCTCCACTGCCTTCTTTATATTCTATTTCTTTTTAATGTTTGCTTATCTCTTATTTTATTACTATTACTACTAATAATTAGATTGTTCTAATTATTTTACCTACATATAGTTTTTATCATTATTGTTATTAACTTATATGTTATTTTTTTAATTAATAATTATACTTTATAATTTGTCCTGATCAAAAACACGTTCCTGAAATAGTCCCCTCTTAACTTATTGTTGCTCAACGATAACGTATTTTATTATTTATATATACTATATTAATAAAAAATTTATATAATTGTCCTAGGTTGCCTGTACGATCAAGCCGGCCATGTTAAACAGCCTGAATATACGACAATGTGCGAGGATGCCAGTGGCCAGATGAACCCACGGCGTTCGAGAGTGAGTTAATTTGTTTTTGTAAGTATGTATTTATTTATTAACTTATTAATAAATAAATAATTTACTAACCGAAATTCGGGTGACTCTATTTTAACTGTTACGTTTATGATTATAATTTTTTAATTCTCTAATTAAAGTTTTTTAATTTTTAATTCATTTATTACTATATTTTATCGTTAAAATAAAAGTCCGAGAGGATCCGTTTCAACTTAAAAATATAGAGAATGATAATAAAATTTCCAATTTCCCGTTCCACGTTACTGACATAAAATAAACTTTTGTAGACATTATTCAGAAAAAAATATTAAATTAATTCCTGAATCAACATTATGATTTAGGGATTAATTATTTTGGATCATTCATTGCGACAAAGAAAAAATGAATTATAGGTTAATTCTAGAATTGGATATGACACAGTAGTGGCATTTAAGCGATATACTGTTAGTTTTCTCTGGATTGCAAGTTATATTCTACGGAATAAGTGATGAAATATGTTTATGAGGATTATATTGATGCAAAAATTGTATAGATTGTTAATTAATTACCAGTGAGAGCAAACAGTATAGGACATTAATAAACATTGTTAGAATGGAATCAATCAGTTACAAATTTAAAAATTATTAAAGTTAGAATAATACTCGGGAAACGTGATAGCTCAGTGTGTAGAGCACTGAGTTGTAGTTTCCGGATTCGAATCCGACTGTTAAAGGTAAATTATTTAATATGTTAACAGCAATGAAACAGCCCTCCAGTCTCATCTCTATAAATTGGGTACCTAACAATTGGGTGAAAATCCGGAAGTTTGAACTTGATGTTGGACAAATCATCTCCTTGCACAATCGTTAAAAAAAGTACAGTCTCTACCATGTATTGAAACGAAGACCTTACATGAGTTACAGCGCTACATTTTTTTTATACAATACTTGGGTCTGGTATGGGCGGTTCTTGACATTATTTCTGCAGGCCCGGTGAATAAGTGATTAAGTCGAATTTTCTCCAAAATGAGATTCTTGTTTTTAAGCGTGTTCGTGTTTTTTCATAGTTTTTGGTACGACATGGATTTATAATTTAAGTAATAAATCCATTTTAAGCCAAGGCCTGACTTAGCAGCTTATACATTACGAGAATAGCACGATTTTGCTTCCCTGAGTACAAGAAAATCATTTAGGATAAAATTCTACTTTTCTTAAGGCACCTCTGTGGTTTTAGTAAACTTAATAAAACACAAACTGCGCGATTTATTAAACAGTGTAATAAGAATTTACAATCAAGCAACTAGCCCGCTTGATAGCTATTCAATTTAAGAGGATATCGTGCCTGGAATTTCGAGAGTGATATATCTATGTCTTATATTTAAACTCCATAGTTAAATTATAAATTTCAATGAACATTCATTATATAATTATTATTTAACGTGTCAAATAATGAAAATACCATTCACTTCTAGGTTCTACTTTAGTTCGATTTTGAATCTATTGACCAACATTTTATTTTCTTATGTGTTTCTTTTCATGTATAAAGATAAAAATTATTACAACACTTACTTGTTAATCGAGTTCTAAGAGCTATGGCGATCTTTTTCCGTGTTTCTCGTCTGAACAAGATATTTTTATTCTGTTGAAGAGACATTAACGTTTCCATGACGGAGAGACAGCGATGTCTGCGAGGAGCTTCGATCGAGTATGAATTTATGACTAAAAGGATTGGTAAGAGTGGAGGTATTATCTAAAAAAAATCGTTCGGCGTCACTGCGCACATCCCCTTTTTCTTTAGTTCGGTTCTGGTAAATATATCACCTTAACGCATGTCACGCAGAATATGGTACAATTTTAATATATATTTTTGCTTGTTTGTTTATTTAATGTCACTTTTAATGATGCTATGACTAATCGGACGATGCTACGTTGGGAACTCTAAATTTTGACTATCCAGGTTTAATCAGGATAGGGATTTTTAACAAGTGCCTGTCATCATACAGGCTCGAGACCGCCGTTTAACGTCCCTTCCCAAAGACGGGATAAACAAGGATATTTTACTCCTTTAAAAAAATTCTAGGTCCACCTTCCGGGCTACGAACCTACGGTTTTGGGCTTAGTAGTTTGTTATGCTAATCACTAGACCAAAAAACTAAAAAAATAATTACTCCACAGGTTGTCGCTTTCAATTTAGTAACAAGTTTTAACTTTTCATTCGTTTCCCTTTTAATATTTTCCGAAAATACAAGTTTCATGGAAACTTCAAAAATCATGGAATACAAGCATTAGTATGGAAAAGATAATGTAATCATGGGAAGTGTGTATACTTCGGTAATCATTTCATCTAGATATGAACGTTTCAGCAAACATATAGATGATATATGTTAGTTGATACTTTTATTTGTTGATGAAATTATTACCTATATCTACTCACTATCCATAATTACATTCTCTTTTCCTAATTAAAGCTCATGATAACTTGTATTTTGGAAAATATTAAAAGGGTAATTCTTCTGCAGGTTGTCGCTTCTAGTTGAGTAACAAGTTTTAAATTTCCATTCATTCCCTTTTAATATATACCAAAAATACAAGTTATCATGAGCTTTAGTATGGAAAAAGGAATGTAATTATGGATAATGAGTATATTTCGGTAATCATTTCATCAAGTAACGTTTCAAAGTATAGATGATATATGTTTGTTCGTTTCATTTCATAACGTTCATTTCTTGATGAAATGATTACAGAAGAATAAACATTTCCCATAATTACATTATCTTTTTTTCCATACTGAAACTCAAGATTATTTTTATTTTCTAGAATATTAAAAAAAAAACGAATGAAAAGTTAAAACTTGTGACTTAATTGGAAGTTGCGGTACCTGTGAAACTGATACCCTAATTTTATTCATCTTTAATTTCCAAATGTGTCATAATTAATACTCACTATTCAATAAATATTACAAGAATTGCTTCCAGGCTTCAAGTTTAATTAGAGGTGAGAAAGAGAAATATTCGACTTAGAAGCTATAGATTTTACCATTTCGATCGACAATTCCTGGACTTTTTGTGGTAATTACAAGTTATCATGAACTTTAGTAAGCAAAATAGAATGTAATCATGGATAATGAGTTGATTTCGGTAATAATTTCTAATTATTTTCCTACATATTGTTTCTATCATTATTGTTATTTATTAACTTATATTGTACTGTTTTAGTTTTAAATATTTTTTTTTCTAATTTTATATTTAAATTTTTTTTATTCCAATTATTTATTTTCTATACATTATTTTGTTGTTTATTTCAATTTTAGTTTTTTGTTTTTTTTTAATCTGTTCCACAGCTTGTCGCTTCTAGTTGAGTGACAAGTTTTACTTTTCATTCGTTTGCCTTGTAATATTTTCCAAAAATACAAGTTATCATGAGCTTTAGTATGAAAAATATAAAGTAATTATGGGTAATAAGTAGATTTTGGTAATAATTTAATCAAGAAATAAAGGTTTCAACTAACCTTTCGCACTATAGATAATATATGTTTGTTGAAACCATGATTTTTAGATGAAATGATTACCGAAGTATACTCAAAGATTAAATTTTAATATTATTATTGCTATGTTTACTATTTAGCAGTGCAGGATTAAGTTCAGACTGTAGTGCAGTGCCTTAGTACCATTGCTTTTCTCAATCTATCTTCAAAAATAAGGGTTGGCCTAGTTCCATAATATTAGGCAGTTCAGGTTTTTTAGATTTATTATTTATATTAGTACGATGAAATTAATTTTTGATTTTGACAGACCAACATATTACTATGAAATACTAGAAGAATTGCAGATCTTCCAATTTTTTTTTATCTAGCTTTCTAAATTTTAGCCACTAAGAACCAATGTTACAGCCAATGTGACTATTTAATCATTTAAAAAAAAAAACTATACCATTATGACCCATGAAGGGTCTTGGGTTTAATACATGGTTGAGACTGTTGTTGATAACGGTTGTGGAGAAAGATGACTTGCCCGAGATTATACTTCACTGCTGGGTTTTTCCCCCAACTAAAAGATCCAACTTTCTAGAGCCTGGATTAGCCCTAGAAGGGTCTGCATTACCTACAGGGTATATATGTGGCTCTTAAAATATTAAATTATTTATCTTTCACAGCCGTATTTGAACCGGGGATCTTCAGCATAGCAACTCAACGCTCTTCCACTGAGCTGCCCCCCTGCTGATAAACCATTTAAAGTGAAATAAATTTTCAACAAAATTAAAACAAATTAAATTCTTAGGACCTAAAACTTTTCGTGGTATTGGTATAAATATATTTGAAAAATTAATAAACTATGCAAGATGGAGATATTTTTACCTATTTTGGCAATGAGGAAACGATTTTCTGGCTAAATTTTCATGTTTTAAAAGTGTAATAAATGAGTTATTATGTTAAAGCAAATTGTTTTCAATAAAAATGAGACCATATCTAAAATATACTATAGTTTAGAGACAAAAGGCTTTGCTTTTGGGGATTTTTCTTATTCCATACTTACAAATTGCTTTATACATTACTATTTACAGTTGATTAAAGTTGCTAAGGCACATGTGTATCGGATTTTATAAGAAGAGTTTACAAAATTAAAAACTTATAGTTAGTAATGTATACATTATCTTTACAAAAAAAATATAATAGAATGGAAATATTTTGCATTGTATGTAGGCTACCCCTCCTCTGGAATGTAGGGAAAAAAATTTTCCTTTACATATATTTATAAAACAAGGGTATTAATTGATAAAATAAATTATTTCAACTAATTAATTAGGTTTTTAAAATGTGTGAACAAGTGTTTAATTCTAAATTTTTAATGGCCAGGTGAAGGGAAAAATCAGGTATACGGGTGCCTCCTATCGAGAAATTCCTGGATCTTCCTTTGGTTAAATATTATGTTATATTGTACTAATAGTTCACTATATAAAGCGAAAAAAAGGGGAGGGGGTTAGTATTTCATAATGTGATTTTAATAAACCAGCTCTGGTTTATCCATTAGTTTTATTTTAATTATGATTTATTTATGTTTATTTGATTTGTACATTATTATTTATTTGTATGTGCAGTCCCACATTCCACACTGTTTTACGATCGTTCTTTATGCTATATTGACTTCTGACTAACAGTCACACTTAAGATTCCCATCTATGTGATTACAGAAAAAAAAATAATTGGGGAGTAATCAACTTCTACAAATAATGAAACCGTGCCTTTACAGATAAGATATTGCTAGTTCACTTGCTCCTTGCTATGTTTGGGTTGGGTACATGTGTACTTGGAGGGTACAAGGATACTTACTCGTTGTTTTATTACATAATATCTGTGTACTCTTTATAACATTACTCAAAAACAAATAAAATAACACATAAAACATTATAATATGTATATGTATATATATTCCCAGGTTTTATACCATTATTGAGATTATCAGAGTTCTTTTTAAATTTAAATGTAACATTTGAATAAGACTACTATTCCAAGTGCAATATTTTATTTTTATTTAAATAAAGTCCAAATGCTCTTTCTTTATGTCATAAGTACGATATATTTTTTAGATAAAATAAGTTTGTAGTAAGTTAGTTTAAAAAAATCATAAATTTGCTAAAAAGCATTTTTTTGCATGGAATAAAAAGACAGAAAAACGAACTTGATGCAATTTAAATTGTTTAAAAATGTTTTACAAAAATAAATCAAAAACTAAAATCCGAGAAGTATAAGCCATTGAAGTACAGGACTTGTCATTTCTGCAAAATAACTTAATTAGGCGCTTTAATTGTGTTTTGTGTTCTAAATATTATGTAAAAATAATTAAAGCTCCTACAACTGAAATAAGATTTTAACAAATTTTTTTGTTTTAATAAATTGAATCTTACAGGTTTTTTATTTTTTCAACATATCGCAATATAATATGTAATTATGCCTGGATTAGTGGATAAATATAAAATTTGTGTTAGTTAGATTTGTTTTTATATATTTAATACGATTCTAAAGTACTTAATGCATAATTCTGTTAGCATTCAAATTTGGTAAAAAAAAAAAAAATTAAAAGATCATCAAGAAATAAATCATAAAAAAATGAAATGAACGAGATACCATATAATTGACCTATACAATCACTGAAATCTTCATTGATAAGAGATTTAAAGTACGCTTGCACTATGTTTAAACAAAAACATAATGATTGGGTACGTGTGCACTTGTATAAGGAAAATAAAAAAGAAGATAACACAATAATTCAATCAATTTGATTATTTATATTTCTTCTATCCTGACAAAAAAATATATTATGATATGTCTCTGCATTCCCAATTATAATCTAGGTTATACTGAACATAATTATATTCTTTATAAGAATAATAAATACTTAATTTAATAATAAATAATAATAATATATCACAAATACAAATACGTGAAATCTAAATTAAAATTTTAAATTATCACTATCACATTTAGCCTTAATAAGATATTGAAGATAGTCTCGCATTATTGATTAATTTACTTTGTTCTTTAAAATTTTGGTGACAGATCTTAATTTACAATAAAAGTGCAATAATTCTACGATATCTTGTGTTTAACCATCCCTGCTTGCTTGACCTTTTTCAGTTGCCTTCCAAAGTATGATCTTATATCTGAAAAAAAGTGCAATAATTGACTTTTATTATCTATTTAATTAATTATGCTCATGCTTTTTATCTGATATTGAACTCAAAAATTTTTGTCTTATATATTGTCCGACAATTTATAAAACGACCATTAGGGAAATCGGAGGCGGGGATGGGGAGGCATGGTGGGGAGTTGCTGTTGGTTACTATCATTATAATATCTTATTGGTTATCCAGGTTATATTCCTGTATCAAGAAGTAGGGTCACAATGCTCTCCTTACCAGCACCGAATTAACTCAGGTATGATTATAGCCTAATATTTTATAGCAATATAATATTATAGCCTATTGTAATTTAATCATAGCAATGATAAGGACAAAGGGTGAGTGAAGCAAGATAAGTAGAGGGGGAAAGGGTGTGGCTTTTCTATCTGCGGCCGGCCTGAGGCGACTTTTGTGCAGATTGTTTTCTAAATTTTCAGACTATAGTTTTTATTATTAAGACATGAATTACATACGAGGTGTGGCTATTAAATAACGAGACTGACGTTTTTTTCGATATTCATGGGATTGTGTACCTTCACTGGGTTCCTGAAGGTCAAACTATTAATCAATACTACTACCTTGAGGTACTTGCAAAACTACGTGAAAGAGTAAGGAAAAAACGACTCGAAATGTGGAAGGACAAATCATGGGTTCTCCACCAAGACAATGCGCCAGCTCATTCAGCGTTATCTGTCAAGAGGTTCCTAGCCCAGTTCAGCATCCCAGTGTTAGAACATCCACCTTATTCACCAGATATTGCACCGTGTGACTTCTATCTGTTCCCTAAGGTGAAATCTTCATTAAAAGAGACGAGATTTGAGTCCATGGAAGCTTTAAAAGAGAAAGCGCAACGCGTCCTGAAGGAGCTGACAGAAGATGACTTCCACCACTGTTTCCAACAATGGAAAATTCACATGGAGCGTTGTAGAGATAGAGAAAGGGTGTATATTGAAGGTGATAGTAAGTAATTATATATAAAATAAAAATAAATTTTATTGCAACGTCAGTCTCGTTATTTAATAGCCACACCTCGTATACTTTTTCATTTTTTTTCTGAAGTATAAAAACATTTAAATTTAACACTTTTCTTAATCAGATAATTTTTTTGTTATAGCCTTTATATAAATGCAGCTATCAAATCAATCAAGAAGTCCCTTGAATCCTTGTTTTATTACCCCACTAAATATTTTAATAATTTTTTTTTTCATTTTGAGTTCCCTAACATTTCGCTATCTTACACATTTTTAATCTGTAACTCTGCACACCCTAATTGGTTTGCCAAATAATAATTTTATATAATTCATGTTCCTATATAAGGTTACTACTTGTATAAATTTATTATTATTTTTCGAGGATTTTCCACATTATCAGTACATTTTCTTTTAGGCTTCCTCTAATTTTCATATAATAAATTTTATGGAACATTTAATTGCATAAAGGCCATATTAATTTGTAAGAGAAATATTTTTTCTATTTGTGCTTTTTTTATTCTATTGTTTTACTAATTTACTATAGATTATCAATTTTATCCCTTTTTAAATGTTTATTCCTTTTCCATTATTTACTTATTAATACATTAGTGGAAAAATTCCAACTAAAAACCTTAAGTCTCCAAATTAAAACCGGAAATTAAAAATACCTGTCAAATATTTACTAGTAACCTTCCCTATGAATCAGTAGTTGGCTAGTAACCTTCCCTATGAATCAGTAGTTGCATTTGAGCCTTGGAGGTGGTGGGATGTGTGTTTTTTGGGTGCATTATTCATCTTTTTGTTTGCTATTATTCTCTTTCTGCCCTGAGGATGCCTGAATAGGCGAAATATTGGACAGGTATTTTTAATTTCCTGTTTTAGTTTGGAGACTTAAGGTTTTTAGTTGGAATTTTTCCACTAATGTATTAACATTTATTTGATGTCTCTGTTGACCGTTCCCTTTTTCAATTGACTTATTAAGTTTTTATGATATTTGTTGTAGTGTATCTAGGGAATGCAATACCGGTATACCGGTATACCGAAAACCGGGATACCGTCCAAATTTTCGCCGTTATTAATACCGGTATTCACCTTAGAAATACCGGTATTTCAGTATTGGAATATTAGCGCTAGTTGATACACGTTACACGGAAGCTTGATTCGGGGAATCTCCTATCTATTGTAAATTTATGTACAATATCCAATAAATATTATGTACATTAACGTAAAACTCGGACATTTGATTGAAGTCGAACATCAGTTATGTTTTGCACATGGCATCCACCTAGTTGTTAGAGATGTCCTTTACAAAAACAACTCCAGTTTAGTGACTGTTGATGCTGAAATTGAACCAATTGAATCCCAATCTAGCGATTGTGATAGTGATGTAGATGATGACAATGACATAGAAACTGACAATGAAGAAGATAAAAAGATTACAGATGATGGTGTTGTCCTAGAGTTTGGATCTGTTGAGACTGAAATAAATTTGAATTATGCTAATTTATCCCCGCTGGTAACAAAAATTAGAAGTGTCATTAAAATTTTCAGAAGATCTCCAACAAAAAATGATCAATATTTAACAAAAATATGTAAAACTACAATTTGGAAAAGAATTGAATTTGCAATTGGATGTCATAACACGATGGAATAGTTTACTTATTATGTTGGAAAGGTTTTACCAATTACGGTATTGTGCTCAAAAAGCATTAATTGATTTAAAATCAAACTGTCTTTTCCGAAGAGGAGTTTCTATTAATTTCTGAAATCATTGATGCATTGTCAACAATTAAATTAGCAGTCGAAGCACTACGCAGAAGAGATTCTAATCTTCTTGTTGCAGACGCGACGTTTAAATTTATGATTGACACGCTTGTTGCACAAAAAAGTAAAATAAGTATTGACTTGATAAATGGTCTGAAGTACAGAATAATCCAAAGGCGAACAAACATATCTTAAGTTTTGCAATATTTACCCAACGCTTCACAAAACGAAATTGAAACGGATACACACTTATGCCCTAAACTTAAAAAAGGTTCTATTACAAAAATATTGATTCCTCTTATAAAACGCCTAGGAGTTAAAAGAAATGAACCAGACATTGAAGATTTGATCTTGAAGATGAAGATACACCCGTTACATCTCTCTCCGTTACATCTCTCTCCGCTATTAATACTGCAACTGTTTCATTAAAAAAGAAATTAGAGAATGTGATTAACAAAGCACTGACAAATGTTCCAAACCCAAAGAAACAAAACAAAAGATTAGAAATAGAACATAAACTTAAAAAATAATTACAATTTTTTGAAGAGCATGGAATTAGGGGTGTGCATCTAAAGCTTGCTTATGAATACTTGTTAACAATACCACCAACAAGTGTGGAGTCAGAACGAGCCTTTTCGGCTGCTCAAGATATAACCACAAAAATAAGATCGAGGTTAGACGACGGTACGTTGGATCATATATGTTTTTTGAAATCATATTTCAATTTGCATCAAAAAATAATAATCACTTGTAAGAATTAATGTAATATATATTAAAAAAGTTGGATTTAATTTTGTTAAATTATTCTTAAAAATAAATGTTTTGTTGTTTAGTTGTGTTTGACATATATTTGTACTACCCCTAAATAATAACATAACCTATAGTAAGTAAATTTCAATTTTTTTTAATTTTTTAAAATAATACTAATACCGGTATTTTACCGGTATTACCGGTTCTAAAAGCGAAAATACCGAAATACCGGTATCGAAAATTTTTGACGGTATTGCATTCCCTAAGTGTATCAAGCACAATTGTTTTGTTTTCCTGAAATAGCTTTGTGATGAGATTTGATTTTAAAATTTGACCCATTTCAAGTCCAAGTGATTAAGGTGATTCTGAACTGTAGAAGGAATTTAAATAAAAATAAGATTTTACAATTTAAGTGTTCAATTTATAATGTCTGGTACTATTTTTAATATATTAAGACTAGCTTTGCCCACGGCTTCGCTCGCATGGAATTCAGTCTGCAACATAAAGTTTTGTGACAGATCATTTTAAATAAATAATTTAATTTTTTTAAACTATAAGTTACTCGTACGACCGAAAAGTTAGATGTCTAATTTCATAACTGACGGATTCCATGTGATCTTTGAAGCCCTATTATATTAAGGGGGAAACCCTTGGGGGTGGAATTGTCCAAAACCCATTTAAGCTATACAAAGAACCAATCTGCGAATTTCAAGATGCTATGTTCAGTGGTTTCTACTGTGCGTTGACCGCTGGGTGTGTTAGTCAATGAAGTTACAGTTTTATAGAAACTCCGCCTGTGGGGTGTGTTGAAGCCCCCAGGCTTGAGATTATCCATATCAAATTTCATCACAGACAGATCAGCACAGCCGTGAAACATACATTGACACTGATTAACAAACGGGACGGACAGAAGTTTACTGTTGTTCGTGTCAGTGAAGCATTAGTATGTAACGCTATTGTATTAATTGAAAATAATTACTTAGTATAACGGTTTCACTTAACATATGGTGACAAGTGAACTATGCTACTTGATTGGTTTTTTCAGCGAAAATATGTAGATTTTGCGAGTAAGAAACACGTGAGCAAGCATACAAACTTTGCCCCCCTTTTTCACTTAAGGGGGTTGAATTTAGGAAAATTCATTCTAATCGGATGCCTATGTCATACAAACAACACACCCTCAAAGTTTCAGGGGTCTACGATCAGCAGTTTAGGCTGTGGGTTGATTCCTAAGTCAGTCATTCAGGACCAAGCATTTTATATGTTTAGATATCTTTACAACTTTACTATGGATTTTGGTTTGGACTGATTGAATAGCTGCAGAGCTATTCAACATTAAACTGTCCTCTTAGTTGCTCCCCACCAGCTACAGTAACTAATGGGACACAATTCTGACATCACCTTTTCTTATCAATCATCTTAGAGCAATCTGAGCCTACGATATTTATGCCTCAAATGTGTAGTTTATTCATTAAGTTTAGTTGTATAAATAAACACTATTAAGTGAAAAATGATGCAGTAGGCGAGGAACAGTGAAACTGACAAATTTTTTAAAAATGACCCAGGCATATAAAAAAATATATCATAATCATAAATATTGTTTCATATTTTATATAAATTTAAAGATGCTTCTAAAAAATTATTATGATGGAGGTACATCTCGTTCATGGCAATAGCCTAAATGCTGATGCATCAAATGAAGAAGAGGTAAATTAAATAGTTCTTAACATGAAATTTACCATTTAAAATTATTTATAATTAGTGCTAAATTTAGTAAAATTAAGAAAAACCTACCTTTTATTCTTTCATGTACATAATACCCCAGAAAGAAGAAAATGAATGCACCTACAAAAGTAAACGTCAAAACCCATGTGATTTGTGAATTGCTCAGCGAATCAAAAACAGGATAGACCCATTCTCCTCTTATTTTTCGAACACCTAAAAATCTGAAGTAAACTTTGTTAGTAATAAGTAAATTATATAGATCACTTATAAAAAACAAAACAAAAAAAACCTGTACCAATACAACCCATGAAGGGTCTGGGGTTCAGTACATGGTAGAGACTGTACTGTTTCATGGACAACGGTTCTGCAAGGAGGTGACTTGTCCTAGGTCACGCTCGACCGCCAGATTTTTCCCCCTTATTTTGGGTACCTTATTTTTATAATATTTTATAGAGGCTGGGTGGGGGCCCCAGGAGGGTCCTAGATCCTATATGATCCATCTCCCGCTGCAAACAGACTAAATAAAAATCATGGCCTGCAGCGGGAATTGAACCAGGATTTCCGGCATGGTAACTCAGTACTCTACCACTGAGCCACTCCTCTCCCATTAAAGTAGATTATACTCTTCTCCCAAGTAAATTATATAGATCACTTATAATAATTTACATAAAAGTATTTATTTTATTTTAATTAATTTAAAGAATTTAGTAGAGTTAAAGGAGATCATGTCCACAAAATAGGTAATATTTTATGTAAATTGTTATAAATATTATGATCAGTACTTCTGATTACTCATCAATGCCAATAACAATGTGAACAATGTTCTTTGAGATGTTTTCTATTCGTACCTAACAATTTTATTAACAGCAAATTTTAATTCTTCAAAATTATGGAAAATTGATTCTTCTGAAAAAAATACAAAAATGTGACATGTTGCTTTACTTCTGAGGTACAGATTTTAATTTAAAGAAAATAAATTTTTATAATATAAAGAGTTATCATAATATGAGAGACATACACAAATGAATAAACAATCATGAACACTGTCAATAAAATAAACGTTTTCCATTTTGGTGGTTCAGTATTGATATCCGTAAGCATGAAGAGAATTGACACAGGTACTGGAAACGTATGCATCATATGGTTCAGAAACGGAGGGAAAACATCATCCATTACTTTCGGGTATATGAGTTCCCTATTCCAGAAGTAAAATCCCCAAAATAAGATCATGACAACCTGCAAAAAAAAAAAAAGTAGCAACCCGTAGTACAATAAAAAAATATTCCTTGACTGCCAAGGACAAAACTGAGAAGAACATTTATTCTAGATTTTTACATGCATCTGATAATAAATAATAAATTGTTGATGATATAGAATTTAAAGTAATAAATAAAAGTAGCTAGTTATATAATTACCATCATAGAAGCTTATAGAAATATTATAATCTATTTAGTCATTTAAATAAATAAGTAAGAGGGGGAAATAGATAAGTTATTATTGTTTTTTATCTGAGAAATATGGAAAGGGATAATTTTTCAAGGCATCAGAATAGAAAGAAAAATCAGGAGAGTTAATGCTTATTAAATTATAAAAACTATTATGGACTGCTTACATTACTAATAACATAAAAAATTGAAAAGAGAATCAGTGTATGGATTATGTAAAAGCCAGTTATGCATGAAACATAAAAGGGGATAAAAAAAATAATAATCCTATAATAAAAAAGTATATGTTCTTACAATAGGATGTTGTGTACTCTAATGTAATAGTTATTTTAGTTCACAGGAAAGGGAAGAGGAAAGCAAAGGAAGGTAAAGCTTACATTGAGCTCAAGTTGGCGATTCATGAATATCTTTAACACAAGGTAGGTGTAAAACATTTAGAAGAATACGGCTTAGTGAACCCGAAGACATGATGCCGACACCACGGATTTCTACCCACAAACCACCGTCTATGGACGACAACCCAAACCTAAATACCCTAGATCACTCTTGATACGATCTACAATCTAAACCTTGGATGTTTACCAGTCTACTCACAACTTTTACTGTAATCCATTTGTTACTAAGCCCAACAACTTTTCAAGCCCATCTCAACCTTCATGACACTCACTTCAACACTGAACATATATGTATGAAATACATATTAAATAGTATCTAATTGAAGAACCTATCATGGGTTGAGTAAAATGTTAAAGCAGATAATGTCCTAAGTTAGGATACCAGGGAGAGTAAACAAATCAATTGAAGTTTGAGAATGTGATGACTAAAGGTGTATTAGGAAGAAAGAGTCTGGCACTACTCAAAAGGCAAGAATATACAGCAATACAAGTCAATTGAAAGGTGTTCGTTGTGGAACTTCCTGAAGATTTCAGATACAAATAGTTACTTAAAAAATTTATATATATAAAATAGAACCCAAAATAATAACAATCTTCAATAATAATAATCTTTAAGAGGAAGAAAATGGTTCGAGTGAAGGTCAGAAAAAAAAGGAGAACTATTTAAGAGAGTTTTTTCTGACCTCCACTCCAACCATTTTCCTCCTCCTATATATAAGGTCAACTAATATTTTTCAAGAATAATAATCTTAATTTATTTTAGGGCAACAGCCCCTGAAGAATAATATACACCTGATAAAAAATGGCTCAAATGGAGTCTTAAAGAAATTATAAATAATTTAACAAAAGAATAATATCTCAAGAGTTAAAAACAGAAAAAAAGTCCCAGGATGGTTAACAAAACTAGTGAGTAAATATTTACAAATATCTATACTGGCACAACATTATTACTAAATAGTGTTAACAAACTTAATTAATTAACTTAAATTTTTAGAATAGTTTTATACATGCTCATTACTTTTAAAAGCTGTCGTATATACCCTTTATCAGCAACCATAAAGACAAACCTGCGGCTGATTGTAGTGAGGTTTTATTTTCTTTGAATCAATTTAAGGGCACAGGTGTGAAGATGAAGATCAAAAGGTTTATGGTGGGTTATAGGTACTTCAAGAGTTTAAATACGAATTACAATAAGGAAAAAATACATCTTAGTGTATATTCACATTATCTATATTAAACAAGAAAATTAGAAGGTGCATGGTAAAAAGCAGCACCAACAGAATTCACTGAGAAATCCCACATGGTATTAACGATAGATCATGTTGAATCATGGCAAAAAAAAATTATTAAGGTTACTAAAGTGCATGGAGGAATAAAAAATAAGATCACAAATCTAGTTTCAAGTTTCCATAGCTTGGTATGGGAAAATTGCCCAAAAAATACACTTTGGTCTGCTGAAGAAAGCTATTTCAACTCAGTATAAAAAAAAAACAAGAATGTCTGGAGACCAGAATATATTAGCGTATAGTGGCATCAGACATAATGGTGGCATTATATGTTTTTGCTTTAATAACATAATTTTAGTGGGTTCTGCAAAGCTTAGTAGGATTATTGTATTCATGAACTCACACTCCCCGGGTTATACTGTATATTCAATTCCAAACACCATGACTTCAAATCCAGAGATCTATCACACCAGGAGAGCTGAGCTGTTTCATTCCTATTGTGTCACAAACATGACTGTAAGCTTACGATTGAATATATGTTTGTTGTATTTAATGATGTGACTCTTAAATAAGCCATTATATAGCCTTCCCATTTTTCTTTGTGTGATCTTTATCCATGTTATTCAACATTGTGTTTCTTTTTTCATCTTGTTTTTTTATGAACAGCTCTGCGTGGCACTGCCCTTTGTTTTTTCGACTGTGTTTGGCAATTATTTAATATGATTCCTTAATGCTAAGTTTGGTATAGATCAGACTTATCATGTATATCAGCTCCAGTGTGAAAGGCAATGCCTCAGATCTCTTATAAACAAGCTTATCTTCCGTTTCATTGCCTTGTATGAGGGAATGACCTAGTTCCCATTCCATATTAACTTTATTGTGTATAGCAATATTGTTTAGGGTCGCATTGCATGTCTCCCACTGCTCCTATAGGAGCATATAATAAGAGTCCATAACAGGGTTGTTTAGTTTCCTGATAGGGCCACCTGTGATTAACATGTTATATGGTAGTGGTTATCAGAACAACATACTATGCCCAAGATTGCTGGTTCATAGCCCGGCAGATGGCCTTAGTATTTTTTAAAGGGAGTAAAAAATCCTCAGGGTTGTAAAATGGGGGTCTCAAACCTGTGGAATGTCAGTTACTCGTTGGAGATCCCTATCCTATTATTGGATAGGCAAATTTAGGACTCCCACTGTGGCTTCATCTGATTAGCCATAGCAGCATATATTTACATCACATAAGCAAACTGTCGAAGTAGAATCTTATTTATTTTTCTTTCATCCCTTACTGTGATAAGAGTACTTGCTCAATAATTGATACCTACTATTTCAGACTTAATTTCTACTACTAAGACTTCAGACTAAAAAATGTTCATCTCCTAAAAAAATTGGGAATTAATGAGGTCTTTTTGAATGTTAACTAATCAGTAGAAAAATAGCATATTTTATTTAAAATATAAAGGATTTATGAGATGTCCATTATAACAGTCAAAATAGAGATACAATTAATGCAGGTCGTTATTGTCTGTGATTATAATATTTTTATATACCCAAGTAAATTCAGTAATGAAGTTATCGAATAATATTTCAGTGGCAATATTATTTACAGAAAAATTTAGTTTTAGTTATAATTTATAAAATAAATATATATGATCTTAATTTTCTTTTAATTCACAATGGCAGGGTCAGTGTTGCACAGGTTATTCATGAAAAAAAGGTGTTTATCAGTGCTCCCAATAGCTCCATAACAAGTCCCCTTGAAAATGCATCAGCAGTTCCACTGACGTATAGTCGGGTTCAAGGGCAGCTACACGTCTGTCTTAATCTATTGATCAGGGTCAGTAGACGCACTAGGACCTGCATATCTTTTCTTGAAACAGACTGTCCCTGAACCCAAATTCCAGGCAGGTCTTTTACAAACTGGAAAACTACAGCTTAATTTCTCGTAGAAATGCACGTTGTAGGATAATCACTCCTATACTTGGTCTTTCTGAGTTGCCTTCAGTTGACAAAGAGGCCTCATTAATCTAAGGGAGGTCTGCAGGATATCAAGCATCTTGGTTTTCCCAGTTGGTGGTCACTCGTCGAAGTATTAACCACGCTTGACATTGATTACCTATTGCAAGCACGTTAGTCTGTTGTTTATACAAAAATTATGTATATCATTATTTCTATAAAGTCTATAACATCAATAAAAAGATATACTCATAATAAGATATATTCATAAATACTTATATCAATATATTAATAAATATTGATATAGAAATTTATATTTGTTTTTCTTTTGGTTCTAGCGATTCAGTCTATTTATTAAACTTTCAAAAAAATTCCAACATTATACAACACATTTCAGGGATCCATTGTCTTGAACAATATTTACATAATTCATGGTAATATTGAACAATTATTATGATTGATTTATGTGGTAGTAACATTTCAACATGTCATCATATCGATTTGGCATGATCATGGGAACCATAAATTTTCATGAAACATTGCCAAAATAAAGTTTAATGAATAGACTGAATCTCAAGAACTGAATATTTTTTGTATAATTTATTCAATGTAATTTGCAACTGTATTATATTAATACATCCAGTAAATAGAATGAATGTATACAATGACATGAAATGACAAGTTGAGAAACTACCCTGTGGCAGTACTCGAATAGCAAGTTCAACTTAGTAGATCACGAGGCCATCTTCTTTTCAGAAGCCTCAGAGGATTATCAGAAATTGAAGAGGTTTGAAACTAGTGGCTTTGAGTGGGAATGAAGTTTGTCATGAAAAGATTGATATCGGATTCGGGCCAGATCAGCAACAAATGGGACATTAAGGTCATTATGGACTACTTTGTTCGTAACAAAGTAAGGAGCGTTGAGGATTTTACAAAGGATTTTGGATCGTAAAGATTGAATACGAGAGGAATTTGATGGTTTAGTGGAGCCCCAAAGCTCTATTCCGTAAGTCCAGATGGGTCTAATGATTGTCATGTATATGAGTCTTTTGTAATTAACTGAGAACTTAGAGCGTTTGTATAGTAAATGTTGAAGTAGCCTGAAACGTCGTGCTGTTTCTTAAGAACTAAGTATAAAACTTAATTATAAGCAGTCAAGACATTAAATACCAATATATGTGTAATTTTTTATAAACAGTAAAGGAGTGTTAATAGATAAATAAAAATATATATATTTTACCACTGATAATGGGAAGACGAGAGAGAAAAGAAGATGGCTAGCTACAGTTTTCAAAGTATTTTGCATTTTAAGAGCCTTTTCTGACTGTTCTCCATAAATTCTAATCATATCTAAAGCTGAGTATATTCCAAAGCAAACGAACTCTGCACCCTGATTATTACATAATAAATGGTAATTATTACAGGCATACTTTATTAAGGAATATAATATCAAATAAAAATTATAAAATTCGATTTACCACAACCCATAAACTGAAAAAATACATCATGTTTCTGTAGCCTTGCATTAAGAATTTATCGCTCCTAAAGTCAACTTTTGACGTCAATATGTATATCATAGAGCTTATCATACAAGTAATCATCGATAATGATATTATTGTGTGTATGCAGAAATGTACTGTCCATGGTTGTATGTTCAGTACTTCTAAAAAAGTAAAATGAAAAAAAAAACATTGTCATTATTATATTCAGTTATATCACATGAAATACCATTATTAGGAGGGAGATTGAAAAAAATATAAGAATACAATACTAATAAATTATTAATTTTAAAGTTTAATTATGAGGTAATATTCTTTATTATAAGTGATTGGCAAAATAAAATATCACTAACTTAAAAATTCAAATTCTTCATTATCAACTGCCTTGCAACGATTCGTTACCAATTTATAAGGCTTTGTAATATTATTTGAAACTTTTAATATGATTCAAAATTCAACACCAGAAATTTGTAATATTACAGAATTTTAGGCTTTTATAAAGAGGGAATGAAAAATATAATGATATAATTATTTTATGAGGGAATATAAAATAATATGAAAAAAATTGTTATTATATTCAGTTATATCACATGAAATAGAAATTTTAGAAGGAGATTGATAATATATGATAAGTTGATAATAAAAATAAGTTATTTATTAGAGAAAAAATTTAGTTTTAATGTTCAAGTATTAGACAATCTTCATGATTGGGGATACGAAATATCCGTAGCTTAAAAATTGAATTTCCTGATTACCATCATGCAACAATGATTGGTTTATAAGGCTTTGTAATATTTTTTGAAAAGCTTTTGAAATTGGTGATGTGGTTCAAAATTCATCTTTAGACATTTGTTTGATTACAGAGTTATAGGCTTTTAAAGAGGAATTTAAAAAATGTATTGTGAGAATCATGGAGCTATTATTTTTGTTAACAAAATTAATTTTATCCAAGTACTGAAAAAAAAAAATTAAAATACATACAGATTCGGAAAACTTAAAAGTTGTCAACTTTGTAAACATGGCTTTGTATTATATAATTTATACTAGCATTATGCTCACTGTTAGAAACGGCTGCCTATCGCAAATTCCAAGTTTAATTTTAAGTTGATATTCTTATTTTTGGTACTTAGCTAAGTTACTTACTTGAGATAAAGGAATATCTTTTAGAATTCTTAATATCCATTGATAACAACAGGAGGGCACTGATAAAGACTGATCTAATCCTTAGAATCAAAACTCCCCACCCCATTTCATTATCATTAGACTGTTTCTTATTGACTTTTGGCAATCAGCTCATGTCGATAAGTAAAAAAAAAAGTTTAAAATGTTTCTCGTGACAAACCAATTAATTAAAAGCTAAAAAAAATTAAATAATAATTGCTAAAAAAATTTAAATTTAGAGAATGTATCAATTAACATCTCTTTTCCTTATTTTTTTTTCTTCTAACTTTCAACTTCTTATCAATATTTGAAGAATAATATAATACCCATAAATTAATAAATACAACTTCAATATTTATTATTATTGTTTTAAGGATTGAAAACAATTAAAAATAAAAACAATTTGATGTTCTTATTTTATTTTAGATAATTGACAGCTAAAAAAAATAATAATAATAAGTACTGAAGAAATGCAAATTTAGGAAAGATTACAGTTAATGACTTCTTTTTTTTCTAACCATTACATTTATATCAATATGATGTATATATTGGTAAATTGATATAATATCCATAAAGTAACAACTATTACTCAATTATTTTTCATTATTATTTTATGGATAGAAAATTGTTTAAAACAAAAGAATTTTGCTATTCTTATTTTATTTTAAAATGAAGTATTAAATAAATTTATTTAAAAAAAAAGTATTTGCTGGAGAAATTTAAACTTAGCAGATATAACAATTTTCCTTTTTTTTTTTCTAACCATTACATCCATATCAATTCGGTACATATATTTGAGTAATGTAACATACATAAAGTAATAAATATTTAATATTATTATTATTTTAAGGATAGAAAACGACTAAAAATAATAAAAAAATTGTTGTTCATATTTTATTTTAGATAATTTACAGCTAAAAAAATTAAAAATTAATAGCTAAAAAGTGTAAATTGAGCAAATATTATTTATTTTTTTTTTTAACTATTACATTTAATTTGATGAAGTATGTGTGTATATATATATATATATTTCATAAGTGGTAAAATAATCCATAAAGTAATAAATGTTACTTAAATATTTATTTTTATTACTATTTTAAGGGTGTAAAATAGTTGAAAGTAAAAGAAATTTGATGTTCTTATTTTATTTTAGATAGATAATTAACAACTCAAAAAACATAAATAATAATTGCTGAAGAAATGTTAATTTAGCAGAAATAATAATTAATGATTTTTTTTCAGTTTTTTATAATAATTTATTTGTATCAATTTAGTACATATGCATAAATAAATGAAAATTAATATAATATCCATAAAGTACTAAATATTTATTATTGTTATTTAAAGGATAGAAAACAGTTAAAAATTAAATAAATTAAGAGCTGCAAATTTTGTTTTTAATTTTTAGCTTTTGTTGTTTGCTAATGCCTTTAAACACCAACAAACAACAACAGTTAAACAGTTTTTACTATTAGAATAGAGTAGAAAAGAAACTTTAATCTGGGACTAAGTCCCTCTAGAATGACAATCATGAACAGATTACAACAGATACATTAAATTTAATTTGATGAAGTATATAAATTTCAGAAGTCATATAATGATCCATAAAATAATAAATATTACTTATATATTTATTATTAATATAACTTTATGGATAGAAAACTTTTATTTAATTTTTAAAATTAAATACATTTTGTATTCTTATTTTATTTTATTTTTAGATGAAAGAATAATTTAAAAATAAATAATGAATATAATAGTAAATATTGAATAAAAGATAACTTTTTAAAATCCCATTTAAACTGACAAAATTAGGGAACATAATTTCTAAATCTAATATAAATAATTTTAAATATCTATAACAGTGTGAATTTTAATAAGTATTTACTGATTTTCAAAAGCATACTCTTCTTGCTACAAGAATATGTTACAACAATATGCTGCAATTGGTCATATTGCTGTTCAATGAAGTGTTTACAGAAACTTCAAAACAATGAAGAAAATAAACTCTAATCCTCTCAGTCATCTTGAGTATTAAAACAAGTATGTTAATTTTTTTAAATTATTAATATAGTAAGTACATATAAAAATGTTTATGAAGGGAATGTCTTTAATCAGAAGGGTCGGAGTCAGCATAACGTGATAAAATAAAAATAAAATATATGTATGAATATGTAATGATATTTTTTTATACTTGTTTTTAAACAAACAAATTTCTTAGTGTTTTTCTTTGTCTAATATCTTCACACTTAGGAACGAAAATTGGCGTATAACCTAAATATTAATTAAAAATAACAAATTAATATATTATATTATATTAATATACTTTAAAAAAAATTAAGAAGATATTTTTAAACTGAAAAAATTAGACAATATTATTTTCAAATACTATAAATATCTTTACAATATTAATTTTGAATTCCCCAGCAATTAATAATTTATATTTTTCCAAATTCTTATCAATATAGTTAGAAATATATTTAAAATTAGAAACTAGATGTACAGTAGAACCTCCATTGGTCCAAGAAAAACTAGCAAGGGTTTTTAGATAAGATATTTTATAAGTAAATAAAATATTTTTGGTTTTATAGGCATTTATTAATTTCATGAGCAAAAATATATAAATATTTACAAAGATATATCTACAGCCCCGGTGAATAAGTGGTTAAGTCTAATTTTCTCCAAAAGGAGTTTCTTGTACTTAAATAAGCGGAATCGGGTTATTTTTGTAGTGAATTAAGGGGCTTGAAAAGGAGTTATTGCTCATATTACAACTCCATTTCAAGCTAAAAACTATGAGAATGATACGATTCCGGTTATCTGAAAGCAGTTAACTCTGTCTGGACAAAATCTGACTTAACCACTTATTCCAACATAGATATAAGTGAATGTAAACCTATTTATGGCACAAAGCCCATATCTATTAAAAATATGAAATATATTTAATTCTACAATAAAAATTCAAATTACACATTCTCAGTTTCACAAATTTTCGGTTACAACACTTTGGTTTTGGGGTGATGATGATATGATAGGTATGGAAATTAAAATTATTCTATCAAAAATTAATTTTTTTTTAAATCCCTATTTTAGACTAAATGTAATTCGTCTGTGGAGGGGTTCTTTTATTAAATTTTAATTAGACATTAGTTACCTTAATTCTACAATAAAAATTCAAATTACACATTCTCAGTTTCACAAATTTTCGGTTACAACACTTTGGTTTTGGGGTGATGATGATATGATAGGTATGGAAATTAAAATTATTCTATCAAAAATTAATTTTTTTTTAAATCCCTATTTTAGACTAAATGTAATTCGTCTGTGGAGGGGTTCTTTTATTAATAAATATCTATGAATTACCTATTAAAAATTTCTCACCATGTATAACTTTTATTATAATATTTTCAATTCAAATTATTTTCTGTTGTAT
This sequence comes from Troilus luridus, assembly GCA_964056705.1. Classification (NCBI taxonomy): domain Eukaryota; kingdom Metazoa; phylum Arthropoda; class Insecta; order Hemiptera; family Pentatomidae; genus Troilus; species Troilus luridus. The sequence goes on along the minus strand of OZ057417.1, from coordinate 29,326,267 downwards.
TTATTATCGCCTACCTTTGATGAGATATTTAGTCAAAAAATATTTGGAATATCTTTTTATATATTCATGCTTATTATGAATGATTGATCTTTAAAGAAGTGGTTAAAGAAATTCTGATAAAGTTGGCAATCTTTTCTTTCATCTTGAATGTTGATCCATATATTAATTTTTTTTTTATCTTAATGTTTTGACTTCAGAATGCTCTAATGATTATTTTTAATTTAGTAACCAATTTAAAGGTGGTCCTTGCCATTATGATGATTTCTATTTCAATTTTTTTTGTGCACATAGTCTTATAAAATTTAAATTCTATATCAATAACCATAGTTAATGTAGTTTGATAGGTGTTGAATAATTTTTTTCCACAAAGAGTTCATCTAGGAACATGTTTGATAATTTTTTATTTGCGGGCATTACATGTTTAATAAATGCCAATAAATTGAAAACTAAGAACATACGTTTAATACTTAATTTGTTACTATTTATACAAATTCTTTTTTTTTATTATTATTTATTTATTGATGTTTACAACTATATTACAATAATATATCAAGTAAATAGGCTAAGTGATACATAATAACATGATATAATGACAAGTAGAGAAACTACCCACTGGTAGTACTCAAATCGCATGTTCAACTAAGAAGGTCATGTGGCCATCTTCTTTTCAGACGCCTCGGAGGATTATCGGGAATTGAAGAGGAAGCTAGGTTTGAAACTAGAGTGTTTGAGTGGAAATGAAGTTTGTTATGAAAGGATAGATAGCGGGTTCGGGCCAAATCAGCAACAAATGGGACATTAAGGTCGTTATGGATGACTTTATTCTTAACAAAATAAGAAGCGTTGAGGATTTTACGAAGGATTTTGGATTGTAGGGATTGGATACGAGAGGAATTCGATGGCTTAGTGGAGTCCCAAAGTTCTACTCCGTAGGTCCAAATAGGTCGTATGATGGTCATGTAGATGAGTCTTTTGTAATTAATTGGGAGCTTAGAGTGTTTGTCTAGTAAGTGTTGAAGTAGCCTGAAACGTCGAGCGGTTTCTTGTCTTTTCAGTCTCGTATGAGGATTCCAGGTTAATCGTTTGTCAAGATGCAACCCTAAGTATCGGATCTGTTCTACAGGCACCAGTGGGATATTATTAAAGGATACTGAAGGGCAGGAAGTCATTGGTTTACGACGTAAGGTAAAAGTGATTTGATGCGATTTTTGAGAGTTTATTTTAATTCTCCAGTTTTGACACCATTCTTCAAGATCAGTCATATGGGATTGGAGGCTTTGGGATGCAATAATTGGATTGGTGTTAACTGATAATACACATGTATCATCAGCATACGTGGTAAGGGTAGTATTAGGATGAGTTGGGATGTCAGCTGTATAAACTGTATAAAGGATTGGGCCAAGGATACTACCTTGAGGATTATACAAATTCAAAAGGATTGAATTTGTTTATTAAAACTCAAGAACATTCAGAAATATGACCTCTTAAAAAATATATCAAGTTTAGAAAACCAAGGAAATAAATCTGCCAACAGATTTGCTCATGAAATCAATTGAAAATAGAGAAAAAGATTTTAGGTATGGGCAGAGATAATTAATAACAATATAATTTTAGCATAAAGTTTCTTAACATTACAAATTTAAGTTTTTAAAGTATTGTTGAAGTATTTCAAAGCTACTTCTATTAATTAATGCAAAATTAATGATTTCAGTAATATTAAAAAGCCTCTCAGATTCCTTATTTGGTTTGTCTCAAGTTCCTCTGTCAAGTATTTAATTACAACAAAAAAACTTGTTTGTTATTTTTCATGTAACTGCTTTCTTAAAAAAAAATTATTATCATTTGAGCTATCTCAATCCAGAATTCTTTCTCAATATATGTCCTTAAACCTTATCTTTATTGGAACGTCAATGATTTGATTTCCTCTTCAATGACAGTAATCAACTCATACGTAAGGATTTTTTATAATAAAATCGTAATTGTAATAAATAAAAAGGATATTTATGTAATAAAAAAAATATATTTATTAGATTTTTCACTAATATAAAATTTATTAATTATTATTTCCGATACCTAAACATTGATATCTAATTCTAATATTTGGAATTGTTGAATGTTCTTGTTTTTTATTTTATATAATAATTATAAGCCAGACAAATGCTACAGGTACTGCACATTATTTTCCAAGGGGACTTAATTTGATATAAATGAAAATATTTACCCATGTTAATTACATATGATGGAATGGAGACAAAGTTTTTATCTACAAAATGTTTACATACTACAAAAGAAAATCATGTATAGTTTAAAGAATCATTAGCATTTTCAATAAGAACACAGGGTTTATTATTACTTACAAACTAATCTTAAATATTTCTAACATTTGGTTCAATTACTGATTTCTTTTTAATCCTAAATATCATTTTTTAAAAAATCTAATTAAATAACTAAATAATAAACTCTTTAAATTGTAACAAATAACTGTCATATTTTTACTGGCATCACAAAACTGTTTTACACATTCAAAATATCCACTTCTAATAAGAATATAAGGTATAATTAGGATGATTGAAGTTGAGTGAATCTAGTATTTTTGGAATTTAATTTCTACATTATACTATATTTAGTGTACCTTTATGTAAAAATATTAATACTCTTAAATGTAAGTAAGAGATAAAAATATCTTTAAAAAAAAAATATCATACAAATTATTTTTACTTTATATAATTCTATATAGGAATAATTCTAACATTATATAAAAATATAAAATTTATTTTCATATCTTATTTTCTTCTTTTTTTCTTATTCTATATCTGTTTAAATCTAAATTTATCATTGGTTGGTTATATATCTTTCTTTCAAGAAGTTTTAAGAAAGGCATATTTAAGATTTAATGAAATACAGATTAGACTAATTAATAATTAGTCTAGTAATTACAATCTCTAATAGATTGTAGAAGCATTATTTATGTATCACTGTAACATTCTTGTTCATTCAATAATTTTTCATGTCAATAATAAAATAAAAAGTATCCATCCATTTAGCATTCAATATAAGTGAAGTTCTTAATTTACTTTCATTTTATTCCTGTCACCTGTTTTTCTCTCGCACTGCATTAGTCTTCTTGATCTCTAATTTTGATGCAATAGATGAACGTAAATCTGAAATATATAAAAGAATAGTAATAACTATTTTATACAGATAATCATTAAATAATGTTGATTTCAATCTAAATGTTTTTGAGGTTAAGATATCAGGAAAGACAAATTTTTAGTAACTTTCTACTAGTAATAATTGATACAACTGTGGACAGATTTCCTTGGCCAATAGGATAGAAATTGAACAAAGTACAGACCAACTCTTCCATTTTTCCCTGAATTAAATTTAATATACCTACAGTTCCGGTTATTAAGTGGTTAAGTCGAATTTAGTCCAAAATGATTTTCTAGTACTTAAAGAAGCAGGGTTGTGTTGTTTTCGCAGTTAATAAGTGGCTAAGCCAAGGATTGGCTTGAAAATAAGTTATTGCTTATATTACAACTCCGTTTCAAGCCAAAAACTACGAGGATAACACGATTCCGGTTCCTTCAATACAATTAATTATTTCTATAACCACAACTGGGCTTTGGGTGTATTATTGTTATGAAAATAAACTAACTGTTGATGACAGACTTTTTTTTTATTGTATTTTAATTTTTTATTTATTTTATTTTAATATACTTTAATGTTTATTGCTGATCTTATGTGTTTTTTTCAGCTTTGAAAATATAAGGGAATGCCTGTAATTAGAAAAAATATTGATCAACAAGCCTTTTCTACTATATCTTGAACCTTAACATGGTATGCTTTTTGTAAAATTTGTAGCGTTTTTATCTGTATTTTTTTCCCACTTTAGCTCAACAAACCTTGAATTAATAGTTTCCATGGTTACTAATTTTTTTAACTTTATCTCAGATTTGTAGTAAATATATATATATATTTTTAATTTAGTGTGTTCATCTAGTTGTTAAGTTTTTGTCTATTTGTTGATACATCACAAGTTTGTTAAATTACTTTTAATCTAAGCACAGAAGTTTTAAAATTAAAAAGGTCAGAAGTAAGTTCAAAAAATCAGAACTATAAAACCACACAAACATTCAATTCAATTCAATTAATTATTATTATATTTTTCATTCTCCATTGAGAAGTAAATCATGAAATAGGTATATTTTAAAAATACAAATGATTAAAAAAAAACTGTTAAAACTAATTAAGAATTGATCCAGTTATAAAACAAAGCAGAATCGGTTTTTGAGAGTAATTAATTATATTAATTATAATTACTTAAAAATGAATAATAAATCACCACTAATTAAAATTAAAATTTTGTTTTGGAATAAATTAAAAGGATAATTTACAGTTCAGATTAGTCATTAGTATTTACTGGTAATTATAAAAAAAATATTACATATTAAAATAATTATTATTATTCATAAATATGCAAAATACCTTTTAGGATGTTGTATAAATAATAACCTAAAAAATGTGACACTATTGAAGCTATGAAAGTGAATGCTAAAATCCCTTGAATTTGCGAAATTGTTAAAAACTCAAAAACTGGGTAAACCCACACTCCTTGTTTTTTGCGAATACTGAAGAAACTGAAACAAAGAATTTTATTAATTCCAGAATGAAATAGTTTTTATTAATATAAATATTTTTTATTCATATATGTATGTATACATACATGGTATGAAATATGATCCCTATTATTGGTTACTATCATTGAAAAAAATAAATCAGATATTGGTTAGCTTTGTGCAGATTAAATAAATTTGGAGGAGAAATTCTTGCAAATATATTGTGTTAAGAAACTGTTAAATCTCTAGAGAACTTGTTTCTAATTTTGGAAAGGGAGATAACTATAAAATTTACCTATGATAATACAAACAACATAAGCTTGTGCATTTGTTGCGTTTATAAGTTTTATTAACTTTTTTTTGTATTTTTCAAGATAAGTACCCAACAATAAAAACAATAGACAATTATATTTTTTCACAAATCTAGATAATATGATTTTGCTTACATTTGGTTGTACAAAATCATAAAAAGTATCAATGGTGGTAAGGTTTTGTACTTGTCGGGCTCTTTCCTCACATGAATAAACATGTAAAATATGATGGTAGGCAATGGAAGCGTATGCATCATGTGGTTCAAGTAATCTGGAAACATTTCCAGTTGTTTAGGATACATATGTTCTTTATCCCAATAGTACAGTGCCCAAAATAAAAATGATGTGACCTAGAAAAAATAAAACATTAAAAAATAACTTATGATAAACAAATAAAAATGTTTTCTAAGAAAAATTATTTCATCATAATTTTTCCAAACCATGGAATATTTGAGGTGCATAGGATCAAAAGCAGATAACTCCAAAATGTCAAAAATTGACTTATTCCCATTTTTCGCTGGTTTGATCAAGCAATTTTATGTTTTCCAAACTTCACTTTAGGTTCATAAACTATGGTATGCTTTAATAAACTATGGAATGCTTCCTATAAATCAAGGTTCACATTAATGAATGATCATTGTGTTTTAAATAACAACAGCCAGTACCACTATAACCCATAAAGGGTCTTTGGTTCAGTACGAGGTTGTGACTGTACTGTTTCTTGGACGTCGGTTGTAAGGAAGATGATTTGTACTGAATCACGCTCAACCTCCAGACTTTCACCATCTATTTTGGGTAGATATTTTATAGATGGTGGCTGAGGTCCAGGAGGGTCCCAGATCCCATAGGATCCATCCCTCGCTGTTAATAGATTAAATAAAATGTACCACAGCCAGATTTGAACCCGGGACCTTTTGCACGGCTACTCAGCTCTCTACCACTCTGCATAGAATGGAGTGCTAAAGAGTTAACGTGATAAATCTTGGATTTCATCAAATTTTAGAAACAATAATTGCCAATGGTATTATTTACTTTATTTAACTATTTTTGTAGTTTAAAATACTACAAATTTCTTAAGTCGATAACTTGGTAAATTGTTTTTTCTTTAAGACCCTGTGATGAAGCTTAAGAAAAAAAAACGAAATTTAAAAACCCCATAAAGATTTTTTTAAAACAATTAAGCATTTAATCCATTTAATTGTCTTCTTCTCTTCTAGTGGCACGACAGACGCCTAAAGCGGTCATTGGCCAGCTCAATCATTTTGCCCAGGATTGTCTATCTGCAGCTTGGGCTACGTTTAATCCTCCTTGTCTAACATCTGGTTGTACATTGTCCCTCCACCGAGATCTAGGTCTGGTCCCGACTGGAGTATTTTTGTACACCTTCGAAGGACACCTCCCATCCTCCATTCTAGTAACGTGTCCGAGCCATTTTAATCTCTGCACTTTGATGAAATTAGAAAGGCTGAGATCCTGGTATTCCCTATACAACTCTATATTCTGACATAGTCACCAGGAGCCATTTTTTTTGATAGGGCCTATTATTCATCTCAGGATCTTTCTTTCGAAGCGGTCCACCATCTGTGCATCGGACTTGTTGAGAGTCCACGTCACACAGGAATAGGATGCTACTGGCTGTATGAGGCTTTTGTAGATCCTCATTTTTGTAGCACGGCTTAATAATCTACACCCTTTATGATTTTGGTGAGGGAGATTTATGCTCTATTTGCTGCTGCCAGTCTGTTCTTTATTTCAGTCTCCTCGTCCATGTTTTAAGTTATTGTAGAAACCAGATATTGAAAGCTAGGGACAACCTAGCAGTTTCCTAGCTGTACTTGTTCTGGGACCATATCTTTTCACGATGCACATCATCTTTGTTTTATTCTTATTGACCCTAAGGCCCATGTATTTAGCTTCTTGGTCTATCTTTATAAAAGTCTCCTCTACACTCCCTAGTGATCTACCAATAATGGCCAAATCATCCGCGTATGTTAGTACTTGTACCATTCTTGTGAATACAGCGCTGCCATGATCCAATCCTGCCCTGCTTATTATTCTATAGAGGACTGTGTTAAACAGCTGTGGTGCCAATGTGTCACCCTGCTTTAACCCTGTATAGTCACTGAACGGTCCACTACTCTTTCCCTTTATTTGTAGTTGGCTTGTATTCCCTTTCCTAGTGCATCTCGCTAAAGCAATCAGCATTCTAGGGATAGCCATCTCTTCCATTGTACGGTATAGCCCCTTCCTATTCACTGAATCGTACGCTTTTTCAAAGTCTACAAAAAGCACCCAAAGATTGAGGCCCCCATTTACTTTTTAAAACTTAATAAGTACTAAAAGTGAGATTTTAGTTTCTAACTGGAATCCTAACTACCAACCTAGGTTTCAACAGAATTTTGGTTTTATCTTTGTATTGACTGAAAATCTGTTTAAGGACCAAAAGACCACATCAGAACATACCAAGCATATAAAAAGTGTTTAAAAAACAGTAAACACTTAAATAGTTCTCACTAAATTTTCTGACATTTAAAGGAAATTATAAGTTTTTTGTAGTAGCAATAACTTTTTTTTAAATCTTCTTGCAGTAAGATCAATTTCAACTACATGGAGTGTGGTTCATCGTCCCGTTCCCCATTCCCAAGCCCAGATCATTACACCACCTCTTCCATACTGCACTGAAGGAAGCATGAACTGGATCATTGTACGCATCCCATGTTCTCTGTTGACTTTTCGGTATCTACTATCCCAATACAGACAGAACCGCAACTCCTCAGTAAACATGGTAGCATTCAAGTTGGTGTTCTCTTCTAGGTACTCACTGCACCACATTCTTCTGAGCTGCACCACATTCTTCTGAGCTGCCACATTCTTCTGAGATGATGGGCTGTTCCTGAGGTCTCAAAAAGGCATAATAAAAAAGGTCAACTTCCAACAAACGTTATGAATTGTTTGTGTGGATAAAGACCGAGCCTAAACATCTTGAACTTCATTGAGGATCTGGTGGACTCTGTGGAAATCTTCTGGCAGCGATGACAATATTTCTATCCTCTTTTTGCATTATAATGCGCTGGGATCTACTACCCGGGCTCTTATTGGACTTCCAGTCTCTCGGGATCGGGCTAAATGACCCTCTGAGCCAGAGTACACCAACAACCACTGTGATATTAACTTGCCTATTACCTTGCTTTCTCACTTTCACAATTATATTGTAAATTTAGGGTTCAAGGTGATGCAAGACTAAGAAAACATCTCAAAAATATCAATATTCCTATTTATTTTCGTGCAGTTTAGTTAAAGACGTGTATTAAGAAAAATAAATAATTAATTTTTTACTTACTGCAGTCAAAGGAAAAACTAGGGAAAACAGGATGTAGTTAGCCACACTGTAAAGTTTTCTTTTTATCTTCAGAGCTTGTTCAGATTTTTTCTTACAAATAGCGATTATATCTATTACTGAGTAAATTCCAAAATATATTACATGTAAAACCTTAAACAGAAAAAAAAAATTATAAATACAGTAGTGCAAACATTTTAACTCAAAATAGAATAATGATTGAGCTCACCGATGCCCATGTACACAGGAGAAATGCTTTATTTTCGAATCCTTGCTTGAAATATTTATCCACAGAAAAATCAATATCTGTTGTCATTATAATAAACGTAAGAGTTGAGATACTCCATATTATGATTAAGAGAACAGCTGTATGCAAGTATAGCAGCATTGTTCGGGGACCGATCTTTTGAAATACTGTTTAAAAAAAAAATTAATACTTTATTAAATCAATTTATAATAACATTCCATCTGACTTAAAATATAGTGAAATATCTGTCTCTAGAAAGTGAAAAAACTTGTAAAAAGATTCTGATTATCTGTACAAATTTGGATAACATTTATATGAACAGAAGTAAACAATTTGTTCTAACATAATTTGGAACAACTTTCGATCCTAATATAAATAACTGAATAGTGGAATTATTTAAATTTTTAGAATAATTAAATTAAAATTTACAATTTATCTAATAAAAGTAATTATCTATATATATTTAATGTCATATAATTTTATTATACTTACTAGAAGTAACGGTATCCCATGATAAGACTTTAAGAGACATAGTTATTTCTTAAAATATTTTTATGAAGTTCTATTAAGATGTCAAAGCTTTTCATTAAGATTTCTTGGTGCGAATTTTAACCGTCTTGCCTCCTTTTTTTGTTTTCATTTTACTTTTCTCATGTTGCTGTAAGGCATGATTATTATTAAATATTATTATTCTATAATACAACAAAGTTCTGTAATAAACTCAAAAAAATTAAGATAAATTTGAATTTCTTTTAAAATTAAAATTCTAACAATACACTATATATATACACTTGATAGTGTCAAATGAATTGATTGCTGTCATTACATTGGAGTTTATATGTCATTGAGTCACGCATACTTCTCTTATCTTTATTTATTTTTTTGTGATAATGGATCAATTTATTTCTTGTTTAAATCGCAATTTAAAAAGTAAATTTACAGTAGAAATATATTTAGGAATCCTTTTTTTTATAGTTATTACTTGGGTATATTTAAATCGATTAGAAGTTAGTTGTTTATTTAATGTCACTTTATGCTCCTATGGCTAATCGGACGATCGATTAGAAGATATTGTTGATACAAATGCAAAGTATCAAATGTGAAAAAAAAAATACATTTTTCTTTTTCAATATAGCTTTCGTTAGGATTGGTAATTGATATAAAGTCAGCTTAGAGTCATATATGAGGCATAAAAACAACATATACAACATAGGTTGGAATGCTATGTTTCTATAATGTATGAATTTTTTTTCTACTTGAGATTGTTTTCCTATTATATATTTTGTATAGTCAGCAAAAAAGCTATTCATGATAAAACAAAATTATCTAATCAATAACAGCTGAGAATCTAGCTAACAGAAAAAATGGTGTTTTTGTTTATTTTTAAAATTTATTTATTGAAATTTACAACTGCATAATAATAATACATTAAGTACATAGAATGAATGATACATAATGGAATGTGATAAAGGTAAGCAATAGAAACTACCTACAGCTAGTACTCGAATAACACATTCAACTTATGTCACGAGGCCATCTTCTTTTCAGATGCCTGGGAAGATCATCAGGCATTGAAGAGACAGTTAGGTGTGAAACTAGTGGGTATGGGTGGGAATAAACTTTGCCATGATAGGATAGATATTGGGTTCTGGCAAAATCAGCAACTAGGTGTTAAGGTCAATATGAATGACTTCATTCATAACAAAGTAAGGAGCATTGCGGATTTTACGAAGAATTTTGGATTTTAATGGATACAAAAGAAATTCAATGGCTTAGTGGAGACCAATCTATCAAAATGGGAGGAGAAAAAAAATTCAGATTTATATATATATATATATATATATATAATTACCCCGAAACACTTGGAATTACAAACATTAATATAATATTAATACATGCTTTTAGATTGAACCATTCAGAAATAAAAAAACTATAGTGTAATCAACTACTTTATTAATATAATTCTACTCATGGCCAGAGGAACAGTTTTGCTTAAAGATTTCTTATTTTGTTGTCAAAAAATATCAAGCACTATCAAATTAGAAATAAAAATCTTTAAACGGTCAAAATCTTTTTAATTTTAAAGTCTGTACCTACCTATTTACCTTCCACTGTCAAACTACCCATTATCTAATAGATATTGAGCCAAATGAGTTTTGTCACTGGGAGATTAGAATAACATCTTAGTAAACAGTGAAGATAAAATTTTTCAATTTTTTTTTCCTACAACAATAATCGTATATAAATTCCGAGGTATAAATTATAGTTATCTTTAAAAGAGTGAAAAAAATCTTGGAGACATATTGGATGATTTTTGTTATACCAGATAGATTTGAGTTTGACTAATTTCATGTCTACCATGACAGATATTTTCCTATAACTTTATGCGTTCTTCACAAATTCAAAAACTAGATTGTTCTATTGAAAACATTTTATTAATAGTGCATAATCAGAGGCTGGTGCTCATCTGATTTGGAATTTAAAAATTCAAAAAGTTGGTAAAATTTTTATTTTAGAACATACTTCAAACTGTGTTTTAGGGTTGAAAAGTATGACCCAAAGAGTAACAAAAATTTATTATTTATTATTTTCCTAAATTTTCCAAATTGTTTATCCAGGTATAATTACGATAGTAATTTTTAAGGAGTACCAGACACCACACAGGCTAGTAACCGCCATTTTACGTCTCCTCCCAAAGACGACATAACCAAGAATTTTTTACTACCTTTTAGAAAACTAAGACCACCTACCGGGCTAGGGACACGCGATTTTGGGCAAAGGATTCTAAGTCTATAGGATAAGTCCTCTAACCGAGAAAATTGTCTGTTCTCGTGTTTCATGAGAAATGCCCATTTAAAATTCAGTATTCAAATTTTGGGGTGATCTGTGGTGTAGTTGTTAGGATAAAAACCTACTAAGCCCAAAAATGCGGGTTCCCAGCCCGGCATGTGGCCCTAGGATTTTTAAAGGGAGTAAAAAATCCTTGATTATGCCGTCCTTCGGAAGGGGCGTAAACGGGGGACCGACCCTGTACGATTTCGGGTACTCGTTAAATATCCCTATCCTAATTATACAAAATTTTGCAGCATCGTGCGATGAGCCTTAGCGGCATAAAGTGACGTTAAATGATAAATACACATTTCATCAATTAGTGGAATTGATCATTATAGAATTTTTTAAATTATTTATGGAAATTAAAACAATTAACACGGATCGTATTGTTGATAAATTAAATGATTATTTAAATTATTTAATAATTTAACTCACCCGGCTTATCTCTGCTAAAACGTAGCATGTACTGAGCTTAAACCAACGGCGGAAATTTCTCCGAAAGCTGACGATGTTATATTAAGAAATAGCATTCCTTTCTCATAGAAATCTGCCTATCCAGGCATTGCAAGGTCAGTGTTTTGTTTGTAATCCTATTTTCATAGGTGAGGCTTCACACGAACAAATTAAAATAAAATTTGAAAATTTCATAATGTTCTACGTTGCATAGAGAATCTAAACCTATATTTTGATTTGTTCTACTTGGATCTAGGGAAGAGTATGGAAATATTTCGATGTTAATCTTGCTCTCCTGAACATTTAAGAAAAAGTGATTTACCTCGTTCTTCTCGTGTAGCCAATATATGTATTTTTATATATATTTCATATATTTAAACTTCTAATAGATTTTTAATATATATTTTAAACTTATCATTACTCATTTTACTATTTATTTATTTTATAGTAATACTTTTGAGGGTGTTTTTTAAGTGTATGTATAAAACTTAATACTTACTGTATGTACGTACGTATGTGTGAATTGTAATCCTGTGTGTATATATAAAAGAAGCTTGTCTGTATCTGTGTACTTACGCGAAACACATTATAAGCTCTAATGTTTCATTCATTAATATGAATATAAACCATATATATTATTATCGGTCTATATTCTGTCCCACAGGTTGTCGGTTAGAGTTGAGTTACAAGTTCTAACTGTTTATTCGTTCCATTTTTAATATTTTCCAAAAATACAAGTTATCGTGAGCTTTAGTGTAGTAAAGATAATTTAATAGTGGGTAACTAATGAGTGGATTTCGGGGATCATTTCATGAAGAAATAAAATTTTTAACCAACATTTCGAAGTTTAGTTGATAAATATTTGTTGAAACCTTCATTAATGTATGAAATGATAACCGAAGTATAGACATTTTACATAATTGCATTCCCTTTTCCATACTAAAGTTTACGATAATTTGTATTTTTGGAAAATATTAAAAATGGAACCATTTAAACGTTAAAACTTGTTGTGACTCAACTCGAAGCGACAACCCGCGGAATAATTACCTAAACTTTAATTTAATAATATTATAGTAATTAATTTAATAGTATTTGTGTTTGACCCCGTATTTACGCGAAGCAATTTATAAGAGCTAGTGATGTATTAATTAATATTAATTTAAAACGTAAATATATTCATTAAATTGTCTCTTTTTAAAATAAAAAATATCTTAAAACTCATGAGATGGATAAAAAAAAAAATCGAATAATCAAAATAGTAGATCATAGATAGTTTAATTTACTAGGCGATTGAAACCTTCTTTCCATATTAGCTGTTAGGAGTATATATCGTTCGACAAGGAAGAAACGCACATTCAAATAATTAATTCATGATTAATTTATCTGGAAGAAACTATTTTTAGACGAACATTGTTATTTAGTGATGCAAGGCTTTATCTTTTGATTGACTTTAATCAAAAGTATCTAATAAATTAATTATATAATTTATCGGGAATTTATAGATTTTTTAGGTCCTATAATAGATTTAAACGTAAATTTTAAATGTTTATGTGCTTAAACGTTGTTAATAAAAAATACGTAGATATCTAATTTAAAGCTACTTAAAATATTACAATTATTTTTATTATTTTAAAATACATATATCTAATATCAGGATTAATAAAAAATGTTTCTTTCATTGATATACCTCCTCAATTTTATTTTTTTTTGTTTTTGATGCCCTTTTTTTAAAGTCAGTATTTTTGTTACATATATATATATATATATATATAACATAATATAATTAGTGTTACCAAAATTGTCTACAAATATATGGGCATTTGGATGGTTTTGTGTGCCTGTGTGAGGTTATTTAATATATTGTATTAATGTTTAACAGATTTGTTTGATAGGTTACTGCATTGTTGTTTAGTCTCATTATTTATTCTGTTGCTTGGCTAAATTATTCATTATTACATATATTACTTATTATTTATATTGTTTTAGAATGTTTTGTTAAAAATAGTTAATTAATCTTACTGTTATCTAATCTATTGATTGTGGATGTAATGTCGCAGAATACTAAAAATATTGTATAACTCCTCATAAATGTAATGGCAAAAAAATAATGCAGTTTATCAATACGAAGATTATTCCCTATTATTATTCTATATACATTATTCTAAAAATAACAATAAGTATCATTCCACACAGCTATCACTTCGAAAGCAAGGGCATAATAACCCTGCTGTTGATCACCCCACAACCTGATCCTAATCCTAATCCTATATACATATATATAACTTTTTTTTTTGCAAATTTTTGGTGCATTGTGAATTTATTTAATTTTTTTCTGAAATAGCAATTTTGTTTTTTATATCTGAAATTTTTATACTGTTAGGCTTATAGAAATGCTAAAATGTTTTTTTTTTTCATTTTACAAAACCAATTTTATCAGGTATCTTCAAGGATATAAAAACATCAGGTTCAGTAAAACTTTTAAGTGGCTCTAAACAAAAAACTTGTTGACTACATAGAAATGAAGTTTGCTAAAATTAATAAAATATATTGAGAATAAAGTATAAATTTACTTACCTATATGAAAGGGAAAAAGTTACTAAATTTAATCAAAACATAAAATCACCGGTGTCTTGGTCTGGATGAAGTGATAAACCATCCAAAATTCTTCAGAAGGAAATTCTATAAAGAATGATACATGTTGCAATGATAGCTGTGAACTTTTTATGTAGTACTATAAATAGACAGAGGTCACAGGAAAAAAATCAAACTATATATATCTATTATTTATTTATATTTAATTAAAGTAGAAATTTATAGAAGTTCTCCTAAATTCAGAGTGGTAAAATTAAGGAGACATGTCTTCTAGGCAAACTAAAAAATTAACTGACAGCACTCCCCCCTCCCTTATCTCTAATAATTATATAATGATTTGAATTGCAGCAAATTCCTTTTCACTACTCCTAACTAGTTAAATTAAAGCTGTTCTCTCTGCATATATTCTTATACCATAGGTATTCCTTTCAATGTTGCTTCTTGAAAATTATCTTCCTTTGCATAATGTTGCCTATAGGTATAAGGCTATTACTGAGTTCATTAATTAGAGTTACTACCATTTCATAAATATATGATACACATAAATATACAATACAATCTTCTAAGGGACATTATTGGCTCAAAATGATATAAATGGCACAGCTTTTAGTAAAAATAAATCAAAGGCTAAGTTCTTGAGCTGTTTTGGTACTTCAAAAAATGTTAGTATTCTTGATTTTATATCAATTCACATTATAAGATTTCATAAAATTAAATGTAAACACCAATAGGTAGTCTCCAAAATTACAGTATAAATAAGTAGCCAGTAGGGTATTTTCTTATATTTATGGATAATTCCCTGTTAACTTAAATTTCAAATTGGATCTGTATCTAAAGTAATAAGAGTACCATTTAATAGGCACGATGAGTAAGAAGAGTAAATAATAGTTATTTATTTGACAAGTGAGGAAAGTGCCACTTTACACCCGAGTGAATTTTACCACACGAGCCGAAGGTGAGTGTGGTAATCAAACGAGGGTGTTATAAGCACTTTTCTCACACGCAAATGTTACATTTTTCCTGCAACCATTTAAAAATTAAGAAATTAAAGGTGAAACTTTAGCTTTGTTAAAACTACACTAGCGCTATCTCTAACAATTTTCTATTACTAACCATGCAAATTATAACTTGGACGGTTTACTCATTGAAACTTTTACTTATTGTTATTTACAAAATAATATTTTGATAACACATACAAAAATAAAATAAACGTATATTATTATATCTTGATTTATATTTATATTTCTCTTCATATCTGACTTTAGATGTTTTTGGTAAAAGTTAATTTATTGCCTGTTCTTTTATGAATGGAGGAGTAAATTCTATGAATTCATCACTATCTATTTCCATTTTTTATTTTGTTTGTGGTCTAATCACTGTTTTAATCTAAGCTAGATATCCAAATTTCTGATGTGTGAAGTTTCTAATATATTTAAGGTTATATTAAATATTTCTATAAAATAGATTCAAAATAAATAAAATCTATCTTGAATTAAATATAAAATAGTTATAGTATATATTATAAAATGTATTAAATATAGTAAAATGTTATTTATTTTAACATTTTAGGAATATTGAATGAATAATATTATAATACCGCCATTTAACATTTAAAATAACAGAGTGATGATTGTCAAATTCGATCTAGGTGGCTGTTACTTTCCCTCACTAGTGGGGGAAAGTGGGACTTTCCACACCAGTTTTAGTTGACTAATGGATAGCATTACTCAATGGTTGCAGGAAAAAATAATTAGAGGACATAATATGTTCAATATAATAATAATATTCCATAACTTTTTTAATTACAGAAATATTTAATTTAGGCGGAAAAAATTGTTGATTAAAATGTTTTTAGGTTGCTTGCCAAAAGATTTTTAATTTTGTCTTCTGAAGGGATAATAACGGAATTTTAAATAATTGATTGCTCAGTAAGTATACAGACATTGATATGTAAGCCCATTGATCGGAGTACAAGATAAGTTCAAAGAAAATTTTATTTGAATTTTTTATGCAAAATAAATGATTTAATTGTGTAAAAAAAGGATACAATTTTGCCTAATTTGTGAAAGGCATGAGAGGAGTTGTTGAAAGTTAAGTTCGTTACAGAAAGTAATAACAATCATAAATATGTATAATGGAGAAAACTAAACCCAGCTCATTTTCAGCTTTCTCATTTCACAGTAACTATGGTCATGTAAAATCGTATATATATATATATATATATATATATATATAAAATGGTGTAGCTGCATATATATTACTATAAAATAGTAAAATTGTCTATATAATAATTGACATTTAATCCATCCAGAATAAAATAGCTATAATTAATCTTTTTTTTTTTTTTTTTAAGCTTGACATCTATCGTTAAGTAAGGAACCCTAAAATATTTGGGGAAAACAAAAATCAGCTTTGGTGATCTAGAAGCAACTTATTCCAGATGCAAACTATAAAGGTATTCTATGCAGAAATTATTTAAAATTAATTATTAGTACTGAATATATTAATGGAAATTCACCCCTGTTCACGATATTGAAACATAGACCTTGAGCTGTGTTATATCTCTAAATGGTTTCAGAAGACAAAGTTAATATTATTAAGGTGATATCAAATTTTATTTTAAATATTGACCATTTGGTATAGGAGGTGGGTGAGGTAGTGTATATTTTAACAATTATTTTCTTCAATGAAATTAGCTAATCCAAAATAATTTTATTATTATTGAAGCTCTTTCAATAGTATTTCTTCAGGAAGGAGTTTATTGAGCTATAGTATATAAGTAATCGCAAATGGAGATATGGAATAACCACAACTTTTTTTTATTTTCGTACATTGATCTGATTTTAACCAATATTTTTTAAATAAATCCAATAATCTGGTAACTCAATTAAAGAAACTATGTGCCATTATGCAAATATGTTGTTTTTATTTATTTTTTTCTGCAATAATGACCACCTATAGTCCATGCATATATGGTGTCAGGATTTGTTAGGATTCTTATGAGCCATATTCTCTTCATCTTCTTACTTACCTCTTTCCCTCAATCATTTGTTGATCTTTTCCCCTTTTTCCGTTTCTTTTCCACTACAAGTTCCTTGATGTATTTTCTTAATATTTCTTTTTCAGTAAAAAACAAGTCTTGTTATTTCCTCTTTCATCAGACAGGAGTATCCTCTGATGTTTCTTAGTTCCATCACTTCGTTGAATAACTGTATTTTTCAACCTATATCTGTTCATTCATTTCATGTGCCCTAATAATTCCTTATTGCTGTTTCCAAGTCCTTGATTCCCTAATAGAATTCTATGTTTTTTTAGGCCAGTGATCTTCTTCTACTTTTCTAATGGTTCCTGGATACATCT
Source organism: Troilus luridus (assembly GCA_964056705.1). Lineage (NCBI taxonomy): Eukaryota > Metazoa > Arthropoda > Insecta > Hemiptera > Pentatomidae > Troilus > Troilus luridus. Next base: position 29,308,516 of record OZ057417.1, on the reverse strand, counting down.
TAGGATTTTTCTTTTCATTTTTAGAAATTTCTTTAATCTAGTTAATCATATTGTTTTCGGTAAAGCATATCGTATAGTATCACTGGTCTTACTACTGTTTCATATAGTCTTATTTTGGTATTTTATGGCTATTTGTACTTATGTCACATTAATTTTCTTAAAAAAGAAAATTAAAATCTAATTTTCATAAAAAAGAAGAAAAACAGATAATTCAAATAGAGTATTGAACACTGCACTCTTAATTTTATTGGTGCAGGCCCATTTCACAATTGTCTCTGATATATGGGGCATTTTAATTACTAGCAAATTGTGTAAATTTACAGATCAGTTATAAATTTATTACAGATCAAATTCTTTGATTTTATGCTGAAGCATTATTCGGTAAGTTGTAATAATAGATAGGGGTGGTAGGTTTTAAATAAATAAAACATAATACATAACAAGCATACAAATTTATTTAAATTAATTGCATAGTATAAAAATACCAACAATCCAGATTTACTGGAACGACATGCAGTTATAAAAATTGTTCTCATTTAAAATAAATTAGTAATTGACATAGTTTATTTTTTTTTTAAATATATTTAAAAATTAAATGACAGAGGAAGTAGTTCTTGAATACTTGTTTCTAAAATTTTATTTTTGTTAGGCAACGTCAAATAAATCAAGGTGTTATGCTTTTTAGAAAATTCTGCAATAAATTGTCTACACGCTCCACACGGAGATACTAATTGGTCTTCCTCTAGTACAGCACTAACTGCAATTGCTGAAAATTCAAGTTCGCTAGAACTAACAGCTTTTACTATGGCCGTTCTCTCTGCACAAATTGCCATGCTGTAAGCTGCATTTTCTACATTACACCCAGTAAATACGTTCCCTAAAAAAATAATAGTAAATTTCATTCTATACTTAGGATTGGTAAATTTTCAAACAAACACCAAAGATACAGCTCAGAAGATGGTCCGGGATGAGATTAAAATATTCCCTTTTTAGCCTACCATCTTCTCCTACATATAATTTATATTCAGCCAAATTAAAAAAACAAACAAATATATTGTTCAAAAACATATATAAAAAAAATTTCTATAGGGCAAAAAAAGCAACAATGAAAAAGTACGTGATATTTGAGGAAGAAAATGGTCTGCGTGGAGGTCAACAAAATTCTCTTAAATGGGGAGAACTGTTCATTGGAAAGCCAACATTTTGACCCACATTACAGGTCTTCTTCTGCTCTAAATATACTGGATATAGACAAATTAAAATGATACATGTTGAATAATAAAAATAAATATAGGCATCAAGAGTTATGAGTGATAAAAAATAAAGACGGGGGACTCTTAGATAAATATAAAAACAGAGGGAATAAACATAGAGCAATATCAAATAAGTAATAAAAATTAATATCGCGAATAATATTTTTAAAAAGGGAGAGGGTGGAATATACAGAGAAATAATAATATTATGGAATATTAATGTTATAGAATATTAATACTATGTATTATTGATATAAAATAATTTTTCGATAATATATTGTAAAGGATACATAAATAAAATAAATAATAGAAATTTTGTTGGAAAATATAGAATAACATAACGGCAATATTTAAAGATAAGTTATAAAAGATTTTAATAATAAAGTATAGAAGAGCACAATAGAAACAAAATTTTTATTCAGAATTTTGTTTACCTCCACCCGGACCATTTTCTCCTCATATATTTAGGATCAACTAATATTATTCAGCATTTACTGTTTGATTTAATAAGTATAAAATGTCAATTTTAAGTAATTAATAAACTGAAAATTTATATATTGATAATTTGTTGCTTTTTTTTTTTAACTAGGGTAAAAGTTTTAGCATGTGCCTAAATTAATGATCATCTGTCTCGAGATGGATCCTTTAAAATCTCCAATATCTTTTAGTTTCTATATAATATCTATCCAAAAACCAGAGTTCTAAGCTAGCTAAGATCTAAGCTTTTATAAAGAATAAATTTAAAATTTTGTATCGACAACCAAAAATCGTTTTAGTTAATAATCTCTTTAAATAATAATTTAAATGGAAAATAGTTTACCAGTTTTTGTAAGTACTGCAGCGCCAACTTTGAATTTGCTGTAAGGGCAATAAGCAATCTCTCTCATTGAAATACTTTCTTCGATGAGTGACTGAATATTTTTAGCTAAGGAATAGGAAACAGAATTACTTTAGATAAAAGAATGAATGATTTATAAATATATTTTCTAACAAAAATAGACAGATAGACATTATCTTTATAAAAACAAACAAGCTTTGCAAACATAAATTAGTAATAAAAAATAATCGCTCATTTAACACATACTGTGGAACCTTTATATATATATATATATATATATACACATACACACACACATATACATCAATCAACACTGGCTCTACAACCCAGTACGGGTCTTGGCCGCATAAAGGCGTCGCCTGCATCCTTCTCGACCTCGTCTGTCCATCTTAATTGTGGCCGTCCACGTTTCCTTTTTCCGTCAACGTACCCAAATAGCAGTCTCTTATGAGTACCGTTGTCCTCCATTCTGGCCACATGTCCAGCCCATCTAAGCCTAGCTATTCTTATATACTGAACCACGTCTAGCTCCTGATACATCTGATATATCTCTGCATTCTCCCTGAGTCTAAATTGATCGCTAACTCTAACTGCTCCATATATCCTTCTTAATATTTTTCTTTCGAAGAGCAGTAAACTATTGGCTTCTGCCCTAGACAGAGGCCAGGTTTCCGATCCGTAAGTTAAAACAGGCCTTATCATTGTCTTGTAAAGTATCACCTTGGCTCTTATTGATATCAGCATATTATTGATATTAAGCAACTTGATCTAATCTTAAATCAATTGGTGTAAGTATAGACTAATTTGGATCTAAGAAAGTTAAAAGAAATGCTACAATGTTAATATACATACATGTTCTCCAATGAAATAATAAACAAGATTCATTCTGAAATGAATAAAAGAACTTTAAACCATTGTATAAAAGCTAAGTTATTTAAATACCATGGCAGCAAATCAATAAACATAGTGCTAACATACCTAAATTTTCAAATCGAACAATTTTACCCACTGGCATCTTGACACTAACTGTTCGCTGATATCAACTGATAACGTTCAAAGCGAAAGCTTTGCAGATTGCCCCTCTTGATGACCCGAATTTCCCTACTTAAAAATGAAAATCCCTGCTTTCACCGAGTTTATAATTGATTTTATGATTTTATTACTAATAGATTGAGATTAATTTTAGAGGATTTAATGTACTAAGTTTATTAAACCGAAAAATCTTATCTATTTCGAAAAATGATGTGCCTTGATACCTCTGTTATCAGTTAGTGTAAGAATATGAACTTCAGTGTTGTCTGTTAAAAAAACATTTTTACAACAATTCAAGATTCCTCTTCGGAAAAAAGTATGTGCTTAGACTTGATTTATTAAAAACTGTTTTTTCTAAATTGGTTCAATTTTTCACATTTCTTTTTTTTTCCAAAGTAACAATATTTACCCAAGCAGGTAAGGACATGAATCGCCTGCGCATGCTTGAGTTTGAACTTAGTTTGGAACAAGTAAGGGTATCTTTTATTTCTGTTTTGATAAAATGTTTCTTACTTATATATCCAGATTGTCAAATATATCCTTTTAAATGTATTGGCCATTATCAGTTTTTGAAAGATAAGTAAATATTCTTTTAGTCCTTCTATTTGTGTCCACATTCTGCTGCAGGTAGTGTTTCTGAGCGAATTACTTTTGTGTAGTACCGAACTTTAGCATTGTATGTTGATTTCTTGTTTTATTAAACAAATTTTATTTAAATATATTTGGTGTGGTGAAATTGTAAGTTGTAAGAGTGGGTATTATTTCTGTTATCGTTTTAATCCTTTATTAACTTTTAATTTATTTACTCAAAAATCTGTTTAATTTTACATTAAGGGTATATTGTTTCTTGTGAAAAATGGGACATTCTCGTATGTCATTGAGTTTCTGTAAAAGACCAAACCAGTTGTGACACTCGGGAACAGTTCAGTTGGAAAAACTGGTTAGAATGAAAAAAAAACCTTCGAACTGTACTGCGCAAACTAAAATCTTGTGATTAGATTATATCAATGATTGAAATCGTCATTACCTAAATTTTTTTAATATATTGTGTTGTATTTAAAAAAAATAAAATAAGCAATCGATAAAAGATACAATCATGCTATCACAAAGCACTAATAATCGATTGGTATCGATCTATCTACAAGCTCAGTCATAGGTTAATATCGGTTGGCTTAACAACGAATTTCAATAATCAATATATAAAAAAGAGGCTTGATTCTCTCATTAATAATTCAAGTGGCTTTACTGTTTTAATTTTTATTTGATTAATTACATAATGTTCTATTTGAATAAGTTTTATGCTATAAATTCAATTATCCATATTTCTGCTAGTTGGTGGCAACACTGTTACAACCTTCTTAGAAGCTGGAAATACTGATAGTTTTTTAATATAATTCTTGTTAAAAATAGTTTAACAATTATTCATCGACTATTCTGAATCCGAGATGAGAAAGTAAGATTTTTTACTGAGACCAAATCTAGTTAATTTTTAACTGTAAATAGTACATATTTACAATAGTATTATGTAATGGTACACCAGTAGTTACATAACATGTTCAGTAGCAATATTAGGCCAGTTAAGATAGTGACTAAGAAAAATTTCTTCTAATTATAAATCGCCCATCCTATTACTTTAGCAAATGTTTATTTGATAATCATAAGTAGTAAAAGTAATAAATTTATTTCTAGTCCATATTTGAAAATTTTAGGCCTTTAAAAGATTATTTACAATTTATCATATTGATATTAAAACTAACTATTGCTCATACCAAATATTAAATTTATTTCAGCAAAACTTTATACAATTATTACTTTTATATGAAGAATTATAATATCGAAAAGTTCTACAGATTGTCGCTTTTTGTTGAGTCTCAACAAGTTTTAACTTTTCATTCATTTCTTTTTTAATATTCTACAAAAAATACAAGTAATTGTGAGATTTAGTATGATTATGGAAAATATGTATATAATCATTTCATCTATAAATAAACATTTCAACGGATATACATCGTGCTAGTGAAATGTTAGTTGAAACGTTTATTTCTTGATGAAATTATTACCGAAATAGAAACATGCCCCCATAACTATACTCTTTTTTTCATACTAAAACTCATGATTATTTATATTTTTTAGAATATTAAAAAGGAAAATTTAAGTATTTTTTAAAGTGTACTAGGAAATTGTGTGTTATCCACGTCAGATATTTATATTTCAATGTTGGCTGAAAATTTTTCTTATAATAGTATTGTGATCTACTTTATTTGTTATATTAAAAGCATTGTTTACTGTGAAATTATCTGTTAAAACGATTAATAATGGTCGTTTCCAAGCAGACAATAACACAAATAAAACCAACCTGATATCTGTTGACACTTTAATGACTAATTTTTTTTTTGTGATCAAAGTACATACCTCAAACTGTTTCACTTTAAACATCCTTTAAATTTCAGCAAAACAAGTTCTGCTCTAGAAATTTGAAATGGAACCTTCAAATACAGAATTTCACTTTGATTCTTCTCTCTAAAGCTGTAAGAATACCAATAGTTTTTTAAACAAAGCTTTTTTAACTATCATTTTACAACTTATACATATGTTTATTTAATTGTTCTTCAAATTTTATAACTGTAGTTTACATGTATATTGTAGTTCAAATTGTAATATTTTTTTTATCAATACAGTGTAAGCACGAAAAAAAATTCAAGTCTTTATCCCAACATTTTTACTTATTTTATATATTTTAATTGAGTATCTATTCTTTGCAATTATTTGATGTATAATATAATATGCTTATTAGTTAAATTGATTTTCTTAAATCTCATTTTTATTATTCCACCTTTTATATAAAATAAACCCATTTTTATTATTTGACCTTATGTGTAAAATTAAATATTACATATTGATCGCTGAAAACTTTTTAAAATATTGTTAATATTTAAATATTAAGGCCTTAAGCCATGACTATTATATACGTACATGACTGAAAAGAGATGGAGAAAAGACGACCGCTCTCAGAGATCAGAAGTTTATATGTTTGTCCCTAATAGTAAAAAACTATTAAATATAAATATTATTTATTTCAACAACATATTATTGTTTATTTTTATTAACACAATATAAATTATAATAAATATAAAATATTTATTAAAATAATAAAATATATGTTTGTCCCTACAAGTTGTTAAAGACTCGATCCGAGTTTTTGGAAAATGGAATTGTCACATATAAGTGTTCAGGAAAATAAAGAGGGAGTCTGCGGAAAAGCAAAGGGTTTACACTTACGGATTGAACATTAAACTTTTTTTTTTTTTTTTTTATTTAATTCAATGATATTTACAACTATAATGGTATTATATCAAGTAAATGTGCAAAAATGTATAATATGACATGAAAACACTTGTGGAGAAACTACCCATCGATAGCACTCCATTAAACATTAAACTAAAAACAAAAAATGTGAGAAAAAATTCTTGGAATAAGAAGTGGGGTGCCTCCTTTATGGTCTGGCCAGTTTAACAAAAATAAAATGAAATATTATACGGTGATCATGATTAATAAACATTTTTATAAAATAGAGAGATATAGTTTTGTTATGAATGTTTAGGATGCTAATATGAATTTTAGTTAATTACCTATGTAGGGCTTATTTCATTTTTTTACTTTCAAATCTCTAGATAAATGACTAATAAAAACACTTACACAGGTACTGTAATACAACGAACAATAATTACATTTAAAAAAAATAATATTTAGTAGTTTGTCTATCTTTGGAAAGGTAGCTGTTTAAATGTTCCTAATTACAAACTAATGCCTATGTTGATTTTTAAAATTTGAAAATTGGTTTGATTAATAGGATTCTTTTTTCTTCAGTAAAACAGTTTAAAAAAATAATAACAATACAAAAATTAACGTATGTTTTGGGTAAATAATAAAAGTAAAATAAATAAAAGAAAAAAAACGGATTTGTATTTGTTTTATATTAGTTTTACAAACAAATTGTTACTTTTTGTCTACATCTATATTTTAATTAATTTTTAACTTTATGTGTTTGAAAGCAAATGCACTAAAACTTAGATACTTCAAGCAACTCTTGAAATTTATTAAATTGTTATCTAGATTTACATTTGCTTGAATTTAAATTGTGATTTAATTCAATTGTTGGCAAGATAGTCAAGCCAATGCCTGGGCGGTGTATTAATAGATTGTTCAGTTTTGTTTATGAATTTATGACATACAATGTTTTTCTGATATATTTTTGTCTATTAGTTTACTAGTTTTTGACAGGCCTGTAAGAAACAAATGGTTTTAATATAGACGGAGTTATATTTATCTGTTCTTCCGTATTGTTAACTTTTCATTTATGACGGAAATCAATAACCTAATTTCATTCTTGTGTTTCAAGTGCCAGTATCAAGTTTTTTAAAAAGTTTTAAATTATAATTATGCTAATTAGTTATAAAAAAAAGTTCATAATTGTATAATTAGCAGGGTGAGGTATTTACTGTTATCTTATCTTATTATTGTGTTTCTTGATATACACTGTTAGCCTGTCTGGTTTTTTATTAGTGACAGAATGGTTTTTAAGCAAGCTCTGAAAAATATAAGTACAGCAATTTATGTTGCTGTAAGAGTTGGTAATATGTAAATATATTCTTATGTTATTGTGGTTTAACTATTTTATGCTAACAATAAGACAACCTTTAAAAAGAATTTATTTTAATTTAAAATATCAGTAATCTATGATTAAGAAAAAATAAAAAGAGCTTACAGAAATTTAAACTTTTTATTAATTTTTAATTTTTATTCTGGACATTAAAAAAAATTATATCTTTATTATTTATTAGTATGGGGTATGATTTATACCATGGAGTACTGTAATTATGTTTTTTCGGTAATTATGTCATATTACAAATAGGGAAAAATGAGTCAAATGTTGGTATATTATGGTCAATATATTACAACATAGTTATATTGCATTTGCAGAAGTATGTTATTGATATTAATAATTATTAATACATTTTAATTTTTTTTAATAGGTCAGTTTTCATCATCTGTATCTTGTGTCTTCCCAATTAAATACGATAATGTACTTGACGAAGGGTCATCAATCTTGGTAATTATTTTTGCTCTTATTATAAAATTATAATGTTATATTTGCTTATATGTTTAAAATTTTGTTGAAAAAAATATGAGATAGGTAGCTAATGAGTAATTTGTAATTTTTGAACTCTTAGTTACTGTTATTTGTAGTTTGGAGAATTACACGGTCTACAAAAAAAAAAAAAATTAATGTTGGATCACATATAGATGTTTATGTTGGAATTCAATAAATAGTTTTTTAATATTTGAGATATTAAATTTTATTAGAGTACCACCTGAACTTTTAAATTAAAAAATATCTTTTAAATTGCGTTTTTGTAGTTAGAAAAAAACAGATAAAAAGTATTTTTCTCAACTATTAATTTACAGAGACTTTAAATTTAATACAAGGTTTTGCCTATTAAATCTTTAATATATTTTTTTTTATGTATCTTAATTGAAAAAAAATTAAACATTATACATACAGTTTTAGATTTTTCTAATTGTAATTTAAAAAATTGAAGTAAATTAAGATAAAAGTATAATTTTTTTTTCTCTTATGCGATTGATATTATTAAGGGTAATTCTAAATAAAAGTCTACTGTGAATGAAAAAAAAATTACTGTTTTTTATGGTAAAAATACTTTAGTATAGTGGCAACACTGTAGTACTTTTAGTTTTCACTTATGGCAAGTCATTTTTTTTTTGTATTTTGGTAATACTGACGTTTTTAAGATGGCGTCATAAAAATTAACTGCTGGCGCATTTTGCAATGAAGTTTTATTTACATTTTTTAGTTTCAATTACAATTTAATTACTCGTGTTTATAAAATATATGAGATTTTAATCAGAAGTATTAGTTAATTGAAATTTTGTAAGTGACGTTTTCATGTTTTAAATTGTACTAAAAAATAACATTTTAGTACACTTTTATATATTTAAATGGTTGATAAAGTTCCTACATTGTATACTGTAAAATTAGTTTCTAAGGTTTCTTTGAAAAATACAATTATTTTGCAAGTGACGGTAGCGTGTCACGTTTTGGGGTGTAGTGTCAGTCACGATTTCTTTTTGCAATAAATTTGATTTTTAAATACTGAGGTTCTTCATTTTATTATTTTCCAACAGATTGTTTTATATATTTCAGCCCCAGATACAATTTAAAATTATAAAGCCTGCCCATAGGAAGATATTCGAAGTTTAAAAACATTCACAAACACGAGTTCCTTTTGCATGTAGTGTCAGTCACATTTCCATTTTGGTAAATAAGTCATACTTCACAAAGTTTTATGACATTTTTTACTACAGAGGGATAATTGTAGAATCAACTATATGATAATACTCAAACTAAAACCGTTGACATAGTATTATATATATTATGAAGCAAAATAAGACGCATTTTGCGTCAAATGTAGAGTCAGTCACATATGGAATTACCCTTAATATTATTTACCTCTTTCTTTTGTAAGTGTCAGTAAGATCAATAAATACAATATATGATGATTGCCACTCATGTTAGTCTTCTAAATTGATGATTATTATTAGTTTATTTTTTTAAATTATGATTGTTTGTATAGTTTTCTCTGTTTATTTATTTATTTTTTTATTGCTATGCTTGTTTTTATCATATCAAATTTACTACTTTAACTAATAAGTCTGGCAAATTATTTATAAATTATAAATAATTATTATTCTAATGAAACTTTGTTCTAGATTTTTTATTCTTTTAATTTATTCATTTTTTTTTATATTTTCAGGAAAAGGAGAAGACACGTATCCAGACGATATCTTTTCCTTCTTCAAGGCTAGGAAGTGTAATAAATTCTATAAAAGGATCTGTAGCAAAAAATGTTCCTATTAAAATAACTATAAATGAGATCGAACAGAGAAGACATACATTTATAAAAAGGGAAGATTTAAATGTTTTGTAAGCTAATAAACTTAATATAGTTCAAAATCAATTACTAATTTTTATAATTATAATTATTTTTTTATTTTTAATAGAACAGATCATGTTCAAATCAAAACAGCCGTAGAAGCATGCAATTTTGGCCTTGTCAATGTGAGAGATGAAGCTTACATTATAGATAATGATTTATCGATTAAATATTTGTCTCCCATTCAAAATTTCTACCCTCATATACTCATATTATTTGGCAATAAAATTATGTTTGTTAAGGTATGTAATTATTTTATTTTATTTTTTCTTCATTAGTTATGATATCTACTGAATTCGACAAAGGTTGTTTTTTGTAGGTTTACTCTACTGAATCCTATGAGTGTGTTGGTGAGCATGATATTGCTGAAATTTCTAAAGAAGGGAATACATCGCTCCAGTTAGATGTGAGAACATTTGTTTTTAAGAAGTATTTGTATTTAAACAAATATGGTTTAGACTGTTGCTTAATTATTTAATTAATTTCTTTAATAGAGCATAAATGAAACTATTGAATTGGCCAAATCATTCCTTTCTCAGTACAAAGATGATGATGTATTTCAGGAAGATCTGTTGAATAATTCAGAAAATGGTGGTAAGCATATTGTTTAAAGCTTCTAATAGTTATTACATTACATTTAAGTATTTTATTTTATTTCAGAAAAAAGTAAAATGTCTGCTGCTTTCAAACCGTTTAAGATATTTTGTGACAATTTGGGACACTTGTGCACATTGCATGCCAAACGTCATAAAATTAATCAAGTAATAAACAATAATTTAATTTATTTTATTTTTATATTATATATACAGCTAAGGTAAAATCAGTTTTTCCATATGATTTAAAGACTTGTATAATTGAACTAATTTTGACCTAGTAATTAGGTTTCTAGGGAGGGGGTAGCTCATTTTGTAGAGCGCTGAGTTTCTGTGCTGAGGGTCCTGGGTTTAAATCCAACTGTGAAAGATAATTTATTATCTACCATGTACTGAGAATATTTAAGTCTATCTTTACATGTTTAAATTATCTGCTAGGACCAAACAGGGAAGCTTCAGTATTAGGCTGACTTGCCTGCTTGCATTTATAAAAATATTAATAGTTTTTTAACTGCCTTGGATGGACCCTGTGGAACATGCATACCCTCATGTGGCTTACCCAGGCTCTATAAAGTGGGTACCCTTCATTGTGGGGAAAACCTGGAAGTTGAGCAAAATCGGGAGCATCACCTCCCATTACAACCGTTGTCCGAGAAGCAGTAAAGTCTCTACCATGTACTAAATCCAAGGTCCTTCATAGGTATATAGGCAATATTTCAATCTTCTTTTTTTACATATGGATTTCTTCCCAAAAAGTTTATAATATTGATCAAATATTGATACTGAAGTTATCACTGAGGTCTTTTAAAATGAGATATTCCATTCCATCCATTATTTTGCATTTTTAAATAAAATTTAATTTATATTTTATAAAATGTAATAATAAAAATTGAACCCTTTAAATAAATTTTTACCTTTTCATTCTGGCTGAATTTCCCCTCCTCCCTAGCCCCCCCCCTAATGGCTGGCCATATTTATCTATTTAAAAATATTTATTTGAAGCATTTATCAAATTTCAATCTTATTTCTATTTTATTTATTATTTCAGGTCATATTCGGTGAAAGCTTGAGCAATGATATTATTGTTAAACAACTTGTCACAAAATCTATTGGTATTCATAGTGATAATAGTATAAAAACAATATTTCTTCGTCATGAAAGATATCTCGAGAGTATTGGTACATTACTGAGTGATCCATCGATCGGAAGTATGATTTTTTAAATATTAATTTTGAAGATGATGTTTAGTTCATTAGGCTTATAGTAAATAATTTACCTTTTGACATTCGTAGTATCTCAAACATCATGGACAGAAAACTATTGTGAAAGCTCTGCATTAGAAACAGAGATGTTTGTTTTTGAGGGGAAGGACACTTACCAGTTAACATTAGATTCATTAGATAATTTAGTTACTTTTTGTCCAGTTTTGTCGAATTCGGCTGAATATATTCCAGATATACAAAATCTTAGTGAAGATTCTTCAGCCAGGTAATATATACCATATTTAATACAAAATACACTATATTTAAATATATGATAGTCGAATAAGTAAATATTTTTTGAATTAGGTAAATAAATTGATACAATTTAAATACAGTTAGACCTGCTTAATAGCTAAGCAGATTGTTTTAATCCTGTAAATCAGAGTTTCTAAAATCCTTTTTAATTTTATTGTTCTTTTGATAGTTTAAGGGTGTTTTATTTAGATAATTAATATAAACTTATTTGCTGTGAATAACATAATATAAATTATGCATAGTCTACATAAATTATAGTATAAGTATTTCCTTAGTATAAGTAAGCATAAATCAAACAAGTTCATGAATTATGCAAGGTTCTTTTTTTTGGTAATGGAAATGTTCATCTATGGTTATGATGTTGTTATGGAAATGTTAAAATGTTCATATTGATCATTTTAAAACTTTTTTTTTCCTCAACGATTTAATATTATTATTATTATCTTCTTCTCCTCAGCACTGCTGGAATAATGATGGAATAATAATATTAATAATTATTATTAATATTTCCCGTCATGATGGCCTTAGTAATTTCTTATTAGATTGTATATAATCTCATTGTGTTAAATTTTCATTTATCTAAAATAAGTACAACATGATTCTACTTTTCAGTGCTTTTAGTGATGGCCATTATTTTAAATATAAATAACTTTAAGGGCTTTGTAAAATAATTTTTATGAATTCGTATGAATTAATTTTTTTTATTCGTTTTATTTTTATTGAAGAAGCTGGGTTCCTTTACTACCCCCTAGTCTGATCTCTTATGAATTTGTCTAAGACTATTATTAATTATAAAAGACAAATATCTGTGCTTATTAAGAGAATTGAGGAGGTTTTTAATATTCTCTTATTAGTGAGGTAAATACTCATAAAATAAAACAGAATAAAACTATGGTACTAAATTTTTATTGTATATTGATTTATTAAAAAAATCTGAAATTGATGGCTTTATAGTCTACCAAATATCATAGAACAAGAAACAGCTTTTTTTAACCAAAGATATAACCAATGTATGACAAATTTAAGTTTCTTAGATGTATACTAATTGTTAATAGAGCAAGAAATATTAGATGATGAATGGTTGTTCATGGCTAGTCATAATCTGTTACAAGTTTGTGTAATGTTAATATTAATCAATAAATTTAACAATTTCAAAATTATGATTATTCAATAACAGAACTTGGTAAGTTTAAGATTTTAATATAATGGTGTATTATTGTCTTTCATATATCTATGGAAGAAAGTTTTTATATACATTAATGTTTTACAATAAAGTTTAGCTTATTTCTAAATTAATTTATACTTGTGTAAGCTTATATGGTTCTGTTCATTAATTTAATAGAGATAATCTTTTTAGGGAATACTGGCTTGACTGTATATCGGAAGGAGTTAATAGAGGTATTACTAGAAGTGTTGCAAGTGCTAAGAAAGAATCAGTAAAAAACTTAGAAATGTACAAAGAATTAGCATTGGAAAGGCTAGAGTATCTGAGGAAAAACCCTGAGTAATTTTTTTCCCCCTTGGTTATTTAGTTGTTATTTTGAAATATTAGTGTACAAAAACTTTATTTATTTATTGTTTTGGTACTATTTAAAAATATAGGTCGGCATTAAATATAGGAAAATTGGAAAAAAACTCTATTAAATTAAAAAAAAATAAATTTAAGAAGGCAAACTAACCTAGTTGATATTGATAGTTCCCAGTTTGATTCCTGATTGATAATTTAAACTCTGTAAGGTGGACTTAAGTATTTTCAGTGCATGGAAATGTTCACGTATATGTTCGTGTCATTTTAAGTGACCATTCATGCCCTTCATAATAAACATATTAATTGTAAATATTATTTGATTGCAAAAATTCATGCCAAACTCTTAAATGAAAAATATAGAGCACTAATTAAAAAAAAATATTTGAGGCATTATATTCACATAATAATTTTCTTCTTGATTCTCAACCATTGAAGTTTTTTTATATATTCTAAATAAACTTATTTTATGTGGAAAAAATGGTCCGGTTGGAGGTCAATAAATTTCTCTTAAATATGGAGAAATTTTTATTAAGTAGCTCCAAATCTAAGAGAAATTTATTTCCACATATATTATCAACGTCAACTATTATCTATTATCATTTAAGATAAACTTATATTATTCACAAAGGGTATTCAAATATTTTTAAGATGACATAGTGATATAGTGTTAGTGATATATAAGTGATATCACTTAAATTTAAATTATTATATTTTTTTAGTGCCTACGGTTATCTTACAATGAGAATTTTACAAGATACATTGGAACATATAAAAAGAGAAATGGGATTGATTACAATGTATGAAAAGGTAAACAATAATTTAAAATTTGATTTTATAAATATATTATATTTATATTTATAAAGCTTTGTGTAGAATGAATGTATTTATTTCTTCCAACATTCAAAATGACATTGTGATTTTAAATTTTTGTTCATTATTATTTAATATATAATTACAGTGGAACTTCTCTTAACCAACTTTTTCTTTAGTTTTACCATTAAGGGGTCAGGGGAGCGAAGTGGCTCAGTGGTAGAGCACTGAGTTGCCATGCCAGAAATCCTGGTTCGAATCCCGCTGCAGGCAGTTACTTTTATTTAGTCTGTTTGCAGCAGGAGATGGACATATGGGATCTAGGACCCTCCTGGGGCTCACCCAGCCTCTATAAAATATAAAAATAGGGTTCCCAAAATAAGGGGTAAAAATATGGTGGTTGAGCATGACCTAGGACAAGTCACCTCCTTGCAGAACCGTTGTCCATGAAACAGTACAGTCTCTACCAATGTACTGAACCCCAGATCCGTTCACGGGTTGTAGTGGTACAAGTTTTTTTTTTATTAAGGGCTCCGAGGACTAGTCTCATAAAAAAATATATATATTCACAATGGGGAGTTGAAAATATATAAGAAGTAGTCAAACTCACTTTCTATAAATACAATAAATCCAATTAATACCCTAATTGTCATTATTGCTACCGTAGTATACTTAATAATACCTTACTTAATTAAGTATTAAGTAAATATAATACCTTAATACTTTAATTATTAAGTATACTTTTAGAAGTTGTTTAGTTAGATGATTTTGCCAAACTTATTTCCTGTCTCAATTTCATTTTCTCATTTTTGAGTTGAGTAGGCTCAAGAAAGAAGTGTCAAACCATAGTTTTGGCTCTGGTACTTCTCACTAATTGTGAAAAAAAGTTTAATGTTTAGTTTTAGTAAGCCTCTACTTTAATCCCTTATTATTTAATACATTAAATAAAATGTATAATGCCTAAACTTTATAACATTATTGAAATTACTAAAATTCCATATCCAATTAGAATAAAATTCAGATTATTTAGTGTTTCAGCTGCAACCTTCCATTGTAATTATTTATTTATCGACTAAGCCTAGTTATGATTTTTTAATAAAATGCATAAAATATCTATCTACAGAGAAAACAACATGAGAATGCAACAGCTCTTAAGGAACTTGTTCCTCGACTGGAATGTTTAGATTCGTTGGATTGCGAAGAAAAGCAGATAGAATTAGTCAAGTATTTGTTAGCCGGTAATATGTTTGACTGGGGTGCCAAAGAAGTCGCTCAACTTATGATGGCTGGGAAATTAAACTTTCAACAGGCCATGGATAAACTTGCTGGTATTAATTTTTATTGTTATTTTTTAATTTAATAACTCTATTTTCTGATATAATAACTATAAAAAAAAAAATAACTTCTTTATCAAATTACTCTTCTAAAAAAATGTTTCCCCTATAACAGTGAAAAAAATAATTGAATTAGTAGTTGAAATAATATGTATTCTTTTTGTGAATTCATTTTTCATGTTGTTAAAATACAATTCTTCTAGGAGTGGGTCTATCTCCATTGTTCCAATTGTATAATTATTGTTATATTGAATTTTTTTTTTTTCTTTCTCAAACCGCGTTCTTCAGTCAAATTGAATTTTCGAGTTTTGACTACAGTTTGAACACATTTTTAAATTGAGTATTTTTTTTTTTTACTGTAATTTTTATAATGCACATTTTTGCTAAAAAATTCTCCTTTTTCAGTGTATTCATCTATACAAGGGTGACCAACATGACTAGTGAATTTAATGATTTTTATTTAGATTTAATTTGCAGAAACCAATATAAAAATATTCACAATTTGTTTTTTTAAAAATTATTAATGAATATTGACCATATAATGTATGGATGATGTAACAATAATAATCACGTGACACAAGCTCAATGATTCATTACTTTTGAGCAAACTTTGAACTGTTTTTTTAAATTTTATTATTTCATGCCAAATTTAAATTCGTTTTGTACATATATCATATTTTGGAAGTAGAGGAACAATAAATATATAAGAGATTTTTAATTAAACAGTAATTTTTATTATATCTAATTTAATTTTATCCGTTACAATAAAAAAATATCTACCAATTTTAGAATTTGTTGTATTTTTTAAAATTTTTGTAGCCTCCAACCATTTTGTTAATTATCAGTGGACTAATATAATAACAAGTTTCCATTTATCTTTAACCCTCTCTGACATATATAGTGCGACCTGTCGGTAAATATATACACATATTCATTATTATCAGGAAAAGGAAAATTCCGTTCTGACTATTTGTGGCCAGATTACACTTATCTCGTACATTAGGAAAGACGGGTACATGTCCTCATTTGAGTCTTTTTGTAAATAAAACGCCTTTAAATAAAAATAAAAAGTTTATAAAAATTGGAGTTATTTCCCTCAAATTTTAAATTTATGATTAGGTATTATATTTAGTTTATTATTAGTTCGATTCAATTTAGTTAAGGGTATTTAATTTTTTGTTTTTTAAAACTGATGAACTTATATGTATGAATAATGGGCCAATTTCAGAATCAACCAGTAAAATTGAAAAATATCATATTTAAACAAATATCCCAAATAAAACAAGTCTTCTATTGATGTTGATATTGATCAATCGACTGAAATGTTAATGATGAAGTAAATAGTCAGTATTTAGTCATTATAAGAACCCCAATTATTGAATAATTGTTACATTAGATATTTTTTTTTCTGTCTTAAAATATGTTTTTGTCATTCCTTTTCAGTCAAATTGAATTTTAAAGTTTTTTCTATATAATTTTGTACACAGTTTTGAAATGAATATATATATTTTTTTTTAATGTAAATTTTATGCTCTAAATTATTGTTTTTGGCCCCCTTTTTTGATTTTTATGGTATGCCTATTGGTTGTTTCCCGTGATCTATATTAATAACCTTAGCCAGTAAAATATTCAACAGTATAGAGCACAGTACTTAAAAGTACAGAGTATAATATTCTTCTTCTAGATTGGGGTTTTGTACTAAACCACCCGCACATCACTGCTGTCTCATGCATGTATAACATGTCAGAAACTTTTTTTTTATATAATAGAGAGGAAATTACATGTATTTATTATGCTCCAGGAGAAAGAAAAATGTCTTGAACAAAATCATTTATAGAAATTGTCTGTATTGATTTGAACATTTTTTCATTAAATAATATTGAACATGATTTCATTATATGAAATACTTTTCAACACAAATTATGTCTTATAGCGAGGCCATGGCTCATAGACGACCTGGATAGTTGGACGAAGAAATTTAAGGAACACAATTATAAATCAGTAATGATATTCGCGGATAACAGTGGTTACGATTTAGTACTAGGTGTTTTACCATTTGTAAGAGAATTTTTAAGAAGAGGAGCGAAGGTCCTGATATTTTATTTTATATATAATTTTATGTTAACAAAGTTAATATGTATATTTTAACATTTAAATTTGTTTTTAGGTAGTGATTTGTGCTAATTGTGAACCAATTATAAATGATATAACGTATTATGAAATGAATGATTTTTTGGAAGAAATTAAGAATTATTGCCCGATACTGAAGAAGGGCATCGAAGAAGAGTCCTTAAGTATCATGAAGTTGGCAAAGAGCAGTTGCTGTTTAGATTTATGGTAATACCTCATTAAAAATAATTATGTGATAAGTTTCATTCCAAACCTTTATAAACTTTTGAGTAATAATTTTGATTTTTTCTGTCTTGAAATTTTGTTTTTGTTCTTTTAAATCGTAAAATTTTTTTTTACAGGCATAATTAAGGAGTATAATATTTATTTTTCCTCTATCTAAAAAAATACTTTTAATTTATCTTTTTCAGTATCGCTATACAATGTTTTAATAATTGAACTAACTGTATTAAAAATTAATGAGTGGATTTTTCAATTAAAAAATGGTATATAAATTATTATTTGGCCATTAATCCTGTGAATTACTTTTGTTTTCCGTTGTACTTCAATGGAACTTCTGATGGATCATATTAATTACTTGAATAAATAAACTTCATAATAACTCTCTAAAACGATTAGTTGAATGCTATTTAAGTATAGGCATACCACAGATGGCATTATGAGTATGATCTATTACAGTACTCAGTTAAAAATGATTGTTGGATTTACAAAATCTCCAATTTTTTGAGTTTTTTCATGTACAAGGGTTACCAACATGACTATTACATTTAATTTTTTTTATTTAGATTTAATTTGCAGAGACCAATATAAAAATATTCACAATTTTTTTGTGTTTAAATTGATAATTAAGAATATTGACTATATAATGTACGGATGATGTAACAGTAATAATCACTTGACACGAGCTCAATGACTCAATTCATTACTTTTGAGCAAACATTAAATGCACACTTTATTGTTTACCCCCTTAGCATCCAGGGGGGGGGGAGTAACTAAGGTAAATCCATATTTAGATAAGGGAAATCGAAAGAAAGAATGTAATTAATAAGAACAAGATTAAAAAGGCAAGCAATATAGACTCCTAGTAGATACATAAAAAAAAAAATTAACTGAGCATATTGCAGAAAGATATTTGGTAGGTATCAAGTTTTAACAGCACTGTCTAACTATAAAATTCCTGCTTAATTTTATTTTTCTATTGAGTGGAAAAATGATATTATTTTTGCTTTGCTTGAAGTACTTTTTCAAAACTAGGAACCACCATCTTGGTTTCCCTTTTAAATCTTTTTTCTAAGATACATCTGCACCTGCCATGTTTATATATCACTAAATGTAGGTATTTATTTGATAATGTGACATTATTGAATATTATTAATGGAAGACCACAGGGAAAAATGAGGTAGCTCTATTTTCCCCAAAAAATTTATAACAGCTATTTCTGATAGATTTTCCGGTTTCAAATCTTGTAAAAACAGTATTAAAACGAGTCTAAACGACACAAAACGGCTGAAGACTTATGTCCGTACAGGGAAAAACTAGTTGTAGGGGAAGAACATCGTAACGATTTTGGGTTCAAGCCACTTGAACATCCTCTTCGTTGTCAGATTGTCAGGACTAATCAGCTATTTGCCTGGATTTGTAATATAATTAATGATGATAAAGATACTTGAGGTTAATTTTGCTCTCCTGAACATTTAGGAAAATTTAAGTTACCTCGTTTTCCCCTGTAGTTGTCAATTGCTTTCATGTTATTAATTTTATGTTTTTAAATCGAACTAATTATTTATATTTAATTGGAGATTTTTTTTTTTTACAATGATAATAAAATTGGCTTACTATTTTTAGCTTTGTTGATATTGAAGTGGCTGAAAAGATGAAAGAAGTGACCCTGCTGATCATAGAAGGTATGGGGAGGGCCATACATACGAACCTTTACGCTCGATTTAAATGTGACACGTTAAGAGTCGGTGTCATCAAAGATCATTGGTTGTCTAGGGAGTTAGGAGGGGATAAATTTTCTTGTGTGTGTAAATTCTCTCGTGGCGATACTGAATAAGTTCACATTATATAAAATATTGCAACTATTGATATTACCAGGTCTCATATCTATGATAATTTATTGTAAACATTTAAATTAAGTGTTTTTAGATAAGTCTTTCTAAAAAAAAATGAAATGCACAACTATAAAAACATATCTGTTTTAATTCTCCTTTCACTACCCTTAACCTGAAAGTTTGGTTTGAAAATAACTATAGATTTATAGTTACTACATACACATAAATAAAATAATAAAGAATAAGAATATAAGGTATAAGTGAAATAGTAATAAATGAAACTAAAATAATATAAATTAAGGACATCGATCATTTACATACTTATCTGCAATATTTGAACACATGGTCTGAGGATTCCTAACATGCAGTGTCACCCACATGTGGATGGTAAAGCTGGGTCCTGTGAGACATCCTAGCTTGCAGCCTTCTCTAGAATCATGACAGTGGATGCTGAAAACGAGAGGACAATTTAGGAATTGCTACAACTCCAATTGTTAATTTTATTATTCAGTAGATCACATGACTGCTGATGTTACAACCTTTGGAGTAAATGGTAAGGATGTGTAAAACTGAATAAGTATGGAACATGAGGATTTCAATTATTGGATAGTTTAAGTGAACTTTTGAAATTTGGTCAATTTCACGGCAAGGACAAAAGGAGTATGAAGATTATTAAGTAGAGTTTTATCAGGAATAAGTGTTCAAGTGTTTTATTGTCATCTGCATTTTAAGTCTAATGTCCAGATAATTTTGAGGACAGTCTTGTTGCTGATTGAGAGATGAGAGGTTCTTTTTAGTATTCTGTTAAGCCCTTGTCTTATATGGATTCCTTATGAAGTGCTTTTTCTAAGATATTCCGCTTTTTCAGATTTGAGTAATGAAATGTTAATGATAAGGGACAGAAATTTGGGGGGGGGGAGGGGGTAAAAGTCACATGCGTAAATTTTGATTCATCAACTTTTATTGCCAGGGGTTGCATTAAAAGAATGGGTGTATTATCATTGCAAAAATTGCCAGGAATGTGTCAGTGGTGATAGGAATGTAAGCAGTGTAGAGGTTGTCAAATGCTGCCTTGAGGAACTCCTGCCTTTACAGAATAGTATTTAAAGTAAAGGGAGAGGAGTGGTTCAGTGGTAGAGTACTGAGCTGCCATGCCGGAAATCCTGGTTCAATTCCCGCTGCAGGCCATGATTTTTATTTAGTCTGTTTGCAGCGGGAGATGGATCATATAGGATCTAAGACCCTCCTGGGGCCCACCCAGCCTCTATAAAATATTATAAAAACAGGGTACCCAAAATAAGGGGGAAAATCTGGCGGTCGAGCCTGACCTAGGACAAGTCACCTCCTTGCAGAACCGTTGTCCATGAAACAGTACAGTCTCTACCAATGTACTGAACCCCAGATCCGTTCACGGGTTGTAGTGGTACAAGTTTTTTTTTTATTAAGGGCTCCGAGGACTAGTCTCATAAAAAAATATATATATTCACAATGGGGAGTTGAAAATATATAAGAAGTAGTCAAACTCACTTTCTATAAATACAATAAATCCAATTAATACCCTAATTGTCATTATTGCTACCGTAGTATACTTAATAATACCTTACTTAATTAAGTATTAAGTAAATATAATACCTTAATACTTTAATTATTAAGTATACTTTTAGAAGTTGTTTAGTTAGATGATTTTGCCAAACTTATTTCCTGTCTCAATTTCATTTTCTCATTTTTGAGTTGAGTAGGCTCAAGAAAGAAGTGTCAAACCATAGTTTTGGCTCTGGTACTTCTCACTAATTGTGAAAAAAAGTTTAATGTTTAGTTTTAGTAAGCCTCTACTTTAATCCCTTATTATTTAATACATTAAATAAAATGTATAATGCCTAAACTTTATAACATTATTGAAATTACTAAAATTCCATATCCAATTAGAATAAAATTCAGATTATTTAGTGTTTCAGCTGCAACCTTCCATTGTAATTATTTATTTATCGACTAAGCCTAGTTATGATTTTTTAATAAAATGCATAAAATATCTATCTACAGAGAAAACAACATGAGAATGCAACAGCTCTTAAGGAACTTGTTCCTCGACTGGAATGTTTAGATTCGTTGGATTGCGAAGAAAAGCAGATAGAATTAGTCAAGTATTTGTTAGCCGGTAATATGTTTGACTGGGGTGCCAAAGAAGTCGCTCAACTTATGATGGCTGGGAAATTAAACTTTCAACAGGCCATGGATAAACTTGCTGGTATTAATTTTTATTGTTATTTTTTAATTTAATAACTCTATTTTCTGATATAATAACTATAAAAAAAAAAATAACTTCTTTATCAAATTACTCTTCTAAAAAAATGTTTCCCCTATAACAGTGAAAAAAATAATTGAATTAGTAGTTGAAATAATATGTATTCTTTTTGTGAATTCATTTTTCATGTTGTTAAAATACAATTCTTCTAGGAGTGGGTCTATCTCCATTGTTCCAATTGTATAATTATTGTTATATTGAATTTTTTTTTTTTCTTTCTCAAACCGCGTTCTTCAGTCAAATTGAATTTTCGAGTTTTGACTACAGTTTGAACACATTTTTAAATTGAGTATTTTTTTTTTTTACTGTAATTTTTATAATGCACATTTTTGCTAAAAAATTCTCCTTTTTCAGTGTATTCATCTATACAAGGGTGACCAACATGACTAGTGAATTTAATGATTTTTATTTAGATTTAATTTGCAGAAACCAATATAAAAATATTCACAATTTGTTTTTTTAAAAATTATTAATGAATATTGACCATATAATGTATGGATGATGTAACAATAATAATCACGTGACACAAGCTCAATGATTCATTACTTTTGAGCAAACTTTGAACTGTTTTTTTAAATTTTATTATTTCATGCCAAATTTAAATTCGTTTTGTACATATATCATATTTTGGAAGTAGAGGAACAATAAATATATAAGAGATTTTTAATTAAACAGTAATTTTTATTATATCTAATTTAATTTTATCCGTTACAATAAAAAAATATCTACCAATTTTAGAATTTGTTGTATTTTTTAAAATTTTTGTAGCCTCCAACCATTTTGTTAATTATCAGTGGACTAATATAATAACAAGTTTCCATTTATCTTTAACCCTCTCTGACATATATAGTGCGACCTGTCGGTAAATATATACACATATTCATTATTATCAGGAAAAGGAAAATTCCGTTCTGACTATTTGTGGCCAGATTACACTTATCTCGTACATTAGGAAAGACGGGTACATGTCCTCATTTGAGTCTTTTTGTAAATAAAACGCCTTTAAATAAAAATAAAAAGTTTATAAAAATTGGAGTTATTTCCCTCAAATTTTAAATTTATGATTAGGTATTATATTTAGTTTATTATTAGTTCGATTCAATTTAGTTAAGGGTATTTAATTTTTTGTTTTTTAAAACTGATGAACTTATATGTATGAATAATGGGCCAATTTCAGAATCAACCAGTAAAATTGAAAAATATCATATTTAAACAAATATCCCAAATAAAACAAGTCTTCTATTGATGTTGATATTGATCAATCGACTGAAATGTTAATGATGAAGTAAATAGTCAGTATTTAGTCATTATAAGAACCCCAATTATTGAATAATTGTTACATTAGATATTTTTTTTTCTGTCTTAAAATATGTTTTTGTCATTCCTTTTCAGTCAAATTGAATTTTAAAGTTTTTTCTATATAATTTTGTACACAGTTTTGAAATGAATATATATATTTTTTTTTAATGTAAATTTTATGCTCTAAATTATTGTTTTTGGCCCCCTTTTTTGATTTTTATGGTATGCCTATTGGTTGTTTCCCGTGATCTATATTAATAACCTTAGCCAGTAAAATATTCAACAGTATAGAGCACAGTACTTAAAAGTACAGAGTATAATATTCTTCTTCTAGATTGGGGTTTTGTACTAAACCACCCGCACATCACTGCTGTCTCATGCATGTATAACATGTCAGAAACTTTTTTTTTATATAATAGAGAGGAAATTACATGTATTTATTATGCTCCAGGAGAAAGAAAAATGTCTTGAACAAAATCATTTATAGAAATTGTCTGTATTGATTTGAACATTTTTTCATTAAATAATATTGAACATGATTTCATTATATGAAATACTTTTCAACACAAATTATGTCTTATAGCGAGGCCATGGCTCATAGACGACCTGGATAGTTGGACGAAGAAATTTAAGGAACACAATTATAAATCAGTAATGATATTCGCGGATAACAGTGGTTACGATTTAGTACTAGGTGTTTTACCATTTGTAAGAGAATTTTTAAGAAGAGGAGCGAAGGTCCTGATATTTTATTTTATATATAATTTTATGTTAACAAAGTTAATATGTATATTTTAACATTTAAATTTGTTTTTAGGTAGTGATTTGTGCTAATTGTGAACCAATTATAAATGATATAACGTATTATGAAATGAATGATTTTTTGGAAGAAATTAAGAATTATTGCCCGATACTGAAGAAGGGCATCGAAGAAGAGTCCTTAAGTATCATGAAGTTGGCAAAGAGCAGTTGCTGTTTAGATTTATGGTAATACCTCATTAAAAATAATTATGTGATAAGTTTCATTCCAAACCTTTATAAACTTTTGAGTAATAATTTTGATTTTTTCTGTCTTGAAATTTTGTTTTTGTTCTTTTAAATCGTAAAATTTTTTTTTACAGGCATAATTAAGGAGTATAATATTTATTTTTCCTCTATCTAAAAAAATACTTTTAATTTATCTTTTTCAGTATCGCTATACAATGTTTTAATAATTGAACTAACTGTATTAAAAATTAATGAGTGGATTTTTCAATTAAAAAATGGTATATAAATTATTATTTGGCCATTAATCCTGTGAATTACTTTTGTTTTCCGTTGTACTTCAATGGAACTTCTGATGGATCATATTAATTACTTGAATAAATAAACTTCATAATAACTCTCTAAAACGATTAGTTGAATGCTATTTAAGTATAGGCATACCACAGATGGCATTATGAGTATGATCTATTACAGTACTCAGTTAAAAATGATTGTTGGATTTACAAAATCTCCAATTTTTTGAGTTTTTTCATGTACAAGGGTTACCAACATGACTATTACATTTAATTTTTTTTATTTAGATTTAATTTGCAGAGACCAATATAAAAATATTCACAATTTTTTTGTGTTTAAATTGATAATTAAGAATATTGACTATATAATGTACGGATGATGTAACAGTAATAATCACTTGACACGAGCTCAATGACTCAATTCATTACTTTTGAGCAAACATTAAATGCACACTTTATTGTTTACCCCCTTAGCATCCAGGGGGGGGGGAGTAACTAAGGTAAATCCATATTTAGATAAGGGAAATCGAAAGAAAGAATGTAATTAATAAGAACAAGATTAAAAAGGCAAGCAATATAGACTCCTAGTAGATACATAAAAAAAAAAATTAACTGAGCATATTGCAGAAAGATATTTGGTAGGTATCAAGTTTTAACAGCACTGTCTAACTATAAAATTCCTGCTTAATTTTATTTTTCTATTGAGTGGAAAAATGATATTATTTTTGCTTTGCTTGAAGTACTTTTTCAAAACTAGGAACCACCATCTTGGTTTCCCTTTTAAATCTTTTTTCTAAGATACATCTGCACCTGCCATGTTTATATATCACTAAATGTAGGTATTTATTTGATAATGTGACATTATTGAATATTATTAATGGAAGACCACAGGGAAAAATGAGGTAGCTCTATTTTCCCCAAAAAATTTATAACAGCTATTTCTGATAGATTTTCCGGTTTCAAATCTTGTAAAAACAGTATTAAAACGAGTCTAAACGACACAAAACGGCTGAAGACTTATGTCCGTACAGGGAAAAACTAGTTGTAGGGGAAGAACATCGTAACGATTTTGGGTTCAAGCCACTTGAACATCCTCTTCGTTGTCAGATTGTCAGGACTAATCAGCTATTTGCCTGGATTTGTAATATAATTAATGATGATAAAGATACTTGAGGTTAATTTTGCTCTCCTGAACATTTAGGAAAATTTAAGTTACCTCGTTTTCCCCTGTAGTTGTCAATTGCTTTCATGTTATTAATTTTATGTTTTTAAATCGAACTAATTATTTATATTTAATTGGAGATTTTTTTTTTTTACAATGATAATAAAATTGGCTTACTATTTTTAGCTTTGTTGATATTGAAGTGGCTGAAAAGATGAAAGAAGTGACCCTGCTGATCATAGAAGGTATGGGGAGGGCCATACATACGAACCTTTACGCTCGATTTAAATGTGACACGTTAAGAGTCGGTGTCATCAAAGATCATTGGTTGTCTAGGGAGTTAGGAGGGGATAAATTTTCTTGTGTGTGTAAATTCTCTCGTGGCGATACTGAATAAGTTCACATTATATAAAATATTGCAACTATTGATATTACCAGGTCTCATATCTATGATAATTTATTGTAAACATTTAAATTAAGTGTTTTTAGATAAGTCTTTCTAAAAAAAAATGAAATGCACAACTATAAAAACATATCTGTTTTAATTCTCCTTTCACTACCCTTAACCTGAAAGTTTGGTTTGAAAATAACTATAGATTTATAGTTACTACATACACATAAATAAAATAATAAAGAATAAGAATATAAGGTATAAGTGAAATAGTAATAAATGAAACTAAAATAATATAAATTAAGGACATCGATCATTTACATACTTATCTGCAATATTTGAACACATGGTCTGAGGATTCCTAACATGCAGTGTCACCCACATGTGGATGGTAAAGCTGGGTCCTGTGAGACATCCTAGCTTGCAGCCTTCTCTAGAATCATGACAGTGGATGCTGAAAACGAGAGGACAATTTAGGAATTGCTACAACTCCAATTGTTAATTTTATTATTCAGTAGATCACATGACTGCTGATGTTACAACCTTTGGAGTAAATGGTAAGGATGTGTAAAACTGAATAAGTATGGAACATGAGGATTTCAATTATTGGATAGTTTAAGTGAACTTTTGAAATTTGGTCAATTTCACGGCAAGGACAAAAGGAGTATGAAGATTATTAAGTAGAGTTTTATCAGGAATAAGTGTTCAAGTGTTTTATTGTCATCTGCATTTTAAGTCTAATGTCCAGATAATTTTGAGGACAGTCTTGTTGCTGATTGAGAGATGAGAGGTTCTTTTTAGTATTCTGTTAAGCCCTTGTCTTATATGGATTCCTTATGAAGTGCTTTTTCTAAGATATTCCGCTTTTTCAGATTTGAGTAATGAAATGTTAATGATAAGGGACAGAAATTTGGGGGGGGGGAGGGGGTAAAAGTCACATGCGTAAATTTTGATTCATCAACTTTTATTGCCAGGGGTTGCATTAAAAGAATGGGTGTATTATCATTGCAAAAATTGCCAGGAATGTGTCAGTGGTGATAGGAATGTAAGCAGTGTAGAGGTTGTCAAATGCTGCCTTGAGGAACTCCTGCCTTTACAGAATAGTATTTAAAGTAAAGGGAGAGGAGTGGTTCAGTGGTAGAGTACTGAGCTGCCATGCCGGAAATCCTGGTTCAATTCCCGCTGCAGGCCATGATTTTTATTTAGTCTGTTTGCAGCGGGAGATGGATCATATAGGATCTAAGACCCTCCTGGGGCCCACCCAGCCTCTATAAAATATTATAAAAACAGGGTACCCAAAATAAGGGGGAAAATCTGGCGGTCGAGCCTGACCTAGGACAAGTCACCTCCTTGCAGAACCGTTGTCCATGAAACAGTACAGTCTCTACCATGTACTGAACCCCAGACCCTTCATGGGTTGTAGTGGTACAGGTTTTTTATTTTTTTTAATTTAAAGTATCAATAGTCGATACTGATTCACAAGAAAATAAGAAAGAAATCTAAACTAAATATTAAAAATCTGAACTGGAATTTAGGAAATTCTGGGATTCCATATTTGGCAGGATACGTTTTAGTAATATTGAAAATAATTAACGACAATTGTTTCCAAGTATTATGATCTTTATGTATCAAAAGTGGAGCTGTCTAAGAAGTCAGATACACCTGTTTTTAAAAGGTCCAAGAAGTAACATAATCTAAAAGTTAATACGAAAACTTGGTGTTATATTTTCTCATTATGATTAAATAAGTTACAGTTCGAGATTGTCATATTTTATTTTCTGAATCCTCGAAAAAAAAAAAAAAAATACTCGACACAGCTTCAAGATTTTAAATTCTTAACGGAACTACTTGTATATACTTTTCAATCTAACAAGGCATCATGCATTTTGAAAGATATAATGGACTGAATGCCTTTCTATCATTAAGCTTCTTCTTTCTCAACGCAAAACATTCATGTTACTGATGAAAATACCTATTACCTATACCATTCAGAGTATTTAACATCAAGGGCAGATTAAAGGGGGGCACGGGGGCACGTGCCCCCCAGACGGTTTTTTTGTGTACTCTGGAGAATCCATTACAGTACATACTTATAGGCAAATCACATGATCATAGTTGTTAAAATATATGAATAAAATAACAGAAAGAACATGAGTGAAACTCTTGTCCATTTCTGGCTGGAATTGCGAAGTTTGTTCGTTGCGTCCCTTTCACGCATTTGCTAATACCAAAGTACTCCCGAGCGATCTTTCTCCACCTTACGCCAATTAAAGTCATATCTTCGTAGCAGGATGACAGAAGAGCGTTTGAATGAACTGGCTTAAATGCATATCCATCAAGACGTTGCGACAAAAATGAACGCTAATGAAGTTCTAAAGTAGAAATAAAAAAAAGAAAACTGGCATTTTTAAACATGTAATTTTTCTATTGTTTTGATATTTTAATAAACATTTTCCTCAAGGTAGTATCCTTGGCCCAATCCTTTATACAGTTTATACAGCCGACATCCCAACTCATCCTAATACTATCCTTACCACGTATGCTGATGATACATGTGTATTATCAGTCAACGCCAATCCAGTTATTGCATCCCAAAGGCTCCAATCCCATATCACTGATCTTGAAGAATGGTGTCAAAACTGGAGAATTAAAATAAATTCTCAAAAATCCCATCAAATCACTTTTACCTTACGTCGTAAACCAATGACTTCCTGCCCTCCAGTATCCTTTAATAATACCCCACTGGTGCAGGTAGAACAGATCCGATACTTAGGGTTGCACCTCGACAAACGATTAACCTGGAATCCTCATACTAGACTGAAAAGACAAGAAACTGCTCGACGTTTCAGGCTACTTCAACACTTACTAGACAAACGCTCTAACCTCCCGATTAACTACAAAAGACTCATCTACATGACCATCATAAGACCTATTTGGACTTACGGAGTAGAGCTTTGGGGCTCCACTAAGCCATCGAATTCCTGTCGTATCCAATCCCTACAGTCCAAAATCCTTCGTAAAATCCTCAACGCTCCTTATTTTGTTAAAAATACCGTCATCCATAACGACCTTAATGTCCCATTTGTTGCTGATTTGGCCCAAACCCGGTATCTTTCCTTTCATAACAAACTTCATTCCCACTCAAACCCTCTAGTTTCAAACCTAGCTTCCTCTTCGATTCCCGATAATCCCCCGAGGCGTCTGAAAAGAAGATGGCCACGTGACCTTCTTAGTTGAACTAGTGATTTGAGTACTACCAGTGGGTAGTTTCTCAACTTGCCATTACTCATGTCATTTTGTATCACATAGCCTATTTACTGGATGTATTTTTTTTTATTATACAGTTGTAAATATCAAAAATAAATTAAAAAAAAAAAATAAATAAACATTTGAAACATTTCTAGAAATACTACAAGTTTATTTCTAACAGTTATTGTTGACTTTTTTGCCCGTCTGCCGTTGTGCCCCCCTAGAAAAAAAATCCTGGATCCGCCCTTGTTAAAGATAATATTATACATAACTAAAAAATATTATAATAACTTAACCTAAATTGTAGTTAGAAATAGACAACAAGCACTATTATTTTTATTTTACTGTTTCAAAGCCTACGCTTATGCAGGCAATTTGTTCGAGATCACACTCATTAATTTAAAAACTTTTTTATTGCCCAGTTATTCTTCCTTGTAGGATGAGTTCTCGTAAAATCTCTAGACCAAGTGAAGAATAGAACGATATTAAATTTTATTGATAAATAAAATATATCAATAATTTCACATAGTGGTCAGGTATGCGAAGTATGTATGTTATTATGTTATTCAAATCAATGGTTTATTAATAAAAGCTGAATTATAATAATTTCGAACAGTTAAATTGGAAATCCGTTTTTTCAAGAGCTTTATTCCAAAAAAAAAAACCTCTACAACCCACGAATGGTCTTTTACCTCAGTGTAGGGGCTTGGTGGGCCCCAGGAGGCTTCTGCAGGCCCAATAAGGTCCAGCTGTGGCTGTTAACGGATTAAATAATTTATCCGCCAAAGCCGTATCGAACCGTGACCTTCAGCCAAGCAACTCAGAGCGCTACACACTACCCCTCTCCTTACCATCATACAGTTTAATAAACGTAACGCTTTCACTGAATTAGTTTTTAGCCCTTTGTATAAAGAAACGCGCTCTGAATCCAGGTTTCTTTTAATTATACAGACCTCCTTTTTTTTTTTTTTTCCCGCGTTACTTTTTTTTATTTATTTTTCATCTTCAAAAAGCCGGTAGGGCAAAGAGATAATTGAGCTTTGTGGACAAAAAGCGCGGAGGGGATGACAATTTGGCCAGGCAAACATTTGAGGGGTAGGTTTTTGTGCGGGGGTGAAGTGCCAGCGTGAAATATTAATGGAGAAGCATAGACCCGGGGGATCCCTTCTCCTTCTTCGGGCTCCCTCAGCTTTCTCCTTCTTTCATTTGTACTCCTTATACATCTTTATCCTTATTCTTTTCAACTGATTTCAGTTTTTTATCAATCTGCTAGAAGGTCAACCACTGCTTTACTGCCAGATTAATATGTTTCCGTCTCTTCGTTTTCATTTATATATGTTTATGATTAACTGTTAGATGGTTACTATTAGAGGTGAGAATAACGTGAACGAACTAGTTCATTGAACTAGATCCGGAAAGTGAACTATGAAGAGCGCTCTCTGTTTTGGTGAAATATAGTTTTTTTTAGATAACACCACTCACCAGTAGAGATGAGAATAACGTGAACGAACTAGTTCATTGAACTAGATCCGGAAAATGAACTATGAAGAGCGCTCTCGGTTTTGGTGAATTATAGTTCTTTTTATAATTTATTTTATTTTATTTGTTATTAATTTTTAAATGTTATTATTTGAAAAGAAAAGATATGTCCAGGACCGGGGGTCGAACCCGGGTCTTCCAGATCGCTAGTCTGGGACTCTACCATTTGAGCTATCCTGGCCCTAATCAAGCACGCTTCTCGGTCGTGGTCATATCCTTTCTTTTCACTTATCCTAAGTCCCTGCGTTCTCGCATTCTAGTTCTTTTTAGTTCACACCACTCACCAGTAGAGATGAGAATAACGTGAACGCACTAGTTCATTGAACTAGATCCGGAAAATGAACTATAGCGCTCTCTGTTTTGGTGAAGTATAGTTCTTTCTAGTTCCCACCACTCATCAGCTACCACACTCGGACAGGGGACCGTCGGCGTCTGACCTACGATCGAAAGACGAACTACTGAACTAAGTGAACTAGAAAATAAACGTAATCAATAGTTTATATCATAAATATTAAAAAATCTAAATTATTTATTATTTAATTTTCATTTGCACCTGCGCAATTGCGCATTCAGCAAATTTGATCCTAACGTTTTAAATAAATGTAGAAATAAGATAGAAGCGTTTTTTATTTTTTCTAGAACCTTTCTAATTTTTCTTTCCAAATAAAAATATTAAGAACCTTCCTAGTTCATTTGACCTTTCAGTTTCCCCCCTTTATCCATAGTTCAATTCCTCTCTTAGTTCAGTACATATCTAGTTCTTTTGAAAAATGAACTATGTAGTCCATTACAATGATCTATCTCAAAAGGAACAATTCAGTAAAAGTAACTACTTTGCCCACCTCTAGTTACAATAACGGTTGTTAGTTTGACAGTCACCTAGACTCGGCGTCCACTATTTGGTTGCCCGGAAGATGGCCTACATCATAGGCTGGAACGTTGGCACAATTAAAAAATAAGTTCTGCTTATTTTGTGTTATATCTGACTGCAGCCCCTGACCAATTCAATCCTTTATTAGAATTATCCAGTCAACTATTTTCCACTCAAGAATAAATTATTTACATTATTTAAGTAGTGGGTCGAACTTGTGGGATCTCCAGACCCTCCTGGGCCTCACTCATCCTTTATAGGCCTTTAGTCCCTTTGGTCCCTTTTGCTCCCTGATCGTTTCATTAAGGTCAAGATCTCGTATTGTTTTTTCCGCAATCATTCGAAGAAATTTTATCTCTGCAGCAGTGACTCTTCTCTCCAGTCTTTCTGTTAGTGTCTAACTTTTAGCACTATGTAAGAATATTAGTAAGTAAACTGTTTTTAAAATATGGACCTTTACTTTTCCTAATTACAGAATTACATTTTCGGAATTCCAAAACCTAATTTTACTTGAAATCCTATTACGACATTTTACACTTTTGCTGGATGGAGGGGGTGAGCTCGAACCCCCCCCCTCTACACTTTTGGGCCCTTTAGTGCAAAAATCATAATTACTCCCCAGTTACTGTTATTACTTTATGTATATTGCAACTATTGTTGGTGTTGTTCAATTTTATATGTATATCATGTATTTAATTATTTAGAGAATTTGATTATTTTATTCTTAGTAATTGAATCATTTATAGGATACGAAGAAATAAAGTTTCCTGAAAATTAGAAAGTGAACGGGCCATGTTACAAAATTACTCAAGAATTTTGACATTCTGAAGGATAATGTCGTGTGAGTTTTTTAAAATATTTTTTATTTTCTCTCCCTGCACAACCATTGGCTAAGAAACATTACAGTCTCTACCATCTTCTGAACCCATGGCAAGATACTTTATAGAATGTAGTGATACATGTTTTATATAATTTTTAAGAAATCTCCCAGGTAAAAGAAAAATATATGTATTACCCGCGAAGGGTCCGAGGTTCAGTACATGGTAGAGACTGTACTGTTTCTTGGACAATGGTTGTGCAGGGAGGTTATTTCTCCTAGATGACGCTCAACCACCACATTTTCCCCTTTATTTGGGGTATCCATTTTATAGAGACCACCCATTTTATAGCCCCAGGAGGGTACTAGATCCTATAGGATCCTTCTTCGGCTGCTAACAGTTTAAATTAAAGCCTTTCTAGCGGGATTTTAACACCGGACCTTCGGCATGGCAACTCAAGGAAAGGAAAGGAAAAACATACAGTAAATTAAAATATTTATAAGATTAATAAAAGATTTTTTGAGATAATATAATGAATTAAATAACTGATAAAAATAATTATTAGATATAGAAGAGATAATACAACGCTAACCTGAGACAAGCGGTCTGATGATTCTGGCTGGTTTTGGCGGGAAAGCGTGTGGTCTGGCAAACCGCCGCCGCAAACCAACCCCTCCGACCACTCTTTAGCCTCATCTCCCTTTAACCAATTGCTTAGCTCTCTCAGCCAACGCCTTTTCGTCATAAACGGTTAATTAAATACCTTATTATTGCCTTTATATTGGGTCGTTTCATATGAAATGTCCCTTTTTATTTTGAAGAAAAAAGATATGTCCAGGACCGGGATTCGAACTTGGGTCTCCCACGTTTCCGTCGTGGTACTCTGCCACTTGAGCTATCCTGGCTCGCATCTCAGTCAGACAAATCCATTCTCTTCACTGATCCCATATCCACGTAAAATAAAATAAAGTCCCTTTTTATTATTTCGGGTAAGACCGTAAAATGTTGCTCTCCCTTTAAAATATTTATTTTTTTATTTGTTATTGGATCGTTTCATATGAAATGTCCGTTTTCAAACGAAATTTTATTAACTAAAACAAATTTACGAAATAAAAAAAAAGAAGGTTTTATTCAAAATATTTTCCCTCATTTTTTATACATTTCTCCCAACGTGTTACCAAACTGTCAATCCCAGAACTGAAAAAAAAATGTGATGAAATAAAGCCTGACAATGGGATTTTGGATTGAGAATCATTTTCAAAATTCTAACCCTTGAGGTGTGTCCAAATGATCAGATGGAGATCTGTTGGAGGGAGATAAGTCCAGTGAGTGTTGGAGGACTTCTTAACCCAGCTCGTTTAGTTTCTTCAATGTTTGTCGTGAAATATGAGGTCTGGCGTTGTCCTGTAAGAGTATAAGTCCTATCCCATTAAGCAATGCAGGTTGTTTCTTAATAAGTTTCTTTTGCATCATGTCTATATCCCTGCACTGCGATGTGGAGGATATGGTTTCACCTATTGGTAGATAGGAAAAATGAATAATTTATGAATTAATTATCTTCATGGCCAGCTGAAAACTCCTCAAACCTACGGTGAATGGTCCATTCGTTTCAACACAATTTCCAGAACACGGTGGTAATGTTTCAGCTGCCGCGTGACCAAGTTACTCATATTGTAGCATTTAATGGTATACTAAATAATGCTTGTTCGATTATAGTGATAGTGAATGTATACAACAGAAGGCCATAAATACCACTTTAAATTATAGTAATAATAAAAACGGATATTTTATATGAAACGACCAGATATGTATGAAATCTATCCCCCAATAGGAGGAAATCAATAAATCTGCCCCACGCTATTAGTATGTGACAAAGGTAGATAAAAAAATTATTTTGATTGGAATAAACAGTTGCTAAAAATTTAGGAGTCTGAGCAATGATGTATATCCATTCTTTGAAATAGTGGAAATTTATAAAAAACGGGGTTTTTGGGAATAATTTTTAAAAACAAGACTAATTATAATTATAATTAAAATAGCCATGAAAGAAAGAGGTTTGAAGCTACAAATACTTGCATGGAATCACTACAGCAAAAGAAACCAATCTCCATCAGCGCTTTATTAAGACACTAAAATACAGTAGTTAGACCAGATGTTCCCTTAGACTCAGAAACAACAGTTAAGGGAAAAAAAATAAGGAGAGAGAAAAGAGAGAAAAATAAAACAGAAAAAAAATACTGAGGAAGATTTATGGACCAGTATACAAAGAGGGGATCTGGATGAAGAAACTGACGGTACGACTGTATAAATACAGAGAGACAACAAATAACTCTAGAATGAGATGAGCCATGATCTTCGTACAAATTTACCGGATAAATGATGGTAGAGTTATTATAAATATCTTCAGCAGTGTGATTAGCAGTGCAGCGAAAACCAATTGTGGGGAAGAAACTCAGAAAGACCTCAATAGATTGAACAAGCCCACAGAAGATACAGTAGACAGAAACAAATGGATAACAAAATTGGGTATCTGGTCCGCAGGTTGTTGCTACCTGTTAAGTTACAAGTTTTAATCATTTATTTGTTTAATTTTTAATATTTTCCAAAAATACCATTTTCAAAAAACTTACAATTTTCATAACCAAAATTACAATTTTCCAAAAAATAGTTATCGTGAGCTTTAGTATGGAAAACAGAATGTAATTAGGAGTAACGAGTAGAATTCAGGAATCATTTCATCAAGTAATAAAAGTTTTAACTAACATATATCATCTACATGTTTGTCGAAAAGTTCTTTCTATATGCAATTATTACAGAAATATACACATTTTCCATTATTACATTATGTTTTACATACTAAAGCTCGTGATAACTTGTATTTTTGGAAAATATTAAAAGGGGGACGAATATTATACACACAAACACACAAGAGCAGCGCAAGTGATTAACAAATTAGCCAGAATTATGCCGAATATCGGTGGACCAAGGGGAAATCGAAGAAAGCTTCTAGCTAATGTAGGTAATTCAATATTATTGTACGCAGCACCGATCTGGACGGAAGCCTGCCAAGTGCAGTCTTATGCTCGTATGGTTATCAGTGTGCATCGAAGAAGTGCCCTGCGCCTAGCTCGAGCTTTTCGCACTGTGTCCTATGATGCTGTGTGCGTGATAGCAGATATGCCTCCGATAGATCTTTTGGCAGATGAACGCAGCCAGATTTTTCGAAGAAAACGAGAAGAGCCTCACTGCGTAAAATGAGAATGCGCACTGGGTAACATTGGCTAAATAAGAAAGAAGTTATACCCTTGAAAGATGGGAGAGACGCTGGAATGCCTCATCTTCTGGAAGATGGACACACCGTCTGATACCCGATATATCAACATGGATATCCCGGAAACATGGTGAGGTAGATTATTATCTCACCCAACTGCTCACAGGGCATGGTTGCTTTAGGGCCTACTTGGCTCGCTTCGGAATAGAAGACCGAAAATCTTGTCCTAATTGTGATCCCGTGGATGAAACAGTGGAACACTCGTTCTTCTGTTGTCCAGGTTTTTCTCGAGAAAAGGAAGAGCTAGACATAAAATTCGGAAAGAAATCATCGCCGGAAAATATTGTCACTTTGATGATGACTAGGCAGGAGCATTGGAGAGCTGCAATGGGGTCCCCTCTTCTCAAATCCTTCCTCACCTCTTCTTCCCAGTTCCTCCTAAGTCGTCCTCTTCCTCGTTTTCCTTCCACTTTGGCTTGGTAGGTTTCGCTAGCAATTCTGATAGGATTCATCAATTCATCCGTGTCCCAGGCATCTCAGTCTGTTTTCCTCTATCAACTAGTTGGCAGGTTTAACATTCAGGTTCGACCTTATAGTGGTGTTCCGGACTCGGTCTCTTTTTGTTTTTCCCTCTACCTTCCTGAGAAATCTCATTTCTGCTGCTTGTATTCTGGATTGGTGTTTCTTTGTCAGCGTCCATGATTTTGAAGAATACGTGAGGATAGGGAGGAATATTTATTTAAATACAGCTACTATCGTTTCCTTTTCTACTTCTCTTCGGTTAAGAAATCCTCCCTTAACCGCTTCAAACATCCCGCCCGCGGCACCTCTCGGCCACTTCGACGTATCCGTTTTATTTTAGATGCCCAAGGTATTTGAAGTTCTCCACTTGTTCCAGAACTTTATCTTCAACTCTAATGACCCTCATTATTCTCCTTGGTTTCTTTCCTACCCTCATCACTTTTGTTTTCTTAGGGTTTATGGTCATATTTATAGCCAGCAATTCTTCTTTTAATTTGCTAACATTGTGCTGGAGGTTTCGGCCATTCTCTGAGAAAACCACAATGTCATCCACAAATGCCAGCAGTGAGAGGGTTATAGGCTCAGATTGGCATATCGTAGGTGGAACTTCCTCAGTTTTGTCTTGGCCTTTCGAAGAGCTGAATCCATTAACAAAATGAACAGTAGGTGACTCAGACTACATCCCTACCGGATTCCAATAGTGGTCTCAATTTCCTGAGAAGTGTAGTGGATTTGTTATTCAAAATTCGTTGAGTAGCCGTCTTGTAAACTTAGATTTCATTCAATTATTTGAAGAAAGTAATTGAAGAAAACTAATTTTAGACTTTTAAAGCCTGAGTTTTTTTGTTTTGTTTTAATTTCAAGTCTGTAGATTAAGCCTTTTTGGCTCTGCGATGGACTTTTCAGTCAGGTCGAACTCTTTTATATATATATATATATATATATATATATATATATATATATATATATATATATAGAGAGAGAGAGAGAGAGAGAGTGAGAGGGAGAGAGAGATAACATGATATGGTTTCCCGAATTTTACACTGTTAGGAGGTAAATATTCAAAAAATAAAAAAATACGTGTTTCTTTATTTTTAATTTAGAAGCTAAATCTAAAATTTTATGGTGCTAGCTTCAAAAATGACTCTTTTTTTCATTACCCTTTTCACCCTCTTAGGGGACGAATTTTCAAAAATCCTCTCTTAGTGGGCGTTGGCCTTATAAAATGTAGCTGCTGTCTTAGTTTGAGTCTCTGGTCTTTTCAGTCAGGACGAACTCTTTTATATAACGTAATATATAGATTATGAATGATTCGGAAGTGTTAAAAAGTATTTCTTGGAGCACAAAATATAAGAACGATTATCTTAATAATAATGTAAAATTGATTTTTAATAAAAATCTTGAGATTATTTGATTATTT
Source organism: Troilus luridus (assembly GCA_964056705.1). NCBI lineage: Eukaryota > Metazoa > Arthropoda > Insecta > Hemiptera > Pentatomidae > Troilus > Troilus luridus. The sequence goes on along the minus strand of OZ057417.1, from coordinate 29,270,293 downwards.
TATTTATTTATTTACCTGTTGTTGTTTGTTCATTTAACGTCACTTTATGCTGCTATGGCTAATCGGACGATGCTACAGTGGGAACTCTAAATTTTGCCTCTCCAGGTTTAATTAGGATAGGGATTTTTAACGAGTACCTGACATCGTACAGACTCGGGACCCCCGTTTAACGTCCCTTCCGAAGGACGGCAAACTAAGGATTTTTTACTCCCTTTAAAAAATCGTAAGGCCCCCTGCCGGGCTACGAACCCGCGATCTTGGGTTTAGTAGTTTGTTACGCTAACCACTAGACCACAGGTCGCCCCTTCTATTTCTATTTCTTTACCTGAATAGTAGAAAATCCGGACGGCTTAGAATTCCTCCCCTCATTATGGCAACCCTAAGTGTAGGACGAAGTGTGAACCGACGAACATCGAAGTAAATGTTCTAATTATTGCTTCTATATTCATTATATTTCATCTACAGTTGAATCGTTAATTTAAATATCTGAAGAAATAGCGGAAATTATAATTTTAATCATGGAAATGAAGTAATAACTTACATATTTCGCAGGTAATTAATATTTCACGTTATATTAACATTTTCTTCATCAGAGCACTTGAACAACTGAACCGACGGTTAATAATATTACTATTATATCCACTATAATTTAAATATTATGCTATTAAGTGCAGTTTTTATATCAGAACACTGACTTTCATCAACGATTGAATCATTAATTTAAATATATGTAGAAATAACCTAAATTATCATTTTTTAACATAGAAAGGAGGTAATAACTTATTTCGTAAGTATTTAATATTTCACGTTATGTTAACATTTTCTAAATGAGAACACTTGATTAAGTAAAGTGATGGTTAAAAATTGTCTTTATACATATGCACTATAATTTAACAATTCTTCTATTAAGAGTAGCTTTTATATCAGAATACATCTATTCTAAGGAGCCATTTTATTCCCCCCCTACTTTGAACATTGTACCCGACAGGTCTGTGCAAGTTTGTAGGAGTACTTCAATATCAGTGTTGGCCGAGCTGTGAACCGATTCATATCCAACTAAATTTTACAGCGATTGGTTAAATATCGATTTTGTTCTATCTATCTTTAAATTATTATATTTAAGTATCAAAGAAATCATCGAAGTTTTCATCTTACAAGTTATAATGAGATAATAACTCTTAAATAATTAATATTTCCTGTTTGATTAATACTCTACAGCTTGTATAATGATTTTTAATTTTTGTATTACTACGTATTATAGAAATAAACGAATAAATAAAATGTAGTTTGTCAATTAGAATATATTTTACTTTCTCTGCCTTGAACATTGTACCCTACAGGTCTGTGCATGTTCGTACTTAGATATCATTGCTGGCCGAGTCATGAACTGATGTACATGTAAGTAATTATGTAGTTAATCATTATATATTTGGAGTTTATTTATTCTGAGATTAAGTTATTATACTTAACAATCGAAGGAATTGAGAAAGCTTATTCTTGGAAGTAGAAATGACCTAATAATTCATGTCGAAAATAATAATTACTTCCCGTTTTGATAAATTAACTTTTGATAGACACTAGACAATGGTTTTTAGCGTTATTTCATTAACAACATCATATAAATTTAAAAGACTAAATGAAGCAGAATTTGTGTAGTAAAATATATTACAAAAAGCTATAATATTTTCTGTCTGCTTTGAGCATTGGGATTGAAAGTACAAATTAAAATGCAGGGATAATAACCTGAGGTATTATTTTTTCCTGCTATTACTATATTTAAAAAATAATACTACTTGAACTATATTATTCATCTAAATTACAGTTAGATATGATCTGTTCCATAATTTGTAAAAAGGTGGTTGGTAGAGTTACCCCCTACTTATTACACTTTAATAGTATCTATTATGTTTTATGTATTTTGTAATAAGTAATAATTTAGGTAATTTATATTTATTACTATATTAATGGTAACTTGACCGTTTTTTGAAACACTGATTTATAGTTAGAATAGAATAGAATAGAAAAGTAAGTTTATTCTGGGACAAAGTCCCTTTAGAATAACAGATATGAACAGGAATAAAAACATAATATATATATCTGGCCAGAAGGCTAAATGTTACAAATCATAAAGCGTGAAAACATGACAGAAAACAATTTAAAAAGAAATATATAAACAAAAATAATAGTAAGTAATTAAATAGTACAGATCTTGACAGGATATTAAGCAATTACAGAGAGTAGATAAAAACCATAGCTTTTGAAATTGAATGCATGAGCTAGCATTCAATAATTTGTTTACATGATGTACAGCTTTTCAAAGAGCAGAATTAAAAGAACTAGATAACACAATGAGTTATTATATACATTGTATTCTAAGCAAATGACTAAATAAGTTAATAAGTTAATAGATGGAAGTTATGTGTTGTCCACATCACATATTGATTCCATTTTAACAGTGTTTATTAATGCCTTGTATTTTTTGGTCTCCCTGGTCATCCAGTGACAATCTATTTATAAAATTTTTGTATGAGTATGATCCTCATGAACATATTTCATTACTTTTAATACAACTTGCAGTCCAGAGAAAACATACACTTAATTTTGTAACATACAACCTTGTAATACTAAGGTAGCGTTGTTGTAACTCAACTCTTAGCAGCAACCTGTGGAATAATTACCCAAACTTCTGTATATGGACCACTACCCAAATCCAAATCAGCAAAATTTGAGCTTCTCTTAACGCTATCCTCCCACCTACATCTTGGCCTACGACGATTACCAATCGGCAAAGTGCTTATAAACTTTTTAAGAATTCGTTTTTTACTAAGCTCATAAACGTGACAAAACCATTCATCAAAATATTACAATTATAAGATTAAAAACTGAAAAAAGAACTGAATAACCCGCTTATTCAATCTGCAATAACTTGATCACCGGCCAATTAATTCATTGATTGATGTTGAACGTTGAGTCTCGGTCGACCTATCAAAGTGAGACAAAAGATCAGAAACGATCCATCGGGATTGAACCTTCCTATTTCCCTTGAGGTGCGCCGGGATTGGAACCTGGGACCGTAAAACCCGGGCTAAGTGGGTTTTGGGAGGGCGGAGAAATACCGAACCCATAAAATATTCCCGCTCTTGAGGAGGGCAGCGTATCCATCATCAGAGGCTACATATTTTGACCATCCCTCGGGACCCTGAAAGGCTCACTCATGCATTATACAACCGTTTCCTCTTCCGATGGTTGCAAAAACAAGGACCTCGCAGCTCTCTTGAATTATGCAGCCGACTTCTTTTCCCCCTCTTTATGTACACTCTTCGGTCTCCTTCTGGCTTTGATTTCTTCCCCCGCTACGCTGGATTTAGTGCCGGATCCGATACCTCGTCTCTATGAATTTTTGAATGTTCCCTTTCCGAGGTCTCCCCTTTTCCCCCCAGTTTTTTTTTATCATTTTTTTTTTCAAGTGACACTGGAAGAGCTTTAAATGTAACCGGGGACACCTTTGTAGCTTCGGTGCGCTCTCCACTACCGGTTTTATAAAGTCGATAAATTGTAAAACAGTTGCTTTTAAAAACAGAGCAGTGATATTCTGTGATATTCATTTAATAATTAATCATAGGTTATTTATATCAAATAAGATAATAAAAAAATGACTAACCCATCTAACATTAATATACGAAAATAATAATAATAAATATGCCTATACCTTAAAGGATAAAGAAAACGTATATTTATATATTAACGGAGCAGAGTGGATCAGTAGTGGAGCGCTGAATTGCCATACTTAAGGTTCCGGGTTCAAATCCGGCTATGGTAGATAAATTATTTAATCGGAAAATAAGTTTCCTGAAAATCAGGAATTGATCGGATCGTGTTGCAGAACCGGCTATAAAATATTGCTAGGCTACACCGTTAAAACATTACATCATTAAAAACTTGTTTATAAAATAGAGAGATGTAAAATGGGAGAAGGGGGTAGCTCAATGTGTAGAAGGCTGTGTTGTTGTGAAAAAGATTCAAATCCGGCTATGTCAGATAAATTATTTAATCTGTTAACAGCCGTAGTTGGATCCGGTGGACTCTCCTGGGACTCGCCAAGCTTCTATAAATTGGATACTCTTAATTGGGGGAAAACTGGCGGTTGAGCGTGATCTAGTGCAAATCTCCTGCCTGGACAATAGCTGTCCTAGAAACGGTAAAGTCTCTACCATATACTGAATGCATGACCTTTCATGAATTTTAGTGGTGCAGGTTTTCCTTTTTCTAAATCCTAAAAAAAAAACAACGGAAAAAAGAGTCTTGTCTCATTAAAAATTATTTTTTTTGTTACGAATATAAGTAACGTCTGTTGTCATTATTGAAAATTTCTGATTATAAAAATTTAAGTAAAAAAAATTATTACAATTGAGAATTTTTTTGTTGGTTTCTTTCTTATCGTAGGCTGATGAAGAATTATTGTATTTTTATAGAAAAAAAATACCGTTTTTCAGAATTTTATTGTGAAAATTGGCAGTTGAAGATTTGGTCAGGATGTACTTTTTCTTGTGTAACGTTTTTGCTCAAGTGCTAGGTTTTTCCTAGTTAAGGATGCGCACTTTTAAGCGGCAGGGTGAGCCCAAGAGTTGTGCTTTACGTTTGATAAAATAATACGCAATCTATCTGTGGTTGCAGGTCTCGAATTCGTAACGTTGTGGCTAGTGTGGACATATATTAAAATCCACCACACTCCATTTTAAAGGTTTAGTTAAACTCTAAAGGATTTCTGTAACACCATCCCTAAAGAGGAACATGCATTGTTTCCCTAACTCGACACCACTCTTACCAGCAGACATAATATTATTGTTCCCTGATATTCCAGTTCTCCTCAGCCGTTTTCTCAAGTTGTGACGGTTCAACTCCACTCCCCACCCCCTACACTTTCTCCCGCAAAGTTGGTAATGAAATTAATTCAGTCTCTCCTGTCCTCAGCTCCGGGTCTTTAGCGGAATGAATTTTGTATGAGGAGTCCCTTACAATTATACCGAAGCGCCCTCTTTTAATTAAGGATCATCTAAAAAATTATTAGCGCATTACCGAGGGGGGGCGGCGTTAAAAGAAAGGCCTCCTTTATCGCGGAGAGGGCGGCAGTTTTCCGCCGCCTCTTTGGGCCTTTATGATAATGAAGGCGGTGCATAAACAGGGAGGCCATAACAACCGCCTCATAGATCGTTTGTTTCCTCAGGGCCATATTTTCGGGCTGTTACCCAGCCAATATCCCCCCGGTTATGCACATCACTGCAGTGCCGATTAACATAGATTAAGAGGGAAATGTTATTTCCGAGCAACAAAAGAAACTTGTGGCGGAACTGATATCTTGTTTTCCAAAGCTGTAGTGCTCTAAAAACGAATAAGATGTTTTAAAAAAATCATATCGATGTAACATATAATATAATTTATAATATGTAATATATCATGAGAAAATATAATGAAATATGTCATTTAACAATATAACAAAAGGTGATTAATTTCGGAAAAAGAAGACCGCGGCAACGTGAACTAAAGATAATAAAACATGTGTCACTACAACCCGTGAAAGTACGTAGTAGAGGCTGCTGCTGATGGTCCCAGATCCATCCCCGGTTATTAAGTCAGCGAATCAGTATTTGTGATACGCGTTTAAAGCGTAATGCAATCTACCTTTTTCAAAAATTCAATGAATTACAAAAAAACTCCCCCTCTTCTATTATAAAAGATAGATATTAGATAGCTGGGAGGTGATGAATGAAGAAAATGGTCCGGGTGCAAGTCAGATATTGTCTCTTAAATAGGAAGAACTTATGTTGTAATTAAGAACAACATTGATGTAATGTTAGTACATAGTTAATAAGTTTACCTAGTTAGTTCATATCTGAAAGTCACTTTTTATATCTAAGTTATATCGTACCATGCCACTATTAATATAATACAATATGATACAAGTCAAGTATACAGGCTAACTGGTGTAGAGGAAAGTCGTTTTTTTTTTCCAAATGCGATACGCACATGTTACATTAGAAGAATCTTCACATCCTTCCCCTACAGGGAAACATTAAATCGTCTTTATGTCGAACACGGGAGAGGGAAAAAAAGGAACAAAATTAGGGGGAAAAAAATCCCTCCCCCACTCATGATGCATAATTGACGGGGGGAAACGAAGGATATGTCGGTCAAAGGGCGGAGGCCGGTTCTATAATGCAATTAAATTTGCTATGTAAAAACATCAACATTGTAGCCTACATTGAAATCTACTCTTCCTGTTAAATATTTCCAGGCTACATCTACTTTTATCAGGTGTCTGTAGGGGGGGGGTCGGTGTCAGTTTTTGGACCTCCTATTAAAAGGGTTACCGGTGTACCCTCGCCCTATAAAAGATTCAGTTAACATGTTCCGTTGGCAGTCCTGTATCAGCTATTTACCCCACGTCCTAGAGGCACTGTATATTTTTCTAGTCGTGAATTTTTGAGCGATGGCTCGTAGGCCGGTGGATCGATACGGCCATGATGTCTTTCCAAATGGCCTGTCCTTCCAATCGCCTGGATGGTCCATTTGTCGCGCCACTCCCTGTCCTGTCGGCAGGCATCGAGGTAGCTCATAACGGCTGGTTTTGATGCGGACACGTTGTAGTCTAATTGTTATTTACTCCTAGATCGCTTTTTATTTACACTAACGGAACTAAAGTAGTCGATATCCTTAATCTACAAGGGTGTATATTTTTAGACTCGTACAAAATATAACCTCAATGTCCCATTTGTTGCTATTATTTAACAGCAACAAATGGGACATTGAGGTCATTATTGATGACGTTATTCCTATCAGAGTAATGAGCATTGAGGATTTTGGATTGTATGGATTGGATATAGGAGTAATTCGATGGCTCAGTGGAGCACCAAATCTTAATGGTTCTTGCGAAAGAAGAAGAAGAACATTTTTAAAAAACACTTGTAACGCTATAGCCCTAAGAGCCACGCAACTGGACTATATCTAAGTCAGTGGCCAAATAAGAAGATAAATTGGCTGAGATCCCGCTCAACCGAATATTTCGCAGGGAAGTATAGGTTTCCCAACTTCATAGAGGCTGGGCGAACCCCACACGGATCTGTGGCTTTTACCAGATTAAGTGATTTCTCGGCCACAGCCGAATTCATACCCGGGGCTCTTGCCGGTAGGTAGATCAGGGTTTATCCACGCTATCCGAACTAAAGTAGCCGATATTCTTTTGATATTGGTGATTATTTCTTAAATATTTTTGTTTTGAAGAGAAAAGATTTGTCCTGGACAGTTAAATATTTTTGTTTCTCTTCAAAACAAAAATATTTAAAAATAATCACCATCAAAATTCAGGACAAATCTTTTCTCTTCAAAACAAAAATATTTTCTTTATAAGATATTTCTTATATACTGGACTGACTTCTTGATCTATATAATTTAATAATGAAGAAAAAAACCTTATTCCAGTCAATATATTTGACCATGGAAGAAAGTTGAGTTCCAGGAGTTTATATATATTTGACTTTTTAATTTGTTTGACCTCAAGTAATGATTGGACTTGTAAATTTGAAGGATGTGTGAAGAACTTCTAAAATTGAAAATGACAGATAAATGTCGAAACGTTTTTTAATCTTTTGTTAATTTTTTAACAAAAATTGTTGACTGGAATAAGGTTTTTTTCTTCATTATTTAATTATATAGAACAAAAATATTTAAAAATAATCACCATCAAAGTACAGGACAAATCTTTTCTCTTCAAAACAAAAATATTTAAATATAAATATTATTTTATTGTTAATTTTTAAAAAATTGTTTTGGCTGCTAGTTTTGTTCGTTGGACAAAACATGCTTTAAACTATGACATTTAATTTTCTTTATAAGACACACACACACAGTAACATTATACTAAGACAACAAGTAAATAGAATAATGGTACGTAACAGCATGATATAATGGAAGAAACTACACACTGGTAGTACTCCAATGAAAAATTCAATTAAGAAGGTTTCGAGGCCATCTTCTTTTCAGACGCCTCAGAGATTTATCGGGAATTGGAGAGGTAGCTATGTTTGAAACTAGTTGGTTTGAGTGGGAATAAAGTTTCTCATGAAAGGATTCGGGCCAAATCAGCATTAAGGTCATTGTGGATGTCGTTATTCGCAACATAGAAAGGGACACTAAGGATTTTATAAAAGATTTTGGATTGGATATAAGAAGACATTGATGCCCAAGTGGAGCCCCAAAGCTCTACTCCGTAAGTCCACATAGGTCTAGGTCTACTAATAGTCACGTATATGAGTCTTTTGTAACGAATTGGGAGCTTAGAGCGTTTATCTAGTAAGTGTTGAAATACCCTGAAACCACGAGCAGCTTCTTGTCGTTTCAGTCTAATAATTTAAAATAATTTTTAAAAAATCAAGAAGAGGTCATAACGGCAATAAAACGATCAGGTTGGAACTTAAGGTCACCTCGATAAAGGAATTCCTAGAAGCACGCTGAGGTTAGAAGGTCCGGAGGATGCCTAAGAATGTCGTACCTTGACTATATTGAACGCTTATCCCGAAAAAAAAGAAGGCAGAACCATCAGGGAAGTTTGAATCCTTGCTAGAACCAGGGAAGAATGGCGATCATGGCTAAGCGCTACCCTAAGCTGAGAGGAACACGGAAGAAGAAAACATTTAAAAACGTGTTTAAAATTGATATTATCTATTAAAAAAAACGTACAGCCGTAACCCACGGAATGTCTTGGGTTCACTACACGGTAGAGGCTGTACTATATCTAAGCGAACGCCTGTGGCTAAAATCTAGCTCAATCAAAGGTTCTCTTCTCTTTCAAAGAGAAGTTTCGGTTTCCCCTCTTCATAGAGGCTGAGTGAACCCTAGGTGAGTCTGCAGTTCCCAATGGGTCTGTACCTGACACTGCCTGGAAGTCGACTTCAACAACAGCTGCATCCCGCAGATCCCCATCCTACACATACATAAACCTGAAATACATAATTTCAGTTTCGAAACTTTTTTTTTCGTACTAAGCCATTCCGTTAAGTGATAGATCATTTTATTTGACTTTGAAATGTAATTTTTTTTATTACCGTTATAGTTTAAAATTAAAAAAACTGTGAAGAAAAAATATAAAAGTTATGAACCCAGATAATATCTTTTTCTTTTGTGAATCATGAAGGCATTCTATGAAAATTTATTACAACGAGTTAAATGTCACAACAAAGGAAATACAAGGTAATTATCTATTTCCATTTTTTTCGATAATCGCGATACATATACTATATTTATTTAACGTACAGACAAACTGATGTAAAAATAACCGTCACTAATTACACACACTAATCTGTACGTGAGTTTGTATAATTTATATAAAAGTATATTATTACCCCGATACACGCTTGTATAATAAAAGATTTACCGAATACATACAATATATATTTTCTGATCAAGCCAACGGTTGTAAAATTCAACAAATTCGAACGAAAAATTACCGGCTGGGTAACATACGAGTTAAAAGCGCAGGTGCTTTCTTCATGAATGAGTGAGTATTCCGGCGATTTGAATTACTTTTTAATGAGTTCAATGATCAGTAAAGTAATATTAAAACAGCTGTATTGGGTTAATGGAAAAGATAGTAACTAAATCATTTTATTTGTAATTAACTGATTAAAGTGATTATTTAAATAACATGTTTCCAATTAGGTTCTACTCCTGCCTGGTATAATGATTAATTGAGGTAAAACGCTTTATGTTGGGGATTTTTCATAATTCTATTTATGTTTATGGTAATAAATAATTCACTACGATAATTTTATTAATAAATTATTACCTCTGATAGTGATTAACTCCGTAATTTTTTTAATATATAGATATTATATACTACACAGTTTATATATAAAACTGAAAATTGAAATAGTTAAATTATTTCATGAAATAAGGCGATCATGACCTACAGTGGATAACTCCAAAATTTTACTTTTTCATACATTTCTTCAGCTTAGTCAAGAAATTATGTCCTACATTACACTTCGCCGCCTAATTTCTTATGGTTTTAGTCCATTCTTGAACCTTATATTTCGGGAGCATAAAGCATTGCATCAATAAACAGGCGAAAATTCCGAATAAGTAAATTTTTGAAATTTGTCGTTATCCGCTTATGATCCAGATCGCCTAATATGTAATAAAATAATTTTGTTCACACACTTACATGGTTGTTTTATTGCTGAATTCAGTATATAAATGTTCTCGATCACAATTGGTAAACTAATCAGGAACTGTGGGTGATTAGAAGTGTGGATTTAAACCGGGAAGGTTTACCATCGACCAGATTTTTTCAGTGAAATGTCACATAGATATGTTGGAGAAGACATACAAAAACAATGTTACGCTTCTCTATCTGTTTGTGGACTTCCGACAAGCATATGATTCAGTAAAAAGGGAAACGATGTCTTGAGAAGTTAGGAGCTTGCAAAGAAAATAATACAGATAGTTAAAATGATTCTGGCAAATTTCATGAAAATTCAAAACAAGAAAAGGACTTACGCAAGGTGATCCACTATCAACCGTATTGTTCAATCCGGTCATAGAAGTAGGCGTGAGGAAAATCAAACATGGTAGAGGCAGAATTTACAACCGTATAACACGACATCTAGCATATGCAGATGATGTGCTCATTACAGCCCGAACTGTACCAGCACTTGAGCTCATGAAGAATTTCTCAGGAAAGATAAAGATCTATGCCTGGAAATTATGTTTTATTTATTTATTATTTATATTACACTCAAGCTCTTTACGAGCTTATTATTATTAGCAATTTTTTTCTAATAATAATAACACATTTAAAACATATATACATAATATAGTTTTATTTTTCAAAATTAAGAAGCTTCAAATGTCGCTAGCTCTGAACAGAAAACTCAACAGTTTATATTAGTTCATGGGGCTTCCTTCTCTTTAGCCTTCTCACCTGTGCATTGAAGTCGAGGAGATGGGCGGCCTCGGCGTTAACGTGGTCTTGCAGGCGACCCTGATGTGTCTGGGCGAATTTTTGGATTACCTCCTCCACGGTCGGCACCGGAAGATCTCTGTGGAGATCATCATTCCTGATGTACCAAGGTGCATTAACGATCCCCCTCAACACTTTATTTTGGAATCTTTGGATTATTCTGTTGGAGTCCCTCGTGCATCCCCACAGCTGAATTCCATATGTCCAGATTGGCTTCAAGACTTGGTTATAAATTAATATTTAATTTTTTACAGACAGTGTGGATTGTTTGGATATGGAGGAGCCAATATAACTTTTGATAACTCAAATTGAGTTGTATTAGTTTTTTTTAACGTGTTCTTTCCATCGGAGTTTTGGATCCAGTCATCCAAAGATATTTAGCCTGATTTGAATACGGGATCACTTTGTTGTTTATGGCTATTGGTTGATAGTTGATTTGTTTGTTCGTAAAATCAACATGCACAGATTTCGATTCATTTAATTTAATTTTCCATTTTGAGGCCCATCTTAGTATTCTGGCTATTGTTATGTTTAATATTCTTGTGGTTTCCTGATTGTCATTTCCGATGGAAAGAACAGCTGTATCATCGGCGAAGGTGGCCATGACGTCATTATTACATACGGAAATTACGTAATAGAAAAAGAGCGTTTACAGGCGAACATCAAGAGCTGTCCAAATGAAAGGAGAAGAAATGCGAATAGGGAGCTGGCGCTTCAGGATTTGTGATAAACACAAGTACCTAGGAACTAGTATAACGGACCGGAAAAGCGTAAAAAGGGATATTCAGGCCCAAATAGCAGCGGAAAGTACACGTCTGTTCGGTAACAGAAAGTATTTTGATGCAAATGGGTTTCCATAAAAGGTAAAGTGCAACAAGCATACAACAATGTTATCTTTTTCCAAATAGGTTACTAAATAGTGACTAAGTAGTGATCAGCTTAACAACCCTAGTATGCCCAAGATCTAGGGTTCGCAGTCCGGTAGGCGACCTTAGCATTTTTAAAGGAATTAAAAATCCTTAGAAATGCCGCCCTTCGGAGGGAACCTAAAATGGATGTCCCGACCCCGCGATGTGTCAGTCATTCGGGAAAGATCCCTATCCTAAATATACCTGGATAGGACAAATTTAGGACTCCCACTCTAGCATCTTCCGATTACCCATATCAGCATAATGTGCTTCCAGTTTTTTCCGTATTGTTTAAATAGATATGTATTATTTAATTAGCGATCCTTTTATTATATTTTTATTTTCACATTACGTCTGTTCTTCTGTGGACTCTACTGTAGCAATACCCGCATTTTCTGTCAGTGTTTATTGAATTTTAGATTTTTCCTTACGGTTATTTTTTTTAAAGTGAGGCCATTATATCCTCAATATTAACAGATATTTTAATGGTTTGGATCTACGTGCAAGTACTCATAATACTTTTACTATATAATGTTTTATTCAATAGATTACATTAATTCTCCAATTAATAGAGTGAACGATATCATAAATAATGAATAAGAGCTTTTGATTTTGAAACTAAATGGGAGAGGATCAATTTCAAAGTGCATTTAACTGGAGGATTGTGGACTGCGTTGTAAATTCTAATTGCACTTTATGGAAGCTTTTAGACCATACTTTGGACATATAATATTTAACGTTCCAGCATCGGTTTTGATATTACTTGAATATTTAAACTATATGATGTGCGAAACGAACCTCTCACAGTATGGCTTATTTATTTAAATCTAATTTTTATAGTTATTTTCCATTTCCATACCTATAATTATATAAAACAATCAATTATGCAGTTGGAGACAAGGACAGGTACCTCTGTCATTCGGAGTCGGACAATTAAGATTGTAGATCCTTAATTTCTCTTCTTATATATACATATTTAAATGGTATCTATGTATCTATGAACTTGTTTGATGTTATGATGTAAAAAAAAATAAAAAAATGAAGGGTCTTAGGTTCAATTCGCTGTAGAGACTACTACTTCTAATCTAACGGTTGTGCAGATAGGTGATTTGGCAGATATCACACTCAACCACCAGTTTTTTTTCCTAACAATATACGACTGAATCTCAAGAATATAAAGTAAATATTATTTTATTAACAGTCAAGAAAAGTCGATTACTATATTTAGATTTTTTAATACCCAAATGATTTTCCCAGGATTAACGACTTATTCCTTGCTCCAAGCAGGAGGTAGAACCTCAGCACTTGAGAGGTTCCTGAGGTTAAACACCGATCCATAATTATCTTTGACAGGACCCTTCGCTCCGAGTTTCTGGCTGAATAGTCGGGACAGAGCAGCACGTGTTGGAGCTCGGGGGCTCAAGAACCCGGACAAAGCGCTCCCCTCGGCGCTAAGTGAAGACGCTAAAGATTTTAATTCCCGCTCGTGGATAAAGAGGGCGCTAGATTGAAAGGGAGGAGAGGTGATAGTTAGGAAGCGAGTGATAAGGCCGTCGCCATGGCAGCTTCATCAGCCCTTCTCAGGTGTATCATTACGTCATTAGCTCCAACCCTCTTGTTTTTTACATAATGATTTTAAATTGGAACTGGGGAAGGGTCGCTGAGGAGAACTTCAGTGACTCAAAGAACTTGAGAGGGTGTGGAACGGAAGGGAATGCTGGGGTTAAGTTTCTTTCACGAAGTTTACTGAAGTATCAAGTCATCAACTTTTCCATATTGACTCTCTAAACTCATATATAATAATGTGTTAAGAATTTTATTGGAGTGCGATCATAAAAAAATCAATGCACTACAAAAAATAAAACTGCAGCACTACGACCCATGAATAGGCCTGGGTTCAGTACGGGGTCGAGACGATACTGTTTATAGGAGAACGGCTTTTAAGGGAGGTGATTTGTCCGAGATCACACTGAACCTCCACTTTTTACCCCTACTTTGGGTACTCATTTTTATAGAGGGTGGGTGAGCCACTGGAGGGTCTCCAGATTCCAAAAGATCCATTCTCAACTGTTAGCAGATTAAATATATTATCTGGCACAGCTTGATTTGAACCCGGGTCCATCGGCACAGCAACTCAGCACACTACCAATGAGCCACCACGTTCCCAACACACTAATAAGTATCTCAAAGACTATGAAAGTGGTGTATTAAACACTGATTAGGTAAGTTTTAGTACATGTATTAGAACCCATGGCCTCATGAAGGTGGGCGAAGTATAAACAACACGCCACCACAGAGAATTGCATAACTTTCCATGTGTATCACAAGATCCCAAGAAGGTCATCATTGAAGTAATCAGGAGAACATGAAGGGTAGAGCGAACAAACATAAGGCAGATGAAAGCTGGGGTAGAGGATGGAATTGAAGGGCACTCTTAACTTAGGAAGGAACCTCAGAATTGCAAGAAATATCAAAAGAATAAACAGGTGCAATTTGGACAGTGGAAAAAAAGCAAAAACACAGGGAACGAATGAAAGAGGCATGGAAGAGTGGAAAATAACAGTTAAAATAAACATATTTTTATTTTGAAGAGAAAAGATTTGCCCCCAGCAGGGATTTGAACCCGGATCTCCGCCTCACCGTGGCAACGCTCTAACCATTTGAGCCACCGGGGTCGCTCTCTACCTAGGACAAATCTGTTCTCTTCACCGATCCCATATCCTCCTCGCAATTTTGCGATGTATACACGAGGTAGAGTGTTCATTGAACATTACTTTTAATTTAGGATCTTTTTGACATACGTCATTATATTATTTATAATGTATTATAATTTTTTAATCATTGCTTTAATTTTTAAATATTTTTATTTTGAAGAGAAAAGATTTGCCCCCAGCCGGGATTCGAACCCGGATCTCTGCCTCACCGTGGCAACTGTCTAACCATTTGAGCCACCGGGGTACGCTCCCCACGGGGTGGCTCAAATGGTTAGACAGTTGCCACGGTGAGGGGGAGATCCGGGTTCGAATCCCGGCTGGGGGCAAATCTTTTCTCTTCAAAATAAAAATATTTAAAAATTAAAGCAATGATTAAAAAATTATAATAAAATAAACACAGTTTATAAAGGCTCCGTCGAATTAAAATTTATAAAATGTTTGTTATTTTTTATCAAAGTTTCGTTTATGATTTATTTCATCGAAGCAAGGTGAATCCCTAACTCATATATAGTTGAGGCTGAGATCACGTCTGTTACATCATAATCATTTGGTGTTAGACTCTGCATCTCAAAATTCTGATGTTGGCTTTAAAGATAGGCTTGAACTTCGGTACAAAATAAAATTGTGTTTATATTTCACTACCTGTATTCCCGATATATTCATTACCATAACATCGGTCAACTATAAAAAGTACAGTCCTTTCTCCCTAGTACTGTTCTCCATATATACTGAGGATGTAGTTGGTAAAAACGTTAGAAGAGCTACTGCCCCTGCCCAAGCATCTGACGCTGCGATTTTCTGCAGCAGTGTAAACCCCACAAAGGCACTACCCAAGTCTGAAGAGACACGCAATGAGAAGAAAATTCCAATATACAAATGAATCCGGCAAAAACAGATTACATCGTTTTTGCGCAACAAGCAAAAAAGAGAGCAAAGCTTCTGACGTCTCTCCGAGCGACAAATTCTAAAATAGCTCCTTCAAATTCAATAGTATATCTAGGTATAACACTTGATCCCCATCTCATGTTCTCCACTCACTTGTACAAAAATCCAAAACAGGCGAGGACCCCCCATCTACATCATTTACTAACATCATCAGCTCACTTAGGCTGAAATTACAAGTCTGCAAAAGTATATTGAGGTCCGCATTGTTCTACAGAGCAGAACTGTTTATGCATCCCACAGACGGTACACAGCGTCACTTATAGAAATTTCAAAATGCTGCGCAAAATCGCAAAAACAATAGTATGGAAAAAATAAATACCTTCTAAACTTGATGAAATCATTCAAATACCGACAGCCACGGTCATCAAGAGAAGAAATTAAATTCCTGGACTCTTTAAGATTAAAAAACAGGCAATATCACTACGGCCCCCATCAGTAAGGAGTCATAAATTAATTACTATCGAAAGGATAACACCAAAAATGTTCATATTATATATTTACCATGCACACACACATAATCATTAAAATTTTAGCGCACTGCAAGTACTAAAAATGGTCATTTCAACTATTACTTATGATCATAATAATATTTTGAATAGTTATTGCAACTTTATAAATACAAAAGTATATGTTATTTTCTCCTTGCACAACCGTTGTATTTGAAACGATACAGCCTCAACCCCGTGTGCTGATTTTGACCGCTTTGAATCACGTTACTTCTTATTGAAATAATTTCAGAAATATACACATTTCCCATATTACACTATTTTTTTGCACAGTAAAACAAACGATTATTTTTATTTTGGAGAATATTAAAAAGGAAGGAATGAATACTTGATAAGAAGAATACTTGATAAAGTATTTAATTTTTTTATGCAAGGACAAATTTTTCTTAATAAACACATCTTTATAATGCCTTCCTGGAAACTGAAGGCTCATCTCAAAAGTGCCATTTTTTGGTTATGTCGTTGTTCTTTTGAAGGAGCGATATATAGTGTTATATTATTATTGCGGCTTGAAGTACTTTTTTTCACCAAGCCGGAACAGATTATGTACCACTGGAATTTAAAGAAGATACAGCAAACTGAAGAAGATGAACTATTAAAAAAAATACAAAAATAAAAATGGTGCAATAAAAGACCTTAAATTTTGATTTAAAACCATCTATGATATAAGTTAAAACCAGAAAAGTTGCAAACCTCTAATAGTTTTATAAATATTAATAAAATAATTCCAATACCATCATTCCAAAAGGAATGCTTTGCTTTACCAATGCTCACATTTTTTAACTCATCTGGCTTAATTTTAAAGAGACATGAAACTTTCAAATAGCTCTATCGAAAAATATTTTTTTGAGTTATGACATTGTTCTTTTGAGGCAGCGAAATGTCGTTCTTGGATTAAAGAGCTTCAACCAAAACAATTGTTACTGGAGGCATAAATGTTCTTTTGAATGGGCAATATAGTATTATTGAGACTTGAAAAACTATTTAATTTTTTCCACTAACCAGGAAAATATTGCGCATCCCTGGAATTTTAAAGAAGTTACAGGAAACCGAAGGAGATAAAAGAGGGAAAAAATATAAATATAAAAAAATAAGATAGGAGATTAATGTGGAAAAAAAGGCCTTAAAGATTGAGGGTTGTTTGGAATAATATCTGTTTAAAGAGTGACTAAGGTGAATTTAAATTAGGTAAATAGGGGGGGGTGAGGAAATTAAGGTTGGTGCGCCTGCGCAGGTTCTTCTGATGTCGTCTTTTCTCGGGTTCTTTCGATGGGCGGTTGGTGGCGGTTGTGGTGCCCCGCCCCCAACCGCCGCCCCACCACCGCTTTTTTCCACCCCCGGCAGTCCCCTCTTTGTTGCCATGTGACGCGGAGCCATGCGGACCACTCAGGAGGTGACGGCCGAACTCCTCGCCGAACGGGCCGTCGAGAGTCTCCTGGCAGAGCACCCGGGCGAGCTCGTCAGAACGGGCAGTCCCCACGTCGTCTGCACCGTTCTACCCAACCACTGGAGGTCCAACAAGACCCTTCCGGTCGGCTTCAAGGTGGTAGCCCTGGGGGAGGTGATGGACGGTACCGTGGTCACAGTGAGGGCGGGCAACGACGAGAACTACTGCGCCGAGCTCAGGAACTCCACCGCCGTCATGAAGAACCAAGTGGCAAAGTTCAACGATCTCAGGTTCGTCGGGAGGAGTGGCAGGGGTGAGTCCTACCGTTCTAGGTGTACGAATATGACGAAGAAAGAGTATTATGTTGTTCGAAGACATACATACATGTTTATTAATTTCAAACCCCGTTTTCTCGGTCATAAGGCTAACTAGAGGAAATAAAAAAAGGTTGTTCATAACTGCTTCAAGAAGCAGAGTATTATCTATATCGCTATACTAATTTAAAATTTAAAATTAATATTAATTTCTAAATAATTTTATGAAATACTATTGTAAATCGTAAAGTTTAAGTTCTATTTCTGAACCGTCAAACTTAGTCATACATAAAAAAGATTCCATTACTGAGCTCGCTTTTTCGGTCAGACATTTGTGTCGAGGGAATGAAAAGAGATGGTCTATTTTATATTCCAGAAGCAGAATAGGATCTATATCTGTATACCAATTTTCAATAAACGAAACAATGTTTAATCATAGTTATGTTTTTAAAAGAAATGTATGACATATGGTTATTAAAAATAAAGTTCAGTTTAAACTCAAATACTTACAAACTTCTACACCAACGTTCTTTCTCATACATAGTCCTCGACATCAGAACCCGTAATTTCGATCATACGGGTCATCAAACATAGTTTAAAAAAAAGGTGTGTCCATTAGAAGTAGAATTGTATCTATGTCTGTATACCGATTTTACATTTTTCTTTGTCTTATCGAAATCCACAAGCCAAGGCATTGTTAACATTAATTTTTTTTTTTACAATTATATGAAATACTACATTATACATAAAACCTTAAGTTCAAATACCTACAAATGTCTGAACTATCAAAGTTTCTCATACATAGAACCCGTGTTTTTGCCATACGGTTTGATAGAGGGCGTAAAAAAAATAGATTGTCCATTGGAGCTTCCAGGATCAGAATAGCACCTGTAAATTTGTATACCAATTTTATATTTTCATGTGTACAACATTATTATTAATTATATATTTAAAGAAATTACATGACGTACTAATTTGATATTGATGAATCGTAAATAAAATTCATTTTAAATTCAAATACCTACAAACTTCTGAACCAACATTCTTTCTCATACATAGTCCTCCACTTCTTAACTCGTGTTTTCGGTAATACGGCTGCCTTGCTGAAAAAAAAAAGATTTTTCATTTCAGAAGCAGAATAGTATCTATACTTGTAAAACACTTTTACGTTTTCCTATGTCTTAAGTAAATCTGAATATAACACCATTTTTTACGTTTACCTAATTTTTTAAATAATTATATGACGTATTTTCGGTTTCAGAACCAGCGTTTTTCTTTACGGATAGATTAAAGAAAAATAATTCCATTTGAGCTATACCAATTGTGCCTTTTCCTATGTCAACGAAATCCGTTTTTAAAAGCATTTTTAATGTTAATCTAATGTATAAAATAATTAATTAAAATAATAAATTGTAAATAAAATTTAGTTTAAGTCCAAATACTCACTAATTCTGAACATTTATTGACTTTTAATACATATTTGTCCATTTTAAAACTTATTTTTTCTGTCAAACAGATATATAGGGAAAAAAAGGTTGCATTTCAGATTCCAGTAGAAGAATGGTATCTGTATTTGTTTTTCCAATTTTTTAGTCTTATTGTAATTCATAAATAATTACAATATTATTATTAATTTATTAATTAATTTTCAAAATAATTATATGGTATAATGGTCATAATTTCAGAACCCGTGTTTTTGACCATATGGATAGATAGAGGGGCTAAAAAAAAAGCTGTACAGCTTCCAGAATCAGAATGTCTTATTCAGATTCATCAATTAAGGCATTTTAAAAATAATTATTTGAAATATTTCATTGTAAATAATATTAAGTTTAATTTCAAATACATAACTTCTGAACCTTCAAACTTCCTCATACATAGTTGTCCATTTCTGGACCCGTATTTTCCGGCTAGGTAGAAAAAAGAAATCTCCATTTTAGCTTCCGTAAGTAGAACAGTAACTATCTTTGTATACCAATTTTGCATTTTCCTGTTTTATGGAAATTATAATAATTGTAAGAGTAAATTTCATCTCTGTCATACTAAACTTTTTAATTTTTTTTTTTTTTAATTACACCAACTAATTCCATATATACATTGATATATATAATATAATATATATATTAGATATATATATATATTATCTTCCAGTATAAAATTTTCCATCGTAATTTTTATATAGAGATATCTGTATAGCCAGAAAACGATTGCTTATTTTTGTTACTTAAACATAATAACTATGTTGATAATTTGATACATCTCCACAAATCATATAATACATGCATACATTTTGGTCTTCAGTATTCAGATACCGCTTTAATTTATCCGGTCCATAAGTTCCATATGTTGCCACATTCCATCCATCTTTATGTCTTCCTAGATAATTTTCCATCCATAAATATTCGTTTTTAACTCGAGTTTTAAATATAATTAAAAAAAACGATTTATTAAAAAAAATCAACACATTAAAATAAGTTCCACTTTTCATTTTGGGTTCATCTTCGATTCTTTGTGTGGACTAAGGTTATGGAAAAAAATATTGATATAATTTGCTAAGGATAATAAAATTTTATAATCATAACATCATTTATGCTAGTACAATATACATAGTCTTAATTGCTTCTTGAAAAAAATTTATGTTGTTTAATCAATTTCAATTCTTTGATTATCTCCAAGAAATTGTATTGGGTGAATTTTTACGTAGAGAAATTGTTTAAAGATTTTTTTTTTCATTTTTGAAAATCTGATCGGTTAATGTAAACTAACTAATAATCTGAGCTGGATAAAAAACAAAACAAAAACCAGTTAAAATATTTCTTTTGGGTGGCCAAAATAAACAGATTAGGTTTGAAATTGATCCGTTTTCTATATTTTAAATATAAGTTAAAATTAGCAACAGTAAAATATATATAAAGACTCTTAATATAAAATCTTTCTATATTTTAAATTGTTTACAGAATTCAACAAAAAATATTTTTTGGAGTTAATAGTATTTGCTATCACGATTTTTTTTTTTTCATGTCAACCAAAAAGAGTAAAAATTCTAATTTTCACAAGTATTCTTCCTCTTTTTTCTAGCTAGATTTGTTTTTGTGTGTAAAGTATTTAATGATTTCAATATATTATTTTCATAATCATGTATTTAGAAATCGGTGGATTTTTTCCTGAGTTTTAGCAAAGGGTTTTTGTATTTATTTAAAAAAAAATTGGGGAGAGGTTGAAAAATTTTCATTTTGGTGTTTTGGATATTTATTCTTTATATTAAAAGTTTATTTAAGATACATAATTTGTAGTATTTTTATTACCAATCTAACCCGGCCTAGCCTCAATACATTAATTAAAAGTTAAAATATTAATACATTTTATTTATTTTTCTTTTGAGGAACTCCTTATGGACTTTTTGAATTTTAATATTTGTAGATCAATTGTTTTAATGGCATTTAACTATTTTGAAATTTCATACCACTAGTCTAGGCACCAATATTTTTATAGCAAAAAACCGTCGGTTTTTTAAAAATTTCTTTTTGATATTTTAAAAAAATATAATTTTTGATTTATTTTAGATTGTGTTTATGAGAAAATATTTATATACTGCTTTAGACTTATGTTTGAATTATAAAATTCCATTATGAATAATATCATTAACATAAATATTTAATTATTCCCTGTGCTTTTTTTTTTTATTACTTCCAGAAATTTTTGTTTGAGCGATTTTTTATATAGAATAATGATAGAATTGACAACACTATAAATAACTTATTATCATTTAATTTTATAATTATTTTATTGTAAATATGTCTAATCTTATTTAAACAAAAGCTGAATACTTAATTCACTCAGGCTCGGTGATGATTAAGAAATACCTCTACAGTATTTTGAATAATATGTTCTTTTTTCACTATATATTGTTGTCAATTTTGCATAAATTTTATTTTATAAATTGTTTACAGAATAAAATTTAATTTAGATTCGGTTTCATTACCATAAAATGTGTTTTTCACTATTCTACACATTATTGAAATAGACCTTGAATAATTGTTAGTTGACCGTTAGTTGAAATATGTGGACAATTATTTGTTATCAATATTTTAGAAATAAACAATACATATATATCGTTAAAAATATAATATACGCATAATATATGAGCTGTTATTTTTGAAATTGAAATAAGTTCTAAGAGCTGACATTTTTTAAATAAGTTCATTATTTGGATCTAAAAATTAAATTGTTTATTCTTTTAAATAATTTAATGATTATTATTTCATAATAAAAATTAAAAGGTGTGCAGTGTTAAAAACATAACTTTTGCCCATATTTTTTTAATTCAAAACTTTAGAGTGTCAGGATACATGAAAAAATGGACTCCTACCACTTTCAAAATTAACAGCTCATATTATAAAATAAAATATATAGTACTTTGGTTGTGTTTGCGATTCTTGAGTTTGATAGTTTTGAAGAGATTAATTTATTTTTTATAGTGTTAAAATGATTTTTAAATTAATAAAGTAAAACTAAAAAAAAAAAATGATTGAACATGAGTTAACGCGATTGAAGGCGAGATCTTTTCGAATAACAAGGCTACAAGTTAAATACAATTTAACTTAGAGGTTGCGGTTTTAGTCATTGCCTCCGCGGGTTGTGGGTTCACCCGAACCCGACCAGAATCATTAGCAGACAGATTGCCTCAGTGTTCCTGTTAATTCACTATGACACCTTTATTAGTTATTAATATAATCAATTATATAACAATTATATAAGTTTTTTATGCTAACGTAAAAGTTTTATTATTTCATAAGTTTTAAACATCCTCTGATTTTCTTGAGAAACAAAGTCGATTTTTATTTATTATTATTAAAACCGATTCTGTAGGCAACGCTTAAAAATACTATAAACATAATAATTCGAACATTGTTAATTTATTTGCTTGAATTTTTTAATATATATTTATATATAATATATAAATTTTTGATATTTATTGCAGGCTGTCACTTCGAGTTACGGCAAGTTTTAACTGTTTTTAGTCCATTTTCCAAAAATACAAGTTATCTTGAGCTTTAGTTAGAAATTAAAAGTTTTCCAAATTTGAAATATAGGGTGTTTTTTTAAGCTAGATAGAACTTTAAATTGTAAAAAGTAACACAAAAAATTAAATTGTAATCAAAATTTTTTTTTTATTTGTTTCAGTATACTCTGACATTTCGTATACTTCTTTCGCCGATTGGGCTCTAGAGCAGTTGGCAACTGACCCGTTGTTTTATCGCAAAATTGTGTTCAGCGATGAGGTGCATTTTTGGTTGATTTCGAGAAATGGACCTGTCAATTGGCCTCCAAGGTCGTGCTGTGGGGCTACGTGAAGTCACTGGTTTATGCTGATAAACCAGCAACAATTGACGCCTTGGAAGCCAGCATTGTTCGTGTTATTCGTGACATACGGCCAGCAGTGCTCGAAAAAGTGGCCCAAAATTGGACGTCCAGAATGCGCTTCGTCAAGAACAGCCGCGGTGCCCATATGCCCGAAATCATTTTCAAATGTTAATGTCACGTATTGATCTTTCGAATAAAAAAAAATTTTTGATTACAATTTAATTATTTGTGTTACTTTTTACAATTTAAAGTTCTATCTAGCTTAAAAAAACACCCTATACTTATAAGCGTATAATATAATAATTATTATAGATAATTAAAACATTTCTTAATTATCTATGTTAATTTACATTATCATTATGGAAGCATTGGAGAAAATACCATTGCCTAAAGTTCAAAGTTATTTAGGACACATTTTTTCTCGACTTTATTTCCTTCGAAGTTCGAATCTGGCTGTGGCAGATTAATTATTTAATCTGTTAGCAGCCATAGGTCTACTCTGGGATTTACTAATAGTTTGCTCCTAGGGATCACCCAGCCTCTATAAAATGGGTACCCATAATCGAGAGGAAACTAGCTGACATGATCTCGGCCAAATCCTCTCTTTGTGCAAAATCAACTGTTGGCTTAAAAACGGCACATTCCCTACCATGCACTTAGTCCAATACACTTGTGTGTAGATGTACATTTTTAAAAATTCATTTTGGGTTTAAATACCGTTGGAATAAAAAAAATTCCTAGAACCATCCCCGCAAATTTTCAGAGACTTCTCTCCCGATTTTCTTAAGATTTGCTTGGAAGTTTGAGGTCAGCTACGACTGTGGGCTTAGAAACCGTACTGACTTTCCCGTCTACTGAACGCTACACCTTCATGGGCTGTAACAGGATTTATTTTTATATTAATAAATCATTTCACCAAGAAATAATTGTGACAAAATTGGAATTTTCTTCAGGGTATAAGCCAAAATCAATTCTCTTTACAATCCCTGGCCAAGAAACCATTCCAGTCTTTAATATGAATCGTGTTCCCAAGATCCTTCATGGGAGATAGAATATTATGCTTAAAAGTATCAGCCGGGGATAGACCCCGTAGGATCACATACCCCCAACAGCCTCTATAAAGTGAGTAAAACAAAACCTGGCTGTTGTGCGTGATCTTAGCAAAATTACTTCATTGCACAACAGTTGTTCTAGGAACAGTACAGTCTCTTCCACTTTACACCAGACCCTGATGGGATGTAGTGTTACAGGTAAAGCTAATTTATAAAATATGTAACATTTTCCAAATAATTCTAATAACTTTTTACCAATCTAATGTAGATCTCTTCTGATTCCATCCACAAAGCATTATGCCCTTCTTGATTCGTGGTAATAAATATATTTTACAGTTTCTAACTTTGTAACGCTGTTGATGGTTACCTGTTAGGGAAGATTCGGACTGTCAAAGTTTGAACAATTTAAAAAAAATCTGTACAACTACTTGCTGCTGAACATCCCGTGAAAGGTCTCAGGTTCAGTAATAATAGATACTGTACTGTTTCTAGGACAACGATTATAAAGGGAGGTGATTTGTCTGAGATCACGCTCAGCCCCCAGGTTTTGCCCCAATTAAGGATACCCTCTTCATGGGCTGGGTGTGCCCAAGCAAGGTCTTTAGATCCCATCGGGTGTAGCTGTTAATAGATTAAACAATTTATCTGCCGCAACCGGATTTAAAAAAAAAATTATTTATTGATATTTACAACTGTATTACAATAATACAACAAGTAAATAGGGTAAGTGATAGATAATGACAAGTAGAGAAACTACCCACTGGGAGTACTCAAATCACAAGTTGAACTAAGAAGGTCACTTGGCCATCTTCTTTTCAGACGCCTCGGAGGATTATCGGGAATTGAAGAGTAAGCTAAGTTTGAAACTAGAGGGTTTGAGTGGGAATGTAGTTTGTTATGAAAGGGTAGATACCGATAACAAAATAACAAAATAAGGAGCACTGAGGATTTTACGAAGGATTTTGGATTGTAGGGATTGGATACGAGGGGAATTCGATGGCTTAGTGGAGCCCCAAAGCTCTACTCCGTAAGTCCAAATAGATATTATCATGGTCATTGAGATGAGTCTTTTGTAATTAATTGGGAGCTTAGAGCGTTTGTCCAGTAAGTGTTGAAGTAGCCTGAAACGTCGAGTGGTTTCTTGTCTTTTCAGTCTGGTATGAGGATTCCAGGTTAATCGTTTGTCGAGATGCAACCCTAAGTATCGGATCTGTTCTACAGGCACCAGTGGGATATTATTAAAGGATACTGAAGGACAGGAAGTCATTGGTTTACGAGGTAAGGTAAAAGTGATTTGATGCGATTTTGCAACCGGATTTGAACTCAAAACTTTCAGGATAGCAGCGGTCTACACACTCAGCTTACCCTGCTCCCAATAAAATCTGAACAAATCCATTACAAAAACCAGATGCCTAAATAGTTGGATCATTAGGGTCGAATTGATTTTGAACTAACAGAGCTCAAAGTTCAATTAACCCTTCGAGGGGGGGGGGCGATAAACAAGGACCAATAAACAAACTTGATAAAAGGGCCCGCCCAATTAACTTAAATTGGACAATTAGGACCACCTCCGAATTCTAGCCCTTTTAATAATTTACAATTTCTATATAATTGTCACAAAAGTCTACTGATTAGTTGAAGTCGCCCGATTTATTTATATACTATATAAGCTAGTTATAATAAATTTAAAATTATGTGAACGATGTATTTCTATTATGGGAGGCGGGTAGCTTCGTGTGCGTAGCAAAGATCCCGGGTTCAAATCTGGCCGTGCCACTTAAATTGTTTAATCTGTCAATATAATAACCTAAGATAGATAATGTGGGATCTGGAAACCCTTCTCGGGGCTTTGATAGACTCCTTAATCGGGGAATAACCTAGCGGTTGTGCACGATCTCAAATAATTTATCTCCTTGCACAATCGTTGTCTTTGTACTGAATCCGAGACCATTCAAGGGTTGTAATGGTAAAAAATTTTTTTTATAAAAAAAGGTTCCAACCTGTAATGAATTCATGAATATATATGGTACGATAAAATAAAAATGGGTCGTTAATAATCGAACTGGAAGAAGAACGTGTTTAGAGAAAAAAATAGAAGAACAATAGGGGTTGATATGCCGCTAGTCAGATAGGTGTTTACAATTAAAATTTTTATCAGGGTGAAATCATGGAATAAATTAATTTTTATGAAAAATATATATAAAGCGAAATTTGGATTAAGTACCTAGGGTATGTACCGTTCCTTAGCCAACGATTGAAGAGGGTGGTGATTTCGCGATCTTGCTTTACTGCCAAGTTTCCGCCCAATACACAAGGGTAGGTGTGCCCTAGAAGAGTCTGCATATACCACAGGTTCGACCTATGGCTGTTCATTGGAGTATTTATTTGCCACAGACTGATTCGAACCCAGGACCTCAGATCAGTCACTCTGTACTCAACACGCCGCTCTATAAATAAATATTTACTTAACCACCACAACCCTTGCGTCCCTTACATGACAGGTTTAGGTCTGTTTCTTAGCCAACGGTTGTGTGAGGGGGTGCTTTAGCTAACATCATTCAGATTTTTCCCCCAATTAAGATTACCCCTTTTATAGAGTCTGGGTGAGCCCCATACGGCATTTAGCACAATAAACGATTGTTTGGCACTCTACTATAGCTGGTTTTGAACCCGTTTTATAAAAATTAAGCTCTCTAACTATTCGCATATTACCTCCTATGCCTTAGTTATTTGCGAAACGCCTTGGAGCAAGGTTTCTCTCTCTGTTTGGACTGTTAGTGTGAGATGTACTGCACTGATGTAATTTTCTTTTGGTGCGTGTCCTGATGATGATTTGGCGAAACTTTGGCTGGTTGCTTTGTTCTTGTATTTTAGAGACTCAAGGCTTTGTTTTGGGGATTTTTTCTATAGGATTGTATTAGTTAGATTAATGAAATGTCTAACAAAATCGAATGCTTTCTTTCAAGTGAAGTCGAGTACTTTCAGTTCTCTTCTGTCGATGTATTTGGACTTCTAATAAATTTAGGATATTCATTTTTTAAAAATTGTTATTTGACCCATTTTAGGGACCCTATTTTGAAGAAATTTTCAAACAAGGACTTATTTATGACTCAATCGAATCGATCGGGTGGCCTTAGTATAGGTACTCGTCACATGAACGGATTTTGTTGTCAATTGCAAATTCAGAGCGTACGTCTGGTAAATGTTTAAGTAGTCGAATTCCAAAAGCAGTTCCTCGTCGTTCCAGATTTGATTTGAAATCTCCGGCAATTGTGAAACGGGATAGGATAGTGGACCTGTACTACAAGGATTGTTGTTGCATTATTGAAGAGTACAGGTAGCTTGTCCTAGGCTTCTCACATTTCCTACCTAACGCCTATTTACTCGGATTGATGCTCATCGTTTAATGGTGACATGATTCTTACCATTGAAAAATCAGACATATACTCATAATTTTGTAAACAAAATAACAAGGAAAACAATAATTATAGTAGGGTCAATCCAAGTGACGTAGTCCAATAAAAATTAAGTTGGTTGCTCGACTATTTTTAAATATTTCGTTTATTTTTAATTAATAAGTAATTACTCCAAAATTGAGAAGTTCAAAAAAGCTTGCATTGCACAATTAGTGAGTGGCAGTCATTTGTATTTTACAAAGTACTTTTTAATATGGAATTATTAGCGTTGATTTGAATATCTCTACCTTTGGTTACCTTAGAACATTTCAATCGGCATTATTGTGTTTAGAAAAGTCTTCTCCACAACATTGCTTATAACCAAAAATATTCTAAATTCCAAAATATCCAGTCACAATTACCTCCAAAGTTTGGTATTGAAAACTAGGAAAATCCACATTTTAGTCCCAAAAATAACAATCGAGGATTTTGTACAAATTGATGTACAAATATGTACAACCAAGGAAACTAATAAGTTGAAAAGTATTAAAGCAGAAATAAAATCATGGAAAACTTCTTGCCGAAGCAACAACATCGGCCATACGCGTCTGACGCACGGATATTTGATTGAGAGAGATGTACCACCAAAGTGCGGAAGTTGCATAGTTGCAATTAACTATCACCCACATCTTGGAGGACTGCCCCCCGTATGAAACATATTTTCATGGCTCGGAAATTGATTAAAAAAACCTGACTCTCCTGGGTGATTACTTATCTTAAACATAATAATATGTTCAGCAGAATATAATAATTGTATGGGAAGTGGCAATACATATTAAACCAAAAAGAATAATGAAGAATAATAATGAAATAAATGTTGAACCAAAAGAGGGAAGTCGCTGATGACCATGGATGTTGTGCGTCTATAAACAAGAAAACCTAACCTCAATTTTAATCAAGTTTGAAACTTGATATTTGACTGTGAACAAATATATGAATTTTGAATATTGAACATGAATTTTAAAAATTGTAATACATTTATACAATGAACTATGTATACTGGCAACTTCCACAAGATCAATTAGAGTGTGAATTATGAACTAATGTGGATTATTTCCTAATTTTCTAAAATCTATATCTTACTACTAAATGCTGCTAGTAATTAACTGTACATGACTTAAGGAACTGTGTTAATATTATTGGGGTTATATGCCAAGAATTATGGCATTACATCTTCCCCTGTAAACTACCTTAACCTCCCCTCTCCTTTAATATGTATGTACGAGTATATGCTCGTATACTAGCTCTAAGATATTGTTAGAGAACAGAAGAGTAGAGATTAGGTAGGAGTTAGAATAGTATACTTAAAAGTACCACCCGAGGATAGACCCAGTAGGATCACAGCCCCACACCAGTCTAAAATGAGTACCCTTAATCGGGGAAAGGTTAGCTGTTGAGTATGATCTCGGCAAAATCAATTCCTTCATTGCACAACGGTTGTTCTAGAAACAGTACAGTCTCTTCCACTGTACACCAGACCCTGATGGGATGTAATGGTTCAGGCTATCGACTTAAACATCTTGGCTCTCTCTCAACTACTAGTTTTTTTTATGTATGAACTGAAAGGTGAAGGATCCACTTTAGCGTGGCTATGTGGGAAGGATATTTTATATACATATATTTAATGGAGCTTAGTGTGTAGAATGCTGAGTTAGTAGAGAGCTGTGCTGATATATTACCAGCAAAGGATGGACCATGTGGGATCTACAGATTCTCATCACCCAACCTCTATTACGTGGGTACCCTAAATTTGGGAAAGCCTAGTTGTTGAGCGTGGTCTAGGAATAATCACCTCTTTCCACACTCGTCGTCCGTTAAACACTACAGTCTCTACCACGTAAACGAGACCCTTCATGGATTATAGTTGTAAAGGTTAACAAAAAATATCAGAAGTAATATTTCTTATCATCGACTTGGCAGATATACAAGGAGATCTTCGCTCTCTCTTAACCATCAGTTTTTTGTGATTTGTGTATTGAAAGGTCAGGTAACCACAGTGGCTAGGCGTGGGAGTAATAACTCATATGCATATCTTTTAAATAAAAACTGAGTGATACAAATGGATCCTAATAATGTATTCCTTTTCAGTCCTTGGGCCGATTCCCGTTGAACGCTGGCCCCGGAGTCGGGTTGATATATGATTAAAATCTATCTGCAGGTTCCGTAATGGCACGATTTGAAGTGATTCCGTTGATCCCTCCGTTAATAATATATCATTCTACAACCCTCACCCCTGCGAAAACCCTAACTGTATCACATCAAAACACCCAACGACTTCGATCTCGGCACATTATTCACAACGTTGAATAATGGAACGTGCTATGGTCAGCAGAGAGCAGAATTATATCTGACTAAACTCCACCTCGCATGGTCAATAATATTGTTTCAATTTCAATTGATGTATTGTGCTAGAACTTGATTTTGTTATAAATTATTCACAAGTGAATCGTTTAGTTAGGGTGCAGGAACTCAAGGTCCTGTGATGGAGACCGGGTAGTGGTAGCTTTTTTTGTACCGTTGATCACCGTTGAAGGGTCTTGGGTTCAGTACATTGTAGAGACTGTACTGTTCCTAGGACAACGACTATGCAAGTAGGTGATTTGTCCGTTGTCATTCTCAACTGCCACAGACGGATTGGAATGGAGGACCTTCAGCTGAGGAACTCAGCCTGTACACGCTATATCTCACTCTCACTATATACTTCTTTCAAAAAATCGTTGTTAATGCCGTCTTTCGGATGGACTAGCCTGTACGGTGTCAAGGACTTGTTAAAGATCCCTATCCTGATTATATCAGGGTAGGCAAAATTCCGGACTCACATTTTAGCATCGTCCGATTAGCCATAGTAATGTGAAGTGACGGTAAATGAAATAAATTAACTAAAGTTTGCCTATATTATGAAGAAAGAATTTAAAAAGCAATGGTAGTCTTTTTTTTGTACCACTGCAGACCATGAACGATCTTGAGTTCAGTACATGGTAGAGACTGTACTGTTTCTAGGACAACTTTTCCGCTGGGAGGTGATTTGTCCGTGATCAGGCTCAACCGCTATAGACGGATTCGAACCCAGAACTTTTCTATTTCTGAAAAAAAAGGAATCAAATTATTTTTATCTTTGTTAAAGGTTAGCTTCAGAACTGAAGCATTGCTTTGCTGCCACTTTGGGTTTAAAAAAATCAATTTACACTTTTAGGGCTTAGGTAGTCGTTTTATTTTTTTTGTTTATACAAAAACTGGTTTAACTGTTTTTGAAGTATCTGACGGATGAAATGTGTTTAATACAGGAATAGCTTTGAGCCTTATCGGAGAAAGTCGTTTTTGGCATTTTACTGTACAGGAACATTTTTTTTTAAAGTTGGTAATCGTTTACGTGTTACTGGCCGAGTTTATTTTATCCTCGGAATTGTTTCCTATATTCCAAAAAACATATGTAGTTTAAAAATATGTCGATCAGTACACAAGAATCGGTCAAATTCTGTCATGTTGAAAGCCATACGTTCAAGAGTTTAAAAAACCATTAAAAAAAGGTATAACTGACTTCAAGTTCCTACTTACAGATAGTAGTCCTAGGTTTTGACGAAATATTTGTAGGCGAATCTAGGCCTTAAAATCTCTCATTATGAAAAATATTAAGAGTCAAAATTCATAGGTATTTTTTTCTGTGTAAAATATGTTTTGATTTATATCTTTAGTTCTGATAGTTTAGTAAGAAAATGGCCCTTATTCGGACGCAACGATAAAAAAAAGGCTGTACCACTAGAAAGGGTCTCGGGTTCGGAACATAGAGACTGTACTGTCTCTAAGCCAACTGTTGTGCAGGGTGATGGTATGGCCGAGATCGCACTCAACAACTATGTTTTCCTTCTATTTGGGATACTCACTTAACAGAGGCTAGGTAAACCCCAGGATGGCCACCAGGATCCATCTACGGGTGTCAACAGATAAAATAAACTCTGCCACAGCCGGATTTGAACCCGGGAATTTCGGCACGGCTTTTCACACTTCAAAGTTAGCTACCCTGCTCTCTCAAACTAAATAATGATATACTTATGGTAGTATTTTTTTTTGGAGGGGGGAGAATTTAAAGAGGAAAAAATGATATAAAGTTCACTTGCTTTCAACCATTTGGTTGAATGTTTCTTCGTACGTAGAATTGATCCTATTAAAAAGCTTACAAACAGCCGACAATGTTTAGTCAACAGATTATATACGTTGTAATTTGTTCATAATATATTATGAAGTATTAAAGTATAGCTTATTAATACGTAAACCACACAAACCACTCTATATTAATAACGACAGTTCTGTGCGTAATATTGTATTTTATTATTTGTAATTGTTTTCCACCTGTTGAATATCAATATATATTTAGAATATTATGGTACGTTGTCAGAGTTTTTAACCTGATGCTTCTGGATTGTTTTTATGAAATTTTGTTTAAAACAATTAATTATTTGAATTTTGTTCTTTTTTTTTCTCCTGTCTCTCTTTTTTCTCGCCATCACAGTTTTCTGGGGACCACGAGACAATTCAACGTTTATTCATTTGTTGTTACTTTTTCTTTCTCCAGTACTTCCTCATTTTCACATTATATGTCTTCCTCTCTTTGGACCTTTTTGAACGAGTTTTATTTTCTATCCTGAAGTAATTCCATTCCCAACACTTTTTCTTTAAAAATGTATCTCTCTTATACATCTTCTTGTTTTACTGAGTTTCTATCTAAATCTTTAAACATTATGAATCTAGGTCATTGATTACTTGTTCCAATATTATATGAAAATCTGTATTTATAAATGCTATAAATTATTTTATAAAAATGTCCAAACTTAATCAATCGCCTCTTTTATAATAATGCCAAATATATATGTTTGTGTGTTGATATTATTCATAGTGATAATATTGTATCGAAATACTATATAGCAGAACCAATTTATATTTTCAAGCCAATTTTTATCTCGCCGTTCCAATTTTAGAGATTACAAAACGGATAAAATCGTGACAACAAAGCAAAGTGAAAGCTTATTTGAGAATCACTAACGAAGCCAGTAATGAGTAATTTAAGTTGAGTAACTTCAACAGGCATGATGCCATATTCTATTTCCAAAATAAGTATATATCGGGTTGAGTATCCTAGTTTCTTTTTTAAAAACTTATTTATCGGGAAGCAAAGCTGAGGATCACCGCCAATACCGCTAAGAACGTTACGGAACTACTCCTACCCCCAAGACGTACAACTCGTTCGAAGGACGGTACAACCATGGCATTTTTCTGCCCTTAAATAATCCTCGGGCCAATTACCAGGTTGCGAACCCGCAAACTTTGGTCATAATAGGTTGTTATGATAAGTTGGCCCTCCAAACGCTAAGTTATTTAGGAGAATGTAAATGCATAAAGTACGTTAATAACGCTCATTTGACTACAAGTGGAATGCTGGAATCGTACCAATTTCTGTCACGATCGTTACAAAGATCAGGATCGGTCAATAGGCGGAGGACACGGTCGTATGTAATTAAGTATGTCCTGAATCGGAGAGAAAACAGCAGAAAAAAAAGCCATACAAACGAGGAAGGGTATGACAAAAAGTGTTATTAAATTATTCAACAACGACCCGAGGCCATTATAAAGACTGCCTTTAATCAGAGCGCGTACCTCCATGTAATGAACTCTCTCCGCCCTAACAAGCCCCCTTGTCACCCGCTCTCTTTTTAATCTCTCCCTCCTGTCAATATCCCTTCTCTCTCTCTATCCCTCTCTATCCCTCCCAAGGTGGTCATCTGTCTTATCGGCTTCTCTTCGTCCTATTTATATTTGCCTTTTTCGTACGAAATGTCCGTTTCCAAAGGAAAGGTTATCCAGTAAAAGAACATTACGAAATCATAACATATTTTTCAAAAGATTTTTTGTTTAAACATCGGTGGAATAAAAAAATAGGAAGGTATTGACAGAGGTTTTCAAGAATCTGTAGTCTGAATATATAGAATCTGTGCTAACTGGAGTTACCGCATGGAGGTCGTAGGCGATGGATCTTGTGAAGGAGTCCTAGGTTCATATAGGATTGTTGCACCAGATAAAGAAAAAAAAAGATTGAATAACATATGTATAAATTAATAAAAATCCGTATGACTATAGTCCGCAACTTTTCCGAGACTACTCTGCCGATTTTCTGTATAAAAATTACAGAATTACCATTCGCCATAAATTCTAAAAATGACTTTTTGACCAAAGAATAATTTTCAAAAATTTTAGTCTCAAGGTAGTTTTCCAAATTTATGAACAGATGGATGTGTGTTGAAGGTAAGTTCGGCGAATAAGTTGGGTACGGGAGGACTTCGTAACCCAGTTCCTTTGGTTTTTTTACTGTAAGTCGTGAAACATGAATTCTGGCATTGTAGTCTAAGAGCATAGGTCCCTTCTGGTTAACCAGTGAAGGTTCTTTTTTGATTATTTTTTTGCATTTTTTCAATACGATTGCAGTACTATGTGGATATGATGGCTTTATCTCTGTGGAAAGGAAAATTGAATTATTTATGAATTAATCTATATCACTACCTGAGAATTTCTCAAACCAACGCTGAATGGTCTGTTCGTTACTACACTCTTCCCCGAAGGCGGTGGTAATGTTTCTAGCAGCTGAGGTCATACTTAATTATCCTTTGTTACCATGGCCATATTTGATGACATACTAAACAATGTTCGTTTAATTGTAGTGATACTAAATATTATAAAAAAAGAGTTGATTGATAACAGTCCATTACAACCTGTAAACATTAACATAGTCAACAAAATAAGTCCGCTTATTCCATTTTGAATTTTAGAAATAATAAAAAAAACTACGACTTCAAACTGATTTTGACCAAGTTTTTCGGTTTCATAACTACATTTTTTTTTATACAGCTTGTGTAACTGTTTCTTAAACTTCAATATCTTGTTATAAATAAAACATCGGTTTAGAAGAGTAATATCTACTAATATAAACAAAGTTGTACTCACCGTGGACAACCAACGATGCCTATAAGAATGCCTGACTGTAGGAAAACCGTGCGTAAATACTTGTAGATATGTTTTTATTTAGAAAATATACCATCAAAAATGTAGTCATTGTTTAAATATTCTAGTAAAAAAAATTTACTAAATCTTTAGTTCATCAAATATACTAAAGCAGGAAATAATTAAATCGATAAATTGTTAACATATTTGAGGATTTCTTCAGCTCCTGTCTGATCCTTTAAAAGCTTTTAATATTTTAGCTCACCTCAAGAATTTGACTTTTTGATGCAGAGAAAAAATTCCTCACCTGCGGTGTGGATGCCGAACAGGATGTCCGGACATCATCCGTTTAATAATAATAAAGTTATTGCAAACACCGTTAAAATGTTTAAGCTATCATTTTTTTATTATTAAAATATTGACAATGAACTATATTTCTGGTTTTATTATTTATTATATAAGACTCAAAAGAGAATTGGGCACTTTCTAGCCTTAAGGTTAATGCTGAATCTCTTCAATCCCATAACTCAAACCTTCAAGAATGGTGTCAAAATTGGAGAATTAAAATAAATCCTAACAAATCCGATCAAATTACCTTCACCCTTCGTCGTAAACCTACGAATTCCTGCCCTACTGTATCCTTTAATAATATTCCACTGAACCCTGTCAAACAGATACATTACCTAGGGCTCCATCTGGACAAACGTCTCACTTGGAATCCTCATACAAGACTGAAAAGACAAGAAACTGCTCGACGTTTTCGCCTACTTCAACACTTACTGGACAAACGCTCTAAGCTACCAATTAATTACAAAAGACTCATTTACATGACAGTTATCAGACCTATTTGGACATACGGAGTTGAGCTTTGGGGCTCTACTAAACCATCCAATTCATCTCGTATCCAATCCTTACCATCCAAAATCCTTCGTAAAATCCTCAATGCTCCCTATTATGTCACAAACAAACTCATCCATCATGATCTTAATATCCCATATGTTACTGATTTGGCCCAAACTAGATACCTATCGTTCCACGACAAGCTCCATACACACTCGAATCCTCTAGTCTCTCAACTTGCTTCCCATACTATTCCTGATAACCCTCCGAGGCGTCTGAAAAGAAGATGGCCTCGAGACCATCTACTATAGAACTTTATTGGAGTGCTGCCGATGGGTAGTTACTCCACATGTTTTTTTCATGTCATAATGTACATATCAGCAGATTTACTAGTTATAATCATATTATAGTTGTAAATATCAATAAATTAAATTAAAAAAAAAAAAGGTTAATGCTGAATACGCTAAGGGGTTTATTTGATAGCCATTAGAAAAAACCTTTCACCGTTTCAATAAAAAAAATTATAAATAAAATAAAATCTGTATAAAAAATCTCTCGGACATGAATAAAACTAGACACTTGGAGCCAGTAATGAGACCTGTGATATTTACGAGGTTTACTAGGTTAGAGACATTTCTAAAAATGGAAAGAAAAATCCAAGGCGTATCTACCGATCAAGAAAAGTAAGATTAAAATACTGGCAAAAAAAAACAACAACACAGATCTGTATGAGGGAACTGAGTACCATGAAATAGCAATAAGAAGGGTGAGATTAAAATTTGTCGTGCCTATGAAAAGAAGGAATGAAAACGGTTGATCAATTATGTATTCAACAAAGTGGCGGAACTGGGAAACATCAGAGGATATCCAAGTCGGATGAAAGACGAAAGAACAAGACAGTAGTAAGGACCTTGTAGTGGAGAAGAAGACGAAAAGGGGGAAAAGATGGACAGACGAGGGAAGGAAAAAGATAAATGAGAAGAAGGTAAACAGAATATGGGCTGATAGCGAAGCTAAGACTAAACGTGGCTATTATGGTCATTATTGTGGGGGGGGGGGTATCTGTATCTTTAGATCAGTGGCGGATTAAAGGTCCAGAGCGCCCTAGGCAATAACTTTATCGGCGCCCCTGTACCGGCCATAAATGGCCATCTTAATTTTAACTGATTGTCAGCATCATAGCATCATGCTTGTATTATATTATAGATCAGCATTTAGTTCTTTCTTTCTTTGTCGATATGTTATTTTTTTATTTATTTAAAAATTCTGAGCTCGCGCGCCCCTTGTAACTACGCGCCCCTAGGCACGTGCCTAGTTTGCCTTACGGATAATCCGCCACTGCTTTAGATAGTTCTTGATCCTATAGGACTGATTATAGTATAAATAGATAGTTTAGGAGTGGAGATAAAGAAGAGTACCCAAGATATTTCAAAAATAGTTCTATGACATGGATCATAATATTTTAATATATTTTACATAAATTTTAGTTTTTTAATGAATGGTCTGCGCCAAGGAGATCCCCTCTCACCTGTATTATTTAGCATAAGAGTCTGCAGGTCTATTGACTGGTTTACTGGTTAAATAATTCATCTGTCACAGTCGGATTTGAGCCCGAGACTTACTTCTTGGCAGCTCAGCACTCCCGATCGTAATTAATTGAAATAATACTATTTAATCAAATATTAAGATAGGCCGACACAATCGTAAATAAACATTTGACAAAACACTTTAAAGGTTTACACCAACACCGCTATATAACCCCGTCAGCAGGTGCCCGAAGGCCATCAATAGACCGAGTACGCTGTTGATAAAACGGAATATAAATCCGGCTTTATTTTAGCCGATCCGAAGCGGATATATGAAGCTATAAAAAGCGTATTACTCCCGTCCCCTACACCAGGAGCCGATCCCCAAAGCTCGCACAACAGGTTGGATCAGAGCCCTCTTCACGTCTACTCTCGTACCGTTATCCTTCTCCATAAGTACCCAATAATTGCCCTGTATGTTTCAATCGCTTTATTTTTATTATTCGGAACCCTCACACAAGACTGAAAAGACAAGAAACAGCTAGACGCTTCCGACTACTTCAACACATACTAGACAAACGCTCAAAGCTTCATATCAATTACAAAAGACTTATTTATGTTACTGTGATAAGACCTATATGGACTTACGGAATTGAACTATGGGGCTCCACCAAACCATCAAATTCCTCTCGTATTCAATCCTTGCAATCCAAAATCCTTCGCAAAATCCTAAACGCTCCTTATTTTGTCACAAATAAAACCATCCATAATGACCTGAACGTTTCATATGTTACCGATTTAGCCCATTCCAGATACCTATCATTCCATAATAAACTCCAGGCCCATCCAAACCCACTAGTTTCCATCCTTGGTTCCAATTCCATCCCGGACAATCCTCCTAGGCGTCTGAAGAGAAGATGGCCTCGAGACCTCCTATAATAGAAATATAATTAGAGTGCTGCCAATGGGTAGTGCCTCTACACGTCCTTTCATGTATTTATTTATTCATACAGCCCTTGTACTAGATGTATATATTACAGTTGTACAATTCAATAAAATAATTAAAAAAAAAAAAAAAAATTTTTATTATTCTTTATTCTTTTAACTGCGTGGCATCGGTCCATATTGGTGATTCCTCTCCTCGTATTGTAGGGAAATTAAGTTTTTGATACCTACTTAAAGGCTTATGAGCAGGTCTCTAATGTATAAATAACAGCTTTTATATTAGTTTTTCTACTATTAGCAATGGCTAGAAACAATATAGAATAAAATAAGACAGATTAAGAAGTAATATAGAATGATAAAAACCTGTACCATTACAACATATGAAGGGTCTGGGCCTCAGTATATGGTAGAGACTGTACTTATGTACTTTCTTGGACAAAGGTTGGTCAGGAGGAGATTTATCGCGCCCGACCGCCATATTTCTCCCTTATTTTGGGTATTCACTTTATAAATGCTAGGTGAGCCCTCCAAGAGAGTCTTAGATCCCATAGGATCCATCTCCGGCCGCTAACATATTAACACATTGCCGCCCGCTAATGTTTTGCTGCAATTTACTATAAGACCGGTGATTTTTTCCCGGTCACCAACAAATGTCTAATGAAAACGAGAATTCTAGTTCCCGGGCGTCAATGTGTTAAGTAAAAGTCTGCCAGCAGCGATATTTGAACCCAGGATCTTCGCCATTGCAACTAAGTGCTCTACCACTCGACCCACTCTGCTCCATTATATTATGATCAGTTATATAATGAAAAGATTTATTTTATACAATATTTCCAGGAATCAAAATTAACAAGGACTATGCACCTTCCAAAAATCATGTACGTTATCACGAAACAAATTTGGAACTTTCATGAAACCCAAAAAATTAAATAAAAAACAATAATTAACATGAATATCAAATCTTCTGGACCCTTCTTATGTAGCAGATTGTTTTTTTCCGGGGGAGGTCTCTAGGCCATTTTCTTTTATAAATCTTCTTATAGGAAGTCCGGGAAACCAGAGAGAAATGCAGAAGTAGAGGATTATAGGGATTTTGTGTCTATGGGTTGAATGTGTTGTATTTCTTGTAGTTACCAAACTAGTCTAATGACCTAAGGGTTTGTGTATACTTGTGGGTTCATGACCATTAAATTTGCTGCATTACTCTTTTGGAATTGCAACATTGTTTGCGGCAATTGGGAAAACCTCTCGGAAGAACGTGATCTCGGACAATCACTTCTCTGAACTGTTGTCCTAGGAACAGTTCAGGCCCAAGACCCTTTATGGGTTATAATCGTACGAGTTTTTATTATTTTTTATTCCCATACTAGCATTATTGAAGTAAATACGGGGAAAAGAAAAACAGTACCGTGAAATAATTCGGTTGAAGACATTGAGGAAATTACGTGGACGATTAAATTTTTCATTGGCAATGCTGGTCTTGTTGCCAATAGATCAAAAATGTCTAGTTGTTTTCCACAAATCAATCTGGTTAAATCTAGAGCGTTGGTGGTTAAAATTAAAAGTTCTGTATTTTATATCACTCTTTTAGCATATTTATAATACTTTACCACCCAGGAATAATACAAATCGTTGATAAAATAAAACAAAATTATTTTTTTTAATTTCTTCTTTTATGCCTGACTTTGCTTTCTTTGTTTCTCCTAATTACGAAGATATGTTAGTCCGCTTTGTAAACATGCAAGTTCCCTGTAATGACATCCAGACCGCAGTCGTGAAGAAAACAAAAGAAATAACAGAACAAGAGAAACAGAAGAAGATAAAAAGCGAGTCAACAGAGATAGGCGCTGAGGAATGGCGTGTAAACAAGGTAAAAAACGGGCGCTCTGTATTAATGAAGCAAACAGGAGGGGGTGGAAGTGGGGGGCGGCGTCCCCTTCGGCTCGCTCCCGCGCTTCACGCCCTTCTCGTCCCCTGAAGAGCTGAAGCGGCTGTCACAAGGATTCGTCATCTCTATGCTCTGTCATACTTCTCCGGAACATTGTCCTATTTTTGGACTGGGATATGATCTTGGGAAGTAAGATTGGTTAGTGCAATCACAGTTGGGAATGCTATCATTGATAAATTTTGCAATAAAAAACAAACTTGTATAACTACAAAGGGGAGCACTGAGTTGCATCTCTAAAATCCTGGTTCAAATCCCGCTGCAGGCAAGACTTTTATTTACTCTGTTAGCAGCCGGAGATGGGTGATATAGGACCCTCCTGGGCCTATATAAAGTGAGTACCTAAAATAAGGGAGAAAGTTCTGGAGGTTGAGCGTGATCTAGGACAAATCACTTCCCTGTACATACCGTTGTCCTTTAAACAGTACAGTCTCTAACATGCACTGTTGTAATGGTACAGGTTTACAAAAAATCTCTACCACACCACTCCATGGAGAGTATTGGGTCCAAACATCTGCACTTACCCTATGCAGGTTTTTCAAGTTGCTAAACACTACTAAGAAAAAAAGCCAATCACAAAATATTACAGCTGTCGGAGGTTGCAATTACAACAAACAAATAACGATGCAGTGATTGATAAAGATCGATACAACAATACAGCTGAATTGACATCTTTGCAATATCTTCAGCGATCTGTAATACACCCCTATACATACAATCTGCTTCATAAAGGAGTTACCATTACTTGCCATTTCCGGATTTGGATTTAACGATACGATGACGCTCTGTTCAAAGTTAAAACATACCTTTGATGGGGATAGGGATAAATACTCTCGTTATGTTGGTGTGGACTGTATTTAATATGTATATATATTTTTTGAAGGACATTGAAGTAGGAAACACGGACTAAACAGATGCAGTGAAACAAAACACATGCTATGAATATAATGCATACTTTTCATGATGGTAACAACATAAATAAGGAACTTATTATTCACAGTTATTATTATTAAATATTTATTAGCTCCGGGTGGTAATACGTCTTTGTATGATGTAAGTCTTTACTGAAAATGAGTTACCGACTTATCTTGGTGGTTGGGTTGCTGGGTTGCTGCTCACTCTTCTGGCTGTCTGCTGTTTTTTAATCCATTGTAGTTTGAATCAGATACTTGAAATAAATTTTGCACATACACCTTTAACATGGACCTCTCGTAGGCCATTTTGTTCCGGTTGGCCTAGGGTGATAGGCGGATAGGCGGAGGATGGAAAGGAGATAGAGCAGAAAATCGAACACGCTCTTAATTTGCTCTGAGATGAATAAGACGTATTCTAACTGAAGGTTTTAGACTATAAATCAATTCAAAGGCTAATGGGATCGATATGGATATTAGCTCTTGAAGAAGGGACAACTTGTTCCCTCCTCACCTAATATCTTCACGCCTGATGGATGGTCCAAAGGACGAGGCCATATTGAAGATGCTCCCTGAGGAAAGAAATCGAATCAATCATCATTTAAATAAGAATCGGAGGAGGCCGGAACAAATTGGGAGGGTGCGGTGCCCCCCTCCAGGGGCAGCGGATTAGTTTGCTTGACCGTGTGTCGCCCCCCCCCTTCCAAATCATCGGGTCAGGAACCTGTTGTCTGCCCTCAAGTTCTTGTCTTGCATTTTATTGGTCCTACTCTAGCTCATTAAGGTTAATTGGTTTTTAATGATAAACCAAGGGGGTATAATACTGATTACCATTATCCCAAAACTTTCTAGATAATTAGCATCCGATCCGTGTAATATTGCAAGATTTTTTTTTTTTTTTAAATATGTATTATTATTTTATTATTATGTTGGTACTACAACCCATAAGCGAGTCCTCCCCCAAAACTAATTGCTTTGCTCTTTTGTTGCTGGCTATTATTATTCAGTTGCTCACTCCTGCTTTCTGGGCATCATAAGTAATTAGTCCATTTTAGCCGACAGAACTCTCGATGTCCCTGCAACTGTCTTGTCAACATCATCCTTGGAATGGCTCTTATTTGCATTATACCGACATCACCTACCCACGGCAGACGGCCTAACTTCATTACTCAGGTGATATCTAAATCGTTGAGTCGGTCATAAATTCCTTCGTTTTTCTCCGTCAACTGTTTTAAACCCACCTTTCCCAGCTAATGTCTGGTAACGTTCCTTATTATTCAGTGATTGCATTTGGGCCTCGGTGGTGCTGGGATCTCGGTCTGGTTAGTGTCTTTCTGAATTCTGAACCGGAAACCCGGGTTCGAGTCCCGGTCCTGGTCATACCTTATCTTTTCAAATAAAAATATTTAAAAATTATAACAATTAACAAAGAAATAAATTGTAACATTATCATTTTACTGTGATAGATAATCTCGCTTTTAGTCCACGTTTTATCATCCTTAGTTCACATCTATTATTTAACTCATATTCATTTCTTGTATTTTTATTCCATTTTTTTATGACTTCTCATCGAAAAAAAAAATCAAGTTTGCTATTTCTGTTTTTTTTTTTAGTGAATCCTTTCATAAAAAAAAAAATATGATATCCGTAAAGTTCTTCACTTTTGCATTCCGCTTTCCAATTCCTCCAATGAATGGCA
The DNA here is from genome assembly GCA_964056705.1 of Troilus luridus. Classification (NCBI taxonomy): domain Eukaryota; kingdom Metazoa; phylum Arthropoda; class Insecta; order Hemiptera; family Pentatomidae; genus Troilus; species Troilus luridus. Next base: position 29,227,781 of record OZ057417.1, on the reverse strand, counting down.
TATCCCCTATGTATATTACACTAATGTTGTCAGCCTCTTGATATGTTCTGACTCGGAGGTTTCCTGCATTTTTGAAGACGGGTGTCAGTATAATTTGACGTCCTGTCATATCCTATTGGGTCGGATAACCGCAATAATAATTCAGTGACGAACGGTCATAGAGTTCAACAATTCATATTATGATTTGAGGCTGCCAGTATGGGCTGTGTGGTGACTCCACTAATTTCTACCTTCCTAAGGCTTAACCCTTTGATAACTCCTTCCGACTTGGGATAAGTTCAAGTCGCTAATCCGGGTTAACTTATAGGAAGTTGGTCGGCACCTGGGCAGAAGGAGGGGAGGGAACATTTTAAAAGCAAACGAAGCGGTGATTGGACCCCTTTTGTTTACACAAGATAATAGTGCAAACAGACCAACGAGCTGGAAAATCAGTTAATGATCTGACGGGTCGATGGCACGCAGGTTCTACACTCGTGGTGTCTCCTCGGCAGCCGTGTCCTTTGCGGCGAAACGCTGCTTTTTCGGTCTCATGACTACTCAAATATGTTCTGTAAGAGGGGGTCTTCTTTTGGCATATCATATAATAAGATATACATGTAGATCTTATTATATGATATACATGTAGATTATATATATATATGTGTGTGTGTATGATAGATTAATTAAAGTAAAACCTATTTTTTATCTGTTATAAAAATATATTCATTAATTAAGCAACTCCCATTCAATCAACACTTACTTTATTCCTTTGCAAAAAAAAGGGATAATAATTTCAATAGATAAATATATATATATTTATTTTTATTATTATGAATTCCTTTAATCCAAGTACCGAGTGGTGCCGTGTACTTCAGTTTTGGCGATCACAGAATAGTATCCCATATTCTTCTTCTCGCAATTCGGCCATCTAAGGCAACCACGTTGTTCAATCCGCTTTCTCCGTTGAGCTTTTACATTACCCCAGTACCGTTGAATGAATTCTCAATCTGCACGCTCCATCTTCAGAGGTTCGCGTTTCGGAATATCGTACGGTGAAAATCCCACTTCTTGCAAATCTTTGTCCTTTTCACTGAACTATGCCTCATTGGTTTTCCTTTTGGAATCCCATATTAATATTGCTAAAATAACTTCTTTTTTCAGTTTCACCCAACTTTGGGATACTCCGGACCAATCATCAGTACTTGTTCCGCGCCTCCGCCCAGTATCTCTTCATCCTTTCTGATCTTCAATTCCTTTCTTTCTTGCAGATTTAGATCTTTTGCTTCGTTCTCGCCTCAAACCTCATCTTCTTGTCTCCGGATATGCTCTCGGCAGTTCCATCCCTAATTATATCCACCGTAATCACGAGTTCTCTCACGCCAATTTCTACATCCTTGAACCAGTTCGTTTTAATTGTATTATTTCATGAAGAATTCAAATATTCTTTTCGTTAGTCTACTTGCATTCGTTCGAAGGATATGCCCATTGATTATAAGAAATTATTCCTCATTGGGTAGGATGTTCTTTCTGTTGCTTTGTAAAGTGTCTCGTTTCGTGTGCGGACTAATTAGTCATTTGAAAGTTTATTATTATGCCTGGGGTCATAACCTCTTATCATCGTAGCATTACCTTCCTTCACAACCGATGGCTTAGAAATACTAGTGTCCTTATTTATTTCTGAAAATAAAATTAGGCCAGCGGCCAGGTGTTTGAAGGCTGCAATATTTTGAAGAGAGCTGCATTTTTGATATGTTGTAAGGGCATGTCTGAATAGTGGAAACCCAAGTTTGCTACCGAAAAAATGGATGGGAAAACTTTTGGTGGCTGAAAAACCTCGACATTTTCAGAGTTTTTTCAGTTTTTGGCCTATATCTTCTAATTTGTGAGTTTTTTAATAAAAACATTGGTAACCATTTTTAATGAAGATTAAATTTTCTATAATTTGAGTCTAACCGCAGCTCTTTAGCTTTGATAGATGTCCCATTGAAAATTGGTAATTTTTTCCAAAAATCCAAATTTTAAGTTTTGCGGAATTTCGTGAGGAACACTGGCCGAAGGAGTGATCCTATCATGAAAGTCATGAGAAACAAAGCTGCAGTAAATTTATTTAGCTTGAATTTAAGCATAAATTGAGGCCTGTTGGTCTAATAGATTCTGAGTTACGCCCCTTGGCCATTTTTTCCAAATATAGGCCAGGGGGCAGATGTTTGAGGGTCGCAAAAATTGAAGAGAGTTGCATTTTGGAGATGTTGTAAGAGCATGTCTGAGTAGTGTAAATCCAAGTTTGCAACCGAAAAAACGGATGGGAAAACTTTTGGTGGCCAAATAACCTCGAAATTTTCGGAGGTATTTCAGTTTTTGGCCTGTATCTCCTAGTCGGTGCATTTTTAGATAAAAGTATTAGTAACCATTTTTAATGTAGATTAAATTTGCTACAATTTTTGAACGACTTTTGTGAGGAACACCGGGCGAAGGAGTGATCCTACAATGAAAGTCATTAGTAATGAAGTTGTAGTAAATTTAATTTAAGCAAAATCCAAGGCCTGCAGGTGTAATAGATTCTGAGTTACATCTCTTTGAAAATTGGTAATGTTTTCCAAAAAGTCCAAATTTTAAGTTTTGGCCACCTTCGTGAGGAATACCGGCGGAAGGAGTGATCCTACTATGAAAGTCTAGTGAAAATGAGTTGTAGTAAATTTAGTTAGCTTTAATTGAAGCACATACCTAGGCCTGTATGCGTTATAATTCTTGATTAAAAGAAAAAAAGAAAATCGGGAAAAGTGGGAGTTTTAAGAAAATGGCCTTGTACGCCACGAACCGATCTAAAACAGCTTGTTTATTGTAAAATATAAATATTTACTTGTAAATTACCTATAAAAAAAATAGTGGTAGTACTAGTAGGCACTACTATGCAGGGGGGAACCACCCAGTCTCACCGAGGTTTTTCGGCCACCAAACGTTTTCCCATCCGTTTTTTTCGTTTGCAAACTTGGATTTACACTACTCAGACTTACCCTTACAACATATAAAAAATGCAACTCTCTTCAATTTTTGCAATCCTCAAACACCTGTCCGCTGGCCTATATTAGGAAAAAATGACCAAGGGGCGTAACTCAAAATCTATTAGACCAACAGGCCTCAATTTGTGCTTAAATTAAAGCTAATTAAATTGACTACAGCTTCATCTCTCAAGGCTTTCATCGTAGGATCACTCCTTCGGCCGGTGTTCCTTACGAAAGTCGGTCAAAAATTGTATCAAATTGAATCTACATTAAAAATGTTACCAATACTTTTCTCTAAAAATGCACCGATTAGGAGATACAGGCCAAAAACGGAAATTTTCGAGGTTATTTGACCACCAAAAGTTTTCCCATCCGTATTTTCGGTTGCAAACATGGATTTCTCCTAGTCAGACATGCCCTTACAACATATCAAAAATGCAGCTCTCTTCAATTCATTGCGACCTAAAGCCCTTTTTTTGGTACCTGGCCGCTGGCCTAAATGTAGTAACTTTATAATTACTATGATGTGTCCTTTAAAAAAAACATATATATGACTCCTGAGGGGTATTGAAATAAGTGTCTCACTTGGTTAGTACTAATTGTGACGTGTTTTAGAAGGCTGTTCCAGACGAATCGTGATCCAAAAGAATTAACTGCTACAACGGATTAAAATGTCCGGGATGAATTACGTAACTCAGTGGCGTTTTGACGCGAGTATCCAATGCTTTCGAAGATACCCCTTTGAGGATTTTCCATAGAGCTTTTAAGATTAGAGTTTTCACCAGAAGTGTTTGTAATTTGTACTTTTATATTTTGTTAATTAGCTATAAATTAGTTATTTGGTGATCGATTGACAGTTTAAGAGAAAAATTAAAGATTTTTAAAAATCATGCAGTTATTAAAATTAAGTGCTTCGAACTTTCAAAGTTATTATTATCTTCTAATAATAACTATCCATTTTTTAATCTACAAATCTACCTGTTGGGGAGAGGGACACCATAACGGAAATAAAACTAACAAGGGTAAATCTCCGACTCCGTGTCAATAAATGCCGGCTATTTTGAGCACTTACGATGTAAATAAAATCATAGATGGTAAAAATGATAAACATGCTGTTAGAAAAAAAAGATATTAAAAAACAAGAAATATTGAAATGAAACAAGAATTAAATTTAATGAACAAGAGAATTACATATGATAGATAACATAAAAAAACATATGATTTATGAAATATATAGAACAAAGAATAAACTATTAATTATGAACAATTACTACACAGGCTTGATATTTACTAAATAGAATTTAAATGTATGATGTAAAAAGATGAAATTAATTAACTATTAATTTAAATTTAATACAAAACAATAATAGACTTAAATGTACAGAAAAAAAATTCTCTCCGACATCTCCTCTTCAACAAGGCCTTTATTATTAGTATTAATTAGAGATACCTGATTAGAAGCTCTAGGTTGGAGCGGCCGGTGGCATAAACTCAATACGATTGGCGATTCTTGACGCTCCCAATGAGTAGAAAGATGATGATAACTGGAAGGTTTCCAGAGCGAACTGTACGTACAATACTGTTATACAATTGCCCACAAAAGAACTGCTCGTAAAGAGTGATTCACATTGACTCAAGTTCAATTCAACACAGATTTTTTCAGGGGGAAAAAGTAATGATACTAGTTTAATGAGCGTTAACACTACCACTTTTTTAAAAATATATATATTTATTGGGGCCTGTTAAAAGGTGGATGGATATATTTAAGTACCTAGGTTTTATTTTGGTGCGACCTGGTCATCTGAGTATGACGTCAGGAGAAAGGTGGATCAAAGTCTACCCAAATGTTACGTCATGTCCTCTGGAATAAGAAGATTCCTAACGAGAGCATAGAACGAATTTTCTCAGCCGTTGTGGGATCTATCCAGACATAAGCTCAGAAACGCCGACACTGAACCCCGTTTATACTCAAAGGTGACGGCGGTTGAGATGTATTTCTGGAGTTGTCCCCGTGCAACCAGGCTGGATAGAATCAGAAATTAAGTAATTCGTGGGTACATCGGTAAATAAAAGAATTGGGATACGCCGCCTTAGATGGCACGGACCGAGTCCTGGATGGGTTGAACCGAGGAGGAGAGGACGCGAACCCTAGAAGCAGGTGGATTGAGTGTCCTATATTGGCATCCCTGGCCAAGCTATGATCTGAAGGAAATGTCAGATCCTTTAATCTGAATAAAATTTGAATAATAAAATGGGATGCCACTCTAAGATCGTTATACTTAGTATGTATTAATTCTATATCATTAATTAATAACAGACATATCCCTCGCTTCCCCAAAGGATGGCTTGGTGGACTGATCAGGAGTTGTTTATTAAATAAATATCCTGTTTAATTTCACTTAATAACAGTATATTTATTTGTGCTGATCATGGTTACAATATGTCTTATAAGATAAAACTACTAACAAAGAAATGTATGTGACTGGCTATTTCTCGACCTTAGCTTCATCCAGCTCTTTGCATCTTGAGTTGACTGCTCCTTCCGAACAATTGCCGCAATTATCTTAAGAGTAAAGGTAATAAACCCTAAGGGACACTACCTATTGTATGCCCCTTGCCCTATGTATCTAGGTACTCCCAATGTTCCAGAAAACGTCACATATAGCAAGGGATTCCAGGAGGAGATGACCGTTCGAGGTCTACATAATCAGAACAGAAGGAAAATATATAAATAAAAAACATTCCAAAGAAGCATCAGCTGATAGAGATTCCTGGCGGGTTTTTTTTTAATATGCGATTGGAGAAAGCCATGTTTCTTTGTTATTATTCTGCCCTCACGATACCTGAAGAAGAGCGGGGAAATTAATAAGAAGGTTTATTGTTTGGAATATTTTATTATTGTTATAAAGCTGTAACGTATCATTCTCAGTTAATTAGCAAATTTTTGCAAAAGGTGAAATTAATAACTAAAAAAACAGAATTATGCTATCTTTTAATATATCTGTGGCTTGGTTATAAAACGGCCATTGTCATTTTTTTACAATTTTGTGTAACTTATACCAAAAGTTTCCAATTTAGTAAATCGTTTTTGTTTGTTTTTTAAATTAATTTATTGAAATTTACAACTGTATACAAAATACACCAAGTAAATAAAATTACTGAATACAACTGACATGAAGACAAGTTGGGAAACTACCCAGTGGTAGTAATAATAAACTAAATAAACTCAAAATAAAAGTTCAGCTTAGAAGGTCACGAGGCCTTCTTCTTTTCAGACGCCTCGGAGGATTATCAGGAATTGAAGAGGTTGTGAGGTTTGAAACTAGTGGATTTGAGTGGAAATGAAGTTTGTCATGAAAAGATTTATATCGGATTCGGGCCAAATCAGCAATAAACGGGACGTTAAGGTCATTATGGATTACTTTATTTCTTAACAAAGTAAGGAGCATTAAGGATTTTGGATTGTAAGGATTGAATACGAGAGGAATTCGATGGCTTAGTGGAGCCCCAAAGCTCTATTCCGTAAGTCCAAATGGGTCTAATGATTGTCAGGTATATGAGTCTCTTGTAGTTAATTGGGAGCTTAGAGCGTTTATCTAGTAAATGTTGAAGTAGCCTGAAACGGCGAGCTGTTTCTTGTCGTTTCAGTCTAGTGTGAGGATTCCAAGTTAAGCGTATGTCAAGGTGTAGTCCTAAGTACCGGATCTGCTCTACAGGACTTAGAGGGATGTTATTAAATGATACAGGAGGGCAGGAAGTCGCTGGTTTACGACGGAGGGAGTAAATCGTTAATTCTAAAAAGGCCAATGCCTATTAACAAACTAAAGTAGGTTGTATTCCATTATAATGTCAGCCAATGTCATTTTATTAATCCTACTGTTTTCTGATTTATTTCTAAAAGGGCCTATGTTGACATTGGCTCTTTTGGCATTTTTGACTTTGGCCCTTTTAGAACCAAGTCACAGATATTGTTTCTTAGTTCTTAGAATACTTTAGTATAAGAAACTTTCATTTATGCTTTTGGTTGATACGTCGATGATATTTTTACAGGTTTTTTTTGTCATCTACATGAAAATTTGATGTGATCCTCTTCGGCTTATGATGTTCGCGTGTCCTCGGTTTCAAAACGTCACTCTTCATTTTACTCGGTTATGTAACGGTAACAGAATGAATTATTAACCGATATTCGAGGCAGGAAGATATGCCCTGAATATTCCGCTACGTTTCAAACATGATGTAGTAATTGGCCCATGTTTGTCATTAAACTAAAATGTGAATTAAGCCAGAGATGGGAGGACAGGTTTTGCAGTGGCATCGTCGGTTGACACGAGTGCGATTCTAATATTACTGATATGTATAACTGTTTGGGAGCGCAGTGGTGCAACCCCGTACGGACCATCTTTTTTTGCCGTTTAATAAACAATATTATTCTGCAGGGCTTTAAATATTGACGTAATAGTAAATTATATATCTATACTAGTTGACCCGGCCACGCGTTGCTGTGACTGTCATAATAGTTTAAAAAAATATTAGTTAAAATTTGAATTTTAAAGAAATAATGAATGAATGAAAAAATGAATATAATAGATTTTTGATTTCACATTTTATTCATCTTATATCATCTTATAGTATATGATAATTAATAATTAACTTAGGGGTATGAAAAATAGTTTACATTGTATTCTCAGGCCTACTGGATATACAGAATAAATTTCATAAGAATAAGTCGTTTCGGAGGAGTTTTGTAACAAACACTGTGACACGACAATTTTATATGTTAGATAGAGCTAAGATTCCGGTTAAAAAGGTTACACAGGTTTTTTTCCAAATACGCACCGATTAGAAGATACAGGCCAAAAACTGAAATAACTCAGACATGCCCTTGCAACATATCAGAAATGCAGCAGGTTAGAAAAAAATATAATTTTGCAAATCAAATATTGCGGCCATTAATCTAAATACAACATAGCCTATATTTTAAGTTGGACAATGTTACATAGCTGTGCGAAATTTCATTAAAATCGGTCCAGTAGTTTCGGAGATTAGCCAGAACAATCATCATGACAGGAGATTTTTATATATATATATATGTATGTATGTATGTATATTCTAGCACTAAGAAATAGAAAGGTAAAGGTAGAGAAGATGGTATAGCTTAATTCTTAATTTATGGTTAAGAGAGTTAATTCTAGAGTATTCACTAAGTTACAATGTTAGTCCATAGTAAATAGTCTATCAAGTTAATTCAGATCAGAAAGAAACTTATTCATCAAGGACGCAAATGTAAGGGCTAAGTTCATGATGTCGATTTCTATTCGAATTAAAAAAAACGAATAATTCTCCAGGCCTTATATCTTATGAACTCAAGCAGAATGACTTGAAGAGTATTCTATCACCTGTCTTAAAAAAAAACTGAAAATGCCCAACACATGGATTAAGGAGAGTGAAAAAGACATTGAAGAACGTTCTTCACTTCCGAAGGAACTTCAGAATGGTCAAGACAAAAAAGAAGAACAGGCGCAGTTCGTACAGAAGGACGGAAACAAACACAAGTTACCAATAAAAGCTATATGGAAGAAAAGAAAACAAACGTAGCTCATTTTGGATATATCATGAAAAAAATATATGTAAAGAAAACACATGCTTTTCTTAAGTTTATATTTGCCGCCGCTGAGCATCGAACTATAGACATCAGATGTCAGGTCGGACAGCTGTGATAGCGAAGAAATTAAATTAACTGTTAACCACATGGAAGGATAGAATCATTTGTTTAAACGAAATTTCAGAACCGCATTTCTTATATAAAAACCTTCGTCCTCGTTCGCGACATTTCCAGAGAATAATGTTCTTTTATTTGTTCTTGATAGCAACGTCACAACTCACCCGAATCTTCATGATCCGTCTAAACTATCAGTCTTATATGAGAAGTGAGGGGATGGTTGACTGGAAGATAGACGTAAGGAAGAAAATAGTTGGGGGTGATTTGACTGCACCCCCAACTATTTTCTTCCTTATATCAGTCTTTTAGTATCTCTATGGTCTCAAATAGAAGTTCCATCCGCTTGTGTATCATATAATCATATAAAACGCACAACAAATCACATCTTTTTATAAAGGATAATAGTTTTTTGTAGTTAGAAATTAATAGAACCTGAAATTAAAGGTCAAGAAAATTCTCTATATAGGGAGAACTGTTTATTGGTAAGCCAACGTTTCGACCCTCGCAGGTCTTCTTCAGGGCTAAATATTCAAGACACAAATAAAAAAAATAATACTTGGTAAGAAATAACAGTGTATGTAGAATATTGATAGAATAATGGAGAAGAAGACCTGCGATGGGTCAAAACGTTGGCTTACAAATAAACAGTTCTTCCTATATAGAGAATTTTCTTGACCTCCACCCGGACCATTTTCTTCCTCATATATACAAAGCCAACTAGTCTTGAGGATGGAATAGGTCTCAACACAAACACTACATGATATACATAAATGGAAATAGATGTAGAGGAACTAAAATTACACAAATAATGGGTCAGGAAAGACCTAAAAGAAGACGGGAACAGTAGACGATTCTTCTTGGAGGGAAGAGAAGAAGGAAAATCATCGTGCAAGAATGAAGAAGGTTTTAGGAGATGAGGAAGAAGTAGAAAAAAGAAAAAACTTAGTCCATTGTGGCTCAGTGGGAAAATAAAAAAATACCCGGAAAGTAACGGCACATATCCAAATGCTTTTTTTTATTCCTCGTTTGGAGGAAACTCGTTAAAACTGATTATTAGTGTTATGTTTTAGCCTTTCAGTCCGAGGCTATACTCATGAAGGCACCAAGAATTGTATATGCCGGCATTTTTTTATACAAGGTGGAAATCTCATTAGACATCTGAGGCCAGAAATCCTCAGACAGTGTGGGACTCCAACCCACTAAAACCGCCTTGTTGTGCAACAACTGAGCTAGCCCAACAAGTCGCTCCTCTTTCACGTGAAAAATCTCGGGTGTGGGATATAGCCCATAGGCTAATCTCCCAATTTAGTGGAATTTTCTTTCGTTTGGAGTTTTAATTTATTTTCTTTGCGTAATTCACTTTTATAGCAAATCACTAGGCTTCACTATTTTAAGCCACCTTATTTGATGCAAAGCGTCCTCAACTATGCTCTGCATTTCTGGGTTTACGTGAATTTCTTTCGTTATGACTATCCTCCAATCTTCCAATCTCTTCTCTGGCAGAGTTTACTTTGAGGTCCCTATGCAAGTTATCGTTTCTGACGTACCATGGAGCATCAACTACACTTCTGAGTACTTTATTTTGGAATGTTTGGATTATTTGCATGTTGGTTCCCTTGGTACAACCCCAGAGCTGAATTCCATAAGACCATACCGGTTTTAAGACTTGTTTGTATAACAGAAGCTTGTTCTCAACTGTAAGTTGTGAATTTCTTCCTAGCAACCAGTGTAAAATATGCCGAAATGAATACATTTTTTAGGATTAATGGGAGGATCAATTATAGTCGTTTTTCCTTTATTATTACGCATACTTATTTATATATATTTTTTTAATCTGTTATGATTATTTTTATGGACCCTGTGGGATCTACAAGCCCTTCCAGAGCTCACTCAGCCTCTAGAAAGTGGGCACCCTAAATTGAGGGGAAACCTGGAGGTTGAATGTGATGTCGGTAAAATCACCTTCATGCACAGTGCAGTCTCTACAATGTGTTGAATCTAAGTGTTGTTGTGTACAGTTTTTTTTTTTTTTATGAATATTTCAATTTAATTGATCCTCAATCCATCATTATATCTGAATGAAGTGTCCTATTACTTATCTTTTAAATAAAATATTAATAACATATTTAAAACGACGACGAAGGTTGTTACCCCGAAATTTTCTTCAGTCAAGGTCTAAGCTATAATCACCGCCTATAAAAATCTACCATATCATTTCAAAATATTATTGTATTGTCCCACGCGTAATTATGATTGATAATTATTCATTATTAACCCTTAAAACAATGCCAGTAGTAAATATTATTGTTATAAAATTAAATTAAGATGTATTACTTTAATTTAATTGTGTCTAATAATAATAGGGAGCGGACTGGCTCAGTGGTAGAGCACTGAGTTGACATGCCGGAAATCCTGGTTCAAATCCCGCAGCAGGAAAGACTTTTATTTAGTCTGTTTGCAGCCGAAGATGGGTCATATGGGATCTAGGACCCTCCTGGGGCTCACCCAGCCTCCATAAAATATTATTAAAATGGTACCCAAAATAAGGGGGGGGGGAATCTGGCGGTTGAGAAGTAATCTAGGGCAAGTCACCTCCTTGCAGAAAACGTTGTCCATGAAACAGTACAGTCCCTACCATGTAATGAATCCCAGACCCGTTCACGGGTTTTAGTGGTACAGGTTTTTAATATTAATAATGGCCTAAAGTTATTATTAAAGAATATATAACATATAATGTGTTAATAATTACATTTTAACATAATTCTGGATCAGAAACGATTCAATACAATGTCCTAAATAAGTATGGCAATTTTTAATTATTACTGTTCAACAAATGAGTTTTATTTCCCTCATATTTATCGAGTATTTCATCTCTTTTTATTGGTACATGCCAATATTAAAATGCTAATTATTGTAGCTCATTATTTATTTAGGATTTTAATCCATGCGATTTAATATTTTATTCAACAAGAGCAATATACTTTATTAATCTCATTTGAAATAAAAAACATCCCTGAAACGGTACATTTTCCCCCCTGCTCCATTAGTTAAATTTTAATTTCCATATAATCATCGAAATATTGCAAAAATTAGTCGGTGATATTAAATATTCACAAAGAAGAGTGGGTAATATGATCGATATCTCATTCTATGTAATTTTTCATACTGAATAATAATGATACTTCTGTACCCAAGATCACGCATTCAAGCCCAGTCAGGTGGAATAAAAAATCTTTGGTTAGGCCGACCTTCGGAGTGAACGTAAAATGGAGGTTTCAAGAGCATGTCAGTTTCAGACACTCGTTAAATATTTCTATCCTAACAATATCTCTACAGGCTAAGTTTGTAGTATCGTCCGATTAGCCATAGTAGCATGAAGTGACAGTAAATAAATAAAACAAAAAATGTAAGGAGAAAGAAATAAAGTCTTGTATATTTTTCTTGTGTGTATAAGAAAAATATAAAACGTGAGAAGCGAGGGGATGGTTGACTGGAAAGTAGACATAAGGAAGAAAATAGTTGGGGGTGCAGTCAAATGAAAACACTAAATAAGTGGTAGCTTATTTAATTATGTGCCGACGTTTCAAATGCGACGTTTATATTCCAAAAATATAAAACGTTTTGGAATCAGTATATTTTTTTTATAATAATTTTTTTTTAAGGGATACAATTCAGTTTATTCACGGAAGAAATTCTTTGAAAGGACCGTTTATTTCTTGACATATTGCATTTGTATACTGTTATTATTAATTATTTTTAAAAAAACTGTACAACTACAACCCGTGCACAGGGCCTGTGGTTCGATACTTGGTAGAAACTGTACTGGTTCTAAGACAACAGTTGTGCACGGAGGTCACTTGTTCGAGATTACGTTCAGCCGCAAGGATTTTTCATTAATTAAGGTTGTTTTTTTAAAACAATTTTTTACAACTTGGTTGTTTTACGTCTCTCCTCCACATCCTGCAACCATCTTTTTTTGGGGCGTCATCTTTTCCTCCTTTCCGTAGGGAAATATATATTCAATATTCGAAGATTATTTTTGGCCATCGTTCCTCTGTCATTCTTTTTAAGTGGCCATACCATATCAATCTTCTTGTTCCCACTGCGAAGAGGGTCATTGTTTCCTGATCAACCAGTTACCTAGTTGTTCTATAAGGCCACGATGCTAATTGTTCCATCACTCTACAATTAAGGATACCCACATTAAAGACGCTGGGGAAGCCTCAGAAGTGTCTGGAAATCCCCCATGGTTCATGTATGGCTAATAATAATTATCTGTCAGATAAGTATTAGATAAATTCTCTATCACAGCTGAACCACTTGTGCACATTGCACCAGGGATCCTCAACAGAGTAATTATGCGCTATACCATTGATCTACCCCTCCCCACTTACTAATTATTTTCAATATAAAATCATAACATAGGTAATTATTATCATTGATGTATATAAAACGTAATATATATATAACATCCTACATATATACCATACATACCGAATTGATTTACACCATTATTTCGATTACCACGTTTTAATAGAAAATAAAATTGCGTTTATTTTTATCTTATAAGTAACAAATTCATGTTTTATTTAATTTTAACTACTTTTTGTTTTATTCCCATTTATAAATATATATACATATTTGTCTCAATAATTTATTGTCTATATGAAACTTTGTAGCAGAACTAAACGATTCGTTGTAAATATTATATTCTTTCTTTTTTAGTATTTAAAAATTATAACTGAATTATTTTGTAATTTATATAATTTATATTTAGTGAAGAATTAATTCAAATTTATTTTTCAGGGAAGAGCTTCACCCTTTCAATAATCGTTAACTCTTGCCCTCCGCAGATCGCGACCTACAATAAAGCGATCAAGGTGACGGTGGATGGACCCAGGGAGCCTAGGTCTAAGACAAGTATGGAATTATATTACTAATATAATATATTTTATTATCAATAGTAATTAGTACTGATAAAAAAATTTGTAAATTTACAAGGATAATAATTATTCTAATATAGCTCCTTCAAAAGAACGATCGAGCTATATGTCATAACTCAAAAAACCTAATGTTTCAACATTGTTAATAGGATGTTGATAGTTGGGGGTGCAGTCAAGAAAACACGCAAAAATAGGTGAAACTATTTTTGCGTGTTTTCTTGACTGCACCCCCAACTGAGTTACTCTCTGTCCGAGCAGCCACTCCTATCGGCCCTGAAGATGACCTACTATGTAGGTCGAAACGTCGGCACTTAAAATAAAATAGTTTCACCTATTTTTGCGTGTTTTCTTGACTGCACCCCCAACTGAGTTACTCTCTGTCCGAGCAGCCACTCCTATCGGCCCTGAAGATGACCTACATAGTAGGTCGAAACGTCGGCACTTAAAATAAAATAGTTTCACCTATTTTTGCGTGTTTTCTTGACTGCACCCCCAACTCAGTTACTCTCTGTCCGAGCAGCCACTCCTATCGGCCCTGAAGATGACCTACATAGTAGGTCGAAACGTCGGCACTTAAAATAAAATAGTTTCACCTATTTTTGCGTGTTTTCTTGACTGCACCCCCAACTATCAACATCCTATTATAGTACCTACAGTCAACTATTTCTTTCTCACATTTCAACATTGTTATTTGAAAGTTCCATGTGTGCTAAAAAAAAAAAAATGGGTTTCGGTCGAAGCATTCTTATCGTAATGATGGTACTAAATTTGTTTACTTACCATTAGAAAGTGTTTTAAATCTTGAAACTTGATTTTAACTTATGTCATTATTCCCATAAAACTTCAAGTCCAAACATGATTGAACTAAAATATGTCTTTATTAATAAAAATGTTGGAAATTGAATATCAGATGTGTTGTAGGCAAAGCATTCTTATTGTAATTATGGTATCGAATTACCCCAGCTTTGTAATAAGGCATCTTGTGCCTACATAATTTGTCTGTATAATGTATTTTTTTTATCACGTACCGGCCAGTAAGGACCACGTGAATATAATTGGTTAGGGTTCTTTGGGAGTCTGGATTTTCTTTCTTCCCATCTCAGCTAACGTACTTTATTATAAAGAAATTATAAAAATAAAAATAAAACCAAATATTTCTTTATTTACGAATTTATTATCTTGCACGTTAAATAATTGCACAGGATTAGGCAAGCAGTGTCTTAAGTGAAACCCATCGATATTCCAACCGTTTTACACAAAACCTCGACAAATTATATACCTAAACCTTCCTGGTGAATCACTCTATCTATTGGTGAAAACCGCATGAAAATCCGTGCAGTAGTTATTGAGTTTACCGCGAACAAACGCGGCCGAGGACTTTGTTTTTATAACATGTATAGATTAGAAACTGTTTTAAAGCTTGAAACTTTTTTTATTTTAACATATTTCATTATTCCCATAAAACTTCAAGTTCAAAGAAGGACTCAAAATATTACTCTATTAAAAAAAAAATGTTGGAAATGTAATATTAGATATGCCACTCCTGAATTAAAAAGCTTCAACGAATACAATTGCCACTTTAGGCTTAACTCAAAAATGCCAATTTTCGAGTCATGTTCTTTTGAAGGAGCGAAATAAATATTAGTATCAGGTTGTTATTTGACAATATAGATATAGATACAGTGGCTCACAGTGAAATTTGTGACTTTGTTGTGTGCGCTCAAACGTGGATTTTGTTTTTAAATATTTTTATTTGAAAAGAAAAGATATGTCCAGGACCGGGACTCGAAGCCGGGTCTTCCAGATCGCTAGTCTGGGACTCTACCATTTGAGCTATCCTGGCACTAATCAAGCACGCTTCTCGGTCGTGGTCATATCCTTTCTTTTCACTGATCCTAAGTCCCCGCGTTCTCGCATTTTTGCGAAGTATACGAGGGGAAGAATGTTCTTTGAACATTATTTTAATGTGGATCTAGTTGACTTACGTCATTATAATTTATTTTATTTTATTTGTTATTAATTTTTAAATATTTTTATTTGAAAAGAAAAGATATGTCCAAGACGTGGAAGGGTGCTTGATGGGATGCTGTCTTTTTCCTTTTCGAGTCTCTCCACTTCATCCTGGACAGTTAAACAGCTTTTTAGAATGATTTCGACTACTTGATTCAAAGGGTTTCCTATCATTAACACGAATGACAAATTCACCTTCTTTAAATTTTGCATGTACTCCCATTACTGAAAAAAAGTTTCAATATGCGGTAGATTTTGTGGAACTGACTTTGAAAACAACCTATCACTTTCGACACAAGAGTTTTACTAAAAGAAAATAATTTAAGTTAAACAAATATTGGGAAAAACAAAGGTGTATCATTTTCCTTGTGAGATTAGTAAAAATAAATAAATAAGTTTTATTTTTATTATTAAATCCTTGCTTATTTGTATACACAAAGAATGAATTACTAAGATATTTAGTGATTATAGTAAATCATCCTTATTGATGTTATATAATTTGAACTAAGTATCATATTCCAAATATTCCAATCAATATCCTTGTGTATCATTTTGACTGTGAGCCACTGTATATTGAAATAATCGTTATTTTCCCCCCCTTCGTTTTGGCCAACTTTGGACCACGTGCCAACTTCAATTCCTTCTCATTTGTTGCTTCCTTTTCCTCCGATACTCTCTCATCCTTTCACCATGTCTCTTTTTTCTTTCTTCCGATCACTTTGTGCATGTTCTATTATTGCTTATACCCTGGAATCTCAAGCCCAATACTATCTTTCTGAAGGCATTCATTGTGCTCCAGCTTCTGCTTTTATGTTGTGTATTTCTAAATCTTGTTTAATTCCTGGGATCCTGTAGTTAATTTCTTTTTCCAGAGACACTCAAAGATCTGCTTTGACAGCCTGTTGCCATCCGATCTGTATAAATGTCCAAAAAAACATTAGTCTTCTTTTCCTTATAGTTTCTGCCATTTTTTCTATGTTTTGATATATTTCATCATTACTTCGTAATTTCTAGGTTTCCGCGCTTCTTAAAGGACCTAAAATGTTCCTGATAACTCTTATTTCTAATATTTCTAGTTTGCCTAAGAAATAAAAATAATACTTTTTATTATTGTATAAAACTATTATTATTGTTTTTATTTGTTTCAGGGCACCAGTCGTTCCATCCCTTCCACTTCGGACCAAGACCTTTCCCGTTCCATTCTGGTATCGACCCTCAAAGGACGGATTCGATACCTTTCAAGCTCTCAGGTACCATTTTGGTTCTATTATAAGAGGTTATTTGATATTTGACTTTTTATTTTGGGTTTGTGATACTGTTCCGTCTTTGTTAACTTTGTTAAACCATCTTAAGTGTTAGAAACTTTTAATACAGCAGGACACTGAAGATAATGAGAGAGGTAGGAAAGATTTAAATTTTTTTAGAAAATACTTCTAAAATCGTTTTTCATACAGAGTTAGTAAAACTTAAAAAGAGGATAAATATCTTGTTCCTTGATACTTTCTATAATCTTTAGTTGTCACTCTGAAACGCCGAATAATGTTTGAAAGTGGTTCAGGGTTAATGATAAATGATTTTGTTTGTTCTTCTTAAATCGTGATCGAAAACTTAAAGTCCAGAACTAAATTTAACTTGTGGCACATATCCGCTCCTTCAAAAGAACTAAGTCATAACTCCAGATGGGTTAAAAATATCGGATATCGGTAAAGCAAAGCATCCCAATTGTTATGATGTTATTGAAATATGTTTACTAACTATTGGAGGATTTTTAAAAGCTTGAAAGATTTTTTATTTTAAATTATGTCGTTATTTCAATAAAACTTCATATTCAAACACGATACAATTCAAAATATGACTTTAGTTAAAAATAAGAATAAAATGTCATCATATTTTGCCATCGCAAAGTATCGAATGTGAAAAAAACACAGTTTTTGTTTTCGATTTATAGAAGTTGCTTTAGGATTGATAATTGATAGAAAATTCTTATAGAGGCATCTATCAGTCACAAAAACAATGTAAAACGAATGCCATTGGTTCGACTATAGGCACTAATTTTTATTGGACCTTGAAACTGCTTTTCTTTTTTTTAATTATTTTTTTTTAATAATTTTCCTCAAAAGTACTGATTTTCACATTCGATAGTTGGAAATGGCAGGGAAGATATTATATAACGGAAATGGAATATTTGATATGTCGTTCCTGAATTGAGAAGCTTCAAATAATACAATTCCTATTATAGGTTTAAATCAAAACTACAAATTTTTGGGTTATGTCGTTGTTCTTTCAAAGGAGCGATATCTCTGAATAATTTGATGGTTTACAGTAATTATTGAAGTCTACAGATTTTCGTATTGGTATCAATATTATGGAAAATAAGATTGTAATTAAACAACTTCTGACTTCATTCTATTTTGCAGTTTACCTGTCTGTTCTAAAGCTATTTATAACTTCTGGGCTAAACAGATCTCTGAACGATTTGATAATTGAGGGTTAGATCTTTTTTATTTTCGATTTACAGCAATATGAGTCTAAAGAGATTCGTATTGTTACCATTATTTGTGGAAATAAAGATTATTAAACAAAAAAAAAAAAGAGAGAAAAAAGAAAGGGGAAGGAAGTGATTGGGGGCGATTGGGAGGGATGGGGGGGGGGGGCAAATCTGACCATTCGAATCGGAGAATAATTCTTTTATCTCCATTGCGGGAGTTTTGTGAAGTGCCGCCGGTTTCCATGGCAACGTTAAGAAGCTTAGCGAGGCCAATTACTGTATCGTTGGCTTCGTTCGATATAGTTCATTCCTGGATGCGAGTATATCTTTTAAGTGGCATTATTATTTATGTACGGGTATACCTGAGCATGTCTGCCTCTTCAAGCGATCTTCCATTTTTAGAACCCTCCTCTTTCCCTGAATATTACAAGAGATATAAAACTTAACAAGAATAAATGGTCCATTTTTCAAATCATTTTCTCCAGTGTTACCCTGAATGTAATTAATTACCTTACATATGAAGGGTACTAAAAAAGAAAAACAAATTGTACCGGTACAACGCATATCTGGGGGTCAGTACGTGGTAGAGACCGTTTCTTGGACAACGTTTGTGCAGGGAGGGGATTTCAACTGTTTGGTGTATTCCCCATTTAAGAGTACCCACATTATAGAGACTAGGAACCCCAGAAAGGCCTGCAGGTCTTACAAGTTCTAGAGATTAAATTATTTATTTACCACAGCTGGATACCTTTAGGACAGCAACTCAACGCGCAGAAGTTATTTATCGCAGATCGCACCTAACCGCCAGGTTTTTCTCCAATTAAGGATGCCCTCACGGGGTGTTTGGGCTTCGAGAGCGTCTACAGACCTAAATGATAAAATGGGTGCCGAAAATACTAGTTATCATGAGCTTAAGTATGGAAAAGAGAATATAATGATGAGAAATGATATTTCAGTTATAATTTCACCTAGGAATGAACGTTTCAACAACTGGAATCTATATTTCGAAATGTTAGTTGAAACGTTTATTTCTTGATGAAATGATTGCCGGAATCTACCAATTACCTATAATTATATTCTATTTTCTTTACTAAAGCTCAGGATGACTTGTATTTTTGAAAAATATTAAAATTGAAACGAACAAATAGTTAAGACTTGTTGTAACTCAACCCGAAGTGACAACCTCTGGAATAGACACAAATTATTTTTTTAAGTGCTACGCTGGGTGCAATTGCCTTAAATATATAATTCGAACATTCGTAGAATTAGATCTTACACGTGAGGTTCTTACTCAGTCAGAATAATCACAAAATATAAAAACAAATTATTAACCGTTAATAAAATTGATTTTTGAAGTCTATCACGAATGTTAGGAGAGAGGAGTTGCTCAGAGTGCAGAATGCTATGCAGTAGGTTTCGGGTTCAATTATTTAATCTGTGGAATCGACAGACCCTTCTGAGGCTCTCACAGTCTCTTACAGTGTGCAGTCTTTATTGGGGGAAACCTGTACAGTCTCTACCATGTACTGAACCCGCAAGATCCTTCATGGGTTGTGAAACAATTTTTTTTTTTTTTATCAGTAACATTACTGGTTATGACTGTTTTCTTGAATGAGATGCATTTTCTTATGGAAAAGTAGGATGTTAAATTAAGATGTGGCAAAAATGAGCTATGTATGTTTGTTTATACTTCTTTAAATTAGTTTTCTGTTCTACACTCTGTGGATCGATCATGCTACCAGAATACCCTCTGTGGCTTACCCAGTCATTAAAAAGTACCAAACATAAGTCTTTAGATAACACTTCAGTTTGGGCATAGCCCAGAACTCATTATAAACCGTTTTTTATTCATCGCCTTCTGTTCTAACTTCTCGAGAAAAAAATCCAGGATTTTCATTCTTTAATCTTCCTCTTTTGAGTTAACATCCATCTCACTGCACCAGTCCTTAATGTTTCGGAGTATTCCATCATATCCATTGCTCACGAATGCTTGAACGATAAAATATTTTATATTACATATTTCTTTCTCGATCTGAATAAGTGAGTAGGGGTGGTTAGGGACACTGTTGCATTAATATGTAGCTTCTAAGTTCGAAACCGTATCAGATAGATAAATTGTTTATCCCGTGGAATCTAAAGATCCACGTAGGATTCACTGAAGCCTCTCTCTTCATTAATTATCCTCGCCTAATCACTTATATGCGCAACCGTTGCCTTAGAGGCAGTTGATTCCTTACCATGAACCAAACTCTTTAAATATCGTTCATGGTTTACAATCTACAGGGTACAGTTTAACTTTATATCGAATTAATTCTTTATTATTAATATCCTAAAGTTATCAATGTTTGAATTTTATCTATGTTATGAGGTATTTCATTGTATCAAATGTACCCTTTTTTTTAAATTACATGATGTATTTTTTTATGAGAGTGTAATCTCTGTCATACAGCTTAGAATACTAGCTTAGAACTAGGTTCAGTAGTATCAGTGTAAAGTCAGGTCGATTGTAATCAGTAGTGGATGCTAAGCACGATGAAACATTGAACCGATTCGCATCCTGTTGAACAACACAAACCGCCAGGTTAGTTCTCAAAGATGCAGGGCCTCACATGTCCTCATTCAAGACTGTCTTGTCACATTCAGCAGTTGTAGGTTCCGTGTCAAAGCATTTACACAATGCGTTTACGAATGGCAAAAACCCGGATTTGAATGTAATCATTTTTTTCTTACATTTATTTAACAGCTGATCATACGTCTTTAGCTATCGGTGAAATGAAATTTGCTCAATTTTATTTTACTTTTGATGTTTATAGTAATGTATATTTAGGATATTCCAAATTTTGAAACAAAAAGTAAAAATCAAAACAATTAAATTGGTCATTGAACTATGAGATTGTGGATTACAATCTTAGATTGTTTTTATTGGAAAACTTTTTTTTTTGTGCTATAGTAAATTATTTTGGACGATTTTTTAAATTATAATATTAAACACATAAAAGTCGAGGGGTAACCCTGTATGTTGAGTACTGAGTTGCTGAGTTGAAGATCCGGGGTTCAAATCCAGCTATAGTAGATTTATTATTTAATCTGTTAACAGTGATGGATAGGATCTACAGACCCTCCTTGGCTTCACCAAGCCTTTATAAAGTGGGTCTTAGATAAATCATCTCGGAAAAGCCACCACCTTGCACAACTGTTGTCTCAGATACAGTAGTCACAACCATGTACTGAACCCAAAACCCATTATGAGTTGTACAGGTGAAAAATGTGAAAAAGCCACTTTATGAAATTTTGGATTTATTATCAAGAAGTAATAAACATATTCCTTTACTTGTTTATTATTAATAAACCTTATATAATTATGTTTTATGTTAATTTCTCAGTAAATTTCCTGTAATACTTGATATTTTAGTTATAGTATAAGATGCGCAGTTAATGTTCCGTTTCTGGGTTCGGAAACGGCCAGTATTCTGATAGATCAATCCTGAGGGATTTATAAACTTTCCCGGGGTTCACCCGGCCCATTTAATGAGTGTACCTTTAATTGGCTTTTAAACAGAACAGTGTCTACCAAGTATTGAACCCTGGACCCTTCGTGGGTTACAGTGGTAGTGTTGTTGTTTTTTTTAGGTGAAGATGGCTTTGTATGTTGCTTTTTATCCTGTTTGGTAAATATTTAGCATAAAGGAATATTTCTCGGCTTGATTGTTTGTGCCTTTGACCCAAACCATTCTTTGTTTAGTTATTGAGGATCCTGCGATTCCGAACACGTGTTTAAGACAATTGTAGTTATCCTGGAATCATATTTTTTCCCAACCCTCCTCAATTTCGTACCCTAGGACGACCTTCCAGATCGCAGGCTATTGTGATCCTCCCTTCCTAACTGGGAGGTTAGCTTACAATGACTGTGGATAAGTGCATTAGGTGCAGCGGGATGGGGCTGGTTCGGTAATGAGGTTATAGGGAGCAGCACTGTTTGCTCCTACAACACCATCAGGTGTCCTTGTCAATTTGCCCCCGGCGCCCCCCCTTTCCGAGGACAAAAAAATGTGAGCAATCATGGCGGTATTGAGGAGATTAGAGCCCTGTTTAAACTGACTACCCTTCGTTATTCTGATTCACAATCCTACTCACTCCCCTACCCCTCCTTCCCCTCCTCGCTTACCCCCTCCCCTTCTAAGTTCCATTAGTCTTTAGCTAAAACTTTAAAGGGTTTTAGCCTTCCTTTAATCGGACTTTACCTTCCCGTCTCACATGTTAATCCTGAAACGCCTCCGTGTCACAAGACAATGGAGTTTTTGTTTGAAGTTTGCCGGTACTTGCTAATATTTTTTTTATTGCAGTAGCTCAGATCAAGTATTCATTCTATATAAACGTACCCGACTACGCTTATAGTTTTATTATTCACATTTATAGGGGGGGGGGGGTATTCGGTCTTGGATATTAGAACTATAATAAAATAATTATTTAAACGGAGATCAACACTGCTTACTGAATATTGTTATTACCTAATTAGCTAAACAATATATCAATAAAAAGTTATTAGACTGAAATTAGAGCATGCTGCTGAATTACTTTCCATTATTTTAGATACATAAAGATTTGTCATTTTGAGTTTTACAAAAATACAAAATATTTTTTGAAATTATTTCATGCTCTAAATAAACGGTTCCTAGATAGAAGTCCTGTATCCAAGGGCACAAAGTTGAAGGTATATAAATCTACCTTTCTCCCCATATTAACATACTCTTCTGAATCTT
The DNA here is from genome assembly GCA_964056705.1 of Troilus luridus. Lineage (NCBI taxonomy): Eukaryota > Metazoa > Arthropoda > Insecta > Hemiptera > Pentatomidae > Troilus > Troilus luridus. Next base: position 29,204,880 of record OZ057417.1, on the reverse strand, counting down.
GGACACTACCCACCAAACATAAACAGGCTTAAGAAATGAGATTCCTTAGGAAGATAAAGGGGTGAATAAGACGAGATCGAATTCGCAACTCGATCATTAGATCAAGCCTCGGAGTGGAGCCTGCAGAAAAAGTCACTAGAAAATAATAGAAAACAACAGGCTGTCCAAGATACCATGCGAGGCTAAGGTTGATGAAAGAAGGTCCAGAGGAAGATCTTGACATACCTGGGAAGAAGGTGTTAAGGAAAGCTTCACAAAGAGAAGCCTGCAATGGAATAGAAGAAGAAAATGGTAGAGGATCGTGCTGTACAGAAGGAAACATCACAATCCTTCATCATAGTCCATCCTTGAGCGGTAGAGAGAATGGACTATGATGATGATGAAAAACAAAATACAATATATTTTATTAAATTTCAAGGGAGTAGCTTTCAGCCAACCCTCTTTGTTCCATTTAATAATTGTTCAGTGGGACTGCCATTGTTGTATAATTGTTCTATTTCGTATTTTCCTTTCCATGTTAAAACGCGTTATTGGCTCTTTTCTACAGACAAATTAAATTTACTTAAATTTTAACCTGGCATTAATTTTTAAATTTGACAAAAGTTCAGCTTAAAAGGCTTTAAAAATATAAACTTATGTGATAAATAAATACATCATGTAATAATAAAAACAATCACGAATCTAGCAACCCAAAAAGGAAAAGGAAAATTTCAAAAAATCGACTTTTGTGATAAAACAACTTTTCTATTGACTAAAATATGCCTGTAAATAAAGAAAAATTTATTTATTCTTATTCTTCAAATAAATAAGGATATAAGGGATAATATTCGTAAGCATGATCTAGTAAAAATATTGTTAAATTATAATATTTATTAACTGAACTAAACGGGTACATACAATATTTATATTACTAAATCTACGCATATAAGGGACAAAAGTGCTTCAAGTGCCATTCTTGATAAAACTTCCTTTACGTTTCTTGCTAATCTTTTTGTTTATTTCCTTAAAAGCTTGTGTATATCTGTTATTATTGTCCTTGTGAAAAACTAGAAAATCTGTTTTTTAGGCTGTAAAAAATTTCGCATTTTATAAATTTATTTATAAAATGTTAAAATATTTCCTAATAAATGCTAATCAAACAAAACCATTTATATATATTATTGTTCCTGAGAAAAAGTACCAGACATTTTTTTTTTCGAGGATGTAAAAAATTTCGCGTTGATCATATTTATTTAGAAGATTTTAAAATGTTTTCTAATAAAGGGGAAATGAAGGGATTATGTTCATTGTTTGTTATAATTCGTCATAAAATTCTGTATTTTTCGTCCATGCTAATTTTTATATTTTTATTTACCCAATAAAAAAAAACAAATATTAAGGTTTATATAAAATAAAAAAGTTCATATTGTTTTAATAATTATATAGCAGATCAATTGGCGGAAGTGTATGCCCGCGCTACCTAGCGGCGAACGGCTCAACCCTTTCGGCCCAGTTAGTTTGCATATCACCACACAGATAGCGCTGCATGTACTAACTCGAATCATTCCCGCCTCTTTACGAATTCGTTGCACTCTTTCGTGCGATTCTTTCCCCGCCGTCGTCTAAGACTCGACTGCTCCGGGTGAAGAAGTGTCGCGGTAGTGGGGGATCGAAGGAAAGGAAAGACCTTCAAGAAAAGGTGGGGGGGACTTCCCCCTCTCTTTTCTCAAGATCTCCCCTTCTTCTAACTCCTTACCCCCACTCCTTTTCCTAATCCTAAGATACTGCCGGCTACTTACGAAGATTAGCAAGGAGTCAATGAGAAATTGCCCCGTTCGAATTAATTACTTAAATATTTATAAGTTATGTTAAAACCCTTTCAGTTTAATTGGACGTCTTCAACTTTGTTGTTAATGGTATAGCTTTGTTCCTTCACTGAGGAAGGGGTTTGGTAAGGGAATTCACTTTAATAACAACTGTCTGCCGCTAGTCAATAGTAACCCTTATATATGTTAAGTGATCTAAGAAAAACATAATAATTATAAACATAATTGATTAATTTTTTATGCAGTTTGTAACGCTTGCACCCTCCTGGGGCTTACCCAGCCTCTATAAAGTGGGTACCCTTAATGAACCAAAGCTCCAGGAACGTCTGTATATCCCATAGGGTAGATCTATGGCGGTTAACAGATAAAATAATTTATCTGCGACACCTGGATAAGAATCCGGAACCTTTAACATAGAAACACAGAACTCTACTCACTGAGCTTCTCCGCTCCTTTAAAAAACAGTATTTATTATTTATTTATTACCCTAAGTAGGTGTACTATAAATGGATTTATTTATTCCTGTTATTCATTCCCTTAAATGTAACGGTTGTGTCAACAAATTTAAGTATGACATTAAAAAAAAAATGAAGGTACCTACCTGCATGATTTTGTAAGTTGTTGCTTTTCCCATCTTTGGATGGCCCTCTAAACTGGTTGGTAGTTGATAATTAGAAATGATTATTTTTTCGGAAGAATTACTTGCATGGACAACAATTTGCTTAGAAACTGTACAGTACTTAACTAATATTGAATCCAAGAACATTCGTAAATTATAGAGGTTCAGTTTTTTCTTGTAAATTTTTTTTTTTTTGCACAAATTAATTTTTCCGTTGCTTTTATAAGTACTCTTTTCCTCCTTAAATTTTAAATTATACTGAATTGATATATTAAGTTTGATTTTCACTTAGGAATGCTAAACATTCTCATGGTAGTCAACATAATAAATAGTCTTATATATAGTTTTATAATAACATAATAAAACTTCTCTTAACAAATCATCTCCTTGCACAACAGTTGGCTTAGAAACTGGATATTACTAATATGATATGATATTACTGAATATAAAAACAATTCGTGGGTTATAGATGTACACTTTTTTTTCTTTTAGCATGTCCACATATTTTAATGTATAAATCATAAAATCACTGTTCTGCTACAAAGCATAACTTTGATATTATATGGTCAAAAATAGACAGTATGGGTATATGTGAATGTATATATTATACACATACTGTCCATATTAAATTTGATCATTTAATGGCCTAATTCATTTCATCTACTGGAGTTTTCGTGTATAATTTAATATCTTTATTTACATCCCCCCCCCCCTGCGAAATATAATGATATTTTTATTACAGGCAATAAATATTTATTAGGGTTGACTATATAGAGATCCACTTAGAGAGACAGAGGGGTAAGATATTGCGGTGTGTGGTACGCCGGCCGGAATCGACTGCCCTACCGCATCCCACGGCGGTCTGTTCTAGCTCTGTTTTACTAATATCTGGTCAGCCGACCTAGGTAATTGCAAGGGCTCCTGCTATTAGTGTTTGTGTTCATGTTGTAGCCAAACTAAAGGCTCAAAACCTTTTTTGTTTTAAGTGAAAACATCTTTAGCCTCGTTTAGCTAGAGTAAGGCTACACCTACATTGGATCCGGTATGATACGATGAGACGTCGCTAGCAAACCAAATGACTGAAATATATCGAGAGTTATAACATTTGGTTCTTTAAATTTATAAAATAATTAACAAATAATCTTAATTTTATAAATTTAATGAACCAAATGTTATAACTCTCGATATATTTCAGTCATTTGGTTTGCTAGCGACGTCTCATCGTATCATACCGGATCCAATGTAGGTGTAGCCTTAGGGGGAAAACTTGTGGTTTCTCGTTAGCAGCATGCTCGAGACTGGCGACACTTAGCGTTCTGTGCATTAGTAATACAATTTCTTTTAATAAACTTATCTTTAAACTAAAGATTAGAATTCCATTGAAGATATTTGTCTAAAAAGTCGTTTAATAGTTGTGCAATTAATTACTTAAAACATCAGTAACTAGTTGAAATTTTATTTTCCCCTGAAAGATTTTATTTGTTATGGTTCAATATCTTGTTTTATGAAATACAAGGTGTAATTAATATAACTATATACTCATTATTATTACAATTAGTAATTGATATTTTGTATTAGTGTTATGTAGCCCATCATAAACTACGTGAAAATGTATATAATTATAGTCAATATTAGTGAAAATCGTGATGATTCTGCAGTGGGAGTCCTAAATTTTGCCTATCTAGGTAAAATTCAGATAGGGGTCTTTAACAAATTCCTGACACTGTACCCATTTTACGTCCCTTCCGAAGAACGGTATAACTGAGGATTTTTTATTTAAAGCATCCTAAGTGATAGCTCACGAATATTAAGATGGGCTTGTAAAGCTTAGTAACGAACGAATTAACTAAAAAGTAATAAGCACTGTACCGACTAAGAAGCGTCTAGCCGAGGCGTAGGTGGGAGGATTGTGTTGATTGTGATTTGGGTTTGGGTAGTTGTCCGTGGATGGAAGTTTGTAAGCAGATATTGGTGGTATCGGCATCGAGCCTTAGGGTTCGCTAAGCCTTATTATTATTAAAACGTCCTAAGGCCACCCCGGGCTGCGCACCCATGATCTTTGGCATAGAAGGTTGTCCTGCTAACCACTACATCACAGGTGACCCCAAATTTGGCCTCTGTCATTTTTTTTTATTAGTGAGCGACGATTCGTGGGTAACGGTACTATCCGTCAGTATTAAAACTTAAAATTTTAATACTGACGGAAAAATAATATTTTTTTTTTAACTGACTTTAGCACATTGAATGTCATTGGAATTTTCAGGACTCCTGCGTGAAAGTCAAACTTAATTTAATTTAAAATCAATTTAGTATGATATAAATTTAAGGAAATAGTCAATATAAAGCAACCGAAAAATCCATCTGTATAAAAATTGTTAGTATAATTGAGGAGTTTTCAGGATCAATATCGGATAACTCCAAAATTTAAGTTAAATCAACCAATTTTATCTAATACGACGCTTAGTTTGTTTCATCGTTTTAGTTAATTGTCTGGTTAACCGATTCTGAACCAGAAGTTTCGGAAGCATAAAGCATTACTCAACTAAGCTAGCGAAAAATATGTTATCAGCTGTTAATCCTAAACATCTTATTTTAAAATTGAATGAACTTAACAGTTAAAATCATCTAACAAAGTTAAAAAACAATCATCCAATAAAGCCATGTGTACTGAATATTTTGTACAAAAAAAAAAATACCACTATAACCCATGAAGGGTCTCGGGTTCAATACATGGTGGAGACTGTACTATTTTAAAGTCAATTAAGAGTTCCCACTTTAAACAGGCTCGGTAAACCCCAGGATGGCTTACAGATCCCGTAGTAACGATCTACCAAAATAAATAATTTATCTGCCACAGCCCGTTTCCAACCAAGGACCTACAGCTTAATGATTCAGCTTTTTTTAAATATAAAATAAAAACAATATTACATTACATATGACTATGAAATAATTAAACAATGTAACTTCTTAACAAGTTAAGGTAACTGGCGTACATAAATCATAAAATACTTTGATTATTTTAAAATGCAACACAAAATAAACGTACGATACTGAGGTATATTTCGCGGCAGTTCACAGCTGTCACTCGGTTTTTCCCCACTCGTTTTCCGGACGAGGAGTTCCCCCTCACTTCCTTCTGAGATATCATTTGGGTTTGCAGTCGAGTTGTCTCCCTCAGTTCTTGAACCGGGGTGTCTCTTGTCAGGTCTGGACAATGGTCGAACGGACTTTAATTGCTGACTGAATTATATTTGGTTCGGTGGGAGAGGAACAGAGAGCGTAAGAGAGAGAGAGAGAGTGATAGTGTGTGTGTGAGAGAGAAAGAAAGAGTGAGAGGGGGGGGGGGTAGAAGGATGGAAGAGGAAAAGGGTCTGTAATTTGGCTGGTCTCATTAGTACGGGCTCTCTCCACCTGGCGGCACTGGCTTCTCTTCTTGTTACCGCTATACGATTTATTTTATCCCCCCCCCCCCATTAGAAATTATTTATCTTAGAATGAATCAACATTAATTACACTATGAATAAACTCCTACAATTATTAATTATTATGCTAAAAACACTACACTTTTTTTGTATGAAATCACATATCTGTATAAATATTTTATTTATTTTTAATATTTATCAATATGGCCTTAACCTTAACCAGGGTATGGTTGTGATCTAAAATGAAGTAACGTTACTAGACAGGACTTTAATTATCCCTACCACCAAGCTGGTAACTTGCGGAATAAGTACAGATAATATTAATAATTTATAACAAACATTAAAAATTAACCTGTACCACTACAACCCGTGATCAGGTATGGGGTTCGGTATATGGTAGAGACTGTACTGTATCTAGGACAAGGGTTGTGGAGGGAGGTGATTTGTTCAAGATCACGCCCAACCGCCAGATTTTCCCTGCTTATTTTGGGTACCTACTTTATAGAGGCTGGGTGATCCCAAGTAGGGTCATAGATCCCATATGATCCGTCTCCGGCTGCTAACAGACTAAATAAATGTCTTTCCAGCAACGGGATTCGGACCAGGATATTCGGCATGGCAACTGAATGCTCTACCACTAAGCCCACTCGGCTCTCTAACAAAAATATGATCGTTATAAAATTTGTAAAAACTTTTTTTTTTCTATCCTTGTTACCGCTGTACGATTTATTTTAATCTAGTATTTAATTGTATTATTAAATAACCCTCCTAATTATTATCATGCTAAACACACTACATTTTTATTTTAGGAACTCACATGTATGTGTGAATATTTTAATATTTTATGTATGTTTCGTTTAACTTGACTCGGTTAAGATTGTGGCGGTGAATGACGTAATGTGGCCTCACTTGACAGAACTTTAACTACCACCAAGCTGACAACTACCACCAACCTGCGGAATAAGTTCCAATAAAATGAATTATTTATAACGAGAACTAAAAAGAAAATATTACGACTGAAAAACGTGTCATAATTTTGTTTCTAATTAATAATAACTCATAATTCTACTCTTCGCGCTCTACAATTTACTCCCCACCACATTCTCATTATGAATTAACTTTAATTAAACTATTAATAAACTCCCATTATTATTATTGTGCCATAAACACTACATTTATATTGTAGAAAATAACATGTATGATATATTTTAATATTTATCATTTTTTATTAACTTGACTTCAATAAGATCGTGACGTTTAAATGACATAACGTGACGTCATTTGACTTTAACTACCCCTAGGACCAAGCTGGCAACTTTTGGAATAAGTACATAATGAATTGTATAATAAAAACTAATAAATATATAATGAAAAACTAAAAAATACAATAATGCAATTATAAAACTGGTAAAAAATAATTTATTTTGAAATTTGAAAATTCACAGAATGTCTAATGTTAGATCTATCTTTCTGCTATTTGTATCCTTTGACGCCAAATTTTATTTTCTGTTATTCTAACATATTCTTGATATATTTTTTTGTGCAACCTATCATGTGAACTTCTTATTTTCACATTTTTATACTGAATATATGTCTGTACATTTCCTAACTTCATAGTAACCTTTATTTTCAGTGTTAACTTGCTGTAGAAGGATTATCCTATCTATTTCGGGAACATGCTTGTAAATTCACATCTGGTGAATCTTGTTATGGCCTAGGGTCATGCAGACCCACAATACAGAACGGTCGTGAAGTTTTAGCATACCTGACAATATTATTTTGATTATAATAATTTTAATGTATTTAATTTTTTATATTGTATTTACTTCGTTACATAATCTTAAACCGATGTTACATTTTTTGTTAGAGATAATATTAAAATCATAAAAAACTCAGAGGTATGAGAAAATGTTATAGTACGATTGGATTGCAATATTTTAATCTATTTTTTTCGTGAATATATATTTTTTTATTATTAGTAGTTATAAAACAAATATTATCAATGAAGTTCTAAATGATTTAAAAATCAATGTTCCAATTCTAAATTATTTCACAATCTATTATTACATATGACAAAAAATCATGTCTTTGAAACAATTATTTCCCCTCTGTTTGTAATGATTATTGTTATATTAATAATAATAATGCATTAAGCAGTCAATCATTTATTCATCTTTATCATATACATAAATGCATATAAAATACTTATTTAATAATACTTTTAAATAAATAAATCGTTCCTACGTCCTAAAAATATAAAATAATGTTGTAATAGATATATATTAACATTGCCCAGGTATGAAAGTATATTTTTCATATTTAATGTTACTTTGTAAGATGTACAGAAATCTATTTAGACAGTTTTTTGCGTTTCTGAAAAAATAGGTTTCAGTCACTTATTCCGTTTTTCCACTCAGTGGTTCAATTGATTCACCATCAAGGTTTGACCTATTAATTAATAGAGTTAATAGAGTTGCAAGGCAGTCTGTTATATACTTGTAATTTTGTTTTAAATCTGCTCTGTTATATGTAAGTTTTCTCTCGTATGTTCTGTTATGTATTTTTGACTGATTCATAGAATAAATACTATTAGTTCTATTATTTTTAACTTTTCTATTATAATAAATAAGTAATTATTTATTCCATTTAAATTTACTTATGAATCAGTCTTTTTTTTATTTTTAGAAATCGTATGAACTTTTTAAAAATTAAAAAAAAATATTGGTGAATAATTATTTATTCTCTTTGAATTTTATATGCATCAGTCAAATATATATAATTATATGGTATCAGTTCCACAGGTTGTCGCTTCGAGTTAGGTCTCAAAAATATTTTACACTTTTTTATTCGTTTTCTTTATAATATTCTCGAAAACTTTGAAAATAATTTTATTTTTATAATTATGTATAAAAAAAAATTAAGTATAGTTTAAATTAAGTACGATAGTAATTTTTATGGAGTACTTGACATAGCACAGGCTTAGGATACCTATTTTACGTCCCTACGGTAGGACGGCATAACCAAGGATTTTTGACTCCCTTTTAAAAAATCCTTGGTTGAAATAAAAATAAAAAGGTTGTTGAACGATTTTTAAAAATAATCTAATTTGTCGGTTTTAAATAATCCGAAGTATTTCAATGTACCGAATAAATCAATCCCGGTTTTAAAAGGGTTTTATTTGATAGAATTTGACTAGAGAGAGATAAAAAAAAAGTAGAGGCACCCGTAATCTGTTTCAGAGGCTGCTAAAGGTGGAGTTTTAATGTAGTGAAAGTGTGAACGAGGCCTTGTAGCAGGGAGCGGTGACAATTTAGGGGGAGAAGACACGTGTTAGGTGTATAGGGGATAATTGGGTTAGGGGGGGGTCCTTCGGGGGGAGCGTATGTCGACCTCCCGGCTCGGCCAAATCAAATTTTCGCGGCGGCGCTGTCGCAGGGAAAAGGAGAAGAAGAAGAAGAAGGAGAAGGAAGAGGAGAGGGGGAGAAAGAAGAGAGGAGTGGGGGAAGGCTGTGGGTTGCGGAGAGCCAATGAGGGCGGCCGCACCCCCACCACGCCCCCCACCATTGCACCTACATATGACGCCAAACACAATAACCTCCCCCCACCTCTTCTACCCCGGCTACTACACAGGCCCAACTAATTACATTCTTCCTTTGGCAATTTTCCTAAAATTGGCTTCTTATTGCCCCCCCCTCCACGCCTCACCCTCGGTCAGATTAATCGATTCTTTACAAGCGAATACTTATCGATACTCTCCTTTTACTTATGACTGCTTCCTACACAGTTCCTATTGAGTCGGCTCCTTGTTCCGTTGAAAGGAGCTTTGAAACTGATTCCTTACAGCTGTTAGGAAAGATTTACAAGACAAAACGGATTTCTTAGCATTATAGGCTCAATGGATTCTTAAACCCTATCCATATTATTTGCAATTTTATATTTATTTATTTTTTTAATTGCCCATTGAGCCAATCCTTATCCTTTGTAACAACCGTGACAGAAATTGGTAAGACTCCATTATTCCACTTCTTGTTGTTAAATGAACATTAGCTCCTCCAACATCATCTAAATAACTTCGGGTTTGGGGGTGACCAGTGGTGTTTATGCACTACTGATTAGCATAACACCCTGCTATACCCGGATCTTGTCCTTAGGATCCTAAATCACACTCAACCACTGGGTATTTCCTCCAATTATTGGTACCCACTTTATAGAGACTGGGTGAGCACCAGGCCATATGTCAAAGGATCTATTCCCTGCTGTTAACAGATTAAATCTGTTACTGCTGGATTTGAACCCGGGACCTTCATCATGGCAACTCAGCGCTTTAAAACTTAAGTTATAAGTATTTTTATTTAAGAAAAACTATTACAATGAAACGGTAGCCATATTTAATTCATATTTGTTCAGTCAAGACAACAAAACATCAATTTTTAAAAATAATTTTGTTGTATGCAATTACAAATGAATAAAATTGGATGAAATGGATGGTTTCAACACACCACATCTCATTATTTTAGTAATAACAAAAAATGTCGAAAAAACTAAACTACATATTTTTTAAAATTAAAATTTATTATTTAAAAAAAAAAATTGTATTTCTATCAAGCAACAAAAAGTATTTCAACTGTTGTGACCAAGTTTTTAGACACCTTATAAATAAATTAACCTTATAAAGTTTTAGCTAAAAATCAAATTAAATTAAAACTTAAATTTACCGAAACAAAATAACAGATTGTCAAGGTGTTCAAACCTCAACGTTCGTTAATTACAAATTGTTTAAGGTGTTTACATTCCAACATTCGGGCAAGAGTTCCAGGTATATGTTATAACCTCAAAATTATTTACATCGTAATTAGTAAATCTGAAAATTGAAAAAAAATAAACTATGCTCTTGAAAAGTGTATAAACTTTATTTAATTTATTTTTTTTTATTCCGCCAAGATTTATTTACAATACATACAAACTAAAAATATAATAAATATACGCTGCTATATAAACTACAAACCTTTTATTATGTATTGGTAAAAAAAAATAATTTAACCATACAAAATTTATCGGTACAAAATTTATCCATTCATTCTGTCTTTAAAACTAAACTCAGCCTAAAAATAGATTTTTTTCCCTTGGGATGGGGAATATAACTTTCATTTTATCATTTATATTAAATTTCTGTTTTCATAGAAACATATAATTAATTTAATATAAATTATTAATCTAAAACATAAAAATGAAATAAGTTCGTTCTATTATTCTTTGTATTTTACTCTTAAGACACTGAAGCTCCTATTTTATTTTCTCTAAAATTATTCGAAAGACTTTTTCTATTATAATAAAAAAAAAATCATTGTTATTAAAACTTTGTTATTAAAAGTCCTTAGTTCATCAATAAAGCTTTTTGAACTTAATGTAGTTGCTTTTAGTTAACAAAGAGAGGCTTACTCGACTTCTTAACTATTTATTTATTTATAGAAAAAAATGTTTATTTTTTGTTGGATAGATTGATATCATTATATAGTTAATAGTTATGTTATTATAAACTAACATATCAACCACTCTACTCCCTTATCTTAAATATCCATATTATCCTCTCTTTTTTTCTGTTTATCTCTCTTCTATCTTGCGACATTTAAAAAGCGGTGTACAAAGGGAGCGGGGTACCTCAGTAGTAGAGCGCTGAGTTCCCAATAAATTATTTAATCTGTTAACAGCAGTGTTTGGACTCTGTAGGATCTACTAACTCTTCTGAGGCTCAACCAGCCTCTATAAAGTGGGGGGGGGGATCTGGAGGTTGAGACCCAAGACCCTTCGTGGGTTGTAGTGGTACAGTTATTCAGGGTTTTTATATTTACTAAAGAGTATGGGAGCTCAAGGAAGATTGGATTGAAGACTATAAGGAAATAATAGAACATTTTCCATGATTATACACTCATAATTAATGAACACATAATTATAAACGTCTTGAACCAATTCTATAGGGTCCAAATCCTTGGGTAACTTATTTACTCACGACTTCTTTTTCTTGCAATCATTTCTGACTTTCTTTCGTTCTTCTTCATCATGTCCAGCACAGTTTTGACGTACTCCCTCGACTTCTAGCTCTCCCAGATAGACGCCTAGATCGCAGTATACCCCTAGGAGATAGGATTCGCCAGCGGATGCGTTGATTACTAGGCCTAAAGGTCGACGAGACATCGTTAATTAGTGAAGGGACCTTCAGAAATACCAGACGAGGACCTTTACAACCCTTTCTTAGTCTTCACCTCTGAAATATTACCCCCTTCGCCACTGGGCACTCCCTCCTATCTCACCCTTCAGGATTTTCTTCAACCCCGACCATAGTCCTAACGTTCGGCAAGTCTGAATCATCATTAATAAAAATAAAAAAAAATGAGACTATATAAAAGTTCTATTTAAGTGTCACATATAGTTGACTGGATAATTCTAATAATGCATTGTAATGGTAGAAGTAGACAGTCAGTGATTACACAAAATAAGAAAAAATTATTTTATTGTGCCAAAGTTACTGCCTAAGATGTAGGCCATCTTCAGGGCTGGGAAAGAGAAACTAAAAATAAGTTTACAAAAAAAGTTACAGCTCCAAGGAGGAATACCGGTTTATATGAACAAAATTGATAAGAATGAAAAGAAATACAGAGAGTAAGACAAATTAGGAAATAACTTGTGAGAAAAAATAAAGAATAAGTTACATTAAGGAATAACTAATATTTATGATAATAATAATAATTAAGGAAAACATAGTAAAATTACAAGAAGTGAATAAAATATTTTATAAAAATTTTAAAATAACAGTACTCCACATGACCAGACTTACTGGCACAGTGACCCATTTCCTGTTTTGTTTTTTTCGATTTTTACTATAGCTTATGATAAACTCTGCTTGAAGTAATTGTATACTACTCTGAGCAGACTTACTGACACATAACGCATTTACTGTTTCATTTTTTTCTCATTTCACTATAGTAAATGCATTATAAACTCTATTTAAAGTAACTTTATAGTTAAACTTATATAATATGACCAGACTTACTAGCACATAACCCATTTATTTTTTTCTCCTTTTATGGTTGTAAATTGCATGATGTACACTACTTAAAGTAATTATGCAGTACTCTACACGAGTAATTGCTCTCACGTTGACCCATTTACTGTTTTATTATTTCTTTTTTTATTATAGGATATGCATTATAAACTCTATTAAAATTAACTGTATAGTACTCTACATGACCAAACTTACTGACACAGTAATTTAGTGTAAGTAATTTTCCTACTATTATTTTAGTAAATTGAATAATTTACTCTACATAAAGTGATTATTTGTGGAATCTACATGTGTAGATTTACTGACACGGTGATCGATTGTTTTAATTTTTCTCCTTTAACTACAGTACATGCATGATAAACTCTACTTAAAGTGTATAGTACTCAAATGAGTACTAAAAGCAATTATGCAGTACTCTACACGAGTACTTTCTCTCACGTTTACCCATTTACTGTTTTATTATTTCTTCTTTTATTATAGAATGTGCAATATATACTCTATTTAAATTAATTGTATTGTATGAACAGACTTACTGACATAGTGACACATTGACTGTTTTATTTTTTTCCTTTTTATTATAGTAAATGCATTATAAACTCTATTTAAATTAATTGTATATTGCTCTACATGACCAGACTTACTGAACCAGTGTTTTATTTTCCTACTGTTATTATAGTAAATTGCATAATTTACTCTACTTAAAGTGATTATTTGTGGAATCTATATGTGTAGATTTACTGACGAGAGGTGATCGATTGTTTTATTTTTTCTACATTAAATACAGTATATGCATGATAAACTCTACTTAAAGTAAGTGTATAGTAATCAAATGAGTAGACTTACACAGTGACCCATTTATTGTTTTATTTGTTCTCTTTTTATCATTGTACATGTATTATAAACTCTACTTAAAGTAAAGTATTGTACTCTACTTGAGCAGACTTACTGCCACAGTGCCTCATTTACTGATTTATTTTTTATATTTTTATTTATAGTTTATGCATTACAAATTTTACTTAAAGTAACTGTATTGTACTTTACACGGGAAGACTGAAGCGGTGATACATTTCTTTATTCTTTTATTATTTTTTCTCATTTTATTGCATCCATTATAAATTCTACTTAAAGCAATTGTATAGTACTCTACATGACTAGACTTATTGACGATAAGATCCAATGACTATTTTGTTTTACCTCCTTTTATTAAAGTGTATGTATGATAAACTCTACCTAAAGTAATTGTATAGTACTCTATAAGACAAGACTTACTGACACATAACCCATATACTGTTTTATTTTATCCCTTTTTACTATGATATATGCATTAATAACCTCTACTTAAAGTAACTATATATTACTCAACATGAGTAGACTTACTCACAAGGTGACTCATTTATAGTTTTATTTTTTCTCCTTTTACTATAGTATATACATGATAACCTTTATTTAAAGTAAATTGTATAGTATCCTATATGAACAGACTTACTGACACAGTGACCCATTGACTGTTGCAGGGCTGGAGGGAGGCTGGAGAGGCGGCTACCCCCCCTACCTACCGCCGCCCCCGCACCACCCCCATCTCCTGGCCTTGTCTGCCGCCCCGCAATCACCACCTCAGGGTAAGTATATATGTATATATCTATCTGTGTAATATATGTGAATTAAATGTTATATATATTTCTAGGGCAAAGTTAAAAAAAAAAGAAAAGTAATTTTGTAGCTATACAAAGTACTTACTAATATGCCTTATTTAATAATGTAATTATAACATGTAAATACATACATAAATAGATCTTCCAAACTTGTCAGCTTCTTCCTTACTTAGAGTTTGTTCCGAAGGTTTCCAGCTTGGTGGTTGGGGCAGTTATGGTCACAAGTCATTACATCAAGATCTTATACGTTTTGTAATCTATTTGAAATTGGAATGGTTTGGGAAAAAACTAGGTTAACAGTATACGTCAATAAATTACTGCTTATTTTATAGTAAAAAAGCATAGCCGGTAATAGGTGTTTCAAGATGAGAAGTTAAAATTGGCATAATTTTCTTTTATATGAGAACCCTAATTTACCTGAGAACCTTCATTACATGCAAAGGAGCGGGAAATCATGCCAGATCCAAAACCGAAATTAGTTCATATTGGCTAGGTTAAACATCTTAGGAAAGCGGTTCCCACCAATGGGCCTTGCGCTTCATAGGACCGGGCAGCGCAGAGGTTCTCTTCAATGAAAAGAACTCTAGTTAAGCTATCTTGTGACCAAACTATGAAATCTTTGCTTAAAAAATACCATTTTTTCAGTTCTGAATTGATGTCCGACAAGGATATCCAGCATTTGACAGATTAGCACTGAGATTTGATAGGTTTCTCAACTATCTTTCTGTGTGAACGGGCATTCTCAACATTATTTTTTAAAAGAAATAAATTGAATGTCGAAAGTGATCTCCGGTTTTAATCCATATATCGACTTACTTGCTAGGGACAAACAATGCCGGAAATCCCATTGACTGATTTTTATCAGTAAATAAAATAGATTTTTGTACATAGAATTATTTATTTTTTTAATATAACCCGATTTATTTATTTATTACTGGGCTCTACAGTTCTTGTAGAACCTATTTGTATATTAAACCGATTCCGTATGAAATTCAAAAAAGCCAAGTTCGAACAGACGTCTGTTGGTGTTGTTTATTTATTGTGTTTATTTTTAGTTAGAGGGCATCGAAATTTTCCTTTTAAAATTTATAGTCCGCACAACTAAAAAGGTTAGGGACCGCTACCCTAGTTTGCTGTTTTTTTACTTTTTGCTGGTATATGAAGGTGAAGGACGCCGTAGATACAGGACTTGACGTAACGTGATGTCAGTAGACGGGACTAGCTGCCCCTACAACCAAGCTGGCAACATGCGGAACAAGCACCATTGATTTTTGTCTTATTTTAAATCATTAATTTACGCAACATCCTTTAACTTCCTACTGCCCCTTTAACTTCTTCTCTGACCAGTGACTCTTCCTGTTGCAGAAGGATGCCGGACCGCAGAAGCCCTGGGTCCGCTGTCGGTGTCCGTCGCCGGCGAGAAGACCTCTGAAGCTGCTCTGACGACCGGATCCTCCGGAGACTCGACTCCATCGCCGCCCCCGATGCCGCCCCACCCTGCCTTCTTCAGTCTCCTCCTCCACGCACCGGCTCTCTTGCCGCCTTCGCACTGGCTGTACCCGCACCTCTGCCCTCCGCTTCTTCGGCCCGCCGTAGAGCCTCCGTCCTCCCCGACGAAGTCTCCAACGGCCAAGAAGACACCTCACGTCTGGAGGCCGTATTAGCAGTAGTTCCGCCGGCCTATGATGGTCGGTTGGTCGCATATTGTGAAACCGAAGGTTCAACCATTGTACTTTAAGATAACTTTTGTCGAATTATGAGCTCTCAACTGTTTATGTAAAGTGGATAGACATTGATGTGGTGCTGTAAAAACAAATCTCAACAAATTTGGCATTGGTTTAAGTTTTCGTATGAACTGCTATCTGCAGAAAGGCAACAAGTCTACTTTTCATTACAGTTACAGTTATATATCTGTTTCATTATGACCATCGTTCCTCTGACATTCATTTAAGTGGTCATACCATTACAATCTCCTTGTTTCTATTATGTCGATGATAGTTGTTTCCTACTCTTATCAGTTACCTTATCGTACTGTTAGGGACGTGTTGAATTCTGGAAATGGAAATGGTTGAAATGGTTCCCTTTCTGCTGTTACCGATTCATACATCCTTGTAAAAATTACTTTTATTTTTTCTATTTTCTAAATTTCTGGAAACCAAATCCACCTAAGCTTCATGTCACTTAGCTTTGGGTCACTTTATTCATATAATTATCAGTATGATTTGGTGATATATTCGTTTCCTTCCGTAGATATATTTTTTGGTTTGGTAAACTATTTTCTGGATAAGTTAAGTAAAATAAAATGAAAAGTATTTTACTTCGAGACCAAAAGAGAGCAGTTCACACACAAATATTATGTTAATTGTCAATTGTTTAGACTTGGGTTTTATTCGAAGAAAAATTAACTGATGAATGAACTATATTTTATTTGTCCGTTAATGAAAATCCCTATGATTTGTTTCTAGTATTATTTATTCATTTTGAAATTTAATAACGAACATTGATAACTATTTATTAAATAATTTTTGATTGAGGTATTATTATCAATTAATTCCTGCGAATATTGTTCAAATAAAAGAAATTACCCATTAAAAAACCTAATAATAATAATAGGCAATCTATAAAAATTTCTTTATTACTCCACATGTCTCTTTTTGGTTGTGTTGTAGAGTCGGTTTGATATTTGAAATTCATAAAATACAAAAATAAATATGTTAATATTTTTGTGAAGCTGGTGATTTGGTTAACTGCTTATGTATACGATGTTGGTGACGTTGACTTATGGTTGTTTGTTTGTTAATTAATTTGAAATATTCACTTTATTTAACCTAGTGTAAGCCCCCTTTTTGGTTGCTGGATTAACCCCCCCCCCCTTTTTGGATTTAAAAAATCTTCATCTTTATTATAGGACAGGTCAAATTTATTGTGTGTTATAATTATTCGGGATCCGTGTCACTAGTAAATCGTTCGTAGGAACAAAATTTCGTAAGAGAAAACCAAAAAGTATTAAATTAACTTACGAAAGTGTTTTGCTCAGCTTTCTGTATATTTATTAAAATCAGGAAATGCAGTGCGATATATTTTCAAATATTATAGATATTTTTGCTTTATTTAAAATAAAAATTTTATTGATGTTTCTTATAAATATTTTATTTATATAGTTATAGTAAGGTGTAAGGGCAAAATAAAAACAAATTATGCTAAGCATTGAACATGTTTTTAATAATATAAAATTAAAAAAAGTTGTTACTTTTACAAAATATAATTTTTTTAAATTTATCTGAAATTTTTGGGAGTTATATTAGAGTTTATTATAAATTATAAAAATAATAGAAACATTTTATCCCTAAAACAATGATCCTTTTTTCTTTGTTTATTTCCATGAAGTTTCCACCATTTTTAAATTTAATAAATAAATAAAAATATATCATTCATTAATTACAGTGAAATTGAAATGAAATGTTAAAAAAGGAAAATTTAACAATGCTTCTTATTACAACATATATCTTAATGTTATGTATGTAAAATCAGCTTCTAAATTATTTTTATTATGTTATAGTTTCTGATTATTAGTTAAAATATCATTTCGAATATATTTGAATACATCAATTTATCTGAGAAAGTAAAAGAAAACGTTTTTGAAATTAATGATACATTGCACATGGCCGTTGTTATTATTAATTTTCCATTTACAAAAAATATATTTCTCATATGTACCATTTCTTTATATTTTGATTTCATGTATAATGCAAATAACAAAAATTAATACAAAAATACAATTAGAAAAAATAATAATGCCTGAGTAAACTGAATTGATGATGTTACATTAGAACATCAGAATGCAATGAATTGAAAATTGAAAAAAATAAAATAAAAGAATAAATAAAAATAAAAAATGTGTGTGCGGTTTTCACTTCAAAAATATATTACAATAAAAAACTTATACTTAACTACTAAGTGTAGGTTACATAAAAGGTTACATTGTTACTGCTATGCCTATAAACATGCCTATATATATGTATATATATATATATATATACACACACACACACACACACATATATATTTATATTTAGTTCCGGTATAAAAATCTTCATCTGACATCTATGATTCAAACTAAAACGAACCAATCAATAACTAACAACTATAAGCTTGATAAATTAGTTATACATTTTTTTTGTATTTATGAAACATCTTAATTTTCATACATTTAATTTACCTACCATTTTATTTACTTTCTAAATTTCTGAGATATTTAAACATTTTCAATGCTTACATAAATTTGTATTTTGAAAAATTACTTCTGAGGTATCTTAAAATTTGTTTAATAATCTCTTATGTAGTTATGCTCTACTGCTGTCAAAATCAAAATGAAAATTATATATGTACAATCCACAGTAAACTCGAAATTGGATATTTTCTCTATTTTATGAGTATATCCAAGCATTTCTGTCTCAAACAATTTCATATGTGTGGTCTTTGTCGATACCAAAAAAAAAAATTAAAATAATACTGAACAATTATTCAGTGTAGATATGTGCAAAAGTGTCTCATAGTATATTTACCAATGACGAAATTGTGGTTTTCACAAAAAAAAAAGAAGTGTTTTTTGTCCTTGAGGGCATTCGCACAAGCACAGGAATTTTTTTTCCCGAAGGTTACCAATTTGTTGTAAATAAAGTTAGGTGTTGTTGTTTATCTGTATATAAATATATGGGTATTTTAGCTTCCTGAGACCAGAGAAGATTGAAGATGTATGTTTAAAAAAAAAATTATGTAATATATACATTATATATTTATGTGACTACATTTCGAATCCGAGAAACGGTCCATTTCAGACGACATTATGTCTATGTGTGTATATTATAATTACAGATGCCCTTAATTGTCTATATGTAAATAAGTGTTTTATGATGTACCTCTTAGAAAAATATATTGAAACATTAAATCTAAAATAAACAACTTAGTTTTCCTATGTTCCTTGGAATTCTTGGAAGCCGATTTTCGTGGAATACTCGTATAATGCTAATTGGTAATTTTTATTTATATATTTTCTTTAGAATTTATCTTCTACCACTAACTGTTCTGAACTTTGTTCAATTTATTTATTTGTTCAAGGCTAAAAAAATATTGAATTTTTGACTGCACATTTAAGGTAATTATGGCAATTGAGTCTTATAATTATGTAATATTCCATTATTAATTTTATTACCTATTAATATTATTTTATGCCTAAAAAACTCAGTTTCAGTGTCATATGCCTCCTTATTTTTTTCTGTTAATGTTTAATTCATAACAATCAGTCACAAACTCCTACTAAATAACCGTTTAAAAAAATATAACCGCTCAGTTCATCATATTTTTTATATATTTTTCTTTATTTTTTTTTGTATTTACATTCTGGGAAGCGGGGTAGATCAAAGTGTAGAGCACTGAGTTATTTGGCTGAAGATCCCATTGATGCGGTGTCATGGTTACAGGAATCATAGATGGTATCACTATCACTAGAGAATCACCCAGGCCTCAGCTCAGCCACCATAAACTCTTAATTGGGGGGGAAAACTGACTTTTGAACGTGATCTTTGCCAAATCACCTCCCTGGACAGACGTTGTCCTAAAACAATATAGAAGGATTAAACGTATTGTCTTGTCTGTTTCATGAGAAATGCTCACCACATTGCCATAATTAATAAACCAATGACAAATCATACAGTTTAAAAACAATTTGGACCTTGCTTAGGATTCTATTTGTACGAATTCGGCGACTTGGCCGTATATGTTTTAATTTTTCAAAAAATTTTCGAAATGAACTTATTATTGAATAAAATCAATCGTCTTGGATTCTGTACTTGCTAGAGACTGTTCGATAATTATTCCGCAGGTTGTGGCTTAGGAGTCACATTACGTTTTAACTATTCATTCGTTTCTCTTTTAATATTTTCTAAAAATACACTATCACGAGCAAGGGTGGATTTAGGGGGGCACGGGGGCACGTGACCCAAGAAAGTTTTTTGTGTACTGTGGATAATCCATTACAATACATACTACAAATCACATGATCATAGTTGTTAGGATATTTAGGAATAAAATAACAACTAGAACACGAGTGAAACTGTTGTTTTGATATTTTAATAAACCTTTAAAACCTTTCTATAAATACTACAAGTATATTTCTAAGTTATTGTTGATTTTTTTGCCTGTTGTGTTGCTGTTGCCTCCCCAGAAAAAAATCCTGGATCCGCCCTTGATCACGAGCTTTAGCATGGAAAAGAGAATACAATTATGGGAAATGTGCATACTTCGGTAATCATTTCAACAAAAAATAAAAGTTTCAACTAACATTTCGAAGTATCGATGATATATGTTTGTTGAAACGTTCATTTCTAGATGAAATTATTACCGAAGTACATAATTTTCTATAATCACACTCTCTTTTCTATCCTAAAGCTAACTATATTTGTTTAATCTTCTCCTCTTCTACCGCCAAGGGGTGAGTATCTCTTCTGTTGAGCTTGATCCACGAATCCTTCTCCTTCTCCATTCCAAACCTCTTCTGTCAATGGCCTCCTGGATTGCGCCTTCCCAAGTCTTGCTTTCGGTCTCGTACCTTCCACCTCATATATGGGCTTCGCCACTCTGTTTTCCGCCATTCCAGAAACATGGCCGAACCATCTCAGCTGATGCTCTTCGATAATATCCCCAGCTGGCCGAAGTCCCACATTTGACCGTATCGTTACGTTTCGCATTCGGTCTCTTTTGATCTTTCCTTCCATTATTCTTAGATATCGCATCTCCATGGCGTGAAGCTGGCTCTTGTGCTTTTTGGTTAGAGTCCAAGATTCGCTTGAATAGGTGAGATTCGGTAAAAACTCACTATAACTTATGGAAAAATCAAAACAGAAACGAATAAACAGTTAAAATTTGTTGTAACTCAACTCGAAGCGACAACCGCAGATAATAATTATTTCTTATAAGACAGCGGTATTGCTAGGTCGTGATTTTTTTCAAGACCATGCGCAACCACCTGGTATTCTCCCAATTAAGGGTTCCCATCTGCAGCTCCTACAAGTTCCATCAATGACTAATAACAGTTTAAATAATTAATCTGTCGCAGCTGAACATGACAGCGACTAAGCTTTCTACGTACTGAGCCACTTCTCCCTAAAAAATAATTTAATTATTTTAATTTACCATTGTATAACCTTAATACAATTAAGTAGGATGAATGATACATAATGGAATGAGATAAAGGTATTAGAGAAACTACCAACTGGTAGTACTCAATCAACATATTCAACTCAGAAGGTCACGGGTCATCTTCTTTTCAAACTCCATGGAGAATTATTGAGATTCAAAGAGGTTAGTAGGTTTGTAACTAACGGGTTTGTGTTGGGGATAAAGTTTATCATTAAAGGACTGGTATTGGGTTCGGGCCAATTCAGCAACAAATGCAACAACAAATTATCGATTAATTTATTCGAAACAAAGTAAGGAGGTACCCCACTCACAGATTATCTCACTATTTATTTTTGATAAGTATTTTTTTCAAACCGAAACAACGTTGGTTTCGTTTATCCTTAGCAGAGGAATCACTGAGCTATCGAAGAGGATAGATTGTTTGCCCTATTTGCACTTTGGTACGAATATTTTTTATTTAATTTCTTTTTGGGTATAAAGAGGCTCTATAACATAGTTACCCCTTCACAAATTTAACACATTGCCTACAACAGAGATTATAGACAATCGTGAACGGCCCTACCGGAGGAGTACAGTGAGATAGAAGATTATTGAATTTCAGTCAATGCACGGCCCACTTGATTGCAACAGCATCAATAGTGGTTTCTAATTTCCTGCAATATGCGCCCCCCCCCCAACTGCTATTTGCTAGATTGCAATAGTCGCATCATCAGCTGCAACGAAATCTCATCTCCACCAATCAGCGTAGATCGCTGCGTTGAGGAACCCGTTCGGGTTAGTAATGTTAGTTTCAGTGCTGGATATTACATACCATTTATATTGCAATAGAGTTTACATTAATATTGAATCATAAATTTATTTAAAATCCAGTCATATACACCATAGACGTTAATGGTTTCATAAGAAGGCTGCTTGTTAACAGGAAACAAGGAAGAATTGTTGTATTCCTATTTATTGTATTTGTTAATTTTGGGAATGTGAAGAGGATCCTCTCATCGAGGAAACTGTCATCCAGTGGATCTCCAAGGAGAGGGTGCAGTTTTGAAAATATCAAATCATTGAAGTATCTTGACACCATTATAAGAGAAGACAACAGACTCAAACACGAAATCAACATGAGAATTGAAACGGTAATAGATGTTATTAGTCCCTCAGAAACGTGTTCCGAAATAGAGCTATTCCCCGAAGCCTCAAAATAAGGGTTTAAGCCTCAAAAGACGATACGTCGTGCAGTTGTCATGTATGGTGGGGAGCCGTGGACTTTACCAAAGCAGCAAGAAAAATTATTGAATACTTGGGAGAGAAAGACTCTTAGAAGAATATATGGCCCAATCTAGGAAGGAAATAGTTTCCGCATTAAAAAGAATCAAGAACTTAAGGACCTATATGGAGGACCTACTATGGTTTCTTCTATTAAAAAAGCGACATTGACAAGCGACATGTTCACAGAATGGATAAAAAAAGGCCCCCAAAGCTGATCATGGAGAAGAGCCGCGGAAGATTGGTGAAAGTGGAAGAAAATTGTCGAGCAGGCCAAGGTCCTCCGTGGTTCATACCGCCATGTAATGATGATGATGATATATTGAACTCTTGCCGATTACTTTGGATTATACCTACATGATAGTTTTACTTTGAATACACAAACGATACTTGCTAAACTATTCCAATAAATAAAATTCAAATGATAAGAGCCGAACCCGTTTACCAACTATCATTGAGGCGTTCAGGATTAAAAACGGGTAACAAGTAAAAATTAAAAAAAAATATTTTTTCACATGTTTGCTAGTTTAGTCAAGCGATTTTATCCAGCACTACACTTTGCCGCATTGTTTTTCAAGGTTTTAGCGTGTTTTTTTTAAATTTAAAAATTATGTATTTTTTTAACTATGACTAAAAGAATGTATTTATTTATAAATAATATAATTAATTTAATAAGTGAGTTTTATTTTTGTGTAGGAGCGGTTTGGCTCGGTGAGTAGAGGCCTGATTGTTATGCTGAAAGCCCGGGCTTCAAATTCCTCTGTGGCAGATAAATTATTAAATCTATCAACAGCCATACATGGAACCTGCATTCCATCCAGTCCCTATAAAGTGGGTACCTTTAATTGGGAAAAACCTTGTGTTTGAGCTCGATCTTGGCCAATTCTCGCTATTCAAAAGCCGTCTTAGAAACCATACTGTCTCTAACATGTACTGGACCTTCATGCTTACCACTACAGCACGGTTCTCTTTACAGTTTTCTTTCAAACATTGCTTGGATACCTCGCTGGATGGCGGATCCGCCATGACAAGGAAGCTTAGGGATGACTTATTGAAAACGAAATCAGAAACTTGTTGAAATTGACTGATGGCGGAAGATATTGAAGCACAGATGCGAGCTCTCTCATTACACCCACCCCGCTTTTCTTCCTCCCGGCGTCAGAACAAATTATCCTGAATTATAAGTGTAATCTCTTCTGTCAAAGTATCCCGCTTAAATTAGATTTGGCCGGATTAATAATATCAAAATTTTCTCTTAACTGTATTATTTTGGCTCCTCTGGATTGATGATGGGGAATCCTGGAGGAGACTATTAGGAAACTTGAGTAACCGATTTTCACATGTTTTCAGTGGTGTAGCCATGGTTCGGTTATGGAAGGACCATCCTAGAATTTCTACTTTAATGTAACTACTTAATCAAATATATCAGTTAACCTCTCACTCACTCTCTCTCTCTCTCTCTCTCTCTCTCTCTCTCTCTCTCTCTCTCTCTCTCTCTCTCTCTCTCTCTCTCTCTCTCTCTTTCTCTTTCTATGGCAATGAGTTCTATGTATGGAACATACCACACAAAAAGCTATACAGTGGGGTCTTTAACTCATTTTTTGAATCCTGTAAACCTTCGAAAATGTTACTTAGTTCAGCTCTAGTCCAAGGTTAGGTCTGATATTCTATGACGACTCTTGATGTGAAGCTATCGGAAAACCTTTAGCTTGACAAGCGTATTATATATATTTACAGCCCCGGTGAAAACGTTGAATTTTGTCTAGAGAGCGTTAACTGTATAGAGAGAAGCATAATCGTGCTTTACTCTAAATTTTTGGCTTGAATTGGAGTTGGACTATAACCAATGAGTTATATGTTATAGTGTTATAATGAGTTCTCAATTCACTCAAGAAACTCATTTTGAAAAAAAATCTACTTAACCACTAATCCAACCGGGCTGTAGATATATTATTACGATTGCAAATGAAAATACGCAAAATACTCAGAGGTGTATTAGCCTTTCGTTGTGCCCACACTTCATTAATTATTTTGCTGTTGGCCTCTTTTCCCTATTGAGACCATGTTGTTCCAGTCTTCTTTGGTTTCTTTTCTTGGTCATCTTGGAACTTACGAATTCTGAACCTGCAGATTACCTGGTTTCGGATATCCTCTGGTGTAAATCCTGCCAATTTCAGTTCTTATATTATTTCTCCTATCAATTTCACATTGCCTGTTTTGGATTGACCCCTCTTTTTTCATAAAATTCCACTATTTTTTTTGGTAAGCCTATCTGAATTTAATCTTTTATTGTACCCATAAA
Source organism: Troilus luridus (assembly GCA_964056705.1). NCBI lineage: Eukaryota > Metazoa > Arthropoda > Insecta > Hemiptera > Pentatomidae > Troilus > Troilus luridus. The sequence goes on along the minus strand of OZ057417.1, from coordinate 29,179,563 downwards.
ATCTTAAAATCCGTTTACACATTTATATTTCTGCGGTCCGAATTGTTAAGTTGTTAATTCGAATTATGTCCATAATGAGTTGACTGTATTAAGAGATGCGGAATCGTGTCTTTCTCATAGTTATTGGCTTTACAATAATACAAGCAATAACTACACTTCAAGCCAATGCCTGACTTAGAAACTGCTTCTCTAACTTCGGACTAAATTCGAAAAAGTTAGTCATTTATTTTAAACATAAAATTTTTACAAATTATCGTACATTTAAGGTTTAAGGTTAAGGAGGTCAAAAAACTTCTTCATCTCCACCTGCATCAATTTCTCCCTCCCTTAAGCCAACTAATAATTATTCAAGGTTTAAATTATATAATTTTTTTAAATGGACTACAACTCTTCATTTAATACTATTTAATACCGAATATTAAATATTTTTGGTAGGTGACTAGAACTATCTACCCTCCTAGAAAACAAGTCGTCATAAGTTCTGAAACCGCACATCGACCGGATCTTATAAAAAAGAAAGAGAGAACATTTTACGGTGGTATTTATTTTTTATTTTTTGGTTTATCGGCCTGTACTTTTTTTTCTGAAATATATAGTCTAGATGAGAAAAAAAAATGAAATGTTTATTAGACTAACAATTAGCTGTGGAGGGTGAAACGAAGCATTTTGGATTGTTCTTTCTGACCTTACATCATCATAATGGCGCTCGTACGGGGAGCCGAAAAGGAGACGGCTTCATAATTTGGACCCGAAGGACTTAGCAAAAAGCCCCATCTTGACATGTTTAACACCTGAGTTCCTACCTGTATCCCCACGATAACCGGGGACCTAAAGCCTCCCCTTTGGGTGGTCCCGGTGTCAGCACATAGGAGCAATTACATTATTTCACTCAAGCGGCGTCTTCTCATGTCTGAAATATATGTCTGTATACGTTACCTCCGATATTGCCTATAATGCGAGCAGGTGAGTATAATTATAGGGTATATGAATATTTATAACAAAATTTACAATAGAAAAGAACCCTTATTATCAACAAACCTACATATAACAAAAAATACTTTATGATGGGTTATTTTAAGAAAATTGCTGGTTAAGGTTAGTTTAACATCCCATAAAAGTTGTTAGTCTGTTTCATCAATAATATGCTCAATTATTTAAGTTAATGTAAATATTTAGTTGCGCATTAGAGTCAAAACAGCTACATTAAGATAAAATTTTAAATTAAAAAAAAAAACTTGAATTCCCTAAGAAAGATAAACAACTTTTAATCCTTAACAAACGGAATAATTTAACGTGTTTCATTTTTAATATTTATCAATTAATAAATGAGGGAAACTGAACAAGGAAGGCTGGACAAGAAAGTATTTTTAGGACGATGTGTAAAAAAAAAGAGAGAGGAAGCAGAAAAATTAAAAATAACAGACAGAGACTGCCTAGGTAGAGAGCAACATGCAAAAAAAAAATGCAGAAGTCAGGGTACTTGTGAAAAATAAAGAAAAACTGCGTGGTCGAAAGAAAGGAAGGAAAGGCTCGCAGAAATGATGAGGAAATACTGAGAGAAAAAAAGGGACGAAAATGAGAAAAGAAAATTTGTGATATTCGCAAGGTCCTCAAAGGCCGTTTGGTTAAAAAAAAAATTAAGGAAAATAAGTATAATATTTAATAAATATCAGCTAAATAACAACAATGGAGGCTTTGACATAGAAAAAACTGAAAGTTTCAATTGGAAAGCAGTAATTACCACCGATCATAAAAATTATACCACCAGTTTTGAATAACTCCTTTTTTATCCTGGTATGAGTTGATCATCCATTTTATATTTAAAAAATGAATTATATGAAAAATGAATTATATATTATATGATAAAAGGGTTCAAATCATGCTGCGGCAGATAAAATATTTAATATTTTAACAGCGTCGGATGGACCCTGTGGAATGTACTGGTACAGGACAATTCGGGGTCACCCAGCCTCTTGATAGTGGTTACTCTTAATTGGGAGAAAAACCTTGCGGTTTTGGGAGATCTAGGATAAAACCAGTTCAATAGTTATTTTCGAAAATAAAGTTTATATCATGTACTCAGCCCAACATTCTTCATAGGTGGTACAGGATTTTTTTTAGTGCCAAAATACACATGAGGGATAAAAGTGCAGCTTTTGTTCCCCTACTCACTCAAAGCTTACAACTGATCTTTATTTCGAAAAATGTCATTTGTATAAAGTTTGAATCAAATGGTAAAGTCCATTCATTATATTGTTTAAGTAGTACAGTCTTTACCATTTGGTCTTGGGTTCAGAAGACCCTTCATGGGTTGAAGTATTTTTTAAGTAGGTTTTTTGTAATAATTAGGGATTCTTTACCAGGTATTTCTTTACAAGCAGATAGAGCATCATGCAAAATTTCAATCTTAACAAGAATTATACACGAGATTTTACATTTTTTTAAATTGTATTCATATATTCGGGCTTTGACATTGTTGTATACACAAGTTTTAAATATTTAGAGTCAATTATTTGTTTTCTCTTTTTATTTGTATCCACGCCTGTCAAGTAAAAACAATTGATAATCAGTAGATTGACTATCAGAAAAATATAACAAAATTACATGAGAAGCATGAAGAAGATCAGTAGCCAGTGGTACCTTTCCCGTGGATTGATTTAATTACTTATGATAACAGATCCCTCATCCACGATCTTTTTTGTCTCCTCCTAGCATGTTCAGGCATGAGAGTCGTGACCATTTGTTGTATTAATGGGTTTGATGCCGTGTAGTTTTTCTTGAAAGCGTTAATAGTATGTTCGTTAATTGTTGGTATTTTTAAGTCAGTATGCAGAGTTTTGTTATTGACATCCCAAGGTGCTTTTGTCTGTGTACTTTTGATTGAAAAGTTCAGTCAATTATTTAACAATTTATTTTTACATTAAAATTTTTCTCTTGCATTTCTTCCCGCAAAATGTAAATTTAAATAGTCAATCCTAGCATTTATCGGTCTTGTGGGTTACCATATCTTAGTATTTTTCTAGCTTATTTTTGTACATTTATTTTAAAGTATGGATCGCGAAGTCCTTACCATTTATCCATCGACAACAGACTCTTCGTTAGATGAAATTAGCCGAGGATCCTAATGAAGGGAAGCGGAGCCGGTGACAGCAATTATTGTGACAGGGTGTGGTGAGTAATGTTCGTCAAAAGGAACACCAGTTCCAAACAACCCCTTCATTGTTCCAAGAGTGTCGCTGACGGGGGTGAGTTTGGGGTGTTCCAATCATCTGTCATATCCAGCGCCCCTCCAGTTAGTTACCGCCTGGGGGTTCTCTCAGCCCCTGCTACTGCCAGGCGCTTCCTCAAAAAATGACTGCCTTGTCCGATGCCAATTTTTTCCCGATCATATTCCCATACCGTTCACTCTGTCTTAATTAATTGTCTATCACTTTTGAAATACTTTTATTATTTTTTTATCGTTTAATTTATTTATGCGATATTTAATGTAATGGGTTATATCTACATCCCCGGTGAATTATTATAAGTTTAATCTAACTGACAAAGGAAGCGTAACTTCGAATATACACTTGCAGCCCCAGTGAATAAGTTGTTAAGTCGAATTTAGTCTGAAATGAATTTCTTATACTTCAGAAAGCGATTATTTCTAAAACAGCTGTTGGAATGATATGGAGTTTTTGCTTTTATTATAACTCCATTACTGGCCAAAAATTACGAAAAGACACGATTCCGCTTCCTTCAATACAACTCACTCTGGACAAAATTCGACTTACTCTCTTATTCGCCGGAGCTGCAGATATATTTATTTATATTAGCTTCTAATTTTGTAATTTTATCATAAATCTATTGCATAGTTTGATCGTGTTTTTATTAAATGCATGTAACAAATATATTGATTTGCACCTAGGAATCTGACGTTTCTAAGTAATGCCCCATCTTTTGGGTTACAACATTATGGTTAGGATAAATATACATGGCTGTTAACTTGTATATAACATAGCTTTCTTAATAATTTTATCTTTCATTAAATATTTCTGTCGCCCGCATTATATAATGCCTACTCGTAGCGATTTTTACAGGAGGCTCTAAATGAATCTAAAGTTGGAATAATATAAACTCGAGATATGCTGACGGCACGGTGCTTCTAGCAGACAGTGATGAAAATCTTCAGGGTCTCATAGATACTGGTAGCATGCATCAACTCGTAGCACAAATAATGATTATCAGTAAAAAACAACATATTGAGGTCGAATTCCATCCAAATAAAACTGATAGCATTACTTACCTGGGAAGTAATATTACTGATAACTGGGATCACTCAAAGGAAATCAGGTCTCGTATGGAGAAGTCATGAAGTGCTGATAACCAACTCAGATAGGTGTTATGTGAACTAAATTTGAACCTATAGACCCAAATCAGAGTACTCAGATGTTACGTGTATTCAGTGCTATCAAACGAACCTGAAGCACAGATATTTACAGGCAAGGAAACGTCAAAAAGCATTAGAGATGTGTTTTATCGGCTTAAGCGCAGAGTTTCATGGAGTTTCATTCGTGCAAGATACAAGACGAAAGGATACCACAACGAATACAGAAGCCCATAGAGATAATGGGCATCATTGAAAGATATAAATTGGCAGACTTTGGTTATGTGATGCGAAATGAAAAGTAAAGTCAGCTGTCTTATTATACAGAGGAAGATTGTTCAAGGCCACTCCTGGTTACAAAAAAAAAAACCCAGCCAATGGACAGGATTAACATTGATACACCTTGTTCAGTCGCAAATCAATCTCATAAATTAAAATTAGAATCTCGCAGGTCTCGTTCACGTTTGTTACCTTGGCGACTGATAAAAGGGACTTTGTTTCCCCCACTCCGTCATCTCGCACTTCACTTCTCTTCGCATCCAGACTCCAAGCAAACCACATCTCTCCACTCTTCTCGACTGAAGCTAACCTCGCCTTCCATCACCGCAAGGAGACGGTACATTAATCACATTCGCACATGACCAAGAGACGCCTATCACCAGACACGAGATCCAGGCCCCTTATAATACCACAGATCGCCGAGAAACCAGATATTTCCAGAACAAGGGTAGTAAGTCTCCATATCCAACTGTAAGTTCTCTTTCATTAACTCATCAAAAGACAATACAATATAACATCACCGTTCGAGATAAAGACACCACATTCTATCGCCATGTGGCCCTGTCGCCCAGTGTTGATGTTTTGTTTATAAGGAAAATCATTCCGAGTTGAAAATTCATATTTAATAAATTCTCAGCCTCTTCTGTAAATACTAACCATTCCTTTTGTATACATCTATAAGCAATAATTTCTGTAATTTCTTTAAGTGTAAACAATGCATAACCTGTAATTATATTTAGATTTAATAAACTCCACATGCTTCAGTATCTGGCCAAATTATTTAAAACACCGACCCTATTCTACTAACATATTTTATTTTTTATCTTTATATTTCAGTCTGATCAAGCTCGAACATATCTGTTTCGTTGAAGAAGAAGAATATAACTATTGCAAGTTTAGCTCTTGTAGAACTATGACTCCAAAAGGGGTTCGGCTCATGAAAGGAACTGAACTGTGAGAATATTTTACTAATGAGTCATGAATACTCAACAAACTAAATTGTTGTTTTAAACTGCGTGATATTTCAATACACACTTAATACTTTTCATAATAAGAAATTCACCGATGACGTAGATATATAACCAACCATTTCCTCAAATGAAAATTGATTACTTTTACAACTTTTTAATTTATTACTTATAGTTATAAATGTCAAGCCTATAGACCCATGAGGATTGACTGATTGTATTGACAGACAATACAATTCTGTGATGTACTACCAAGTCACTCCGCTCCAAAAAAAGAAAGTGACAGTAACACGAGTTTCTTATGTTTCAAAACAACATTACTTTTTTACTTGGGCGTGGGAAACATTCCCGTCTCTGAACCACGACGTTTCCCAACGAAAAGGAATATCTTCTGCAAAGTGGAATCGCTAACATACAGAAGTAGCAACTAATTCCATCTCCCTTGCCGCACAAGATGGTATCGGCGGTCGGGACGAGTTGACATCCAATCCTCCGTGGTGATATCCCATCCCCCAATCCAGAACCCCCTTCCTTCGCGAGGAAAACCCTTAAACAACATATAAATCAAGAAGGCTGTCCCCGAGTGTTAAATGTCTCGTGAAGAGGGTAGCTCGTGTTTTTCTGCTCATTTGGCGGGTGTCGCCATGCGATAACATTTACTACATTGAGCATCTAATGTGCCCGCAAGGATTGGCATCACTCCCTGCCTTCTTTCTTATTCGGGGAAACTTCCCCTTCCCCTCCCCCCTCACACGCTCTCTCTCTCTCTCACTCTCTCTCCCTTGTCATCCCTCTTCCGGCGGGATACAGATAAAGGGATACTCCTTTCCCGTCCCTTTGAGCAAGCCCTTTTCCTCCCTCCCTCTTTATTCTTTTCTTTGTACTCGACGTTCTGTATTTTATGAGTTCCATTTTTACCCACATCATATGAGCACGTATCGGGATATTTAGTATGACAGATGTATTGGAAACGTTTTCAACGGATCTTTAGGGAATAGGTTTTTTTTATTTATATATTTTTTAGATCGTAGAACATTCAACACACCATGATGATCCTCGGTGCTAAACTCTCAGATATAAAAAATATTTTCTTTAAAATATCATCAATCAATTAATAACTCCTCAATTATATACTCTCAAACCGATTAATAAAAAATTACTTTTAACTCTCTTTATAAACTTCGTTTCTTAGTTCAGATTTGACTTTCCTTTGATCTTAGTAGTTTCGGACGCAATTCATAGATTTTGCTGTCTTTCTCCTTCGGACACACACACCCATTCAAAATGTTCAGTACGTTCTTCACTGAATGCATGGCCGATTGCAGTATACTAATTATGTTTACCGTTAACAGCCGATCTGACCCTCTATAAACTGGGTAAACATAATGGGAAATAAAACCTGGTGGCTGAGCGTTCCTCCACAGACTTTGTCCTAGATACAGTAATATGTTCGACCAATACTGAATCCAATGCTCTACATAGGTTCCAGTGGTGCAAGTATTTATATATAATTTTTGGAACCTTAATTCGGTAATCTTAATTTTTAAACTCTCATTTTGAATGGAGTTTGAAACTAGTTATACAATACTATAAGTATGTAGACAGAGACGGGTCCCTAATTTTTTAATAAAATTTGTTGACATGAAAGAATAAGAGACTTGAGCCAGTGTAGACCATTTATACTAACAATGTTTTATCTGAATCATTTTCAGATCCAGTGAGTTTGATCTTTTTTCTTTTCCTCTTTTGTTCCAGGTAGAAGAAGTAGTAGAAAATATCATTAAAGTTAGATTAGTAGGGGGTCCAATAGTTTTGAAAAAATAAGCAGTAGCAACCAAATTCAATTGCCAAACAAAGAGGGTCCTAGCAGATTCACCCCTACCAAGACCTTTAGGTGTCAAAAGGATGAGACAATCACTAATCAGTGATGTTATGCAACCATCAATATTGAATAACGAAAACACAAGATTGAATGTCTCAGAACCTATATTGGAAATTACTACATGTTCTTCATAAGTAGGTGCAGAAACACAAGTATCATGGACATCAGAAATACACAAAAACGTTCATATCAAAATCAAAGCTATTCAAACAAAGGCATCATCACCGGTTTTAATGGTAAAAAAATATCACTCCAGTGATTCAGATAACATTTCATCATATGTTGATAAAGTTGACAAAGATTTCTCTACTTTGTCTTTAAGTGAATCAAGTGATTGTGACGAAGAAAGTATTTCTGCATTACAAAGTTTTCATTAAAAAGATCATAAAGAAACCTTTGTTATATATAGGTTATTTTGATAAAACTAATAGTTATTGAATAAACAGATACCAATAATAACAAAAATGGACTCTTTACTTGAAATAAGTTAATTTAATTAATAAGCAATTGTTTTTTGTTTTTTTTTCAATATGATAACAATATTCTATATGAAAATGCAAAAACATCATATGAATTTCTAATCACAAAAATGCAGACAAGCCTGATGACGCCAACAAGCCAAAATTAAGCGTCTAAAAGTTTCTCATTTCCCGCGTCAATTTTTTCATAATCCGAACGCGATTTTTTCTACGAAAAATGTTATTTTAAAAATAAAATAAATATTTTTGTGAAAGTTAAAGTATGGTGAATCTAAAATTTCATTTATTTTTTATTTAAAAAAAATCTTGGTTGTCCATCTTCTTTTCAGACACAGAAAATCATTGGGAATCGAAGAGGTAACAAGGTTTGAAACTAGTGAGTTTTAGTGGGTATGAAGTGTGTCATGAAAGGATTGATATCGGGTTTGGTCCAAAACAGCAACAAATGGGACATTAAGGTCATTTGATGACTTTAATCCTAACAAAGTAAGAAGCATTGAGTATTTTGGATTGTAAGGAATACAAGAGGAGTTGTATGGCTTAGTGGACCCCCAAAGCTCTACCCCGTAAGTCCAAATAGTCTTATAATAGTCATGTATATGATTCTTATGTGATTAATTGGGAACTTAAAAAGTTGTTCTAGTAAGTGTTGAAGTAGCCTGGAACGTATAAGACGATTTTTCTTAAACGTATCCTACATTTTTGGAGGTGTTACGTACTCATAATAGTGTATTATAGATATGTATTACTGAGGATTATCCCTGAATTTGATTCTCAAGTATCATTTTCGCAGGTTTCTCGCTTCGAGTTAATTCATAAGAAGTTCATAACTTTCCATTCCTTTCCTTTTTAATGTTCTCGAAAATAAAAGTAATCATGAATTTTAGTTATGGGAAATGTGTGTACTTCGGTAATCATTTCATGAAGAATTGAACGTTTTAAAAAAACATATATCGTCACCTATGATCATTTTTATTTTCGAGAATATTAAAAAGGAAAACGAATGAGTTAAAATCGGTTGTGACTTAAATCGTAGGGATTTAACTCGAAGTGACAACATTACTGAATGAGATTCTTATATTTGTTAAACATTGACTCTCAGTTAGTTCAATATTGAGTCATAGGATCACAATGAGCACTACACGCCCTTCTCAGCAGTTAACGCCTCTATATTAACTTTTTTTCTCCCCACTTATCCCTTAAAAGATTTATAGGAAGTACATAGGGGAAGAAACTTATGAAAAAGGTGAACTCTTCCGTGCCCTTTGTGGAATATGGACAGCCCAAAAGGGAGAGTAGGAAACAGAACGCCCTTCTAAGGGTCGCCTGCTTATTACCGTTGGAGGGCACAAAGGACCTGACGACGCGTGTAAACATGGACAGGTAACGACAGCTAATGCCGGGGGGGGGTGTCGCCCCCACATCCTGCCCCCCCTGGAGGTCCCTCTGGACCACTAGAAGCCCCAGGGCCATCTTAGACAAATTGGCCTCCCGCCATAAAACTGATACGTGATCCGAGTCCCTGTGGTTCTAAGGCTTTTTTCCCCAGGTCGTTAGAGTGGATAGAGTGAACGATAAACTGGACTCTTCCCTACTTGTGCTCTTAAGTCAGCACTTGTGTAACAGCTCTCTTGTAATAAAAATATCTCAACCGGAATCGAATCTTAGATAGGGGATACACAGACTCAGGCGGAGTAAACAAACAGAAAAATATAATTAATAAAGGGAGCGGCTTAGTGAGTTACCATGCCGAAAATCCTAGTTCGAATCCCGCTGTTGACAAGACTATTATTTAGACTGTTAGCAGCCGGGGCTGGATCATATGGGCTCTAGGACCTTCATGGGGCTCACCCAGCCTCTATAAAGTGGTTGCACGAAATAAGAGAAGAAAATCTGGCGGTTGAGCGTGATCTAGGACAAATCACCGCTCTGAACAACTGTTGTCCTTAAAAAAAAAAACCGTTCACGGGTTGTAGGTACACTTTTTTTTTTTTTTATTAAATTTATTATTATGGGTGAAGGGTTCCTTAATGTGTATCGTACTGAGTTGCCGTACTGAAGGTATTATCACAGAAAGATATATATAGGCAAAAAGTATGTAATATCCGGCAAAAAGTGGTTTTGATTAAGGGTTGTAGCGCTTTTTAAAAGAATTTTGTAATTAAAAATGTTATATTTTTATTTTGAAGATAAAAGATTTTCCCTGGCCGGGATTCGAACCCGGGTCTCTCTGTGACAGCACTCAACCGTTTGAGCTACCAGGGGTTGCCTCAAAGTCAGGAATCAGTTCTCTTCACCGATCCCATATCCCCGTGTTCTCGCAATTTTGCGATGTATACACGAGGAAGAATGTTCATTGAACATTACTTTAATATTAGGATCTTGTTAACCTACTTCATATTATTATTTATAATTTTTTATTAATTGTTTTAATTTTTAAATATTTGTCTTTAATTGCTAAATATTTTAAATATTTGGGATCGGTGAAGAGAATTGTGATCTGTCCTGACTGTGAGGCGACACCTGGTAGCTCAAATGGTAAAGTGCTGTCAAGTAGAGACGGACGACCCAGGTTCGAACCCCGGCCAGGGCAAATCTTTTCTCTTCAAAATAAAAACATTTAAAAATTAAAACAATTAATACAAAATTATTAAATGTTATACCTTATAATGATACAGTTGCTAACATGTAGTTTCGAGTAGATTTCTACTCAATTTGTAAATTTAATTTACTAACGTTAGTCTGGCTTTCCTATATACTCGCACTCCAAACAATATTTATATACATTTTCAAGTAATTTATTTACTAATCAACCAAGGGGCCAAAACATATGATGGGCCCCTCAAGCTCATTCAAAAATATCAATAATTTAATGGAATAATTATAGTTTATTTTAATTTTTAGCATAATTATCATCTTTAAGTTTAACCAGACATAGATCACTTATACTTTTAATCATTTCATAAAACAAAACAAGACCATTACAAAGACATTCTTTTCAAAAAGTTCTACAAGTTATTGATGTTTAAAGTTATTATTAGTATCGAATGCACACCTATTAAATGACTTTTTAGATAAATATATATTTTTTTTTGTATCAATGGAATTCTAACGTTTAAACTACGGTTGAAAAGAAGTGTTATTACTCATGGACGGTCCGCTAGGTGTCGCTAGTCTCGAGCATATTGCTGACGCTAAGCAATGAGTTTATCCCCTACCAAAAGTCGCTAAACCTGGCTAAAGAAGCTTTCATATAAGAAAATATACAAAATTATCGGGGAAAAAGATTTATGGATTTAAAAAATAAAATAAAATTGAGCAAAACTCAAAAAGAGATATAAAATATAAATAGGATGCGACAAGTTCGACGCATTCTTGTTAGTGGAGCGTTTTGGAGCCACAGTCTCTATTCGATGAGGCTTTTTATGCTGTTAGTGTGAGATGTACCGAACTTTTTCTTCTATTGTGTAATGTGTCCTGATGATTTCTGAATTGCAGAAACGTTGACTTGTTGGTTTTTCCCAGAATTTTAGAGACTTAAGGCTTTGTTTTGGGGATTTCACTTTTCCCTTTAACGTGGGCTGAAACATCCGTACGATTATGGTGATTAAATACAGTTTATTATAAAGCTGTTTATTTCTTGTTGCACCACCATAATCTTAGCTATGGTTATTCCGTACCATTTAGCTAGAAATATTTTTCCTCTACCAGGTGTTACAAATGGATTTACATCCTCGAAAAAAGGTTACACCCCGTTTGTATAATATCGATCCTCCAGATCCGCGGACGAAGTTGTAACGAAATTTATCCTCCCCCGCCAACTGGGTAAGAAGCAGAACCTGGCTCTATAGACACTCAGCAACTGGAGAGCAGATGTGGCCCCCACGTACACCGGACACTCCCCACCGATTTTCCACTACTCTCTTTCAGAATTTAATTCTGCTTTTCTTCAATGTACCAATAAATATCTTACTTGATCAGGTCCCGTTGGGAAGGCTATCAGATAGAAGAAATGGATATCTCTCAGAACGACATCAATTAACTCAGAACGACATCCATAATTAATGCTAGGGACATCAATTAATAATGCTAAGATAGAGAGGAATATGGTTGAGTAGAAGATCTAATGAAGGATATAAATAGTCTGGGGGTGCAGTCAAAATAACACGAAATAAGAAAAAACTTATTTATTGTAAGTCCCGACGTTTCGGCCTACAATGCAGGCCATCTTCAGGGCTAAGAAGGTAAAACAGAAAAACAACTATAAGAACATTGCAGTACTAGGAATTATAGAATAATATATAGAGTATAGAAAAGTGGAGAGATATAGCATAGGATAGTTCATGAAAATAATTAAGAATAACAAAATGACAAAATGTGTGAACAGAAAGGTGACAAAGTAAAGAAATATAAAAATTAAGATAATTGAGAAAGTATCAAGTAAGATACGAAATGAAAAAATACATACCAAGTTACAAATGTAAAACTGGCGAGACATACAAGTATGGAAATCTAGTAATATATGTAATGGTATAAAATGTATGAAAAAAAAACTATAGGAAAGTTATAAAATTATGATTATGTTATTTTGATTGCACCCCCGGACGAATAATACTTAGGGTTATTTGTGTAATACGATTGAGTTTTACTTGTGTACATCATTATTTGAAACATCAGTAATATTGATTTACAGAGCCATTCATCTCCTCTTTAAATTTAAAAAAAAAAAACCTGTTCCTCTACAATCCACGAGGGGTGTTGAGTTCAGTAGTGCCTGTAGACTGTACTATTTCTTGAACATAAGTAATCACGCACAACTCCCAGTTTTTTCCCTCCAGTTTAGAGTAACCACTTTACAGATGCTGGGTGAGCACCAAGAGGGTTCTGTAGATTCCACAGGATCTATTCGTGGATGTTAATAGACTAAATAATTTATCTTCTGCAGCCGTAATTGAACCGGTACTCGAATTGGTCTCGGACAGTTCACCTCCCTGCACAACCGTTGTTTTTGGAACAGTACAATTTGTGTACATGCATGTACCGAACCCATTCGTGGCTTGTAACGGTACAGTTTTTTTCATTTATTTTTTTTTCAACGTTTGTCTTATATGCATACATATGAACTGTCTTCTTTTATTTCGCTCAATGACAGTCGTTGTTTAATAATGTTAATAACTTTTATAGATTAAAATAAAATTAATAGATAATATAAATTAAAATCCGTTCTTTAATACCCTTTCCTTAAGTCCTCTCCAATGCCCAGCTAATAATGCTTTCGTTTTAACACTTCGCTCAACCCTCTCCCTTAGTGAAATCTTGTGAGACAAGCGGAGTGGGAGAAAGAAGACTGATAGAAGAAACAAGGGGAAAAAATCCAGAGGAGTCAGATTTAAAATCGAGACAGAAAAGAGGGAGGTGGTGACAAATGAGGGGGAAGAGTGGGCAGAAATGGGAGAACTCTCTGAAATTAAATTAAAGAGAACCCGTGACAAGGTTTGGGTTGACGCGGCTTGGGTTCCTCTGTATTTTATATATCTCCCCCCCCCTCGGGTCTTCGGGTTTTATTTCTTTCTCTTTTGTTTTTATCACTTAACTTCCTTCAGGGTCCCTTTATCCTCACGGTTCAGTGCTTGTTTAATTCTATCTCAGTCCTCTGCGATAGTATAAATACTGGTTATCGTATTGGTGCGATAAACATAAGTAAAGTCCTAGTTGGAGGTTATTTTCTGCTGTCCGTGACTTGGAATTAAAAACGATCATTACTTTACGGTAAACCTCATTACTTTATTGGCAATATCCAATACTGTTCTAAAAAAACAATAGTACATTATGAATTCGTGACATAATAATTTTGTGATTCTATAACTCTTCTAGAGAGCGGAGTGGCTCAGTGGTAGAGGACTGAGTTGCCATGCCGGAAATTCTGGTTCAAATCCCGCTATAGGCCAAGTCTGTTTGCAGCGGGAGATGGATCATATAGGATCTAGGACCCTCTTGGGGCTCATCCAGCCTCTATAAAATGTTATAAAAATAGGGTACCCAAAAAAAGGGGAAAAATCTTGCGATTGAGCGTGACCTCGGACAAGTTACCTCCTTGCAGAACCGTTGTCTATGAAACAGTACAGTCTCAACCATGTACTGAATTCCAGATCCGTTCACGGGTTGTACTAATATCATTTTTTTGGTGCTTATCATTATTCCGGTCTGTGGCTCACAAGGTATAGGAACTTATCCACACCATCCATCCTACCTGGCTTCAGTAATATTGGGTAGAAACATTCGCTGCTGTAAAAAAAATAATAGTACCTATATCTATTAGGAGAATAATAATAATTTTTCAATAAAAATCACTGAGATTAAAATTTTTAACCATTTAAAAAAAAATCCTGAACCACTATAACTCACGAAGAGGGTCAATCAGTACATGGTAGAAACTATAATTATAAATAAATTAAAGTATTCGGTTAAAGCTAGAGTAAAAGCGTGGGATTTGGCTAACCTTCGACTAAAACTAAAACTTAATATCTGTTTTTTGAATAGGCTGATATTATTCAATTTGAAAATGGAAGTTGTTTTAAATGGGAAGTTGGAAAACTGGTCACATTGGCAACAAGGCCTTTGGGAATCCAATATTTCATTTGTGTAAATTTAAATTATTGGTGTTTGGGTATTTCCCGGAAAGTCTTGATAGTACAATAATTCTCAGACAGTGAGCATCAAGTTGCGCTGAGGATCCTTGTTAATGAAAACCTAGAGGTTACGGATCGATTCTCGCAGTAACGAGAGATCTTTCCTCTTGACGACTTTCCTGTTGCCTTTCGAGGTATCACTCAGTACTGATTTTAATACTGATAGCTTCATCAAACAACATTTGATCAAATAATCCAAAAAACTACAGAAGTTTCTCCATAGCTTCAACATTGTTTTGTGAAGCAAGTACCAACAAAAATGAGTATTTTTAGTAATAAGCTGAATGTTATTCGGAAAGGTAAATAAGAATCCTACAGAAACTGATGGCGATATTTCTTAAAAAATTTTACCCAACTTTGTGTTACTCTAGATCAATCAATTGTGTATATTCCGTAATTTTCTCACCGCCCGGTATTTCTTCCTCCTCTCTGATATTTTATTCTTCTATTCCTGTCTTCATCGGACATTTTGATACCCACTTCGTTTTCTCCTCAAACCTCATCCCTTTGTGTCGTATTATCCTCTTGGCAGTTCAAACCCCGAGTTCTCTCATGACCCTCTCTGTTTCCTTAAACCAATTTGGTTTAGTGCTTTATTCCTATAGAATTCCAATATACCTACTTTTAAATAGATATCATTCGCAGGAATTACCCATAGAAATTAAGCCTTATTTTCCTTATTGTGTCGGAGATTTCTTTTATTTTATAAAGGGTCTCATTTCGCTTGAATACTAATTAGTTTGTTTGAGAATTTAGGGCCTAAAATATTCCTTAATATCTTACAATCTTTAATCTCCAACCTTTCAATAACGCCCTTTTTGTTTAGCTTTATTATTTCCTTCATTATTTACATTCCTAGAAGAACAGTATCATTTTAGTGGATCTTTGTTTATAAACAAATAAATTAGGAGGGATAATGCTAATATGAAAACCCAAGACAAAACCAAATTTACGCCAAAGTGATGAAGTACCAAAATGGCGAAGACATAATGGGAAGTGAAAACAAACGAGTACGCTCAACTTTCCTAGAAGCTCTGTAAGGGCAGGGAAAGGGTTTCCTTGCCTGGCATTTCCGAAAACAGTACTTTTGTGCCAGTAGTTCACTGGGTGATGTCTTGGTTGACCTCAATTGGTACCTCCTGGTACTTACTCTCTCTATACCCAAACAATGTCTAGTTGACACGCCTTGACTATTGTCTACAAGTTAGAAAGTGTATATATATATAGAGTTGAAACTGTATGGTATAAATAGACAAAGGCTCTCTTAGCCCTTGACTTAGAAGCTCGCGAGCAGATTACCAGTCTCCGAACTATTCCCCTAAGAACAGGATTACAAATATTCTTTGAGAAAAGTGAGATGATGCCCATGAATCTCCAGAGCATAAATAAAACCTTTTTAAATTATCATAAAATTAACCCTTTAAATCGTGGTTTAAATATTTAAATTGTAGAACTATTTTATCTTGGGGAAGTAAAAAAACTTGGATAAATCGAACTAACACAATGAAGAAAGCCCGGTTTCTAACCTGGTATACATTTAATAAGAAATGCCAGTCAAAAGGCAATAAGATCCAACACTGTAAACAGTAACACTCCCAGAAGCCACATATTCTTGTGAAACCCTGTTCCAAATTAAAAATGAAAGAATACCTGATCAGCTCCTCAAAAATGAAAGAAGAATCATCAGAACTTGCATTAATAAAAGATACCAGGTGGAAGGAATCTGGAGAATCTTCCCTAATCAATTTTCTATCAAGAAATAGATCCAGTCTCCTGCAGAATGAAGAAGAAAATAATCTCATATTTCTTTCACATTTTACAAATGCCAGAAAACCGGATTTTACGACAACTAGTACTTAGAAATATAGGTAAGAAGGCAGGATGAAAATTTAGCAAGAGCTCTAAGATGTTAGAATTGAGATAGCAGCTGCAGAGAACAAATCTAAAATTAATACCCTTCTCAAGACTCACGAATTATCAGAAGAAATGACTAACAGAAGACCTCAGGAGATTTCAGACGAATTGAGAAAATCACGTCCGGAAAGAATGAAAAAGTAGTGGGCAGATCGCAAACTAACAACAGTCTTCAAAGAGAAATTGATTGTAGATCGACTCAAGTCGTTCGATGTGGAGAATAAAGTTAATAACATAATTGGGTAATGATTGGGAAACGTATAATGGTGAATTCCAAATTGTTATTTTGCTTAATTACATATTTAAAATTTGGTTTCTGGGTCGAGCATTCTGTACGGCAATACATCTTGTTCATTATAGGACATGAAAACCTCATTCCATGTATGAATGTTAGGATTTTCAGTATTTCATTACCATTATCCCCCCCCCCCCGTATTGGCATAATAAGGACCACAACATTTTAACTGTCTTTTTTGTATCTCTACTTGATATTTGCCCAGTTATCCCTCATTCATCGATCCATTCTTTCTTCCGTCCATTTCCCGTCTTCAGTTAGGGTTTTTCTTGAAAACCCGGGTGAGTATCCAGTTTAACCTGACGGTTGCTTTCCAGAATATCATCGTTGGTAATCTCTATCTCTTGTAAATATTTTTCTACCTCTTCGAATCAGGCAGGTCTTTTTTGCTTTTGGTCTTCTTTTCTTTAAAATAATCTGGTTCGTCAGCCTAATGACGGAATATATACTACATTAATATACATTATTCAATGCGTTTCGCTCTACCAGAAAAAGTATTATATCATACCTACAATAAAGCCCGCGAACGGGTCTGGGGTTCAGTACAGGGTAGAGACTGTACTGTTTCATGAACAACGATTGTGCAGGGGGTGATTTGTTCCAGATCACGCTCAGCCGCTATTGTTTCCTCTAATTAAGGGAACCTTCTTTATAGAAGCTGAATTAGCCCCACGAGGATCTTCAGATTTCACAGGGTCCATACGTGGCTATTTACAGATTAAATAATTTATTTGACACTGCCGGATTTGAACCTGGGAACGTCAGCACAGCAACACACTGAGCTACACCGATCAACCGCCAGATTTCCCCCCTTATTTTGGTTACCCACTTTACAGAGGCTGGATGATCCCCCAGATTGTCCTAGCCCCATATGATCTATCCGCGGCCGCTAACAGACTAAATAAAAGCCTTGCCTGCAGCGGGATTCGAACGGGGCTTTTCGCCAGAGCACCTCAGTGCTCTACCATTGAGCCACTCCCCTCCCTTCATTATTAACAACTAATATTATTATTATTATTCATTGTAGAAATGACTAAGATTCTAATAAGGTAATGAATGACTGATAAGCCAATGGGAAGCGGGATCAATAGGAAGAGAGGGGATGGGCGAGGGGCGACGGGAGGGGGGATCTTTGGAACTAAGGCTTAGACATTAGCAAACATGAGGCCCTAATTATAGCCCGAATCCTCTTACAGCCAAGGTGAGCTTCTCGTTTTAATTAGCAGGTTCCCGCGCGCGGGCTCCCGTTGCCATGGTAACTCCCCCCCCCCCCCTCGGGGAGATTAATACCCAGAGATCTAGGAGGCCGCCTCTAATGGCCTCTCTTCATCTTCAGTCTCCTACGCTCCTCAATGTCTCCGATTAGGTTCCATGTCTTCGTCTGGAAGATATGGATGGATGTCCTCAGCGTCGACCATCCTGAGGGATATACCTTTGAACTACAATGAAGAATCATAAGCAAACTATCGCAATTAATGTCCGCGAACGGCATAGCTCAACGTTCTTCATTTTCCAAATTAAAATTAGAGAATTGGGTAGTTATAAATATAGTCTAAATTGCGCCTGCTTTACTTTCCGGTCTTTCTTGAAGAGCGAGAATTCTTTCTTAAGTGAAGGACTTAGGTCAATGCCATGCTGAGAGACCTCGAGATCTTCAATGCCTTAATTTTGAGTCATTTACATTTAGAAAAGTTTCACAGGTCAGCAAGTAAAAAAATGCATTGGTTTTTTATACATTTTTTTAATAGATTTTGAGTCCTAATACCGAAAAAAATATTTAAAAAATTACATCACATCAATTTTTTTTACAAAAGTAATTTTTGTATTTTTATGTTATGTAAAATTCTGATTTAGTTAAAATTTTGTATTTTATTTTTTAAGCTTCAAATGTAATTAAAATTAAGATTTCTTACCCTAATTTTAATAGTATATTTATCTGGGAATAAAGAAAAAAAATGATGGACGTAAATAATTTAGCGAGAGGGAGGGGATAAAGAATTTCTGGTGTTAGGCAGACGTTTGCATTATTATCGTGTCTAAATAGGTTAAGGTAGACGATAACCAATAGTGAGTATCATATTACCAGTACGATTGAACATGTTTCAGCGTGTTCTCTAAGGTAAACATTCAGTTGGATTAATCATGTTCCAACAGGCTAACTCCATTATCTTGCTGACCCTGTCTTGCCACACTCAGATGACATCCAGCATTCAAACGCTACTACTCTTGTTTTTCTATATGTGTTATGGCTCATAGAGGCTGAGTAATTTCTCCGGACAGCTTCTGTTATATTTGTGGTGAATATACAGTGAAAAGTCAACAGAGAAATATAAGTGATTTTGCGAAGAAGATTTGTTTTGTTTACTTCAAATTAATACTTGGCGATCAAGACAATGCATGGGCTCCTCATAAGGTGTGCAAAAGATGTGAAGAAGATCTGCGCTTGTGGTTATGGATAAGAAAATTGCATTTCGTTTTGGCATTCCTATGATATGGCGTGAACAGAAAAGTCACACAACCGACTGCTATTTCTGTTCGGTAGACGTGAAAGGATTTAATAAGAAAAATAAGAAGAAAATATCTTACCCTAATCTCGATTCAGCTATTCATACAGTGCCCCATAGCTCTGAAATACCAGTTCCGCACTCACCTCTTAACTTAGATGACATCCTGAGTGATGCAGATGACTCAGAAACGTTTGCTTCCCAGAACGAATCTAGACCAAATTTTTCATTTGACGAGGGACCTCAACGTTTTTCTCAGATTGAGTTCAAGGCTAAAAAACAAAAACCTTTTATCATCTGGTACCTCATTTTCCTGGTACAGACATCGAGAGAGAGAATTTACTCGGTATTTCACTAAAGAATACAGGTTTAAGGAAATCTGGTTTATTGTAATGATGTTCGTGGGCTCATGAAATGCTTTGGAATAGAATATGATTCGTCAGAATGGCGCTTATTCATTGATTCATCCAAAACTAGCCTCTAAGCAGTCATGCTGCATAATGGAAATGTATTTGCATCTCTTCCAACGGGACACTCAGTTCATATGAAAGAAAACTACAATGACTTAGCTACGATTCTTGAGAAATATCAAGAACATCAATGGATGGTTTGTGGAGATTTTAAAATACTAACAATGTTGTTGGGTCAACAGTCAGGTTATACAAAATTTCCTTGTTTTCTATGTTTGTGGGATAGTAGAGCCAGAGAGCTACACTGGACAAAAACTGACTAGTCCCCACGACACGGTTTAACTCCTGGCGAGAAACACGTTATCAATACCACTTTGGTTTCGCCAGAAAAGGTTTTACTGCCACCTCTTGTTATTAAATTGGGGCTAATTAAAAGTTTGTAAAATCACTGTTAAAAGATGGGGATTGTTTTAGATATAAATGTTCCAAGTTCCCGAAATTGTCTGAAGCAATGTTAAAAGAAGGAGTTTTCGCTGGCCCCGACATAAGAAAACTTATGTCTGATCCCATCTTTCCTGAATAATGGGATCTTTTGGTTTTTGGGTTTTTGGGCAATACTAAGGATCCCAAATATAGAACTATTATACAGCGCATGCTGACAGCGTATAAAGCTCAAGGGTGCAAGATAAGCTTACAAGACCACTTCATACACTCCCATATTGAATAGTTTTCCTGAAAACTTGCGTGCCTACAGTGAAGAATAAGGTCAATGGATGTACGTGGTATCGAGAGACGTTACCAAGGAAGATGGGATGTCAGTATGTTAGCGGACTATTGTTGGATGCTTAAGCAAGAAACCAAAGAAGGAAACCAAAAACGAGTTCGGAGAAGCATCAAAGAAAAGAAGAAAAGGTTTCACAAGGAAAAAGAGTAAACATAAAATTGCGTATAAATTTAAACAAGAAAAATAATGGTTGATAGGCTATGATGAATATTATGCAGTGTGTTTGTTGTAATAAGTAGTTGATTTTTCTCATTATTGTGTCCTTATTTTGCAAAAAAACTATACGTGATGGAGAGTAATAGAAGTTATTTTTGAAATCAGCTTACATTAAAACATATAATTCAGCAACAATATTATATGCAGCTGAAAAGATTTTTTTTTTGCAGGCCTGTGTAATAAGTAAGGCAATCCTACACGTTCTTTGGCTCAGAACTTATTAACTTTTTGGAAACTTTACTAAGCCAAACCACAATTTCAACTTAACAAGGATGATCTCTTAAAATCCACGTTTTGATATCTCCTATAACCTGTATTTAACTTCAAAACCTTGAAACGTTGTTAAAGAAGCTTCCAAGGTCCAGAGCTCATCAGTTGGCGCTAGGATATCTTAAAAGGTAGTAAAAAAACCCTTGTTTGTGCTATCCTTCAAAAGGCTCGTAAAATGGTATCGAGTGTGTATTGTGTCAGATACTCGTTATTAAATCTCTATCCTAATTATACTTGGATGGAATTGAGGACTCCCACTGTAGCATCGTCCGATTAGCCATAACAGCCTACAGTGAAGTTAAATGAATAAAAAAACTTATTATGAGTTAAAATTATCTATACTAATTTAGAAGTTACCAAGTACCATCCATGAAAAAATTAGGCTCTACTAAACTCAGTAGTAGGACTAAGCTCTGACGTGAGGTATTCCCTAAAGATCCCTATCCTAATTAAACCTGGGTAGGCAACATTTAGGACTCCCATTGTAGCATCGTCCGATTGGTCATAGCAGCATAAAATGACTTTAAATGAATAAACAAATGAATAAAACAAATGTGGTTGTTCACCCTTCAAAGTAATGATTCCTTTTTTTTTAGTTTCACTCAACTTGTGGGTACTCTGGATCAATCATTAACCCTTGTTGTATGACTCTCTGATCTCCTTCTTGTCTTCGTCGGAGATTCTGGTAATCCACTTCGTTCTCATCTCAAATCTCATCCTCTTGTTGAGGGTTATACTCTTGGCACTTCCACCCCTAAACATATTCTGCCTAACCCCGAGTTCTCTCATGTCACTCTTTGCTTCCTTAAACCAATTCGATTTTCTTTCTTTATTCATACTTGACATCATTTTATATTTTTTAGAATGACCTTTTCTTATGGCATTGTAGTGTCAATTTAAGTTTGTTCGGCTTGTTGCATGGTTTTTTTTTGGGGAGTGTTCATGCAGAAAAAAAATGCAATTGCGTTGGAAACCGATAGCAATTGGATTAATAAAAACTATGGGATTGCTAATACACACCTTTTCCCCACCACACCCTCACCAAACCGAAAGGTAATGCAGTTAGGGCGGCGATTGCTCCGCTAATTGGTTGTTATCTCCGTTCCGAGGGCTAGGGGTGGGAGGGGGGGATTGTTGGCGGTCCGTTCAGCCGCCCCCGCCATCGGTTAATTAACGGTTCGATTGGCTTAATTTCGGGACGCGACTCAAAATCATGAAGGCGGGATTGTTTCTGTTGCTAGAGCGATGTGGCAGGGCTTAGTATTGGGGGTGTCATCTGCGAAAATAGTATGTGATGGACTTTACTAATATAGAAAAGTTTATTATATACAAAACAGTAGGTAATTATCCCGGTTGTTGTGGATCGAGCATCGCCCGATTTGCCATAGCAGCATAGAGTGGCGTTCAACAACCAACGTAACAAACCATTCTGCTGAACCAAGACCTTTTATGGGTTGCTGTGATACGTGGTTTGAAACGTTGGCTCTTTAATAAACATATCTCCCAACTTTTTTTTTTAAATTTATTTATTGAAATTTACAACTGTATACAAAATACATCAAGTAAATAAGATGAATGAATACATTGACATGAAAAGACAAGTTGAGAAACTACCCAGTGGTAGTACTCAAATAAAAAGTTCAGCTTAGAAGGTCACGAGGCCATGTACTTTTCAGACACCTCGGAGGATTATCAGGAATTGAAGAGGTTGCGAGGTTTGAAACTAGTGGGTTTGAGTGGAAATAAAGTTTGTCATGAAAAGATTGATATCGGATTCGGGCCAAATCAGCAATAAACGGGACGCTAAGGTCATTATGGATTACTTTGTTCGTATCAAAGTAAGGAGCATTGAGGATTTCTCGAAGGATTTTGGATTGTAAGGATTGAATACGAGAGGAATTCGATGGCTTAGTGGAGCCCCAAAGCTCTATTCCGTAAGTCCAGATGGGTCTAATGATTGTCATGTATATGAGTCTCTTGTAGTTAATTGGGAGCTTAGAGCGTTTATCTAGTAAATGTTGAAGTAGCGTGAAACAGGGAACTGTTTCTTGTCGTTTCAGTCTAGTATGAGGATTCCAAGATAAGCGTTTGTCAAGGTGTAGTCCTAAGTAGCGGATCTGTTCTACAGGACTTAGATGGATGTTATTAAACGATACAGGGGGGCAGGAAGTCGCTGGTTTACGACGGAGGGTAAAGGTGATTTGATGAGATTTGTGAGAATTTATTTTAATCCTCCAGTTTTGACACCAATTTTCAAGGTCAGTGATGTGGGATTGAAAAGTACGGGATGCTATAACTGGATCAGTGTTGACAGATAATAGACATGTGCTATCCGCATAGCATTATATATGTAGGTGAGGAATAGAATGGCTTTTCTAGGACGATGTTTTAGGATGTGAATCGTGATGAGGTCGGGTCCAGGAGCTTTGCGAGAAGGTAGTCTGTGAATAATCTTCGATATTTCTGAAGGATGGAATGGTCATTAGATGGGGAATATTTGACTCTCTTTGTATAAATTCATGGTGAGATGGATTCATGATATCAGGATGAGGCTGAAAAGTTTTACAAAGGAATTGACCGAACAACTGTGCTTTCTCTTCATCAGATTTTGTCCAGTCATTGGATTCAGTAAGGAGTGGATGGTTAAAGTCTTTGAAGTGAAGGATCTTTTTGGTGGTCATCAATAATGATTTGTCAGAAGACGTTAGATTTTCAGTTAGGTTCGTTAACTTATGAATTTTGAATTTTCGAATTTCTTCTTTTAGTTGGTTAATCAATTTAGTATAGATAGATTTATCTGCTGGGTACCGAGTTCTATGCCACTTCGTTCTTGCTCTGTGTTTCTCTCTTAATAAGGTAGGAATATGCTGTGGGAGGTCAGTCTTCTGATGAATTGTTAATTTTATGATTTGAGGTATTATCGTTTAAAGTGGTTTTTATTGATGTTGTATCTCCCAACTTAAGAGAAATTTGATCTTCACTCGGACCAGTTTCTACCGCATGTATAATTAGATTAGATATCTTTAACGAGTACTTAACATAGCACAGGCTCGAGATCTCCAGTTTAGTTTACGTCCTATCTGAAGGACAGCATAGATTTTTTATACTCCCTTTAAAAAATACTAAAGCCACATACCACTAAGGAACCATCCGGGTATTATTTAGTATACCATCAAAATATGACCATTGAAATACACGTAATTCATTTCTCCTTTCTACTCAGAGGTGAAACCATCACAACCCACATCGTGTTGCTAGGATATTGACATAAAACAACAAAAACAACCTGCATAGGTTAATAGAAAGGGGTCCATTCTCATACACGACAACGCCAGATCTCATGATTTACGACAGACAGAAAAACAAAACGAGCTGGGTTACGAAGACCTACCACATCCACCATATTCGCCAGACTTATCTCCAACAGATTTCCATCTGTCCAGAAATTTTGGAGAACTTCCTTAAGTGAAACTGTTACAGCTCAGTCTATAAAAAGTCTAATGAGGCCACTAAAAGGAAAGTCAACGTCTACTTTCTAATTCTTTGAGAATAGGAACCATAACTAACTGGCTATTGTTTGGGTGGTGGCAGGTACCGCCTTGTGTCAGCTCAGGCCTCACCCACTAGTAACTACTTATAAGAATACAAACGTTTTCGAGAACCACACGCAAGGAAATCCTTTCCCTATCCTTCAAGGAACTGCTCGGGACATTAAATATTCAAGAAAACTGAAGATATTTGCGCAAGTTTTCCCTTAATTATTTCATAAGGGACATCATAACTTATAAGAGAAAGAGAATGGTGCAGGTGTGGGCCAGAAAAAAATCTGTTCAATGAATTAATCCGTTCTTAAATATTTTTATTTGAAAAGAAAAGATATATCAAAGACCGAGATTCGAACCAAGGTCACCCACGTCTCTAGCGTGGTGCTCTGCTAACGGAGCTAACCTTTTTCATTATATAGCTTATTATTCTTCCCATAATACTCAATAACTATTTTCTTTGAAGGTCACCTGTGGTCTAGTGGTTAGCGTAACAAACTAACAAACTTTTAAGGGAGTAAAAATCCTTAGTTACGCCGTCCTTCGGAAGGGACGTTAAACGGGGGTCCCGAGCCTGTACGATGTCAGGTACTCGTTAAAAATCCCTATCCTAATTAAACCTGGATAGGCAAAATTTAGAGCTCCCACTGTAGCATCGTCCGATTAGCCCTAGCAGCATAAAGTGACGTTAAATAAACAACTAAACTAAACTAACTATTTTCTTTGTCAGACACATCCTATCTTTCGACTGATCTCATATCTCCGTGTTCTCGCAATTTGGGATGTATACAAGGGGAAGAATGTTCATTGAACATTACTTTAATTAGGATCTTGTTGACTTACGTCATTATGTATTATTATAATTTATTTTATTTTATATTGTATTAATTGTTATAATTTTTAAATATTTTTATTTGAAAAGAAAAGATATGCCCAGGGCTGAGATTCGAACCCGGGTCGCCCATGTCTCTAGCGTGGTGCTCTGCCAAAGGAGCTAAACTTTTTCATTATATAGCTTATTATTCTTTCCATAATACTCAATAACTATTATCTCTGTTTTTATATTTAAAGTGTTTCCCATTAAATAAATATGAGTACACCCCATCCTCAAATCCCAGCAAAACACAATCACACTAATGTAAACAGTAAAGAATATTACTTTTTTTTTAAAGAATTTAGTTGTTGAGCGTGGAACCTCAAGAATTCTATGGTCTTGGAACATCAGTCATTTTTTCGTGAGATCAACTGCGTTATGTCAGATCATTTTTTTATTTCATTCTTCATTACATACTTTTGAAAAAGACCATGAAACCTGTCAACATAGCTATAATATAATGGGCTTGTATTATTTTTCTCGAAGGTACTGCGATGGACCCATCTAAATCGAACGGATAGAAAAAGGTTCCCAAAACAGATCTTGGAGGGACGTGGAGGAAACAGATGGAGAAAGAGGAAGAGGCAGGCATAGACTGCGATGGCTGAACGGTTTGGAAGAAGACTTTAGCCCCTTGGGGCGAGTATATTGAAAAAAAGTCGCTGATGATCGAAACAAAAAAGCAAGAAACAAACATAACACAAACTCATTGGTGCAGAAAAATCCCTAAACCAAATACCAATACTCCACAGAATTATTAAAAAAATTGTTTCCAAAAATATAACTTTGAAGCATGAACAACGTCTTAAGGTATCGCCTAAATTGTTCGGTCCAAAAAGGGACAACCTCTCAAGAGATGTAGGATATTAAACAATGCGGAAATGCAGAGCATTGACCAGGATAATATAATTTAATGATAAAATCGCAAATATTGAAATCGAATTTAAAGTTGTTGAGCATAATAATGAATCTATTCGGCAGACGGTATAAAGTACCATGCTGTGGTTGCTAATGTGGAAAATAAAATTAAAAAGAACAGTTGTAAATAATTTAATAATAAAGAGCATTTTATATCTATCTATCTATATCTATATCTAATGAATCTATTCTGCACTGAGGCGACAGTTAAACATCCGAGGGAAAGACCAAAACCTAGGGGGGTATTTTTCTGGTTTGGATTCGGATGGTAATCGATGGATGGAATGGATTGGAAGTAACGCCATCGATGTGAAGATGTGATAAATCCTGAATTCAGATAGTTCTGGAACGGGTTTGATGAATTAAGGATTTGTGTATACTTGTGGGTTCATATATGTATCCTCGTGGCATTGCTTTAGTGTTGTCAGCGATGGAATTTCCTTGACCTCTCATCCTTTTTTTTAGAATAGAATAGAAAAGTAACTTTATTCGGGACTAAGTACCTTTAGAATAACAGATATGAACAGGAAAAAAAACATAATATTTATATGGCCAGAAGGCTAAATGTTACAAATCATAAAGTGTGTAAAAAATGGCAGAAAAGAATATAAAAAGAAATATATAAACAAAAATAATAGTATTTTATATGTATATACCAGTTCTAAAATATGGCAAGATAAAATAGAAGATAGTGAGAGAGAAGGTGATATGGCACCATGGTTTGAATCATGTTATATCAGTCCATTTGACAATAAATATAATTCTTTCCTTCAAATCAAGTCTACCATTTGTTAACTACAGGTAAATAGTCATAAGTAAATTTGCTAAGTTTTGAATAATGGAAAGATATCGATTAACTGCATAATATTTTGTAAAATTTTGCTTTACATTTCTACTTGTGTATGATTGACTTTCTATACAAGAGATTATTATATTGCGATGTACTTGCACACGTTTTATGATCATTTCTTTCATTTAAAATTTCAGGTTTTTTCTTCGGGGTACCATGATTGAATGCCTACCAAAATTAATGCTTACAATCCAAAATCCGTAATGATCCTTACCAGATATCCACCAGAGGGATACACTTAGTTCCTTGACTGATATCGTTTTCATCTACGTCTATTAATTATTTTAATGCAAGATCAAAACTCTTCACCCCAAGGAAATTGGTTTCTTAAAGGAATTCTTCATGAATCATTCTACTTGATCAGGTCACTCTATTTCATTCGTGAATCTTCATAAACATGCTTAGATCAGTCCTATGTTTTTTCTATTGTATAGTTAACAACCTTGTAGTAATTTTGAAGAAGATGCTCCAGGAAGTATGGTTTCACCAAACCTTGATGATGAAATGGCGCAAACTAAACCAAATTAAGATTTCTAATAAAAATGACAATACAGATCCAGAGTAAAACATATAACGAAAACAGGAGAGCGAAGAAAGTGTTTCAATAAAAAAATCAATTGATAAATATATCTCTCAGTAAAATCTCAGTTCATTCGGTCAAATATCAGAGACTACAGTTAGGAATCAATCAATGGAACCAATTCAAACTACAAACAATTAATATCAGTTTCCAAGCTCCCTAATACAGGAAAATAAATCAGAAGACTTAAACAAGAAAATCATCCCAAGAAATTCAAAACTGAAAATTTGTAACTCTCCCATATCAGACATACCTTCAACTTCATGAAACCTGACTAATATAGCTCAAAAACCTAATAAACCAACGTAGTTAGTAAAGCTCCCGCAAGGAATAGTTGTAGTGCGCAACTATCGGGGGTTTACGATCCCCCGGATTCCTGAGTACAGTACACCGCACACTCTCGTCACACAGAGCACACGTAAATTAATACATATACAAAGTTCACTAACAGTACACGCCCTAGG
The DNA here is from genome assembly GCA_964056705.1 of Troilus luridus. NCBI lineage: Eukaryota > Metazoa > Arthropoda > Insecta > Hemiptera > Pentatomidae > Troilus > Troilus luridus. The sequence continues at coordinate 29,151,279 of OZ057417.1, read as the reverse complement.
GCTACCGTCCCTAGGAAGCAGCTCCAGATAGAGAACTAATTTTGAAACAAATATACGAAAACTGAAGACTCCAGGAGCCTGGTAAATGCACGGGACTGGAAGGCCGCTGCACTGGATTAGAAGGACTGGCGGAAGCGTTTCGAGGAGGACAAGGCTCATTGACGGACTGTAGAGGTATGAAAGAAGAAAAAGTTAATAAAGTTTCTGCTAACTCAAAAACCACTAAAACAAGCTATCCAGAAAACATTGACACAAAAGTAGAAATTGATCGGTTTACTAACTTTATTAATGATTCATATGGACAAAAACATACTAAAAACCAAGAACCTACTATTGTTCTTACAACAAAAATACAGAAACTTGTCTCGGCTTAAAACAAAAAATCCATAAACTAGTTGATAACCCCTTAAAACAGATTAGCGAGAATAAACTACAGCTCTAAAGCTCTCAGTCTAGTGTCAATCCCCGATCCTACTAGCCCTGAAGAAGACATGCAACGTGGGTCGAAACGTCGGCTTTAAAATAATATAAATAGTTCTCCTTATCAGATGAAAAATAAAAGAATAGGAATTATTAATGAAGAAAACCCAATCATGAACTTTATTTACAAGAAACTAATCTTAACTCAATATGTATAAGGCAACTTTCAGGCTACCATTCATTTTCTAAAAACAAAATAACTATTCTTCCGGTGGCGTAGCTACATTTGTAAAAAATTAATTATTTTCTTGGGAAATTACAATTAATTTGAACTTAGAAGTATAAGCAGGAATGGTCACATTGCAGATTCCAAAACAACTTTGTGTCTATAGTGTTAATTTACCTCCCCAAAATAAAATTTTCCTGTGAAGATATTCATAATTTGTTCGCCCAACTTCCAAATCCGTTATTTTTATTAAGAGATTGGAAAACCCATAGTCCAACTTGGGGCTTTCACAAACCCAATAAATGAGGGAAAATATTAGAAAAGCTGTGGGAAGATCCAAACATTTTACTATTAATTTCTAATAAACCTCTGTTCACTCACTGTACTTTTAGTAAAATATATTTATCCTTCCGGAGGTCTGACATAGTAACCTACTTGAAGTGAGATCTTTTTGTTGTAGTATTTGATAGCGGCCATTTTCCTCTGAAAATTCTATTTATAGAAAACATAAAACAACTATTGACTATAGATAAATTGGTTGAAAGATAAAAATTATAAAAATGCCCATGACAAATATGGAGACAAAAAGAGTGCCTGCAAAAATTCTCTGATGTCATAATGGAATATTTAATGCAGGGAAGCAGTAAAATGCACCAAAAAATCAGTCAACAGATATCGAAGAGATAAAACGATGGAAAACCTGATTGACTACATAAACAAAAGAGCGTGCTGTCGTAGAACTATCAAGGAATCTAAAAAAATCTGTTGGGAACAATAGCTCATTAGTCTTAATGAATCAGACCCCGACAAAGAAACTTAGGGATAAATAAGAAATATCAGAGGAATATATAAAAGTAATAAAATAACTGAAAATAATTTTTACACTTAATGGAAGTGTAATAATTTTTCTCCAATCATTAATACAATCACCAATAATCATCATCAATCATCTGCTCAGAAATTTGGACAACTTCCTTAAAGGAATAATTTTTTTTTTTTTTTAAATTATTTTATTGAATTGTACAACTGTAATATATACATCTAGTACAAGGGCTTTATGAATAAATAAATGCATGAAAGGACGTGTAGAGGCACTACCCATTCGCAGCACTCTAATTACATTTCTATAATAGAAGGTCTCGAGGCCATTTTCTCTTCAGACGCCTAGAAGGATTGTCCGGGATGGAATTGGAACCATGGATGGAAACTAGTGGGTTTGGATGGGCCTGGAGTTTATTATGGAATGATAGGTATCCGGAATGGGCTAAATCGGTAACATATGGAACGTTCAGGTCATTATGGATGGTTTTATTTGTGACAAAATAAGGAGCGTTTAGGATTTTGCGAAGGATTTTGGATTGCAAGGATTGAATACGAGAGGAATTTGATGGTTTGGTGGAGCCCCATAGTTCAATTAAAGGAATAATTTAAAAGTATTCTCTAGTCAAAAACACTTTTTCAGACTTAATTTCCTTATAAAACCCAGTTTTGTTTCTGTTCTGGGATTAAAAACTTGATCAAACGTTGTGAAATTGAGATTGAATATGTTGAATAAAATGTTTTTGATTTCATAAGGTTGTTATACAAAATAACCTTTCATTTGAAAACGGAGATTTCATTTGAAAAGTCCCAATAAATCGTTCTTTACAGGAAAAAGATGTTCTGGTCAGGAAATGCTTAATTTTTTAATCAATAATATTATTGTAATGTTTAAAGCTTGTGATTATTATTATTGCTACATTGTTATGTCATAATTATTCCGTTCATGTTTCGTTCTCCTGCTGTTGAGGCACAGTCAACATTTTGCTAACCACATTCTTTGGCCTCTTGCAAGAAAGCGCCCCAGTTCGAGGTAACCATAGAGGCAACCAAGATGGCGTCGGGTAATTCGCACATCGGCAGAGACCTCTCCCTTCCAAGAACAGCCATAGCCTGCCAGGACAAGACAATACTCGAGGGCCCAACCTACTGACCTGGCACTACTTTCTGGGTACTAATGCCCTATTTTCCTCCACCACAACATCGACACCATTTCTTCGGTAATTAATGGCTCTGTTTACTGTACGGTAGGTGAAAGGAGTCTCGAAGAGTCACGGTTTTCGTTCCGTTTCAGTTTCTAAAATTAAAACCTCAATTGTCTCGGCAAAGTATTTACCATTTACCCAACGCTAGAGAAGAAGAAATCACGCTATGAGTAAAGACTTATCACGATAGAGAAAACAAATTCTTATTATTTTACTAATTCTGTTTTGATGGCTCTGAAACGGAAAAGTAAAGAGTAAATCCAGTCTGCAACAGGATTGAATTGTTGAAAAAGTGGTTTATTTGCATATTCATAAATAGAGAATATTCTGACCATAAAAGGATAAGGCAATTGGAGAACTTAGGAGATTACACAAAGCGGAATTGCGAAGCCTGCACCCGGTTAGTAAAACTGAAGTAATTTCTTCGCGGAGATTAAGATGGGCAAAGTTGTTGGTCTCGTTACCGAACGATATGCCGACAGATAAACGTTTAAGGGGTAGTAGACCGAGGGTTAGGTTTGGATAGTGAAGCTTGTAAGCAGAGGTTTTGTATCGGGATCGAGCCTTCGGGATTGCTAAGCCATATTATTATTATTATTATTTACAAATAGTGCGGTAATAAAGTGATTATAGGTCCTGAGCGATATAATATTAATACAATTCTGTTTACCTATCATGTATTTGTATTATAATCTCCTTTTGACACTAAGATACTTAGAGCTAGTAGACGAGGCCGTATTAGTGCACGAATTCGGAAAATTATGAAACTTTAGGGAAAGTGCAAAGTATTAAAAACAACTAATTTATTTATATATTTATCCATATTATAACACCCACTTAACTAGTAAATTTTTTTTACTAAGGAGTTAATGTAAACCTTCTTCCAAACAAACCTCTTTTAAGAACTGGTTAACTTGAAAAATTGGTGACCAATTGCGTTATGTTAATCGCTCCGCTTATAAACGCTTCGCGCGCGCAGCACGGTCGGTCCCGATATTTGCCTTATAATTGTTGACAATCCGAGTGAAATTCACTTGTAACTACAATTGTTGGGTATAATGGGAATGTCTCCTCGACAATTTTCCTCAACTTTGATCTTCTCCGTGTTCTGCCAGGAGCCTAAGCTTTGCTTCCACATCTGTATTCTTTCTAAGACAACGGTTGTGCAAGAAGGAATATTGACGAAAGAGGATGTGTGAGCCATTTAAGGATAGCACCAGAACCCTCCCACATTTCCATTCTATTAAAAGTCAAAAGTTTTACATAAGTTTTATTAGTATTATATTGTTTTTGCAATATATAGCAAGATATTCCCATTTGGACTGATTAGAGTTTTAATTCTAATCTTTGACATAAAACTGCAATTATTCTACCATTGATTATTACTATGGAATGAAGATTAATTAGAACATGAATTATAACTATTAATTAGTAAATTACTAGTATTTATCATCATTCTAATTATAGATGTATATCATAAATTAAACAATGGGGTACTAGTAAGAGTCTTACTTTAAACTTATTGGAAATTATTTTATACTTTTTAGTTTGGTTTCCTTTTAAGTTTTTTTTTAAACTAATCTTTATTTGTACTCTTTTTCCTCTGTTTATAAATGATACAACTGTCTGAATATTGAAACTCTTCTGATAATATTTGTTCAAAACTGTATCCTCTGTTTTTATCTAACTAGTGTTATTACTAAACAAACAAACAGGAGCAATAAAAGGCCCATTTGGTGCAATAAAACTAACTACCACTACCAAACCAGGCAGTTAGCATTCGTTAATGACAGAGGTACTAATGGGTACCCAAACTGAACCCAAACACTAAGTTCTTTGAACACACACTCCTACCAAGACTTTCTAAGTACTCCGTACAATTGGTGTCTTCACCCCGCAGATATATGGTTTTATGGCAGTCGTAGGACCCAGATATGTACAACCGTTTTACGGACCTGGAATTTTTTGTTATTGTACTGGTTGCGTTTCCGGACAGCGGTCTTCGCATAAATAACTTGACTGTCAAACGCCTCAAAGGATACCGACATCTTTTTAAAATTTCTGTCAAAAGGTTTGAATATTTTAGGTTTTTTTTGTTTTTTGTGGTGTTGCCCAAGGGTCATAGAAATAACTAAGGAAAAGTAAAAAAGTAACTGAATAGAAACAAATATTTCTTCTAGTAAACATCGTAATAAGAAATCGCCCCAAAAAACAGGGCCTATTTCGAATGGTTGAGTCTAATATAGAACAAATCACATCCATTGAAACGGTACAGTCTCTACATATCGTAACATCCGGTTGTTCCTTTTTCCTTTTAGCTACTACACGATCATATTAATTAATAGAAACTGGGTGAGCATCAGAAGAATCCCAGATCCAAAAGGATCCATCCCCGGGTGATATATAATATATTGATATATCTAAAAAATCGCCTCAACTATAAAATCACCAACATTCTAGGACAACTACGTTAAGAAACCGCTTTAAACAATTAAAGAATGATTCATTTCTACAGTTTTTTCTTTAACACTAAAACCAGCAATGGGTCTTGTGTTTAGTACTTAGTAGAAACCGAACTGTACAATGTTTTTCCTTGATCACGCTCTACAACCAGATTTTCCCCTTATCTTGGGTAATATAAGAGAGACTGGGTTAGCCGCAGAAGAGTCTGTACATACCACAAGGTACATCACTAGCTGTTAACGGATTAAATAATAATAATAATAAAGCCGGATTTTAACCCGGGTCCTTCAGCATGGCAACTCAGTAGCAGCTTCTGAGACACTCCTTCTGATAATTTAGAAATTACGGTGAAGGATCTATTTGAATGCAAAAAGCATCAAATAGAAAGAATAAATTTTGACATTGAAACGTGTCGTTCAAAGATAATAAACTACAAAGGACTCTGATGTGCTTAAAACACACGAAGTTAATCCAAGAAATATAAGAAGAGCAGTCGTTGCTAACTTCTTCAGCAGTCGAAGCGACGTAAATAAGAAACAGAACACATCCCAAACTCTTAGTCCAGATCGGAGGCCCGCCATCATTTAGAGCCGTAGGTAACTTAAGGTATTTATATTACTATTAATGTATTTATTTTAAAAACCTGTACCACGAGAGGCCGTTTAGGTTTTTGGGGTCAATATATGGTAGAGTATGTACTGTTTCTAAGACAGCGGTTGTGCAGGGATGTTATTGGAGACACAGCAACGAGCTGAGTTGCTTTACTCTGCAAAAAGCCATCCAGGAATTGATATATTCTTCTCCAATACAAAGGATATGATATTCCTACCTTGATAGAGATATAGGATATCAATGATGTATACTCGTACGTTGGTTTACATGGTCAGACCACAGGCTATCTAGTAACTCCTTCCACAACACCGTAGTGACTGCCTTTCGTTGCCATGGACAACCCTCGAAGCCTGAAACGAAGCCTGAAACGAAGTCTGCCTTAGCCGGCGCCGGTAACGATAATTTAAAATGCAAAGTAGAAGCCGACTGGAGGCATTAATGAAGACAAACTGAGCTTTAACGCAGTGCAAACCCCAGCGCCCTCTCTTGAATTACTTACTAACTTTTACACACAATGTAAACTTGGACTGATCCTGTTAGTCCCTCTTTATCTACTCTTTAACCTCCCCTTTCCACCCCTTCGACTTTTTGTCTCTTTTCCTTTTTTTTTTATTCGTTTCCTCTGTCTTAACGGAATTGGTTCCAAGGGGTGGGAATGGCGAATCGTTAATCCTGCTGATTCTGTGATCAACAGGGTGACTCACGTTCAGCAGTGGGTTGCCACGAAAGCTCAATGTGTTGAACTATCCGACAACCATAAAAGTTTAATGAACGAAGGAGGATTTTGAATCGGATTTGATCGGATACGATCTTTGTAGGAATTATCATTACTGGTAGTCATTTGGTTGTGTTTTTTTATCGATCCTTCAAAAGAACAATGTCATAGCTCAAAAAACCTTATTTCTCAATAGAGGTACATGAAAGTTCCATGGGAGTAAAAAATAATTAAAATATGAATATTAGTAAAGTATTCCTATTGTAATGATAGTATTGAAAGTCTATCATTAATATTTTTAAAAGCCGTTTGAAAAAAAAAAAACATGTTCGAAATGGAATATCGATATACAAATGCAGTTGCTACTGAAGGCTTAACTCGATCTTTTAGTAATGTTATTGTTATTTTGAATGAGCGCTATATCGCACTAGCATTTCTAAAGTGACACAACTCAAACATTGGTGGTTTTTCGGTGGTGAATTGTGACCATCAAAGAAATGGCTAAATATATCTTTATCGCTCATTAAAACTGTAGAAGTATAAACTTCAAGCTTCAGAGCTTTTCTGCCAGAAGACACTTGTGTCTTAAGGCTATTTGAATCTCTCTAATCGTTTTTCCCAAAATATAGGATGAATAAAACTATAAACGGTATAAAACCGTAAGAAATGAGGGTGAAAAAGACAATATTGCTTCGCAAAAGCACCTGAATTGTCAATTTTTGAAATTTTTAAGTTTCCGTTTCATATCTCTCTGTATTTAGTTGTCTTTTTATTCATAGATAGATTTTTAAATTTTTTTATCTGTGCTCCCTAAAAGTTAATAATATAAGAATTTTATCTTAGTACTCTCCTGGTCAAGCCTATCCTCTGTAAAGTGGGTACTCTAAATTAGCTGTTGTGTACGATCTCTGCTATAACACCTCCTTGCTCAACGGTTGGGTTCGAAGAAGCCTTTAACATGTTCTGATCCCGATTTCCTTTATGTGCAGTAAAGTTTTTTTTAATTGATAAAATGTTAGAAATCGCTTTAAAATCAAACGCTTTATTTGAAAAACTAAAAAGTAAAAAAAAAAGATTCAATAAGCTTAAAATAACAGAGTGATGAACAAAAAATTCATTTTATCGTAAAAAACCGTGGGCTGATTTTTAATACATTTTCTGTAGATGGATCTTACGGGATTTACGACCCTCATGGGACTCACCCAGCCTCTATAAAATGGATACCAAAAATATCTGGCGGATGAGTGTGATTTAGGACAAATCACCTCCATGCACAACCGTTGTCAAGAAATAGTACTGTCTCTATCATGTACTGAACCCCAGACCCCTCTCATTCTAGTGGCACTGTTTAAAAAAATAAATAAATAAAGTAAAATGAGACACCAAGAATAATCGAATGGCTTCTCGCTATCTTTTCTCTCAGGGGAGGGTACGGCGGTTGAATATTCCGACCACTATAAATAATGTAGCCATTTGTATTCTCTAGAGGCGAGGTCCGTATCGTTCAACACTTAATTACCCACCATACTTGATTTGATCTCTTTCTATCCCGAGGAGTTAGCAGCGAATTAAAATTCAGGCCGGGCTCCGCTGTTTTTATATCTCCATCTTTGTCGGAAGTAAGTCGGAGTAACCTTAGCTATGATAATGCCACTTCTTCTCTCTCTCTCTCTCTCCCTCTCTCTCTCTCTCTCTCTCTCTCTCACTCTCTCTCTCTCTCTCATTCTCTCTCTCTCTAACTTTCTCTCTCTGGCTCTCTTCCCTACCTTCTTCTTACTCCCTCTCTCTCTCCTTTAATAAATATTTTATGGCATCATCTCCTAGTCAGATTTGATTTTATCTCCAAGCCCGAACCAAACCCTCTTCCGTGCCCCAGGTCCCAGAATCCCGAGGGATATGGAAATGAGGGGACGAAGCTAACCACGTTACTGACATAATGCGATGCAAATTGTCATTAGAGTTAGTTTCTCTATCGGAGTTAATTTTAATATAACCCATTACTACCGAATAGTTTATACATTTAACATTATACATTATACAGCTTGAAGTATCAATTATACGGTGATGTCAATTATACTAAGAGACCTGTTAATTCATATTTTTTTTGGTTTGAGTAATTTGAAGCGATGATCGAAATATGCACTTAAGTAGCCCGAAAAATATCAACGATATAAAAATTCTACGAACTTTTTTTTTAATATGTAAAATTATAGTTTTATTTTGATTATAAGATTCGCTTACATAAATATCGACTTTTTTTTGTTGATAATTTACATATTGTTCGTGGAAGAATTGACAACCTGAAAAGCACTCTCTTCCTCTGTTTAACTTTCTCTTTAATTATATTTGTATTATTGTTTAATTATTGAGAATGAACCCATGAGCACTCTTACGTCGTTTCTTCCATAGTTTCCCTCATCTCTTTTCCATGTATTCTTTTTCTCTCCTCTTTCCATTTTGTCTCTGGTTTCTTCAATCCTTCCTTTTTGACACTACTTTCCTCTATTCTACCTTGTTTCCAAGCACTTTTGTCTATTTTCACATTTTCTCAATATAGTTTTACTTGGAAAATCCACGTGACTGACTTGAATTTTTCTATGTAAGCTAGAATCCTGTTTTTGAGAAACATCTAGTAATATGTCCTTAAAATTTCAATCTTGGTTTTCTTTGTCTGCAGACAGACATATTTATATATATATATATATCTGAGATCAATATATCATATCACATATTATATATATGAGATTATGTACTTTCTATGTTTTTTCTTGAATATGTTCGTTATTCTTCTGCAGTTAATTTTGAACCTAAAGTCTTTCTCATAACTTTGTGTTCTTCTGTTAGTATTTTTTCCGTGTCACATTTTGTGTGGAGTGTGAGTGTATCACTTGCATACAGTGCTACTGGCTTAATTACTGAGCAGTATTGCCTGATCTTTGTGCAAGAAGAAATGCATGGCTTATTGTAAATTTCTCGTATCATTTTATGTCGTTTTTTACGCAGTTTTCTCTCCTCCCGTGCACCGCAGGTAAATAACTGTAAAATATAATTTTCAAGATTCGACATAAATTACTTTTATTTTTTTTAAAGTTCCACGTTCAGTAATTGAAAAATATCATATTTCATTTAGTTACAATAAGTAAATAAATAAATAAATAAAAGGCTTAACGAACCCGAAGGCTCGATGCCGATAACACCAATCTATGTTTACAAACCTCCGTCCACGGAGCACCACCCAAAGCCAAACCCGCTAGATCAATCCTAACGCAATCCTCCCACCTACGCCTCGGTCTACTCTTCAGACGCTTCTCAGTCGGTGGAGCGCCTATTAACAGCTTGGGAATTCGTTAGTTACTAAGCCCAGCAACTTTAAATGCCCATCTTAATCTTCGCGACACTATCACCTGAATAATATTTACCGAATACATGCTTCACAATTCCGCGTTATGTAATTCCCCGGAGGTCTCTCCTTTTTTTGACCGAATATTCTACGTAACACCTTATTTTCTAATACCTGAAGACGTTGTTCACCCTTCAGCGTTAGTGGCCAAGTTTCACATCCATAGAGAAGAGATGGAAGGATGATTGTTTTATAAATTCAGATTTTTAGATTTCGGGACAAAAGACGCGAGTTTAGTAATTTCGAGACCGAATAATAACAAGCATTTCTCGCCTTTAATCGTGCCTTTATTTCCTCTTGAATTTCGTTTTATCTAGTTATCATTGGCCCTAAGTACTTCTCCGAGTAAGTAACTTCTCCGAAAAATTATTACCTTGTCGAAATTTTCGCTTATACACATCCTTACCAGATTTACTAATTTCTTTGGTATACTCTGTTCAATCAATACGTTATACATAATCTGACGGTCGATGGAGTCATAAGCTTTTTTAAAGTCGATATAAAGCTGATGAACGACACCGTTGTATTCTAACTTTTTCTCTGGTATTCGGCGTAGTGAAAATATTTGATCGATAGTTGAACGGTTTCGTCTAAAACCGCATTGATAACCCCCGATAATTTCCTCGGCGTATTCCGTAATTCTACTAGTTAGGATTCATGAGAATATTTTATAGCAAGTCGGTAGGAGCGTGATTCCGTGGTAATTATTGCAGTCCGTCCTCGGCCCCTTTTTGTGTATTGGAATAAGTAGTTATAAGTATTCACTAAAACATTTTCCTCAATAATTAAGGATTTTACTGTCCCGTTAATTACAAATATTTGGGTAGATAAATTCTTTTTTAATGATATTTATTACGAAGGAGTGGCACTTGCCTTTAAGGAATTGCAAAGAGATAATCTTTATCGGGCTTTAAAGAAGACACTTAACTTGGTCTGTATTTGAGGTGTTTTGGCCGGAGATCGGAGGAGATTTTAAACCGAGGATGAAGGTAAGAAAAACCGAGACATCGGGCTTATCAAAAGTCTTTTTTATAAAGCTAAAGTCCTCTAAGGAGACTTAATTAAGGAATAAAAGCGGTCCGTGAAGATAGCATCTTGAATAATGGCAAGATTATGTGAGGAAGTGGGGGTGGAAGAAGCGGTAGAGGGGGAACAGATTACTATCTATAGCCTCATCAGCCTGATGAAGAGAGATGTGCTTCTTCACCATTATGCTTTTGTTGAGGGTGATGAGGTCAAGTAGAATAGTCTTGTATAGTTAACTATATATTTAATAAAATTATTTTATTATATACAAAACGAATTTGAATATGAATAGTAAAATATCCGTGATTGGGATTTAATACTGTCGGGTAAAGACACGGAAACCATAAAGCTAAATACGAAAACGTTGATGAATGCTGGTAAAGAAATAGGGCTGGAAGTAAAGTCGGATAATACTTAGTACATGGTTAGTGGTAGAACAGGGAGAAATTTTGGTAAACTTGTTGAATGAGGGAATAAATTCGAACATGTGGAGAAGTACTTAGGGTCTATGGTAACTAGAACAAACGAAATTCAATAGGAAATCAAGGCGCGATTAAAGTCGAGCATTGCTTGGTATTATTCGGTCTTTTGTCCCGAACTCTAAAAATCAGAATTTATACAACCATCATCCTTCTAACTCTTCATTACGGATGTGAAAATGAGGTGTTACATAGAATATATAGAAAGGATGAGACCACTGTGGGATAGGAGATTGCATAAGCCGGAATTGCGAAGCACGCATCCGGTAAATATTATTCAAGTGATAGCGTCACGATGATTAAGACGGGCCTGCAAAGTTGCTGGACTCAGTAGCGAACGAATTCTTAAGCGTCTGATGGGTAGACCTAGGCGTAGGTTGGAGGATTGCGTTAAGAGTGATCTGGAGGATTTTGGTGTTGGTACAGATGGTTCCGTGGACGGAAGTTTGTAAGCAGAGATTAGTGGTATCGTTATCGAGCCTTCGGGTTCTATAAGTCTTATTATTATTATATTATTTTGTATATGGAGCGGGATAACTCAGTGTGTGGAGCTATGACTTGCTTTGAGCGTTCCGAGCTGGATACTTTCGGATCTGCAGATTCTCCTGGGGTTCACTTAGCCTCTATAATGTGGGAACCTTAGTTGGGGGAGGAACTTAGCGGTTGAGTTCGATCTTGACCAATTCGCCTGTCTACACAACCGTTAGAAACAGTACCATTCACTGAACCCAAGATCCTTCAAGGAATATAGTGGTACAAGTTTTCATTTTTAACATTTATCTCCGTAGGATAATATTCGGTATTCTTGAACTTGTTTAATCGTTCCGTCATTTAATCGAAAAGATCAAAAGCTGATTGCTCCAAGATTTCATAAATTGACATTTACGATTTAGGTAAATTTCAATATTATACAGTAGTATAATACACTTATCATGTTTCTTGTTGTAATGTGCACAACATGTAGGAACCAATCACCTTGTTCTTTCATTCTTCAAGTCACTTCATGTTACAATGGCTGATCAGGCGATGGATGCAACATTGGAAATCTTAATTTTAGCCTATTCAGGAATAATTAGGAGAGGGATATTTAAAGAGTACCTGACACCGCAAAGGATCAGGACCCCAATTTTACATGCCACTAACTTTAAATTATCCCATGGCTAACTGCCTGACTAAGAACCTTCGAACTTGGGTGTAGTTAGCAATAAGCTAAACACTACACCACAGGTGATCCTTAATAGTCTTCAGCTTTTAGACCTTAGGAAATATTTTGCCTGGAATAAGTATATAAGTTTGATAAAGTATAAATTGTATTTATTTCAAGAATAAAGAAAATTATTTAATTGCACTTGATTGCATTTTTCAAGTTTACAATCATGGGTGACTAGTGGTAAGCGACAAAATCCTCCCGCCAAGGACAGTGGTTCGCAGAGCGGCAGTTGTTATGAAATGCTTGTACGGCTTCAAGCACTAAATAAAGGTTCTTATCCTAATTAAACCTGGATAGGCAAAATTGATGGCTCCCACCGTCGCATCCGTCCGAATAGGCATAACAACTAAAAGTGAGGTTAAATGGATAAGAAAGTTTATAATTAAAATAGAATACTTTCGAATTAATGGAAAAACGTAATCGGAGTATTCCCAGTGATACTGGATGCTACAGGAAGTAACGTTTTAAATACTTAGGACAAGAACTATATTAAATATTCCAAATTCCTCACGCGTGGTGGAAGGGACTTAGCGATGACAAGGACCGCGGTGCCTGGCCCGGGGCGATAAGTAGCCCCTGTAATTAAGGTTTTGTTCGCTAGGGAGCGCTGGTAGGGTGGTGAAGGGGGGCGGATTTATTATTTCTCCGCGGCCCCCCCCGAGGCAATTCGAAAACGGAACGAACCGATTTTGATGGTCTTTTAAAAAGTTTCATTTCGCTCACCCTCCGCCAAGAAGAAGAAGGAGGGAGTCGATACCGAATAATAGGCTTAAAGAAAACAAGAGCGACCACTTCGGGAGCGGGTTTGTTAATTACCACCCCCCCCGGCACCCCTCGCCACCCCTTCCCTTGACTTATGTTCCCTTTAATATCTCTTATTGGTCTTCGGATCTCCTCCCCCTTTGTTCTCTCCTTGTCTCCGCTCTTCCGGCTTTTTAGGATTTGCCAAGCGGATCTTTTATATTCCCTCCCTCAACTTTTATACAGGACCTCTTGTAAAGGACTTTCTTGAAGAAAGTTGGGAATATTTTAGGTATTTATTGACCTTTGGAAATATTTCCACCTGCCGTTAAAGAAACATATTAACAAATGCTTGGTTATTCTTGGTCATTCACAAGGAAGAGGCTTTGGTAAGAAGTATAGTAGGTCTGAGCAAGAGCGTGGAAGCGGAATGAGTGCGCAGGGGGGGGGATTTACTTTTCTCATGTGATAATTTGTCTTAAATAATAGCGTGTTATTAAATAATAACCCTAATAATGTCTACATCTTTAAATAGTCTTATAATTTCTATGTTTGACCGTTGCCTCTATGAGTTATTGTGAAATGCTACCCCAAATATTCTCCTTAATAATTTTCGCCCAAATCTCATGATGGCGAGCTCTTGTGCTTTTGTGAGAGTCCACTATTCAGAACCATATTTTAGAACGGTACTGATTAAAAAAAGGAAGATTAATCTAAAGATATGTACAGAATTGTTCAAGACCGCTCAACAGCTACTGGACGATTAAGAATTTCTGAAGCTGAATACAAGGTTTAGCAGCATTAATAAAACTTGATTGAGGTATTTCTTTTCCAACATACAATTTGTGTAAAGTGAACTTCAGTGACTTTAGCAACTGTTGCTTTGAAAACAGTGCGGTCCTAATGGTTTAAATTGTTTTTATTAATCATCATCAAAGGTGGCGCAACAACCCAGTTATTGAGACCTTCTTGAGTAGTTTTCGCCAACCTTCTCTATCTTGTGCAGCCGCGATCCAAGCAGATTGCTAGAATCCTTCGCGACACTGTCTTTCAGTCTCCCGATGATTCTCGATCCATACAATTGATTTGTCATTATCTATTTTGAAACGCTTTCATCATTCAACAGAGCCAAATGTCCAGCCAATTTAAGGCTCCCATGCGGATGACTCTTATGATGTTCAGTTATATATCTTCACAGTGTATAGAGCTCCAAGATACTATTCGTTTTTCAATTCTAGCCTATTTTCAATAAATTCCCCTCTTATTTGTTTATCTCTCCTTTTTTTTTTATTAGTCATTAATAATAAAAAAAAGGATAAAAATCATTAATAATGTTATTTTTAATAATAATAGTGTTCCGAAGTGAACATGTTGATGTTAATGTAATCTATTGATTGAAATATCATCATGAAATAGCGTGGCATTGAAACATATTCATAAATACCCGGAAATTTACTCATTAACGCAATATTACAATATTATTTTTTTAATATCCTCCACTAAGTTATTCGGACTATCTGTAAGGAGATTAAAAGACGACGGCCTGTCCGTGGAGATCTGATGAGTATTCATTCATTATAAAAGCTTCATATTCCTGTAGTTCGATAAGAGTTTTAACAAACAATAATTTACTTTATGTTATACTATGCAATTGGAATTATTATATCATTTAAAAAAATTAATTTATTCATTGGAATTTACAAATTATAACAAGTAAGTTCAAAATGACATGGCTAAAGACACACAGAGAAACTACCCAGTAGTAGTACTCAAATAACAAATTCAACGTAGGTCACGATGCTATCTTCTTTTCAGAAGACTCGGAGGATTATCAGGAATTGAAAAAGTAGCTTTGAAACTAGTGGGTTTGGGTGGCAATAAAGTTTTTAAGAAAAGACTTGTATCGGGTTCGGGCCAAATCAGCAACAAATGGGATATTGAGGTCATTATGGATGACTTTATCCTAACATAGCAAGGGGCATTAAGGATTTTGGATTGTAGGGATTGGATACGTGAGGAATTCGTTGGCTTAGTGAAGCTACATAACTCTACTCCTATAATAGTCATGTATATGAGTCTTTTGTAGTTAATGGGAGCTTAGAGCATTTGTCTAGTTTCTTGAAGAAGCCGGAAACGGCGATCACTCTCTTGTCTTTTCAGTCTAGTCTGAGGATTCCAAGTTGAATGTTTGTCCAGATGTAAGTATCGGATTTGTTCTACAGGAGTCAGTGCGATGTTATTAAAGCATACTGGAGGACAGGAAGTTACTGGTTTCCTTCGAAGGGTAAAGGTTATTTCACTGGATTTGTGGGAAGTTATTTGTATCCTCCAGTTTTGACACCATTCTTCAAGCTCATATAAAAAAAAAAAAAAAATCTTTACCTCTATGATGGTCCAGGGTTAGATGTGGAGACTGTACTGTTACTGGAGCAACGGCTGTGCAGAAAGATGATTTCTCCGTTATCAACCGCCAAGTTTTCCCCCAATTTAGGGTACCAACTTTATTCGAGCTGGTCCCTGGAGAGTCTTCAGATCCAGAGAGTCCATCATTGCAGTTAGCATATTAGGAATATGTTAGAAAAGAATTAACAAAAAAAAATTGAGTAATTAAAATAAAATGATGAACATCTTTCAGGTTTGAAGGAAAGTATAAAAGTCTAAGTAAGTAAAAACGAAATAAAAACACTTTGCCATAGGGTCACATGTGGTCTAGTGGTTAACACAACAACCTACTATGCCCAAGAGGGGGGGGGGGGGGGGTCATACCCCGCCAAGATTTTTTAAAGGGAGTAAAACGTCCTTGGTCAGAGGAACGGAAAATGAGTGCCCCGAGCTTCTGTAGAGTAATTTACTCGTTAAAGATCCCTATCCTAATTATGGCTGGATATTTAGGCCTCCCAATAAACCATCGTCCGATTAGTCATAGTAGAAAAAGTTATATATTAAATGAATAAACACAACTTTGCCATTAAGTTGATATGATGTATGTTCCAGAGGCCTAGAAGTGACCCCGCAGAGACTTGACCCAATATCCGAGTTGTAAGGACCTTCAGTTGGTTTAATTAAATAGCACAGAGGGTCCTTCCCCCACCCCTTAATATGCAGCATGGAATTAGTTCCGTAAGTGGCCTCCCCCAAAGAGGAATCAGCTCTTCTAAAGTGTTATCATCGCCTTTCAGTCTTCTCTTCAATATTAGTTCAAGCCTCTTTGATAATCATTATTAAGGTCATTTTGGGTGGTGTTCACTTATCTCTGAGATGATCTTTATGATATATTCACTTTAATTTTTCAACTTTTGTTTCTTGTTTCAAATCACATCCATGCACAACTGTTGTTATAGAAACAAAACAGTCTCTACCATGTACTGAACCTTTCATGGGTTGTAAAGTACAGGAGTCATCATGAATTTTTTGATTTCAATTATTTCTTAATTGCATTTCTCCATCTCTATTAGATTCATTTGCATTACCTTCTTTATTACTAATTTAATTTTTATTTTTTATTACCTTATGATTCATTTTAATTACATTATGACTTATTTTATTCTTTTTTACTTATATGATAATTCTCTACAATTATCCCCTTTGCTTTGTTTATTTATCTAAGGGTCCCCTCAACTTGTTTTATCACTCAGATACCTTGATGCCTACTTGCATTTTTAGCTCTGAAGAAGGCCTGCAATGTGGGTCGAAACGTTGACTTCCAATAAACAGTTCTCCCCATTTAAGAGAATTTTTTCCCCTCCACCCGGACCATTTTTTTCCCCTTATAGGATACAAGTTTCATCCATGAATACTTAATAATTATTGTTGCGTTATTAAACCAATAGATGCAATTCCAACATGCCTGAAGACTGTATTAATTTGTTAATTAATTTCTACAAAATCTTCAGAGATCATATGCAACATATCAGTCAAAGGCTATTCAGCACAGTTTAATAAAACTTACTGAATCTACAGCTTCAACAAATATTACCTACCTGCAGAAACGTTAGCATAGAAACAGTTTCATGGACTGAGCCCAAGACTTGGTTTGCAGCGATTTATTACATTTACTATTTTTCATACGATGTATCTACTGCCCAGATTATTAACGATTAAGTCGAAATTAGTCAAAAATGAGTATCTGCTAAATAACGAAGGGGAATCGTGTTACTATCGTAGCGCATAAGTGGTTGAGTCAGTCGTTCTTATATTGTATTTCCATTTTCAGCGAAAAACCATGATAATGACACGATTCCGCTTGTCTCATTTCAGTTAACTATCTCTGGATAAAATTCATGAGTGTAGGAGGCTTCGTAAATCAGCTCGTTTAGTTTCTTCACAGTCTGTCCTGAAACGTGGGATTTGGCCTTATGTAATAGAATAGTTATCTTCCGATTAACCAATGTATGTTGTATGATACATTTTTGTTACGTAATGTCAATATGATTGCAGTGCCATGCGGAAGTGATAGTTTCACTTCAAGATAGAATGGGAAAATGAAATATCCCTGTAACCACCATAATAAATCCTTTCACCAATTTCTCAAACAAGCAGTGAATGCTCCGGAACGAGGAGGTAATGATTCTTCAAGCTTGGGCTGTCGAGTGAACCTGGTCCATGTTTAAACTCATAAAAAAAAATGTGGAAGAAAACGGTCCGGGTGGAGGCCAATAAATTTCTCTTAGATATGGAGAAATGTTTATTAAGTAGCCAACGCTTCGACCTAGATTGCTTTCTCGGTTTTCTTCAGGGATGTCGAAGGAGGTAGAGGGGGCCGATGTTAATCCGTCACTGTTTCATTGCTAACGAATTTAGCTATTTACCAATGCCTAGTTAGCCCAGCCCCATCCTTCGCCATGCCTAAAGCCTGCAATGTAGGTCGAGACGTTGACTATTTAATAAACATTTCTCCATATCTATATGGAAGTCGTGAATTCAACGACTTAACCAAAGAGGTGAATGGAATAAAACTCTGTGGATGCAGTGAAGAACTGTAACTAAAAAAACATATTTACAAACATATAAATAACAAAGTAACTCCAGGTATCTTTAATTACAAACCTGAATCAACACAATATTCGATATTCCGTAATTAAACACATAATATAGATTTAACAAATGGAGTCTCTCAGTAAGCGATATCTATTATAACCTTACTCACAACTGTTCCTAGAGGTTATCTTCACGTCTGTTAAGTTTGGCGTGAATATTCAAGCTTACATATATATATATATATATATATATATATATATATATATATATATATATATATATATATATATATATATATATATAACAAAAAAAAAATACACGAAAATCGTTTGTTTTCATTGTCATATTTGATAGCATACTATCCAATGCTAGTTGAATTCCTAGTAAATATTATTTTAAAAAAGAGGATTAATCTCAGCTCATTACAATCAGTAAACATAATAATATTTAACAAGAAAAGTCCACTAATTCCAGCATTTAAGAAATAATAAAAATGTACGTTTCGTATGAAACGACCCAATAAATTGTATGGTTACAAAGGGTAACAGAAAAATAGTCTTGATATGAGTTAATGCGGTCGCTATGGCAGGTTTGTAGCTTACGCTTATTAACGTCACTTTTATGCTGGTATGGCTAATCCGACAATGCTACAGTGGGATTCGGTATAATACGGAACGACATCTTTAACGAGTACCTGACGTCGCATCCCCCATTTTAGGTCCCTTTACGGATTGACTAAGGAATTTTTATAATCATTAAAAAATTCCAAGTTCACCTGCCTGGTCGCGAACCCGCGATCTTGTGAATAGGAGGTTGTTATGTTAACTTGGTAGTATAATCTAGTGATCACAGTTGAGCCTTTTTTTAAAAATGAAAATAAC
The DNA here is from genome assembly GCA_964056705.1 of Troilus luridus. Lineage (NCBI taxonomy): Eukaryota > Metazoa > Arthropoda > Insecta > Hemiptera > Pentatomidae > Troilus > Troilus luridus. Next base: position 29,132,105 of record OZ057417.1, on the reverse strand, counting down.
ATACTAAAGTACTTATATATAGATTTTTTACACTTCTTACAAGTACGAAAGTATATTTATTTGTTGATAGTATAGCATAAGAAAGCACTCTGTGCTTCATATTCTAAACCAGATTTATGGCGCTCGATTTATGCATTTGTTTACGGTCCTCGTTTAGTAATTATTACGATGAACACCCACCAACCTCTTGGATTCCTCCACGGCCGGGGATTACGACTGCTCACCTGAAAGATGGATCCAATTAACAAGACACGATGAAGCGGATGGTTAACCCGGCAGTTGGGGCCTAGGTATTTCATTAAGGCTAAGGAGGCGGGGAATGGAGGGTCGGGGGAGGCGGTTTTAAGTTTCAAATTAAAGAGAGAGGTGCGAAGAGGCGGGAGTCCTCAAGGAGGGGGTGGCTCCACGAACTACGGGAGTACGGGCCTACACCGGAGGATTACCATTAAAGACTTAAGCCTTAGGACAATAGGTAATCTGGAGAAAGATACTGAGAGCTTTTATCGGGGCCAAATAAGGTATAAATATTCATCGAGCACTCTGGCAACCCTTTCCCTGAGGATTAGGGTCTTCCCGAGGGAGGGAGGGAAGCTTATCCCTCGCTCTTCCTCCCTCCTCCCTCCTTAGGGCTGTCTTTAACTTAAGAAACTTTGAATAATCACTTAATTAGGTATTACAAGGCCTCAAGGCAGCCCCGTTATAAACAGCTACTTTATAGCATCTTATTAATTTTACCTTTTAAAACTTGGCGGTCCATTCTCATAAAGCTCAAGATTTATATATGTATGAGCTATTATATTTGAAAGTGCTGCAAGTCTATTCTTTCAAATGCGCGAAATCATAAGAAATCAATTTGAATTACTTAAAAAATATGGGGAGACAAGAAACTGTTTTTGTCAGTTAGCGCTTATCACAGAGTGATGTTATAAAACCTTAAAAACAAACAAAACAAAAAACGTGTACCACTACAACCCGTAAAACGGATTGATTACATGATGGCGACTATACTGTTTCATGGACACCGGTTGTGCAGGGAATTGATTTGTCCTAGATCACCCTTATTTTAGTTACCCACTTCATCTAGGCTGGGTGAGCCCCAGGAGGGTCCTAGATCCGATATGAACAATCTCCGGCTACTAACAGACTAAATAAAAGTCTTGCCGGTAGCGGGGATTCGAACCAGGATTTTCAGCATGGCAGCTCAATGTTTAAACTTTTTTTATTTTATTATGAAACGATAATCATTAAAAAGATTAAACGGTTTTCTTAGCTCCGTATGGATTTATTCCAGTTTCAAATAAAACAGCTCATGTATTATCTTCAATATATTACAGTTCGATGCGGCTTAGCTCAGTGGTAGAGCGCAGAGTTGCTATGCTGAAATTCCCGGATTCAAATTCTAAAGTGACCGATAAATTATTTAATCAGTTAACAGCAGTAGTTGGTTGCTTTAGGATCTGACCACTCTCCTGGGGCTCGCCCAGCCTCTGCACGATTTTCTATACTCCTAAAGTGGCTTGACAGGGGGAAAACCTGGCGGCACAGTCTTTATCGTACTGAGCCGAAAACCTTTCATGGATTGTAGTGATACAGTTCAAACCACCTCTCTGCACAACCGCAGTCTAAAAAACAATACGGGTTACTTGGTATTTTTTTTTGTAAGCTATACAGTCTCTAACATGTAATGAATCCAATGCCCTCCGTGGGTTATAGTGGTAAACGTTTATTTTATTTGTTTGTTTTAAAGGAATAATTAGGATATGGATCTCTAACGAGTATCTCTCCGTCATTTTATCATCCTTCCGAAGGTCGGCACAACTAAGTACTAAGTACCTTAGACTATCTTCTGGGCTGAAACCTCGCGAACTTAGGTATAATAAGTTACATACTACAGCCTTTATAATATTATTAAGACAAATAAATATTCTCATTGTACATTGCTTTTCATCATGGTATTGGATTCTACTCTTAATAGAGGAGAACTGAAAATGAGGCCTTACTATCTGGGTCATAAAATCTTAAAACTGCTAACACATTGCTCGCTTTCGCCGATGATTTGGTAGTATTCGGCAATAAATGTAGTAACCTACAGTTCAACCTCCGAGTCCCTCAGGAGGAACTAAGAAAAATCAACATGAAGATGAATGTTGATAAAACCAAAATAATGAGAATAGGAAGGAGAGCAGAACGAGGAGACAGAATAGTCCGCTTAGGCGGTATCCCTGTGGAACAAGTCGCAAACTTTAAATATCTGGGCGCTCATCTAAATGACTATGGTTGGACTGATATAGAGGTACAAGAGGGAATAGAATGTGCAGGAAAATGCTTCAACTCTCTTAAGAAAGGTTTTATTGGAAAAAGAGAAGTTACAAAAGGCACCAAGAAAACAGTGTTTAAAAATACCTTTCTCCCGATCCTGACATACTCATGCGAATCTTGGACCCTCACCAGCAAGCATAAGAGTCAACTCGCGACGATAAGAACCAATATGGGGATACGACCAGTAGCAGACATCGTTGAGAAACATAGGATGAGATGGTTCGGACATGTCTCCCGTATGCCTAAAGTCACATACGAGACTAGAATGGAAGGTGGAAGACCTCAGGGAAGGCCTAGAAGAATCTGGGAGAACGGGGTTAAGGAAACCTTTGACAGGAGAGGCCTGGACTGGAGAAGGCTAAAGTTGTTGGTTCAGTATCGAGACATATGGATCAAGCTCTATAAGCAGGCTCCTCACACAGCTTAAAGCGGTAGAGAGAAAGAGATTAAGTAAGTAAGTAAATATTCTCATACAAATATGAAAAAATGTGTTGATTGTTTTATTCGGAAAATTATTAGATTTTTATTAACAATTTAGTTTACCGATTTTCATTTGTTTGTTATATAGATTAAAAAAGGAATTCTGAATGATAAATTCATATAAATGTTACACCTCTTAACACAAGTTTTTGTTCCGGAGTTCATGAATAAAGTACTACATTTAGTTGTTTCCTAAACTTCGACTAAAACGGAATAGAGAAGGAGGTAAAAAGGAAGACAAGGGGAACGAGAGGAAACAATAAGGGAAGACCGGACAAAAGTAAAGTTAATAATCTGGAGGAAGGCGCGAAGTTGAGGGATCCACACGGTGATGTCGAATATGAACCGGCGCCGTCTTTATTAAACTTACCTCTTTGTCGGCATCCTTTATATTTGAGAATCCTCCCCCCCCCCCCCCCCCCCCCGGAGTCTCTATCTCCTCAGTCGTCTCGCCCGGGACTGCGAAAAAATTCCAGGTATTAGTTTGCTAAAGCGGGAGTTTCGGCTTCCTTTGTAACCTTCTGTCAAAGCCATCTCCTTCCGAGGAAAAGGATATAACGATTTTAGCTCCTGAGGAAAAGCATAGCTGTTTAACCCTTCCAGATTATATATTTTCCTGTCATCTTGATAGTGTTCCGTGTATATATATATATATATATATATATATGTTGGCGTGTACGCCATTGAACTCCTCCTAAATGATTAGGACTATTTTGATGGATTTTTAGATGAATAGTCATGCGGGCTCCAGGGTGGTTTAGATTCACAACTCAATCCGATAGGTAATGCTTTTTAATTAGTTAATTTAATTTTTGGTATGAAACCTCAAGTTTTTTAATTTACACTTCCTCCAATAAGCAGCGCTGCGATCGAAATTATTGGAGATAAGAATTTTGTCATCTTGTTCGCAAACTCGATACTTTCAACGTAGACAAGTGTTATTATTAAATTGGAATCTGTGAACAAACAATGTAATCATTCTCAGACGTACACTCCTTTCAGTAACACTGACAACCTGGTTGTATTGACAATCTCAGCGGCTGGCTACCCGTAGCCCCATAGCTAAAGGGCGTTCCTTCACACCGACGTACACTCAAGCTCAAGAACACTGAGAAATCGGTCTATATTTACTCCCTGAAACAGATCATCCTTGGAACACGCAATTGTTAGTAATTTTTCTTGATATTTGCCCAGTATTCCCACATCGTCGCCACTGTTGCTCCTTTCTTTCTTCCGTCCATTTCATTCCCGTCTTTAGCTTTGGTTTCTCTAGAAAAATCATGTAAGTTTCCAGTTCCATCCTGAGACAGTTGCTATCCAGCACATCCATGTAGGAATCTCCATCTTCTGTAAATCTTTTTATACCTCTTCAAACCATTCATGTTTGGTCTTGTTTTCTTTAAAATACGTTCAAATTCTATAGTCAGTCTATTGGGTTTTATTCATAACAAGTGGCCATAAAATGCAATTTTCCTTTTTCTCATAACATCCGAATTATCGGAACACGACCGAACGGCTCACTGTTATGCCGTCGTCTGTATTCACATTGGTAATTAATTGGGCCAAGAATTTTCCTTAAGATCTTTCTTTCTTTGATCTTCAATTTTCCTACCAGGTCTTTCTTGTTCACAATTAGGCATTCCGCAGCATTGCGCAACCTCTGGTCGTACAACAGTGCAATAATGCCTTAGTTTTTCATTCAAGGACATTGACCTTTTGTTATTAATATTGAGTTGGAAAACTAGGATAAAAGGGTCATTTCTCACCAGCTCTATACACTCACGAAGATATTTAAACTCTCCTGCGTTTATTTCCCCATGGTTCACTCACTATTATTATTGTTCGGTTGGCTATAAAGAGTGTCTTTTAATTTTTTTTAATTATTATTTGTATGCTTTGTGCCTTATTGCTTAGCACAAGAAATTATACAATTTTATTCGATGCTTAGCAGTGACCTAACTAAAATCGTGTTCTAACATTAATTTTTTTATTCTAGCTTACAAGCGAAGATAATATAAGTGTGTTGAAAACAATTATCGCGACCATCATACCCCGGAAGAGTCCATACCCAACAAACACACCCTGGATGAGGAAGGTCTCCCCCTAGGGTATAGGGTGAGCTGCTGAGGTGGTTCGGGTACGACGTGGACGGATGGAGCTCGGCCGAGAGACGGATGACGGTCCGGCGGAGGAACAAGCCCTGGAATAATTCAAACAAAATTGCAAATTCCCTTAACACGCCCCCCCCAAGCTCCCAGTAGCCCCCCTAATTCGAACAAATGACGGCCCAGGTCTCAAATTAGATTCGGGTCCCAGCTGCCCCGGCCCGGACGGCTAACCCAATAACTGGCACACATTTTACTATGGTAACACATGTGCGGCCGCCCTGAGTCCTATCGATCAGCCCCTGGTGGCCTTCCTCATCCGACCTTCCTCCCCTCAAGTCTTCTTCGTCTTAGTCTTCAGGACCGTCTTCATCTTGAAGGTGTCAGTTATTGATTTAAATAATATTAATATAATATGAACTATGTATTTGGGCCGATGATAAGGCCTTGGGGAACACCTGCAAGTTGTGAAAAGCGTGATGAATAGACATTATTATGATTACTTTAAATGATCCTTTAGTAAGATAGGATTCCACAATTAAAAAGTATGTAAATAGTAGGATTTGGCGAAATTTGCATGATTATCCGGGGTCCCAGACTCGATCAAATAATAGAATTACATTTTTTAAAATCAGGATTAAATAAATTAAATTTATCTTGTTTGACATAGAGATAAGCATCACCAGGAAAATTACTTATATAATGAATGATTAGGAACTCCTATATATGTATAATGATAAACATAAGGCTTAGCAAACCAGAAGACTCGATTCCGATACTATCAACCTCTACTTACTGGCTTCCGTCAACCGGCCATTACCCAAACCAAACTCCATCACATGAATCTTAACGCAATCATCCCACCTACACCTCGGTCTACTCCTCAGACGTTCAGGAGTCGTAAAAGCGATTATCAAATATTTAGTAATCTTAATCTTCGTGACACTTATAAATAATAATATTGACCCGGTATCTGTTTCTCAATTCCGCGTTGTGAAGTCTCCTATTATTTATTATAGGTCCTATTTTGGAATTCCTTCGAGTACTTTTGTATTAGGCGGTCTCCAGGGGCTGTTATACGTCATTGTTTTATAACCTGAACACTGAAAATTCTTGATACTAATAACACCTACATACCGTCTTATTCATATTCATGGATATTTTTATATATATATAAAACGTAATAATAAAGTGCTAATTTAAGACCTCTCCTGCTATTATCCCCATCTTACGTAAGTGTTTAAATTACGTAGATGTTGCATATGATAGCGAACACTTCATTAGTTGGCATACTTTGTAATTCAGCGTTGTGTAAATTTTCCAGTGGTCTCATCCTTTTCTGGTCCGAATATTCTGTGCAACACCTTATTTTTAAATTCACTTATACTTTGTAAAACCTGTACCAGAACAACCCTTGAACAGGTCTTAGGTTCGGTTCATGGTAGAGACAGTACTTTATCAAGGACTAAGGTTGTGCAGAGCGGTGATTTGTCCTAGATCACGCTCAGCCGCCAGATTTTCCCCTTGTTTTGGGGAGGTACTGTATAGAAGCTGGGTGAGCCCCAGGTGGGTCCTAGATCCCATATGGTCCATCTCCGGCTGGTAACAGGCTGAATAAAGGTTGCGGGATTCCAACTAGGATTTTCGGCATGGCAACTCAATGCTCTATTACTGAGCCATTCCGCTCCCCTGAGACATTGTAATTGATTTAAATATTAAATTTATATAACTTTTTTTTCATTAAATTTAGCTACTTAAGTCATGATAAGGTTCTTTTATAGGAATGGATTTTGAATTAAAACTGTCATTTTCCAGCTGTTTCCGAGACTCTTTTCTTAGGGATTTAAAAAAATATACCATTCTACCCTCGGTTTTTTTAAAGCTGGGAATAAGGGAACTGTACATGAACTCTCGACAGTTTATCACCAAACTAAAACTTGATTAACCTCACGAATAATGAAAATATGCATGGTAACAATGTGACAAAGAAAAAAAAACACCGAAGGTCCCGGGTTTAAATCCAGCTGTGGCAGATACTTATATATTTAATCGGGACCTTTTGGGATTTGAAGACCCTCCTATATAAAATTGGTACTCTTTGATTGGTGTTTATTAATATTAATTGCGGGAGAAATTTGGTAGTTAAGCGTGATTTAGTACAAATCACCTCTCTGCACAACTGTTGTCCTTTAAACAGTACAGTCTCTACCACGTACTGAACCCACGACACTTCATGGGCTGTAGAGTTAAAGGTTTTTTTTTTTTTTCCATTCTGCAGTCTCGTATATTGGAGTTGATTGACGTGAATTTGCACTGCAAATATCAGCGGTCATGAAGAACTATAATGCACTTCGTGATGTAAAATGGTGCAGCATATTAATTTTTAATTAAGGATTGTTTAAGGTCGTTAAAGTTAACACCCAGAAGACAAACCTGCCCTGGCTATCGACAGTAGAGACTAACCTCGAAGGAGGGCCTTGAAAAATGAGGAAACCGGAGGAGAAATTGGTCCAGGGACGTTAGGAACTGCGGCCGGCATTTGTTGCTCAAGGACGTGGACAAAGAGGAAGCACTAACTCAGTGGCCGCAACCCGCTCCATTTGTCACGCAGGGATTCCACCATTCCACCGTTCCACCATTCCACCTCCCTCTTCCCCTTCCTCCTCATAATATTTCATTCATGTTTCGTTTTCCTCATTCACCTCCCAAAGCTAATATTTCACCAGGGCCCTTCGGAGGAACCAAGATTACTTCTGTCCGAGAAGGATTCCAGAAGGGTGGAGTTGGCCGTAGCGTTGATGGTTCCCGTAACAGGAATTGATGAGTGACAACATACAATTAGCAGCATTCATTAATTTATTTGCATTTTCCCATCTCTATCCTATATCTGTCTAACTACATTGTCAGTCATTTGATTCCATGCTTGATTCCATTTTTTATTGGCATAAGACGGTGTTTTAAAAAAATGTCACTTTTACTGTACCTAACATAGTCACTTCCATTTATTCAATAACAGTGTTTATTTCCAAACAATTAAACTCTCTGAATAATCTGCATATCTGGAGCATAAATATCATAGCTCTAAGTTGATAGGTGAGAAAAGCCGATGTAGTAATGTGTCCCATTAATTACTGTCCCACAGCTACTTCCATGTTTCAATACAGTGGGTTAGAACTGAATAACATTCTTTTTAATTTTCCTAGTCACCGTTTCTCTTGGAATATATAGTGCTGTATAGTATTTGGAAGGGGCAAACATTTTTCAAGGTTAAAGATAGCATAGTATAGTTCTTACGAATATCATTTGTCCAACAAGTAACGTCACATAATTTATTGATCCCTTGGCAATACTGTGTTGTCAATTTCTTTGCCTACGTTTCGCTAGGCATGCTGCAAGATTCCTCAGGGCTTAATATTTTCATTCACAGATTAAGCCCTAAAGAAGCCAGCAGTATGCCTAGCGAAACGTTGGCAAACAATTATGACAAGACGCTCGAAACCAGAAAAATGTAATATGAATGGATTGAAAATAATTGCAATTTAAGAAGTTGAAGAAAACATGTTCTTTTTAAGATGCTATCAGTAATCTTTTGATAATTACTCAACTTATTATTTATGTGAATGTCCTTACTTTATTATAAAGTGGATTCTTTCTCAGAGGTTGCTTGGGGGTTTACCAATTTACTAATCGGTCAACTATATACCTTAATAGTAATATCAATAAAGCTATAATGATTGTATATAATAAGGAATTATATGCATACATCAATCATTAACCAATTATAGTTTATGTATGTATTAATATCTAATTATTTGGACACTATAGATACAAAACCTGTACCGCTACAACCCGTAAGGGCACGTGGTTAAAGACAGTACTGTTTTTTGGACAGCGGTTGTGCAGGGAGGTAATTTGTACTAAATCACGCTCAAACCCCAGATGTTTCCCCTTTATTTTGGGTATCCATTTTATAGATGCTGGGTGAGTCCCATGAGGGTCCTAGATCCCATAGGATACACCCCCGGCTGCCAACAGATTAAAAAAAGTATTGCCAGCAGCGGGATTTTGACCAGGATGTTCGGCATGGCAATTCAATGCTACATTAATAATACATACATTGAGAAATTACAATTAATGATTCAGATGAAATAGAGATTTGCCATAAAATATATAAATATATTAAAATACAACTTATCTGGTTAAACAGGGTTTCAGCCTGGTCGCCTTCGGACTCTCCCAAGCATGTATGTCGCCAGCCTCCTTTCTTCCGTGCCATTCTAAAGTTTATTATTCATGTTTGTTATCCTAAAGGTACCAAGTTCCAGAATAAAGCTACTTTTGTATTCTATGATAATCATGATGATAGTATTTAATGCCCTAACACTAATACTCGTGGCTATCAATCATTTCACTTGAAGACTATTCATCAGGACTCCTCTTGAACGGTACCCTCGCGACAGGGCGGCTCGGAGACATCGGGGGCAGGGTGGGTGGCGACAAATTGCACCCGCGCCACCCCTGACACCGACCCTAATCAAAATATCTCATTTAATTAACGGCCTCAATTCTCCGCTCTCTGTCCGCGTTAGTAGAACCCTCCCGCAATTAATATCCCAGCTCTTACGGTTCATCCATGTCGAAAATATAACTTCTGTTCTCGAGCAAAATATGGAATAATATAATATGGTTGTTAGCGACCTTTGTTAGTATGAAAACCTTTGGGAAAGTCATCCTGCACGCTTTTTATCAGTTCACTGTAGTTCTGGGAGAAGTAACACACCTTATAAGCGTTCTCTACATATCCCTTCTATTACAGAATAGTAGACATGTTGCCATTTTTTTGTCTGAGACAAGCCTTGGGTAATCTACATAGACTTGTCTATAGACTAAACGTCTATGGTCTCCCGACAGAAATGAGACGGAAGATATACTGCGCAACAATTTTGTCAATGTGAGACGAAACAAGACCCAATCTGTCTCCAGGTGTACAGTTATCAAGTTTTATAGATAAATACGATACGTTTTATTGAAATTTATGTTTTATACATACCTTTATATAATTAAGGAAGAGTTGCCATGCCGGAAATACTAGTTCCGATTCCGCTGCAGACCATGACTTTTATTTAGTCGGTTTGCAGCGGGAGTTGGATCATATAGGATCTAGGACCCGCCTGGGGCCCACCCAGCATCTATAAAATATTATAGATACCCAAAAGATACCCAATAGATATTATAGATAATATAGGGTACCCAAAATAATGGGGGAAAATCTGGGGGTTGAGCGTAACCTAAGAGAAGTCACCTCCTTGCAGAACCGTTGGCCATGAAACAGTACAGTCTCTACCATGTACTGAACCCCAGACCCTTCAGGGGTTGTAGTGGTACAGTTTTTTTTATTTTTTATATATATAATGTTTAGAAAATCGATTCACAAACCTCTAGCACTTTTTCAGATCTTGGATACTTTCTCTAAATGTTGTAACATGATTCATTATTAGCTCTCGACCCATCAGATGCAAATCACCAAAATCGTCAGTCTGGTGCAATTTCGAAAAGCCGTTTCTTCTAGCCTCAATTTGTCCAATAGCATATTATCGAAACCTGGGGCCTTCGTAGAGCAGTTCGAGCGTTCTCCAACGTTTACGCGTTTTTTTCATAGAAATTTTTAGAATTTGAAAATCATAACTGAGAAGAAACTCGTCACGCACAAGACAATGCCCACCATGATCGACATACGAACACTAGACGAGAAATGTTGGCCAGTTTTATTGACCTTCTGTGTGGAACAAGTCTATTGATCTGAATCTTGCCCATTGCTTGAGATTTTTCAGCAATGAATTCAGCCTTTTACCTGGACCTCTCTTTGCTTGCCCAGTACGATTAACAGGCGGCACTTTTCATTTCGCATCACATAATCAATTTATATCGATTTTATTTCATTCGATGCTATATTATTTATTATTGTAGTATTCTTTCGTTGCTGACATGGTCCACCCAGGACACTTTGAGGATATGCAATTATAAGGTAACTGACCCACTTTTAGTTTATTATGTTCTGGATTCGATCTGATTACCCTTAGAATTATAAATGTCGCTTATTTGATAATATTGTGACATTTATATGACATTTTCTGCTTAATTGAAATGCTGCAAATCGTCGATAAAAATACATAGTATCGAATGTGTAAAAAGCATATTTTTTTGTTTTCCTTCTTAAGCATTTGCTTGACATAGGTTTGATGATACACACTGATTTTGGATGAACTTTTGATGCTTATCACTTTCGATACTTTGTATTTTTCCTTTGTATCGAAGATATGTCGGTAGGTTTAGCTATAGTTATCTTTCAATGACATAAAGTAAATTGTTTAATAAAGTAGTTTTGTCTATTAAGTTGTAAGACATATATAGTCCCTAAAAAACGTGCATGGAACCAGAAGGGTGGGATGACCGAGGCTACGAATGGCAGATGGCGTGGCTGAAGACGCTGGGACCATCCAACACACCCGTAAATGGAGAGCAGCAGCAATGGACAGGGATGACTGGCAGTTGATGTTGCGGGAGGCCTTGTCCCCGCGTGAGACGTAGAGCCATTTATGTAGGTAAGTAGATGGTTGGAGGTAGGAGAGTAGAGACCTAAGACATGCAGTAGATACTATGTAGGAGCATTGTCTCTACGTGATATATAGATGTAATCCCCAGTCCATTAGTTGTAATGACAGTCAATAGCCCATAAGTCTACTAGTTAGTTCTAATAATGTCTTTTGTTTACTAATGTCTTTTGAATATCCATATTATATATGTAAAATACCTCAATAAATCTATAAATTGCATACAATTTGTCCACCGTTTGAAAACTCTATGCATGTCACAACGTTTCCAGCGAGGATATTGTCATAATTCCATGGATTTTCCAAAAAAACCGACACCTACCTCCCTACAGCGGTATTCCAGGCAGGCTGATCCTCCTAATTAAACGCCTCCCTGGAATCTCCCCGTACTAATGATGTTAATTCAAAAATCCCCGAGCCTTATCGACCGCGCTACGGAGAAAACTTCTCAGCACGACACGGGAGTTTGGATAATTGTTTCTTCTTCTTCCTTACGAAACTCCTTAAGTATCTTAAAGGCATAATCAGCTGTCTTGTAAATTTCTTTCTTTTTTTCTCCCTCTGTCATTCGCTGTTGGCTTGTTGCTGACCCGGCATCTTATCAGGGCGATACTTAAAAAAGTTTAAAAAGTAAAGTCTCTTATTGTATTGTATACATAATATAAATGAACTGTCTGAATTTAATATTATTATTAGCTGTTATCAAACTTAAGAATAATCTTGTTGAATAGGCGATTACATCGATATTAACTAACCTAAATATATTATTCTATATGAGATGTTCAGGTTCAAAAAAGGATAACTTAAATTTCTCAAATTGACCAATTTTTCGCAAGTTTAGTCAAGCAATTTTCTCTAACGAGACACTTTGCCATCTTATTTCTCATTGCTTCACTCCGGCCCTGAGCTTGAAGTTTCTGGAGCATAAAATTGTTTGAATAAACTGGCGAAAACTAGTGAGTTATCCTCATTTGATCCTAAGCGCCTCTTATGTATTATTGATTAAAGATTTGTTTTGTTGAAACAATATTTCTACCTTAATAGTGAATTGAAATAAATGATTCAATATTCATCTTAAGGTTGCCTGTCAATGACGGAAAAAATAAAACTATCCTGTGCACAATATTGGCTACGCAATAAACGCAAAACCTATTTTTTTCTTTTTGAAACTTGAAAAGTACAATTTTTTTTTTCGCGAACAGCCAACAAAGGACCTCGAGAATTCTTTCTCCTCCTTCATTCTCTCCAAATTTTGGCTTCTTCTCTCTTCTGTCCATTCCCCACCACCATAGCTCGGTCTCTTCTTCACAAAACCCTAATATTTTTGAGCCTGCTCCTAAATCTCTCCATGCTAAGCAAGTCCTCATCGGTAATTCCAAGTCTTATAATTTCTTCTTTCATCTGCTTAGCATAAACGCTCTGGATTTTCAGGTTTCTTCTAATATAATTTGATCTCATTGAATATTTGCTTATTCGACCTTGTGGGATGGGATACATCCTGACCACGTGCCCTTAGAAATCTACTGATTTTCCTCATAGCTGTTTCGAAGTCCTGTTTCCTTTCTTTATTCGATGTATTTCAATATTCGCCTTTAGATCTTCTAGAGTTTTCCCTAGCTCAAGTGATTCGCTGTTTCCGTGCCATACAAAAAAATATATATTTATATTTTGTTTGTTATAAAATCCATTTTTCTTGTACCGAATGAATATAAGTTCTCACATCCATCAAAAATACTAAATATAAATTGTTAAATAATATATTAATTTGTATATTAGATTAATATTTAATGCATTCATTTAAGATAAAGGTTTATGCAGTATATTTTAAAATTATTTATATAATATGGCTTAATTGCATGTTTTTAGGTTTGTATATGCGTTAGTTTGTTTGTTCATTTAACTTCACTTTTTGCTGCTATGGCAGTTAAATGGAGCGATGCTACAGTGGGAGTTCTATATGAATAATTGAGATCTTTAACGAATATCTTACACTACACAGGTTCGGGATTTCACGTCTCTTCCGAAGGATGAAACAATCTAGGATATTTTAATCCCTCTCGAAAAATCCAAAGGATATCTAGCGGATTGTGAATCCATCACACCCTAATGCGTTATTTTGGGATTGCTAAGCTTATAATACTAAATTAATTACATCAAATGACTCAAAACATATTCGTAACGATTGAAACAGATCCACATGCCTAATTTAATAGCCTCTTTCACTATTTTCACTCTACACCGAGAGCTAAACCTAGAGTCGATTGAAGAATTTATTAAAAAGCGTTACACCAGATTTAAGACCGGATTACCAGCAGTCAAAGGAGTTGTAGCATTCAGCATAGGCGAACCTATTTCATCCCCAAGACTAAAACCAAGACTCTTGAAAGATATTCTGATGTGAACTCTATTACCTTTCTCACCAATCGTTTTAACAAAATGTAATATAATCCTGTTTTCTTTTAGTTTTCCGTTTTCTAGTATTATAGTTCTGTTTATTATTACATTAATTTTAATTTTGTTTACTTATTTACATATTTTATATTTAAACTACTATCATTCTTTTATATGAAAAACACTATTAAATATTTACATCTTCTCTGTAAATAATCTGAAAATGTACAGTTAGGGGTGTCTCTCGCATGAGACGAAACCCAATCTTTCACCTTGTGATAAAGTTTAAAATTCATTATTAAAAAAAAATGTAAGGCTAGGAATAGTCGATCTGGAAATAAAGAGAATAATAAAAATGAAAACTATATTCACAAGTTCAACTATACAGGAATTTTATTAGTCCCCTTTGTCAGATAAATGCCATTTAATACCAACAAACTTCCGATTGCATACCAAAGGTCGGCAATAAAAAAGACGTTTTGGACGACTGGCTATATTTCAGACGGCGTCACTAAAGAAATGAGAACCCCAAGAAAATTGGTCGCGGGAGTCGAGGGACAAATGCGGCTGGTTGGTATTGGGGTAGTTAAAGCGATTGGCTCCCTAAAAATTCACCCTTTTACCGAAGGGATGGGATTTCCTCCCTTAAACGGCTCCGCTGTAGATACCAGCTTCGTAGCGCAGCACCCTCTTCTTTGGTTGGGGGGGGGGGGGTGCCCAAAGCAGCTGGTGAACACACCGACCTCTTTGCAAAATTATGGTGCTTTTTTATTCAGAATGGTGTGTTTACACATAGTCGAAGTTCTTACAATAAAGGGTGCATTGGTAATTATTTAGTAATATTATCGTGTATAGGATTTTATATAAGGAAAAATGGTTTACAAAAGCCTGTAAAAATTATGCGGTAGAATGTGATCTTTACCAAATCTCGCCATTGATTTGAAGAAAAAAATAAAATTAAACGAAAAATCGCTACAACCCAAGAAGGATCTTGGATTCAGTATATGAAAGGGACTACACTGCTCTGTTACAAGGATAAATAAATGAACATTTATATGAATGAACTATTTTATGAATAGCTCAAATACCATAAAATTTCAACATACAATTCAAATATTACATATAAGAAACATAGTGGAAGGCCTTCTGTTGGTAAGGGAACCAGAAACAATAAAAAAAAAATATCTTGAATGATAATAGTTGACCGTGATTATAATTGTGGAAGAGAATGGTCCGGATGGAGGTCTTCTTCAGGGCTGAATATGCAGAATACAGACAATCGGAAATTAGTAAATTGTTAAAAATAGTAAATAGGTAAATATTAAAATTAAATTCCATAAGTACTAAGGTATCTGAGTTTAACGGATGTTTAGGGAGGTGATGTGTCTGAGATCCCGCTCAATAGTTTTCACTCAATTTAGGATATTTTATAACCCCAGGTTAGTCTCAGGAAGGTCAGTAGACCCCACGTGGTCCACCTATGCACTTGTAACTAGATTTAATAATTTATCTGTCACGGGCGGGTTTGAACTGAGAACATTCAGCGTAGCACTCCACAACTGAGCTATCTCTCCATCATGACCGTCAATTAACTTTTATTGATTGTATTTTCGTTCGTTTTTCTTTCTTTTTACGGTACCTGAATCTGTAAATGTTGAATCATACTGAGATACATGCGACAGAAATGATTCGATTCCAGTCGACATATTGTTAATTCAAGAGTGAGAAAATATTCAACCACTTTGTAGAGGCTGGCTGAGCTTCTTGAGGGTCTGCCGGTCCTTTTATGGTTATTAGTTAATTATACAATTTATTGAGTAATTGTATCTAGTTTCACGGTAGACAGACAGCAACATAGAGGCAAATCGTTATGCCAACTTGCAAATCATAACAAAATTGCAAAAATTTTTTCGTTCACCCTGCTTAGATAACTCGTTGAAATTCGATTACATATTTTTCGAGAGGAAATGCGGTTTGTTGCTTTACATAAACGTTGATGAAACGTCGTCCATCGATTTGTTTTAAATTATTTCAAAGTTGGTATGTATCTCATTAATTACTACGGATGTATTCTTACTCATCACTCTCATCTCTCTCTCTCTCTCTCTCTCTCTCTCTCTCTCTCTCTCTCTCTCTCTCTCTCTCGCTCTCTCTCTCTCTTTCTCCCTCTCTTTCAAATGCATGGAGGTTTTACCCTAAGTACAGAAATAAAATATCAAAAAATATATTTATAAGTCCAAAAAAAAAGGAAATAGATTTATTGATGTTAGACTCTGGTTTTAAGCTAACAACAAAACCAAATATTAAAAAAAATAAATGAAAAACGTGGGAGGGGGTTGTTTTGATTCGAGACTGAGCACCAAAGCAGATGATTGGGCAGTAAAGAGGGAAAGCTATCGACGGAATTGGCCGATCCCCTCAAAACGCTCCCTAAATGGGCGAGCACTATAATGGAAAGGAATAAGAAGGAGAGGAATAGGAAAGGAAGAGGAGGGGAAGAGAAAACCTCTCCCATTGATTAATAACTAGGTGGCCACCTTCCAGAACCATCTCCAGCTCCGGAGGTTACCCTCCGATCGGCGGTGAATATCCAGTATCCTCTTGACGGGGGTGGGTAATAGAACCGGAGGGGGCAGTGAGAAGGAGAGGATGGCGAGTCAGCTGAAGAGGGAGGCGGTCACCTGGGGATGGTTATTGGGAGGATCCAAGGGGGCATGTCATTCCTTTTACGAGGGTTCTCTTTTTAATGTACATGAAGGCTTCCATTATCAAGGTTCTAATCCGCGCTGTATATGTATATATGTATATATTATTAGAATGAGTTAGTTGAAAACATCTGTTACTAAAATATAAACGTATTAACAATTAAAGTGCTTCATTTTCAGTCTAATTGTAACTGGTGCCGAAACCAGTTTTTCTCAAACCTTTCATTTTTTTAAATTTGTTGTTGTTCGTTTTTATGTTAAGAAGGTATGTCTTAATTTTTTTTTTTACTTAAATCAAGAGTAACACTTTATGTTCAATATATTTTGTATTTTTCGTAGGAGCTCCTCCATATGTTGGAACTGGAGGGAAGGAGTTAGCTGTAGATTAATGTAGATCTTAATTAGAATGTAATTTAGAATCATATGTTCAATTATTTATTGTTTCGTTTTTGTTCGATATATTATTAGAATTAGTTAGTTGAAAACATCTGCTACTAAAATATAGACGTATTATCAAGTGAAGTGCTTTATTTTCAGTCTAATTGTGACTTATAAATATATATATACACATATATATAATCTGTCGACAATCTCTTTGGTCGAAGGGCTTTGGCTAGCCTTCTTCATATATATATATATATACTTTTTTTCTGATATTTATTGACGCCTTGTTATACGATTAAATATCTAAAGCACCTAAATATCTCTCTGTCCATGCGCTCATCAGTGATTCAAAGTCTAGCTTAAAAGACTTAACATACTCTACTCCTTTCATCTGGTTAGGATAATCACTCTGGCTTTGCAGGTTTTATATCTTCAATATCTTCACCAAATATTTGGTTATTCAACCTTTAGGGATCCATCCTGACCATGTGCTTTTAAAAACTTAGCCGTCTTTTCCTCATAGTTCCGATCCTCAGTCCTTTATGGTATTTATTTTGGGTTTTTTTGCCAACCACGCAGATATCTTTCGGTCATTCTTTCTTCTTCCATAATAACCTCTCATTCTTTCGTCCGTCTATGCTGTTTTTCAGTTGGCCCCTAAATACCTCTGTCTATTTCGACTATTGGTCCGTAGAAAATTGAGCGTTGGCTATGAACAAGATCATAGTTGTTTCCAAGTCCTTAATTATTTGGTAGATTTCTTTATTTGATCTCAATCAAAGCTTCCTTGTCTTCTTGGACCATAAATTCTTCTTAATATTAGCCTTTCGATCTTCAAGAGTTTTCCCAGGCTTCAGTACTCGCTGTTTCCGTACTATAAAAAAATATACATTTATTTATATATACATGTTACCATTATTCTGGAAGTTACTCCGAAAATAATCACCAGATAAATGGCATATGAACAGTCCCTTCAAGAATTATTACCCCTGTAAGGAGGAGAGAGCTTGACCTCTGGCGAAGCACTATGAGGTCATTTTTAGTGTCGTCATCATGACATGGTGCGTTTAAAAGAAGAATGATTTTTTTTTTCTAATTCTATCCAATTCGGATCATTGCACTATTATATTTAACATAATATCTCCTTATGTAACCAATCTTTTTTTTTTTAGCATTTACAGAAGCTGAGTAATGAGCGTTTGAATATTGAAATGTCTTAATATTTTTTCTGGTATATTTCCATTGAGAAGAGCGAAAGATCCCAGTGTGTAGAGCGCTTAGTTGCTGAGCCTAAGGTCACGGGTTTAAATCCAGCTGTGGCTTTGATTAATTAAATAAATAATTTAATCTGTTAACATCGATGGTAAGCGCTGAGCGCACGCAGTCCCCATACCCGAGGGTCGCCCGCACTTTTAGGTTTAAATACGAGAAACTGATTTCGGAGAAAAATCATCTTAACCACTTATTTACCGGGGTTATTGATGGATCATATGGGATCTAGGACCTTCTTGGCGATCACCCAACCTCTATAAAGTGGGTTCCCAAAATAAGAGGGATACATCTGGCGGTTGAGCTGAACATCGTTTTCCATAAAATAGTCCACGGTCTCTACCCTGTACTGAACCCCAGACCCGTTCACGGACTGTATTGTAGATATAATATAATACTTTTTCTGGTTGTGCGAAACGCATTGAATAATGTATATTAATGTAGTATATATTCCGTCCTTTGCACTTGATTCGGCACAAGTATACACCACCCCTTTCACTTCACGGGGAATCGACCAGAGAGAACATTTTGACCTGAGCATGAGGTAGAATCGGCAAATAGAGCCACGGCCTTGTAGCTACGTGTCCTAATCAACAACAACGATACAAGGCCACTTAATCCACTCTTGACGTATGTTGCCTGGATGTTCCAGCATCATTCTTCCCGTCTCGTTCGAATGAGTACTCACGTTCTGAATGTATAAGCGCGCTCAAATTGCTCGTGTGAGAGAACTCTGAGCTAACAATACAAACGAAGGGGACTCTGATTATGAAGTTCTTGATACCTGAAAGCCTTCAGAAAATATACATGACACAACTGTTTGAAAAAACAACTAACAAACTGATATACAAATACACATGATAATAAAAATGAAGACGGAATCTTTAGTAATAGATTAGAATCATAATGATTTTATTTTAATTTCCCATTAATTTGTTTAAGCCATTCAATGGTTTTGGCTCAAGTGCATAGTAGAAACTTAACTGTTTTTAGGAAAGCTCAAGTGTCAACTAAAGACTCTATATACATTAGCAATAAATGTGTTGATCCATTTGATTATAAGTATCTTTACGTATTATTTAATAATTTTGGTGTTACCGGAATTACATGCTTGTATGATAGATTATGTAAACACAATAGAGATCTAAATTGTCATTCAATAAGTTTCGTAATTCAGTAGAATCCCGATAATTCGTATGGTCAAGGGACTGAAGATTTGGTACGAATTATCGGGAATACCAATTATCGGGAGTACAAAATAAAAAAAATAAAAAAATGTATTAATACAATTTTTTGAATCTATCGAACCTTCCATCACTTGCACGAAAGTCTTCAATTCCCATTTTTCTGTGAAAACTTGGGCTTTTCCCCTTCAAATATTACCTCCAACTGGTTTGAATTCCTTGCTTGTACGAACCACTTTTTTAAGTTCTCTACAAGTCTGGGAAGTGATTTTGTCCTTGTTCTTCACAATTGATGTGATCGTGGAACCAGGGACGATGAAATGCTTCGATACGTCAATTAGCTTACAGCCACTGGTCACGGCGTTTATGATTAGTTGTTTCTCTTCAATAGAGAGGCTAACGTATTTTGGAGGCATGATAACGTGTCACAACGGTAACAAAATCGAGACTGAATTGTAAAAAAAAGTGTGATTGCAAGAAAAGCTTAATAAAATTCCTAGAACTCCCCTCATTTTCTTTGAGGGGTGAAAACAGTACGAATTACTTATGAGATTTCTAAGAAAACTTGTCTCTCTCACTCGCTCTCCCGTAAAAAACGATAGGATCTAATGTGCCTCTAACAGTACAAACATACTTGTGTGTAAAACCAATACAAATTGAGTGATTTCCTAGAAAGGATTTATTCTCATTCTGTTCCCTGGCATATCTGCTTCACTGTTCACTCCCTCCCTTTCGAAAACAGTACTAAGTAACGAGATTTTAAAGCTGGAAATACGAATTATATGACGTTGTAAGTGACCTCGAGCATAAAAATAATACGAATTACCGAGGGGTCTGAAATGCATTGATTTTATACCATTTATCGGGATTTTCTCTGGTGACCGGCAAATTTGTACGAATTAGCCGGAAATACGAATAATCGGGATAGGAAATATCGGGATTCCACTGTAATAAATTATCATCCATGCTTGAATGATAAAAACCTGCACCACTACACGCTAGTGTATACAGCACGGCGTCGGTTCATATCCGACATCACCGTATGGAACACTCAACTTCGCGCCTTACTCCAGATTATTAACTTTACGCTTGTCAGGTCTTCTCTTATTGTCTCCTCTAGTTCTCCTTGTCTCCCATCTTACCTCCTTCTCTATCCCGTTCTAATCCCCCCGGAGTTAAGGAAACAAATAAATATACTACTTTATTCATGAACTCCATTATTATCCATGAATTCTTTTTTTAATCTATATAGCAAAAAAATGAAAATCGGTAACATAAATTGTCAATAAAAATCTAATAATTTTCAGAATAATACAATCAACACATTTTGTCATATATACATACAACACAGGTCATTAATAATATTTAGGAGACTACATGTGATGTAGTATGTAACTTATTATACCTAAGTTCGCGAGGCCGGAAGTTTTTTTTTTTGTAATGCCATTTGATACTTCCATACAGCCAGATATATTGATTTGATTAATTGGTAAGTTTGAAGAGATGCCAACAGCACGCGGTTTTCCCAGGCGGTTACCCATCCAAGTACTAACCACACCCGACGTTGCTTAACTTCGGCGATCGGACGAGAACCGGTGTGTTCAATGTGGTGTGGCCGTTGGCAGCCCGGAAGAAAGCCCTTAGCTATTTCAAAAGGGAGTAAAAGTACTTAGTTGTGCCGACCTTCGGAAGGATGATAAAATGACGAAGAGATACTCGTTAGAGATCCATATCCCAATTATACTCTTAAAACAAAGAAATAAAATAAACCTGTACCACTACAAACCGTGGAGGGTCTTGGGTTCAGTACATGGTAGAAACTGTTTTTATGACAACAATTGTACATGTAGGTCATTTGTCCGGGATCACGCTCAACTGTCAGGGTTTTTTTCAATTAAGTGTACTCACATTATAGAGTCTGGGCGAGTATCAGAAGGTTTTGTAGTCCATAACTGTTAACATATTAAATAAGAAATCTCCAGCCCGAAACCTAGGAACCAAAAACCTTCAGCATAACAGTACAGCCCTCTACATACTGGAGCTAGGCCACTCCCAGGACTTCAATTATGTTAAAACATATTATATCATTTAAAACCATGAACGGTATTGGTTTCAGCTTACCGTAAGGAGTGGACTGAACTATGCAGACCGAACAACTATGCAATATTACTTTTTTGACGGTGGTTGTAAGTTGTTCAGCCATTTTTCAAACACTTCTACCATCAAGGCAGTTTCTCAGAGCATATAATGTAGATTGCCTACTTTACTAATTCACATGGAGTTTGAATGATATAACACATCTCACACCATCAGTATTAATTAAGTTATTGAAATTGAAAAAGTACATCACTAGTGAATTGATCAAAATATACTCAATATGTAATGGTGAGTATTAACGCTTGTGGAAGTGATATATTGAACCTAATCGATTAATTTTCTAAATACTGTTGATATGAAACACACTTTTTAAGAAGGTTATATTTTAGTCCTGACTGTTCACGCAAGGCTACTCCTCATAGCATATACTATAATATAGGTTGTTTAGTTTACTGATGACAATCAAGATTACTGGCAAGGTTTTTTATACAACAAGTATTCTGCGTGTGGACATTGAGACCTGCCAGCCGCAGGAGGAGCAAGAATTAAACTAATCGAAGAGAGAGAGAGGGAGAGAGAGTGAGAGAGAGAGAGAGCGAGAGAGAGAGAGAGAGAGAGAGAGAGAGAGTGAGACAGGGGTTAGGGGTCGCAGCTGTTGCCGATATTGTGTTGAGGGCAGCTGTGTTCTCATTAACTCCTCCCCTTCTTATATACTGTCTTATTTTTTATTATTTTTATTAGCTTTCCGTACCCGGTCCTAACCAGCAGGGAATATGGCGAACCTGTTTTTATTTTCTCCCAGGATACACAAGAGTGTTGAGGTCGTTGCATTGAACTCGGATATCTTATACTGGATTTTCCTGTATCTGATACAAGTGATACTGACACTTTTCTGTGTCTGATACTTTTCTTGATATTTTTGTATCAATTGATACTTTTACTAGTCATGGGTGGATACTGGATTTTCCTGTATCTGAATACAACTGATACTGATACTTTTTTGTATCTGATACTTTTGTAGTTGAATATAGATATCCCGACTCTCATTCTTCTGATACGCTACATATAAGCCTTTCTTGGGACATCAGTTTTTATAATCATTTTTAAAGGAAAAAGAGTTATTCACCGAAATAGTAACCTGCACAAGACATCAAATGATTAAAATCGTTTTGTTTTTTTTATTGGGTAATTTTTTGTTGAAAGCTATGGAATTGAACAATAAAAAATAAATTTTAACCCTACCCCAAACTTTTGCTGTTCACGTTCCAAGACACGTAGAATTTGGGTTGTTATACAAAATTTGTCTGTCCGCCGCCGCACGGTGTACTCTTTAAAATGCTATAGCTGTTTTGTTTTTTGCACCCGATTTCAATCATTTATGTCAATTGCCTTTACTTTATGGTATAGATATATCCATTAATGAACCCATATTTGGCCGGACATAGGTCGAGGTTTTTTTGCGAAAGTTGCTCGTGAAAAATCATATTTTAGGAGGCGATCTTGGAAAACGTTATTTCTACCACCCTTAACTGTTAACTAATTTCATAGTTAATTATCGTTTCTACATATGTGATAAGTGACTAATTACAGATTATATTGACAATCAGTGAAAACTTGTTCACTATTATTTTTACTTATTTATTTATTAATACTAAGGGGAGAAGCAGCGAAATTGGCCTTTCGCCGGTAATCAAATCAGGGGAGCTTAAATCAGTGGTTGACTATTGCTTATTATTTATTTATTTATTATTAAAAGGACCGTGATTAATAGTAGATAATATTTTTTTTTAATCCGTGAGACGATGTAATTTTATTGCCAAAATGAGCTTGGTTTGTTTTGACGGTCCCCCGTCACGAGTAGGGATGGGTAAGGTTGTATCAATCTGATTGTATCAATCTGACCGTATCTGATACTTGTATCAACTACTTTTTAGTATCTGATGGAAAGTTTCAGATTGATATAACCTTACCCATCCCTATTCTGTACTACTATTTAAAAAAAAACCTGTACCTCTACAACTTATGAAGGGGTTCAGTGAACTGTACCTAGGACAACGGTTGTGCAAAAAGGTGAACGACTCAGTCCCCAGGTTCTTTCTCAAAAAAAGGGTAGTCAATTTATAAAGGTTGGACGTATCTCAGTAAATCCCTTAGGCCTGATTGTTAACAGAATTAATAATTTATCTGCCATATCCGGATTTGAACCAGTAAGATTGAAACACTGAGCTACACCACTCCCATTTAACTTCTTGAAACTGAAATTAATTCTCAAAAATCTCTACTCCAAAACTAATATTTTATTTTATATAATACTTGTCCATGAATATCGATATGAATGACTATCCATGTTATAATCAGGGTTTTTGTTGGATTAAAGTCTAAAACGCGTGGCTGGAGAATCATTTTCAAAAATATTACCTAAAAGCTTCCTTCGATATTGCTTCCAACCATAATTTTAAACGAATAATGTCTTCTGATTTGTTTTAGAAAATACTGGAATGCCATCTATGTAATTTGCTGTACAATTAGAAAATTTATAAAATTGAGCCAAAACTCAAAACGAAACATTAACATTTATTAGAATGCAAATGGAAAAAACCACAAGCAAAGCCTTATGTTTCAAATCTGGGGTAAAAACAAACAATTACTAGTCGACGTTTCGCCTATTCAGGCATTATCAAGACACAAATAACAGTAAGATCAATCACATCTGAAAGAAGAAGTGCAATACATCCCAACGAATAATCGCCCAAATAGGCTCATAACCTGAGACCGCACCTCCACCCCAAGACGTTCAACTCAAACTGAAAAGAAGACCTTCTTCCGATCAACCATTAGTGGTTGTTTTTTTATAGGTTTTGGTTACGTTATGTCAATAACTCTGCAGTAGATGTGTAAGTGATGGGTTCACCTCAGTGTAGTGAAACGGTCCGTTGCTTACACCATCCTTCCTCGAACGCGGCGGTAATGTTTCTTGTAGGTGGGAGAGTCGATTGTCCGACTTTGTTCTGTCACAGTCGGACTTCCTTCCATCACAAAACCTGAATATTACATGCATATTCATTCATATCAATATTTTCGGACCAGTTTTATGTAAATAAGTTTTGATGGCATACAATATTCGTTCAATTGTAGTGATAGTAAATATTATTTAAAAATATAGGATTAACTAGAGCTCATTACAATCTTTAACGTAAAGATAAAAAACAACAGAAGTCCATTAATTCCACTTTGAATTTTACGAATAATAAAAATGAAACGTCCATTTCATATGAAACAACCCAATAGTAGTAGAGTTATTTAAGTAGCCAGTAGGAGGAGATACCAAAGGGCAGTTAGGGACTCGAGGAGCTGCCTAACCGTTGGATATATGCGGAAGGAGAGAACCAATAAGAGGGACGCTGCTGATTGAGTGTTATTGAGGGCAGTTAGCACTGATAGTAGTGATAGTACACCAGCACTTACACACACATTTGCATAAAGCACCCTCCGACACCACCTGCCCAAACTGATTACATAACCTTTTTGCCCCCCCTCCCCCCACACCAATTTATATTTAAAATCCTACGTCTCTCGTGCCTACTTAACCTTTACGATCTTCTTCTTTATTCTACGCTATTTTTCTCCCCCTTGATTTCGGACCCCTCCGCGTCCCCAATCTTCTTCTAGTTACCTTCTACTGTCCTTATTCTTCTGCACTACCCCCTCCGGAACAGGTACTGAGCTCGCTGGGGTGTGACATGAATGAGGCGTTTCGTCACGGGATTTGAGAAAACCGTTGTACCATAGTATTAGTAGGAAAAAAAAAAGGAAACTACAGGTTTAATACGCATTCAATCCTGAATAAAAAGAAGTCAATTTATTTCAGTCCATTAGCTAGATATAGACTTTTTCTCATTGACCGATAAAAAGCAAATATAGCCCTTAAGATTTCACTTGCTTCACTCTTATTGATTAACGTCTCTTTATGCAGCTATGTCTAATCTGACGATGCTACAGTAGGACCTTAATTAGGATAGGGATCTTCAACGAGTGCCTGTGGTCTAGTTGTTAGCATTATGACCTACTAAGCCAAAGATCGCGGGTTCGTAGCCCGGTAGGTGGCCTCGTTTGTAAAGTGAGTAAAAAATCGTTGGTTATGCCGTCCTTCTTATGGGACGTTAAACTGGGCTCCCGAGCCTCTACGATGTCGGGTGTTCGTTAAAAATCCCTATTCTAATTAAAATTGGATAGACAGAATTTAGAGATCCCAATGCAGTCCATAGCCCTTAGCCCATAAGTTATAATGATAGTCAATAGTCAATAAGTCACCTAGTTAGTTCATATGAATGTCTCTTTTATATTATATCTGTTTAATATCTCAATAAATATATATTTCTCTTATAAGTCGTTCACCGTTCTAAAACTCTCAAATCACTAAACGAAACGATAATTAGTCAATTTCATTCCAGTATTTTAAGAGACTTCTACTATATGTGACACTAGCTTATAATGTCCCTTACGATTTAATACCGTTAGTCATAAGGTACAGAACGGGCAGTTTCTGGGAAGGAGCGGGCAACTCAGGAGGCAGAAACTGGATGAAGCTATGGTCGAGAAATAGCAAATCAAATATAGCGCCCCCCCTTTCATTGTAATTAGTTTTATAAGTTATCTAATAACCATGATCGGCACACTATAAGTTTAATGTTATTCATTTAAATGAAAAAGTATGTTTATTTGATAAACTTCTCCAGGTCAGTCAATCTTTGGAGAAGAAAGGGAAATGTACCTTATTAATTAATGATATAAACCTGTAACCTCTAGGACCCGTGATCGAGTCTGGAGTTCAGTACATGGTAAAGAATGTACTGTTGCATGTACATCGGTTCTGCAAGGAGGTGACTTGTCATAGGTCACGCTCAACCGCCAGGTTATTCCCCCTATTTTTATAATATCACAATGCTTATTTCTTTTCAACGTGACTGGCAAATATTTTGCATAATGCAGAGAGTGTTATATTATGAGGATATTATTTCACTAGGTATGTCTGATTTCATCGAAATTTACTGTTATAATCATTTCTAACAATGTTTAGTGTCTCTCAGTTATACAGCCCTATTGAATAAGTGGTTAAGTCAAATTAGGTCTACAATGATTTTCTTATACTTTGGGAAAGCGGAATCGTGTTAATCTCGTAGTTAAAAGAGCAAGGCATGGAAATATAACAATAGCTTATATTATAACCCCATTAACAAAAATTATATATATTCTGGTTAAACTTCGAGTTAACAGCTTCTTTCTTTCTTTCAACAAGACTGCGTCGTAAGATTGTATTATTTTTATCACGAATTCAATACTTACACTTTCTATACTATGCGTGAACATATTTCGATTTCTTTCCCTTTAATTTACGACTTAAAGATCGCGACCAGGTTAATAATTTGATTTTAATGCCCCAGGATTTAAAACAATTTCAAAGTTTTTATGATTGCAATATCAACGGACTATAGTTGAATAAGTAATTTCAAAATTAGAAAAAAAAATCACTCATCGATCCGATAAGTCTAAATTTTATCCTTATTATTTTATTTTATTATTAAGACCCATAAAACATTCAACACACCTGGTAGTTAAATCGCCTTGTTTTACCCCAATTAAGGATACCCACTTAGAGAGGCTGGGTGAGCCCCAGGAGGGTCTTCTGATCCTACTATGTCCATCCCTGGCTCTTATCAGATTAAATAAATTGCCTACCATTGCCGGATTTGAACCCGGGATCTTCGGCACGGCAAATCAACTCTCTACCATTGAGATACCCCACTCCTTATTTTAAATTATTGTTTTATTACTTTGAAACAATTGAATAAGTACGGTGATACATTTTGACACATGACTATAAAAAACCTACAACCATTTTAAAGTATGGGGTGAGCCCCAGGATGGTTCTAGATCCCATATGATCCACCTCCCGCCGCAAACAGCCTAATAAAAGTAACTGCCTGCAGCGGGATTCGAACCAGGATTTCCGGCATGGCTACTCAGTGCCCTACCACTGAACCACTCCGCTCTATAATTAATGATATAGAATTACTATATATAACGATCTTAGGTTGGCATCGCATTTTATTATTCAAGTATAATTCAGATCAGAGGATCTGACTGTACTTTGAGATCATTGCTTGGGCAGTGAAGCCCATATAGCACTTCTTGTAATTGTTTGCTTATTTTTATTGATTATTGACGATTTTTAGAAATAACAAATTATCTATATAATTACGATGAGCAGTCAAGTCGGATAATTAATGTTTCGGTTCAGAAGAAGGCTCTCAGAGAAGACTTTGAAAAGATAAGGTTAAATCTGAAAAGCTCTTGAGTTAATGACAATCTCTAAGGCGGTGGGACCGGAAGACCAGAGGAGCTCATTTTATTTGCCAGTTAAAGGAAACTTTGGCCGATTGGAAAGTGCTGTTGTGAAAAGACTCGGAAGGGCGAGTTGTTCTTTAAACAGAGGGACTTAGAAGCGGTACAAGGGCTTCGCCAAGTGGAACCCAACTTCCAGACCCGCCAAATCTTATATAACTTGAGGGGAGACCATTTGGGATCATTAGGATCGCGTGTTTCTTTTCTTCTCATTACTGCGGATCTGGAGGGCCCTCCAGGATCCTCACAATTAAAGATTCCTCTTCGGAGAGTGACAGCAGTCGTTACCCCGGCGTCGCTAGGGGGGGGGTCGTAAATAATCTATCTCCCCCCCCCCATAGCTTATATTAGCTTTCAGATCGTGGAAGCGTTTGTCTCTCGTTATTGGCAATGGTTGAAAAAATCTTGAAAGTTTAATCGACAATCTTATAATTGTTATAATTATAATTATAAGTTGCGAACATTATTTTTTTTTAATGATGGATCGAATTGGTCCACTGGTCCATGGTCCATTGGGTTCAAGTTATTTTTTAATTGTGCCAACGTTTCGGCCCACATCGTAGCCGATATTGTAACAAAGTAAGGAGCATTAAGGATTTTGGATAGTAAGGATATGAGAGGAATTCGATCGCTTATTGGAGCTCCAAAGATCTACTGAATAAGTCGAAATAGGCCTCATGATAGTCATGCATACGAGCCTTTGGAATTAATTTGAAGCATAGAGCGTTTGTCTAGTAAGCGTTTCAGTAGTCTGAAACGGCGAGCAGTTTCTTGTTTATAAATCTAGAATGAAGATACCCAAATTTTAAACTTAAAGTTCGATTTATTTGAGTATTACCACTAATTAGTTTCTCTACTTGCATTTATTCATGTCAATGTGAACCATTCACTATAATACAGTTGTTAAATTTCAATAAATAAGTTGCTGTTTAAATTATTCTAAAAATAAAAATCAATGAGTTACGTGTTGCAAAATATGAATTCAATGGGTTATTTTACAGAAATCGGACTCCCCACAAGGGATGCCACTTAAATTATCTATTTTTTTAAATTAGCTGCAATTATTAAATATATTGATTTGAATATTATCAATATATTTATTACTTCTTGAAGAACTTATTACGATTTCTTTATCAATGTCAAAAGTCTAATCTTTATCTACTTACAGAAATTGATATCCCTTGGGAACTCGATAATCTGCTCCGGGCTGATGATCAACGAGCATCATTATCATGAAGATGAACGGCTTGTGAAACCAAATTAAACCCAAGTGTTTGAAGCAATTTCATTCAGCTTATAAAGAAAATAAAAAATAATAAGAGAAAAATTAGCTTCTTCTTCTTGGGAAGATATGGTATTCATTGGCGGCCGTTCATTGGCCACGAAGTCCATCCCAAAGGATCCTCGACAGCTAGTGTGGATTTAATTTATATAGCTGAGGCGTAGGTGGCTATATAACAGATAGCCAGGGCAGGCTGAAAGGCGGAATTAACCGGAGCCTTGGTTAATTGATTGTGCCGAATTAGGCCGGAGAGCGAGGGGGCCCTAAATCACGTGGCCCCTCGCCCTTCCTATATCGTGCCCTGTCCTGGGCCCCCGGGCAGTTTATCAACTCCGTCTCCTCACCAGCTATTCTACAAGATTCCAGATATCTCCCCTTCTGATATATATATATATATATATATATATATATATATATATATATCTTAAGGTATTCGAAAATATTTTGTTAGAATATTCGTTCAAAAAAAAGGATTCCACCACTGGGGAATTTAAGAGATTGCATAATGCGAAATTGCGGAGCATGCGCTAGGTTAACAGATTGAAGTGATAACGTTGCAAAGATTAAGATGGGCTTGTAAAGTTGTTGGGCTGAGTAACGAACGAATTCTTGAAAAGTTAATAAGCTCTGTACCGACTGGTAAACGTGGACGGAAGTTTTTAAGTAGGTATTGCTAGCATCGGCATCGAACCATCGGCTTCGTTGAACCTTGTCATTATTATTACAGCAAAGTTTAGATAGTACAAACAAATTAAACTTATTAGCTTAGTTCTATTTTTTCTACTTTGATATGATCGGTTTTAGTGATGAATGATCTCTCATCCGGTATCGTTTTAGTGTCTTCAACCTATTGGTGAATAGATCATCCATTGTTATTTCCTGGATTTATTTGTATGCTATCATGTCCGAGTGGGCTATCATAAAACCAAGGATAAGGATTACAATATAAGGTGTTTGGCCATATCATCGATCATTGAAGATATAGGGAATTTTGTTGTACAGTGGGGAGGTGTAAAAATAAAACATTTTGGTAGATGTGTTTGTATGTAGAGTTTTGTTTATTATTGTTATTTATTTAATAATTTTATTCCACTTTGGCTAATCGAACGATTATAGTGCGGGAGTCCTAAATTTTGCCTATCCAATTATAATTAGTATATATAGAGATTTTTAACTAGTACCTACTGAACATCGTACAGGCTTGGCACCGCCATTATTCGCCCGTACTCCGGCTATTGCAGAAAGCTTATTTATATGTTAACAGGTGGACCCTATGGGATCTGGAAATTCTCGTAGGGCTCAACCAGCCTCTATAAATTAGGTACCCTTAATTTGAATACCTAAAATTTGGCTGTTTAGCTTGGTCTCAGACAAATCACCTCCAAGTACAACCGTTTCCCAAGAATTATTACAGGCTTTACCACGTACTGGAACCCAGGCCCTTCATGTAGTCGTACATGTTTAATGAAAACGCTGTAGATAAGACGATGTGATGATTAAAATGAATAGGTAGCTCTTTTTATTTGAGTCTCTCTATATAAAATATATTTTTTAATTATGAGCATACGGGATCCACTAAGCCATCAAATTCCTCTCATATCAAACCTTACAATCAAAAATTCTTCGTAAAATTCTTAACACCTCTTACTTGGTTTTAAATCCTCTTCGTATTCTGATTATTCTTCGAGGCGTATGAAAAAATATGGTATCGTGACCTTTTAAGAATTCGCTATTCGAGTACGATAAGTTCTCTTCGTGACTTTACCTCAAACCATTATGTATCATTCATATTTTTTTCTATTTAATTGATGTAGTATTATGATACAGTTTCGAGAAATAAATTATTTATTTATCTAAACTGTATTAACTTACTACTTTTTTATCCCACAAGGGATGCCACTCAAGTGATGTACAGTTGTAAATTTCAATAAATAAATTTTTTATTGTGTTCCTCTTTGTTCGGGTTTCCGTTTTCCAGGCTCCTTTCTCTCCCCCTTAGGTGGTGTTCCCTAGTGTGCCGCCTCTGCTCGTTTTAGGTCCTGCTAGGATCGACAGGCGACGAAGGATAGGAAGGAGATAAGAAGGGATGACTTGTTGACTGCGCCGCCCCCAGAGAGTCAGCCGTTAATTGAAAAGTGCCTGAGAGACGGTTATCGGAGGCGGCTAAACGCCCCCTTGTTACTCAGGGTGTGCCCTTCATTATACATCACTCAGTTCCACCTCCATCTCGATAAATCACTTACTTCCTCGTCTCCATTAGTCTCGCCTGTTCCTTCCAGAAGAGGGACATTCTCCTAGGCTTAAACTGCTTCTAGCTCCTTTATAACCAGCTAACACCTTTAGACTTAGCTATTACAGCTCCAAGGATAAAGGAAAGTCGCTAATCTCATTTATTTAGATCAAACGTAAGGTTTTTTTATTTCCTCCTCAACATGAAATGAAGTATGACAGCCAGCGGAAAAAGGAAACAATAAATAGACAAATAAAAGTTTCCAGCAGTCTTGCACTTAGTGGGTCTTAAATATCAAAGCGATGGTGCAAAAAAAAAATTATAATAACAATTAAACTGTACTAATGCAACCCATTAAGGGACTTAGGTACATATGGTCTATCTAGTTTATAGATATTGAACCCGGGTGGATCTGTAGATCCAATAGGATCCATCCTCGGTTGTTAGCAAATTAAATAAACTGTCTGCTTCCGTCAGATTGAACCCGGAACTTCAGCATATCAACTCAGGGCTCTACTACTG
This sequence comes from Troilus luridus, assembly GCA_964056705.1. Taxonomy (NCBI): domain Eukaryota; kingdom Metazoa; phylum Arthropoda; class Insecta; order Hemiptera; family Pentatomidae; genus Troilus; species Troilus luridus. The sequence goes on along the minus strand of OZ057417.1, from coordinate 29,100,124 downwards.
AGCCACCTATTTCCAGGCCTACTAATACAAAAAAGGAAAAAAAAACATTGACTCTCTAAAATAAGAGAAAATATCTGTATCAACCGTTATTTGACCAAATGAGGCATCATATAAGCAAAAAGAGAATAATAAAATTAAGGATATAAAAAAACATAACAAGAAGATTGGGCATAGCTTCCAAAATGTTAAACAATAAAAAACATTTTGTATTTTTTTGGAGTTGTTTATTACATATATTTAGTCCGTCTCTTTTATACTATTGATTAGGGATGTCATAATAAAAAAAAAAAATTGTCATTGTAATGCGAAAAACCATTAAGTGAGTTATTGATATATTAAAAAAAAAAATTATATAGTATTGGCATCCCTTGTAGGGAATCGCATTTTTATTAAAGTTCAACTATAAATTTTTCAGATGCTGTCAGAATAAATATATATCGTAAATCACAAATAAGCAAATCAGGTTTATCTTTCAAAAAGTAACTATAGATAAATAAATTTTAAAAATAAAAGCCTTTTGTTTTGAATTCAAAACATATTCGCCCATATAAAATAAAAAATGTATCCCAGGTAACCGTGTATGACCTCTAAAATATATATATCGAGAGAGAGAGAGAGAGAGAGTGAGAGAGAGAGAGAGAGAGAGAGAGAGAGAGAGTGAGAGAGAAAGTGAGGGATTGAGAGAGAGAGAGAGAGAGAGAGAGAGAGAGAGAGAGAGAGAGAGAGAGAGAGAGTGAGAGAGAGAGTGAGAGAGCTTATACTTAGTTTTCTAACATCATTTTAACTATTAAAGCTTAAAATTGGTTTTTAACCATTAACAAAAAAAAAAATTGTTTTAGATAGTACCTATCTACTACATTAATCTCATTTTTAGTAGCAGTAAAACGATGGACAAAATGAAAACTCTGAAAAATTATCCAGTGTTTCATTAGAATTTCGATGCATTAGGTAGTTCGTTTACCTACCGCAATTTAAATAATCAAGTAGCTACGAATGCTTAAGCTTGAGTAGTTTAAGTTAGTACTATTTAATGTTAGATGCAATTTGATATTATTATTAAACCTTAAAAGATTCAATAATTAGAAAAGATCTAATCTTTATTAGAGCCATTACAACAGAAATAGTTAATACTAGTTAACAGTGGCTTACTTCCGTTAACTAAAACAGGAGCACTTAAGTAAACAGTTGTTTACTTACAGTGAGCTTGGGACCGTTCACGAAAACAAGAAGCAGTTCTGGAAGTTGTTTGTAGATGAGGGAGCTCCGTGACGTAGAATGGAAACTTACTCGAGATAAGCAACTGAAGCTTCTTGAATACTAACAATTTTGTAAGGATATGTTTTTTCTCACTCGAAATGTGGACGTTTATATATTTATTTATGCTTAAATTACATATGGATAAACATTATAGCTTAAGCGGAACTTAATTTAATTGTGCTGAACATGTAAACAATGGTACGATCGCGACATCTATAATTTTACCAAGTGATCTTCAAAGGCTGAGTGTGCCCTATATGAAAAAAGACTTTCTTTGAAAAAAACAGGTTCCTAATTTCTCTTCATCGTAAACCTACAGAATATTGTATATCGTCGGATATTACATAGTTTTATAATTTTTCTGAGGATTGAAACCAAAATATCATTACATACTAAAAAATAACTATACTGTTTCTATAATCTATACTGTTTCATTGTGCGTATGTTTGAAACTCTGTCCTCAAACCAATGTACCGTCATAGGCTGATTGTACACTACAGAAAAGAGAGTTATTTAAAAAAAAACTAAGAGGTTTCTGATTTCTCTTCATCGTAAACCTGCATACCTTATTTTGTTAGATATTACGTTGCTTGATATTATATATGTGTTTTTTATTACATAAAAAAAAACACTATACTGTTTCATGGTGTGTATGCTTGAAACTCTGTCCTCAAACCAATGTATATCCAAGGGCTGAGTGTACACTGTAGAAAAAAGAGTTATTTAAAACAAAAAGAAAAGAGGTTTCTGATTGCTCTTTATCGTAAACCCACATATCTTATTTCGTTGGATATTACGTTGCTTGATATTATTTATGTGGTTTTTTATTACATAAAAAAAACAACACTATACTGTTTCATGGTGTGTATGCTTGAAAGTCTGTCCTCAAACCAATGTATTTTCAAAGGGCTGAGTGTGCCCTATTGAAAAAACTTTTTTTTTTTTTTTAAAGAAGTTCCTAATTCCTCTTCCTCGTAAACCTACATATTATTTTATATCGTTAAATATTACGTTGTTTTATAATATTTCTGTTTTTTTTTAAATACAAAAAAAACTATACTGTTTGTATTATCTGTTACATGGTGTGTATGTTTGAAACTTTGTCCACAAACCAAGGTATCATCAAAGGACTGAGCGTGCCCTTTTGAAAAAATACTTAGGTTTCTTCTTCATCTTTATCGTAAACCTATATATTGTCTTACATCTTCAAATATTATGTTATTTGATAATATTTGTATTGTCTAAGTACTATTACCTAGATATTATTACATTAAAAAAAGTCATTAAGACTTTTTCTTGTGTTATAAGGAATATTAAAGAATTTTTTGTTTCTTGGTTCTTTTTGTTTGTATGTTTATAACTCTATCCAAAATATCTAATAAATGATTAGTATTAATTCTTAGTTTTTTCTCTCTTTAAAAAACATTAATTTTTATCTATTTAGTGACAACACGTGCGATTTAATATTAGCAGATACTTCATTTGGATTTTTAGTTGTGATTAATTGATATTTCGGAAAATAGAGCATACCATAATTTCTATTTTCCTACATCTATAGGTTCTTAAGGTCCTAAACCTAATATTTGCTCAAATTCCTAAACGTGTCATATCCCAGAGGATTAGAATTATATTAGTTGACCAAAGGTGATCAGAGGAGAAGACATTGGGGATCATAGTACCACTTGAACAAATAAAATTAATCCATGAAATGAATGTACTTCAACTATAATTGTGTTGTATATATATGCTTAATCAATATTTTATTTATTAAAATTAGTATTAACTATAAAAATAAAAGTGTTAAACGAGGCAATCATCTAAGATTATATACAAAAATTTCAATTTGATATGTACTGCACAGAGAAAAGAAATAGAATAATATACATTAATTAATTACATAGATTAAAAAAGAGAAATAAAATTTATTTCGAATTCACAAAATATCATAGTTAATGAATAGTTATTGAATGAAAAAAATTAAGAATTGAGTATAATTTATTTTTATTATTCACTCTATTTATCTATCTTTCATTTACTCATTTACTCATTTATTTAGGCATTCATTTATTCTTTCACTCACTTATTTAGTCATTCATTTATTCATTCAATCATTTCTTTATTCATTCATTTACTCATTTATTTAACAATTCATTCATTCATTTATCCCTTATGTAGTCTTTCATTTAACCATAATTTAATAATTCACACATTCATTTGATTATTCACTCATGCATTGAGTCTTTCACTCGTTCATTTACGCATTTGATTAGTCATTCGTTTAATCATTCACTGATTCCTTTAGTCATTCATTCAATCACTCATTAACTTTTAATTTTTTAAGTATTTATCGATTTAATCTTTTGTTATTATTTTGTTTTTATAAATGAATAATGGCTTCTAAGGAGCCCAAGTGTTTTTACCTATATCCTCGTTATGCCGTTCTTCTGATGGGACGTACGATGGAGGTCCAAGCCGGTCCTGTGTCAGGTGATCGTTAAAGATCCCTATCGTAATTATATTTTGATAGGTTAAATGTAGGACTCTCACTGTATCATCGTCCGATTAGCTATGGCAGCGTTATGTGACGTGAAGTGAGATATTCAATATATATATATTCATATATATATATATATATATATATATATATATATATATATATATATATGTATATAATGTATATACAAGGACATTCTTATGTGAACTATAGAATGGATAACTTATTACTATGGTTTATCATTATAACTTGTTGACTATGGACTAAATCTAACTTTGAGACTACTCTCTTACGTTCTATAAACTATCTACAACATATCTTCTCTCTCAATTCTCCTCCTTCCTACCTTTTATTCCATTCTGAGATTAGAGCTGGAATACATACATGTAAAAGAAGAGGGGAGCTAAAGAAAGTTACATTGCTGACAACACAGAAGATATTTCATTATCTAGGGATTAGGAGAATACGAGTATACGCGACATCCCTAGGTCATCAACCCAATCCAAATATCCAATGACTGTCCGATTAATTGTATCAGCGAAAAGTGACGTGAAATAAACGAGTAAACTTACTAAAGCTATTAGTAGCCCACGAAGTAGAGATATACCTATATGACTAAACCATGGTTTGTGGTATGGAATCAAGGGGTTTACCAATGATTTCACCGGCACTACCACTGACTAGGCCTGCGGTGTTTTTGGCCCTGAGACAAGGACTTGGCCGATAATCAGAAGTGCCAAGGGACCGAAGGAAAACAAGAGCTCATTCTGCTAATGGAGCCCAGGCGCTGAGGACACAAATAATTGAATTAAATTATTAAAGCCCCCCCCCACCAGTTCTCCTAAGGCCCCCTTTTATTAATAAGTACAATCTCCTCAGACCGTCTCTTGTACTAGCGAGTCCGGTCGTTGTTTATTATTGTTGTTCATTCAGGAATCTCGATGTTTCCTAGTTTCCCACCGACCATGAAACATCAAGGCTTCTTTAAAGTGTTGACTTATAATGTATTCATAAAGAATGACTAAATAAAATAAAAATTATGTATTGAAAACTGTTGAACGTCTTGGAGTGAGGTTCTGAAGGACTTAGATATTTAGAATGTTAATCAAACATATGATGCACTTTATGTTCTTTCGACTGAATTTTATTTAGGTGGATTTCCTGATAATGCCTGAACAGACGACTCATTGACTTGTCCATTATATACATTATGCATATTCTATGTATCTTATATATATATATATATATATATGTATATATAAGATACATATAATATATTATATATATAATATAATATTATATATATAATATAATATATTATATATACATATAATATATTATATACTTCGATATATATAAGATATATATCGAGCTGAAAAATAAATTTGAGACCTTGGACTTAGAGCATCTCACAATTGATCAACATTGGGAGACAATAGAGTCCGAGTTAAAAGAAACAGCGAGAGAAATAATAGGGATTCGGGAAAAAAGGAAACCCAAAATATGGTTCACGGAGGAATTGCGAAAAAGTAGTTGAGGAAAGAAGAAAATTGAAGGTCCTTAAATCAGTCAAAGCTGATCCAGCTATATCGGAAAAATACTAAGCCGCAAGGAAGAAGGCAAATGAAGTGATAAGAGAAAAAAAAAGAGAATTCCTCAAGGAAAGACTAAAAAACACTGAGGATAACTGGCAGGATGGAAATATACGCTACTATTAGGAAGGAAAGGACTGGATTTAGAGCGAGATGTACTCAAATGCTAGGAAAAGATGGAAAACTGACGCCATCCAAAGTAGAAGTATTAAACTTCTGGAAAGAACATGATTCTGAAACTTGGTTTCATAATCTGCTAAACCAAGGGAACCACACGAACGAAGAGGACATGGACCACGAGGAGTACCTTGACCCATAAGAGGTCGAAAAACCTGATATTCGAGATGTAGAAATACCTATGGACAGGCTTAAAAGAATAAAGGCCCCATGGTTAGACAACCTACCATCAGAGTTGTGCAAAGATGGGGGAGAAACGGTAAGAGCCAAACTATTAGAACTAATCCAGAAGATATGGGAGAAAGAGAAGATACCAGAGGCTTGGAAAGCAGGTCTAATATCCCCTAAAATATCATTTCCAGACGTTTTGTGACTTATTTGTTCTCATCGACATGTATAAATATTTATATACATATATAGATTAGTGTGTGTTATTCACAATACCCATAATAATTTGTAATAGAAATTTTATAAATTAAAATACTTCTTTTTTTCGCATTGACCACTTCGGATCACATTAGAACTTTATTTTTCTTTCTTCTGCTGGAGTTTTATCTGTCTCCATTTTTTTTTCTTGCATGAACTAGCACGTTTCTTTTGACCCTTTCTCCAGCTTCGTCTAGCTGGCCTTTCTTCATCCTGAAACCTTGCAGATTTTTCACTCTGCTTCCAAATTAACTTCCTTCTAGAATGTGAGACTCAGTAATATTCAACTTTTCCCAATTTCACAGTTTCCATACGTCTTTAGTCTAAACTGTACCCATGATTTTTCTTAGAATCTTTTTCAAGACATCAGTACATTGAGAGACTTTTACTAGAAAAGAGGCATTCCATTTTGACAACACTGTTATAATGACTTGTTTTGGCATTCCAGCAATCCAAAACCAATTTCCACTTCTAGAATTCAATCACCAACAGCTACTTTCTTATATACTCCATTTCATACTTAATTTAAAAATAACTTAATTTAATTAATATTTATCTGTTATAAAAAACTGATCAACTGCGATCTTCGTTGCATGGCCTTAGAATAATTCAAAAGAGTGCGTCTATCTAATTAAGTGAATTCAATATAGAAAAATCCATTTTTTCCTTTAATATTTTTACAAGTACATGTTAAATGCCTGCAATTAAAATACACTTAAGTGGGGAAAGGTCGACATATATGTAGGTCTAATTGAACTGGAGCTTCGCTTCCTGTACACTCAGACAGGATAATAAACAGTCCTTATGAAGGATTTATCAAGCCGTCAGTTAATTCGCGGCGATCCGTCAAGAGAGAGAACAAGGGACGGCTAAGTGGCGAGTAATTAAAGAGGGGGTGTCCAGTTAATGAGAGGTCGCGCCCCCCACCCCCCAACAATTTTCTGGGCAGTTGGTGGACCAAGTGCCCGCTATTTTTCATCCCTCTTTTCCCTCCCTATATCTCTCTCTACCACTCTCTCTCTCTCTATCTCTTTCTCTCTCTCTCTCTCTCTCTCTCTCTCTCTCACCCTCCTCACTCCTAACCGTTCAGATTTATATCTGTTCGCCCGAAAACAAGGAGTTCGGTCCCTAATCTCGCTCTGGGGGACACAGTTCCTCCCCGGCCTCCCCAAAACATGGGGCGATCGATGTCCACTTCCGTCCCTCGAGTACTTCTTGTTGTCTAGTGGACTTCTATCTCTCCCCCTCGTCTATCTAGTGGCCGTGTCCGTTCTTCCTCTTTTAACTAAGGGCAGTTTATCTTTCACATGGCCTTTCAGGGATGATTTGTTTTGGGGTCTGTCCCTTATCCAGATATGGAAAACAAAAGCAACGATCTATATCTGGATTGGATTTATAGTAGGCGTGAAATATATTAAAACGTAATCGATCTTGGTTGATATATTAATGTTGTCAAAACTCTTGTTGTCTTAAGGTCCCTTCTTTGCCTGTTCAAATAAATAAAATAGTGAGTAAGCAAAATTGTATTCTCGAAATTTGATTTCTTAAATTTCATTCATTAATGCAGCAATTATAATGTTCTTATTTATTTCGTGGGATTTCTTCCGTACACCGAAGCTATCATAACGTGTTGCCTATTTGAAATTATTTATTTATTAAAATGGAAATAACTAGGTATAAATTACTACTTCTAAATTGGAATTTTAAATGGCAAGAGAACAACATAGAAATTTGTTTAGTTTTTTTGTGAAAAAAGCATGTAGGAATAGTTCAATTCAAAGCTATATCTTTGGTCGTTAGACCCACTATAGTGATACAGCTTTTTCATTTGAAAAGAAAGCATCCTTTCTCCGGTATGACCAAAAACTGACTTCTTGATGCGTTAGATCTTAGTACTGTATAATTTACTTTTTTCAGTTTTTATAATTGTAAAAAATATTTATTTGTTATTGTTTTATATAATTTTTTATTTTGTTTTCTCACTACTTGAGTATGTTTGAGGCTATACATTTTTTGTGATTTTTTAATTTATTCTTCTTTATTCTGTTCCATTTTGTCAAACCACACTTATGGCTTAACCAAATATTCTACAGTTCCCGCACTCCTGAGCTCGCTGAGAACAGCAAAGTGAATAGACAGAGGCTGATGGACTATTGAGAAGGCTGCAGGACAAAGTTGAGACCCCCCTCGAATATGTATAAAAGTTGGGCAAGAGTTGGCCCCGGGCAGAGGGTCAGATTCAGATGAGCCACGTGCTCTTTCCCATGAGGGAAGTCTCCTCAATCCCAATCGATGCCAAGTCCCACGGGTGCGGGCCAGTTGGGTCCACACTACATTATGGGACTCTGCTTGCTCAGTTAGCTAATAGCGTGTCCACGTCTTCTAGGGTATAGCCTCTTGCTAGAACTAGGAAGGGGAAAAAAACGTACAACAGCAATCCATGTAAAGGTTGCAGTGCATCTGAGATTAAGAATAACCACAGTTATGGTTGCTAGGTGAACCTCTGAGGGCTCGCAGGTCCCACTTGTATATAAATTACATAAGTTTAACAAAACAGTGTCATTTCATGTTGAGGTAAAATTGAGAGTAGCATTAGGACGTAGAAAAAAAATAAGGCGGTGTAGGTCGAGTTATAATATAATTTTATTTATTTATTTCTGTCACAGACGGATCCGAACTCGTGTAGATCAGATGAGGGACTCAGCGCTCTACGAAAAGAGCTGCCCCGCTCTCCTACCCAATTAAAAAAGATTAAACTTTATCATACTATATATATCTTATATACTATATACCATATATCTAACAATTGTATTGCTCTTTATTTATTTATTCTTTATTTCTATGCTTTTATTAAATTTATCACCATAAAAATAATTTAAAACTAATACTGCACTATCAACCCATAGTAAAAAGGAATTACATACCTTTAATTTTGAAAGATCTAAAATTTTACACAGGGGAAAAAACACAAACAAAAATTCTTAGAGGCTCTGTATATAAATGAAAACTTGAATAATATTGTTAATGACAAAAAAGAGGCAGGTGAGATAGGAAAATTTTATTCATCTATTGTTTTAAAACTTAAAAAACAATAATATAAAAATGAATCAAATTCAATAACAATTTAATAAAGAATAATGATAACCTTCCACTCACATATTCTGTATCTTCTTTAATTTTTCATATAATATTATTAAACCTGAAACCTGTTAACACTACGACCGGTGAACGAGTCTGGGGTTCAGTACATGGTAGAGATTGTACTGTTTCATGGACAACGCTTCTGCAAGGAGGTGACTTGTCCTAGGTCACGTTAAACCGCCAGGTTTCCCCCTTATTTTGGGTACCCTATGTTTATAATATTCTATAGAGGCTGAGTGACCCCAAGAGGTCCCATATGATCCCTCTCCCGCCGCTAACAGACTAAATAAAAGTAACTGCCTGCAGCGGGATTTGAACCAGGATTTCCGGCATGGCAACTCAGTGCTCTACCACTTAGCCACTCAACTCCCTTAATTTTATTAAATATCTTATAATGATAATGCATATTCAAATAAAAATTAAAAGAATTGTTCTTGTTAGTTTATTGGAAGAATTAAAAAAAAAAAAATTAAAGCATATAGATTTTAAACAATAACAAATATTATATTAACTCTTTCAATCCCATAGGTTCAATGTCACAAAACATTTCTAAACATGTTGTTGGACTATAGGGAATAAGAATTCTCTACATTAAGACGTAGAAATTTTAAATTAGTATTATGACAATTTTTTATAGAGGTATCTATCATTTCTTCACTATTGGTTGGACAATGAATATTTTAAATTTATATTATTTTAATTAACATAATTATTATTGCCTTATTTTTTTGCATAATAATTTACCTGCCACAGCTGGATTCCAACTTGGGATCATCAACTCAGATGTTGAATGAATAATGAAGACACATAACTACATACATATTAACATTTCTAAACGTTTTAATACTTATGGGTTGTCAACTATAACTAGGTCTATTATAGGTGCACACACACAGTACTAGCAATGTCTGTTCTAAGACTCACATCGTTTCAAATATCTCTTAAATAGATTAAACTTCATTTGTGCTCAAGTTTTGAAATGAACAGTTTAATCTGTTAACAGCCATGAATGAGGCCTACGGCATCTGGAAACCCTCTGCGGCTTACTCAGTCACTATAAATTTGGAGGAATACCTGGTGGTTGAGCTCGATCTCGGACGAATCACCTCCCTGCACATTCGTTGTCCTAGTCAGTACAGTCTCTACCAAGTACTAAACCCAACTGTTCCATTCTTGTAGAATTACCAGGGTCGATGACTCTTGCGTTTCAAACAAATGAGACGTTCAGGATGAACCGAGGGCAGCTCCAAATTTAAAAACTAGACCTTTTTAAATTTTTCGATCGTTTGGTCAAGAAATGCTTTATTCTATTGTTTACCCATTCCTCCGTTCGCAATAGATGATGTTCTTGTTTTTTATTTTACAAGTATCATAATTATAGCTTCTGTTACCTTCTTGTAGTATTACTTGATTTGATATCTGTTATGAATGATTCAAAAGTGTAAACAACAGTTCTTCTGTTCAGTTCACAATAGAAGTTAAGTTGCGTTTTTTTTTGGTTATTCAACTATACCACCTGTTCCTCTGGCCTATATATATTTCTATAAGTCTTTCCTTCCGTTATCGACCTCCAAACAGAAGAAGCGGATATATGTTGCCTAGGAGGCCGAGAAGATGGGAATAAAAGGTCAGAGCCGCTCGTGTCCGGAAGGGGATTGTGCCAATTTGGAAACGGAGAGAGCGCTGTGGTCATCCCTGGCCGTGTAGCGACTAATGATACCAATCTGTTTCCTTAGCCTCCTAAAACCCCCATCCCTTTCCTCTCTCCAGGAGCGAGTAAATCCTCCAAATAGAGTCATTAATGAAACGAGGGAGTCCTACATCCTTCCGTCGCCATTAGGAGATTCCAAGGCTTCAAAAAGGAACTCGCTATCTTTACCCGATCTCTTCTCCGGGAGGAGCTTCTATCTCAAAGGAATGGGGGAGAGTCAGAACCCTACAAGTGTATCTAGTTACAGTTAGTCACGGCTAAGGTTCAGATCTAGGAAACAATTAGATCTTCCAAGAACTAAGTGACGCTCTAAAAATAATTAAATGGGTTTCATATAGCAAACCATAGGCGAAATAGGGCGAAATATATCAAGGCCTTTATAACGCAAACTGACAATAATTACATGAAGTAGATTATGGGAGAAATAAATTCTCATCTAGCGATAGGATCCACATACAAAGTACTACATGCACCTAATATAGACCCATCAATGAATAATGTTTTCCAAAACCGATCTTAAATACATTAAACCTGTGGTGTAGTGGTTCCTACCTACCCACAACTTACTATACCCAAGATCGTGAGTTCATAGTCTTACAGGTAGGAGTTTTTAAAAGAGAGTTAAAAATCCTTGGTTACGGGACGTAAAATGGGGGTCCCAAGCCTAAACTATGTCAGGTACTCGTTAAAGATATCTATACTCATTATGCCTGGATAGGCAAAATTTTGGAATCCTGTTTAGCATCGTCCAATTATCCATTGCAGCATAAAGTGACGTTAAATAAAGAAATAAACAAACAATAATAAATGGAATCTATGTACGAGACATTTAGTATCAAAACGGGATGTTCTGTGTATGATAAATAATGTCAATTAATGTAAGGAAGAAAATAGTTGGGGGTGCAGTCAAATGAAAACACTAAATAAGTGGTTGCTTATTTAATTATGTGCCGACGTTTCGATCCACTGGTGGTCGTGTGGGTCATCTTCAGGGCTATAGGAAGCTGGAGCAAGAGAAGGCGCGGTCTAACTCAAGTAATATCGTTAGAAGAGCGAGTAGGAGAGCGAAGTTGAGGTGAGGAGGTAGATGAAAGATGTAATCTTGAAGAAGCGTGATGTTGTGGTGAGGGTGAAGAAGCTTGGTGATGGTTAGAAGAAGAGAAACTAGAAGTGCGATGTTGTGGCGAGGAGGTAGAATTCGGGTGATTTCTTGATGAAGAAAGAGCTTGATGCAAGGGTCTGGGTGTAGTAGAAGGAGTAGCGAGAAAATTTTGGTTCTGAATCCTGGTACTGCGACGTAAAGGTATAGAGAAGTTCTGTAAATGGCCCCGTTGTTTATTTTGGTTCATATGATTCATGAGAAGCGAGGGGATGGTTGACTGGAAAGTGGACGTAAGGAAGAAAATAGTTGGGGGTGCAGTCAAATGAAAACACTAAATAAGTGGTTGCTTATTTAATTATGTGCCGACGTTTCGACCCACTGTATGGTTCATCTTCAGGGCTATAGGAAGCTGGAGCAAGACGCGGTCTAACTGTCAAATGTCAATTAATATTTAATCTTGGCCTAAACTTTATAAACCCACTCTTCAAGACTAATTTATACAAGATTAATTCAGATAAATATCACGGAAATCCATAAAATGTAAGACAAGAGAGTAGAAGTATTAATTGTAAATTTTATTTCTTTTTGCATCGCTTAAATTAAATAAATATAAAGAAATCGGAATATTAGCCAACATTAATTTAATGTTAAATTATATTTTTTTAACAAGTAACACTCAAAGTTGGAATTGAGCGGAGATGAAGATTATGAGATTAATGAGTGTATGGGATTACATTTTATTTTTAGTTCTATTAAAATTTGAATTTATATTTGTACTTCTTGATTTCTCTGATGCAATCGATTGCTTATTCATTTAAATTCACTTTAGGCTGACATGGGTAATCGGACGATACGAGAGTGAGTCCTAAATTTTTCCTATCCAGGGATGATTAGAATAAGGATCCTTATAGTGTTCCTGGCACCATAGAGGCTCGAGACCCCAATTTTACATCCCTACTAAAGGACGGCTAAAAAATCCTTCTAAAAATCCTAGGATTTTTGCTTCCTTCTAAAAACTTCTAAGTCAATGGGCTGCGAACTTGCGTCCTTGGACATAGGAGGTTGTTATGCTATCAAATACGTCACATGGGATTCCTTATTATGAAATAGGTAACTAAAGTGACTCTCTTGCAAATTGTACTTACTTAGAAAATCATGTTGTACATAACAAAATTTGAATTTAAAACATTCCTTAACGCCTAAAGATTTAGAATATCCCTTCCAGAAACTTCATTATCCCTCGGAGATGAGCCTTTCGGAATTTTTTCTTGTTAAAGAATGTACGAATCACAAGCGAGAGAAAATAGGGAAAATTAGAGAAAGTGGGGAAAGGTCTTGGTGCCTTAATTTGAATTCTTTTTCGTTGTAGCGGGTTTTATTAAAGACCCCCCTATTCTACCCCCACTCTTTTAACCCCCCCCCTCAATCCTGGTCTAACCGAGAAAACTCCACTAATGAAAAACCCACGGATTTGGGCCCCACCACCCGCACCCCAAACCCAATTAATTACTATAAGATCCAACAGAGCCCATTCCTTTTATCAACTGACCTCGTCCACAATAAAATATTTTTATTATATAAAAAATTTATATATATCATACATTTGTTGCGCGGTAATTGGGTAGAGTGCTGAAGGCTTTAAATCTAGCGGAGGCAGATAAATTATTGAATCTGTTAACAGCCTGTGTGATATACATATCCTCCTTGGGTTCACCCAGCCTCAATTATGGGTACCCTGAATCGGGGGAACACTTGATCGTGATCTCGAAAAAATCACGTCTCTGCACTACCATTGTCTTAGGAACAGTTCAGCCTTTGCTCAGTACGGAACCCATGCCAACATCTATAATCTTTTTTAAAATCTAATTATTTATAAGTGAATCATAAATCAATATTGTAATCTAAATTTCTTCATTATGTGTTAAAAATGCCCCGAAATATTGGGGGGGGGGAAATGTGACGTTAGAAGCTATAAAGGAAATATAAAATAGAATATTCGCATAACCCGTGGATCCTCATACTCCCTTGGGGTTCATCCAGCCTCTATGAAGTAGGTAATACAGTTCGAGTATGAAGTCTACATAATTAAAATATTTAAAAAACGATCACTATTCCGGTACATAGTAACAGCTGTCCATTGCAGTTGAAAAAATGATGTTTTGCTAAAGGTATTTACGGAGTCATTTATTAACAAATAACTTTGATCAGTAGCCGTGTTTAATTAACAAATATTTTCCGGGTTTTTTTCACGGTCGAGGCCGGCCAGGGTCGATTAATGAATGCAGTCATTAATTTCGAAAGGGAGGAGGAAGAGAGAGGGGGGGAGGGAGATATTAGTGACGTTTTGATTGGGGTCATAATTTCCCCAGCTCTGGCCGACACCTCTAACAGGCTACTATCCACACTGATAATGATGTATTTCGAAAAGAATTCTCTCTCTCTCTCACTCACACACACACTATCTTTCTCACACATACTCTATCTCTTTCTCTCTCACACACACACTCTCTCTCTTCCTGTGTATCAATCTATCTATCTATACATATATATATGTATGGTTATATGGATATGTATATGTATTAGACCAAAAGATCTATGATCGCATTTTGTGTAGACATAAATCCCTCACACACAGACAGGCTAGAGGAAACTAAAACTCACGTAGTTGGGACCATGCTTGACGTCAATTCAGGTTGGAGCAATTTGCCAATGTATAATCGTGTTGAAGGGTCATTCAAAATCAATCTGGTACCACGAATTATGGCTGTTTGAGGTAAGCATGCGCACGCATTTCTTTTTTTTTTCTTCAAAGTTCTGGGAGGCTGTTAAATATCTGAACTAACATCACACTATTCCCGATTGAGAGCATGGGGGGGAATCTATGCTTGGCCTTTATGAGCTATCCTGTAGGCTGCCGGTCTTACATCAGCAGGATCTCGGGCTTCGAGGCTTTCCATCCAGGTATTAACCACACAGCTTAAAAGAAAATTAACAAGACGAGAGTTCAACGTTACTTTCAGGATTATTGTCATCTGAAGGTAGGGAGTCGATGAGAATCCTCATGTTACCTTGACATTTATCGGCATTCTTGTTCGGCTGCCTCGATGACCGACTAGAAAGTTTAAAATGAGATGTGTAGGCCACAAGAGAAGATTTATATACATAATTCTTATCATTGAATAGAAAAAAATGACTAGTGGTAACTAGAACCCGTGAAGAGGCTAGGTTTCAAAACGTGCTAGAGACTGAACTGCTTCTTGGACAACTGTTGTGTGGAGAGGTGATTTGTCCGAGATCACGCTTAACGCTTAGGGGTATCTACCTTATAGAGGCTGGGTAAGCCCCAGAAGGATCTCCAGATCTCATTGAGTCCATCCCCGGGTGTTAACAGATCAAATAAACTATCTGCTAACGCCGTTCCACCAAATTATTTGCAATTTTTCTAAACTTCAGCCAAATTATCGTTATTTTTTCGCGTTATTATTTAAATAATTCCTGAAGGAACTGGGAAGACTTGACGTTCGTTAGGATTTCGCCCTGTGAGAGGAAGTCCCGACATCACATATAGATGCTAGGCTGAGGAGTACATAGTTAATGCGTATTAGTCACTAATCCGGTCTTAAAGGAAATTAGGCTGGGGGGGCAAGGCACCCTCCCCCTCGCTAAATTATTCATGGTCAGAAAGTGCAGATTTTGCCGAGTAATTATTAAACAGGGCCGTTATCTTCTACCATATTGTTCCTCGGCGGCTCTCTCATTCACCTTTTACCTCTTGACGAGTTGAGAGTTCCTCTTCGCCAAAGTTAAGTTTCTTAATCAAGTTTAGCTGCAGTCCACATAGTAACTAAGAAAGGTATTCAAAATTAAGTAGAGTGAGTTAAAACGGGAAAAAAATATTGGAAGATCGCAGTAAAAAGTCTTAAATATCTCAAACATCACTAAATTGATTAAGCAATATGTCACTTATTTAGGCGGGGTCATACATGGTGTAGTAGTTAGCATAACAACATACTATGCCCATTGTCGCGGGTTCAAAGTCTGGCTTGTAGCCTAAGGATTATTAAAAAATTAGCACAGGAATTCTAAATTAAGTACAGATAATAATTTATTATTACATAAAGCCTGCTTACGACCTATTCTAACATATGCATGTCCAATATTTAGTTATATGTCGAACACAAATTATAAAAAACTACAAATATTCCAAAACCAATGCCTTAGAATTGCTGGAAATTATGCATAATACACTAAAGTTAAAATTATGCATAAAAAATTATGTATACCGTATATAAATGTATTCATCAATAAACTATTCAAAATGTTATTTTTTATGTGTAAACACAATAAAAACCCACTTGTAAAAAATATTGGGAACTACACAAAAAATAGTACAAAGCGGTATGTACATAAAAGAACAAGGCATTTATTATTGTTGGATACTAATTTATTTTATGTTATCGTTATTATTTATATGTATATGTATATAAGTAATTAAGAATGCATAGTTACAAATTTTGTTTATTTTAATATTATTAAAAAAAAATTTCTCTGTTGAAAGTTTTTTTGTATATTTTTTTCTTTCATTATGATTCTGTATAGATACATTTAAATTGTCCAAGTTTTTGAAATTTGAGACTGGTATGTTTGGTAGAGCATATAACTTTGGGAATTGTAGCAAATTATATTAGATTCAAAAATTAATGGATGCCGTTATGCCGTCCTTTGGGAGGGAAGAAAAATGGAGGTCTGATGCCTGATGTAGAAATGAACAAAACATTATGTTGTAAATTTATAATTAGCTCTAGTTTCCCTTTAATAATATTAAAAACAAACTGTACCACTGTAACCCATGAAGGGTCTTGGATTTAGTAAGTGGTAGATGTTCTGTTTTTTTGGACCAGGCTCAATCGCCAGATTTTCCCTCTATTTTGAGTACCTACTACATAGAGGCTGGTCCAGGAGGGTCCAAGATCTCATAGGATCCATCTTGGCTACTGATAGATTAAGTCTGCCATCAGCGAGATTTGAACCCAAGACCTCATTACGGCAACTCAGCGCTTTACCACTACATCTTTTTTTTTTTTTTTTTAATTATTTTATTGAATTATACAACTGTAATATATACATCTAGTACAAGGGCTGTATGAATAAATGCATGAAAGGACGTATAGAGGCACTACCCATTGGCAGCCCCCTAATACATTTTAAATATTAAAATATCAGAACAGAAAACTTGTACCACTACAACCACTGAAGTATTGATCTTGGACTCAATACATGTTATGGACAATTAAGGTTATCAACATAAGGGTGGAGGACTTACATGTCTCACAGGATCCATTCGTAGCTTTTAACAGATTAAATAATGTTTCTACTACATCTGGATTTGAACCCGGGACGCTCCCTAGAGCAACTCAGTTCTCTACAAACTAAAAAAAAAAAAGTAAAATTTTGTTTATGGGACTAGAAAAACGACTTTTTTTCAGTACAAGGTGCTGAATTTTTCACAGTAAAAATCGCCAAAGTTTTTCCATGTACAACCTCTTTTTTTATATATTAATCATCCAAATACAAAACATGTTTCTAACATTTCTGCATAACTATCAAAGTTATTTGCCATTTGTCTTTCACCACTTTTTTTCCAAATTTTTTCCAATTTTTATAGACTCCATCATAATTACTGTGACTAGGTTCATAAAGATTTTAAGTTAAATAATCAAACGGATTGGGAAATCTCATTTGCGGCTATTATTTCAAGACTTATGACTGTTTAAATTCGTTTTTTTTTTCAATTGTTTTAACCCCAACTTGGCATATTATCCTTTAAATAATGTTAAAACAGTGTGAGTAAATAAAGTGGAGGTGCGTGTTTATTGATCAGATGTTGCCTTGGAGTAATTACTTTCGAGAAAATAACAAGACGTCAGGTGCAGGCTCTCCTGTTCTCGCCGCAATTGCTAACTTCTTTGTTACCAACGGCCAAATTTAGCCTCCATAAAGCGAAAATATTGGGATCAGAAACAAGGGTACGTTGAATATTCTTTCCGTTATGCATCGGGAAACGGGGAAATCAGTGTGTAGAGTACTGAGTTAATATGATAAAGGTCTCCGGTTCAAATCAGGCAGATGAATTATTTAACCTCTTACTAGCCCTCGGTTAAACCCGTGGGATTTACAGACCCTCCTCAACTTGCAAACCCAGCCTCTTTGAATTGAGGAACCTTAATTGAGGAAATATCTGAAACCGCGACAAATCACCTCCCTGCAGAAATGTTGCCCTAGAAACAGTACAGTCTCTACTATGTAATAAACCCAGTATCTTCATGGTTTGGTGGTAGATAAATTATTTAATCTGCTAGTTAATTAACCCTGTGGGATCTGCTGACCTTCCAGTTTCTACAAAGTGGAAGCCCTTAATTGGGGATCACCTGAGGCGTAATCTCTGCACAACCGTTGCCCTAGAACAGTCTCTAGCATATACTGAACTCTCTCATCCTTTCTCCTTCCACACCCTTCATGGGTTTTACTTGCTCATTTTGACGATTTCCATAATTATTAGTACTACGACTTTTATCATACCTTTGTAGTCTCAGAATATGGTTAAGCATAGCATTCCTACCTCGTCTTCGGAGGTAGGTACTTAGGCCCACAAAAAATAAAATAAAAATCCCGTACCACTACAACCTAGGTCTTGGTTTCAATACATGGTAGAGATCGTTTCAAGGACAACTTATAACTTATAACTTACAACTTATATTTCCCTACAAAACTGTATTCTTCAGTTCCTGTTATTTTTGTAGCATCCTAAAAACAAAGCCTGCAACCCTACATCTGTTAATGACTATATCCCGATCACCATTCTTCCCAATGTTATCATATTGAACCAATTCCGAATATGTATGAAGAGGTATTGAAAAAAGAGTGTCGATTGCTTGGCTATTTTGCCAAGTATCCTCTTTATAACGCCACAAAATCGAACCATGTAAGCTTCTCTCTTACGCAAAGCTTCGTGTCCAGCAGTCAAAGTACCTTCCAAAAATGATGTACGTTATCTTGGACTATACTTGGACAAAAGACTTACATGGAACATACATACAAAATTAAAAAGACAAGAACTGACTAGACGGTACAAACAACTATCACATCTTCTGGACTACAGATCTTCACTTGACTTACGGAACAAACGACTTATCTATAATAGTATACTAATACCTATTTGGACATATGGAAGCAGAACTTTGGGGTTCAGCAAAAAAAATCCACATACACAAGATACAAACAACACAGTCCAAAATTCTCAAAAAAATTGTTAATGGACCATGATTTCGAATCACACCATACACAACGACATGAACATTCCCACTATAAAATCATATATTCATAACAAATACATAACATTCCACTCATCGACACAATATCACCCAAACCCACTCGTTCTTCCGCTTTCCTACTCCCTGTTACCTGGACTTGATAAGAAAAGATTAAAAAGACATTGATCAAGAGACCTACTCACCTATTGACATATTTATTCCAAAACTCGATGATCATGTAGAAAAGCAAAGAGAAAAAGCACTTGGATCAAATTTGCTGAATGCGGAATTGCGCAGGTGCAAATGAAAATTAAATAATAATAATATAAGCTATAAATCCCCTAATAATTTAATTAAATTAGAATGAAAAAAAAATTGTTTTGATTTTATTTGAATTGAATTCTGATCTTCTTTTATTATATTCCTTTCTTCAGCAAAGATTTTGATAGCCCGCTTCGTTCTCTCCTGAAACCTTATCCTCTTGTCTCGGGTTGTTATCGGCTCTTTGCAGTTCCATCCTTGAGCATATCTTCTCTTCCGGAACTGTTCAATTTATTATGTATAATTTCTTTTGGACTGTTTCTATAGATTATTGAGAATATGGATGATGGTAATATTTTTGATAATCTAATATATAATTTATTTTGTGATTAAGGCGGGGCTAATAAACAACCATAAATTCTGTTTGCATTGGTTAGTCCTTCGTGGATAAGGAAATCCTCCAATTAAAGAAGTCGAAGAACGTCTCGGAGCAAGTAATTGAGCTGATTACGCCAATGCAGAAGGGTTGTTTTTTCTTCGAACTTTCACCCTCCGTACCTATTGCTACCCCCCCCCCCCAAGAATACGTCAATTAGATGGGTGCGGGTCACCTCGTTAGCCCCAATCAGTCTTCTTCTTCTCTTCTTAATTACCACCCTTAGGTCTTTTTCTTTTTTTCTTTTTTTTTTTCCTTTGCGGGGTTCCCTTCTTACTTCATCCCTTACCAGGAAGAGGGGACAGATTATTGGATTTGAGCCGGATGTCGAAATCGTAACCGATTGTTAATCAATTTCCGCAAGGATATTGAACAAGACAAAACCCCAAACACTTTATTACCTGTACAAACTAACAATTATAATAATACAAATTATAACAATTAATATGTTAATTTAGTTTAATGAATAATCTTTTTATTATTTTTTATTGCATATCCTTTTATTTCCAAGGTACAATTGAGTTTTGTACATTTATTTTGTAAGGACCAGATTTACATTGGAATTCTAATTATTAGTTTGTCTATTTTTTATATTATTATTATCATTTGATTATATTTCCCGCTAAGGAGAGCGCTGAAAATACAAAAGTCTAGCTTTTGGTGGTGACTTTTTTCTTCTTTTTGTCTTCCCAAAACCTTTTCATTTTTCACTTTGAGCCTTCTTCTATTCATCTGTACATTTACACCTGCTTAGTGTAGGTTGTGATATTACTTCAAGTTTCTGGTTCATAATTTTCTCTCTACAGCTTTTACGATCTTGAATGTCTTCTATGATGATGTTTAATCTTCACAAGTCTTCTGTGGTTTGTTTTTACCAGGAAGTGCTCAATTTCGATGTAGAGACTATATTGAATATTCTTCAGTTTGCTATCGTTCATTCTGGAGATATGTGCAACAAATTTCGCTCGTGATGGTTTCAGTGTGTCTGTATAGTTCTTCTGTAGGTCTTTTTTTGCCAGAAATTGTCTCTAAATACTGCGCCGTGGATTTTTCGCAGGATTTCTATCTTATATATAAATGATTTTAAAAATTTTAAATGGAAGTTTTAATTTTATAAGATTGTACATGACGGAAATGAATAATAATCCGTACATAATCATATACACACATAAACACAAGATATACTCACACAAATTATCTATTTTATAAATTTCAAACAATTTTATTTATAACCCCTAATTTATCATAGAATTTGTTATTTTGGTTTTCATAAAATTTGTATATATATGTAACCATCAGTTGTTTCTTTTAATATATGTAACATATTTCTAGTTTCTTTTGTTTTGTTATTCCTTTTAATCGTTTCCTTTAAATATTTTATTAGGAGGTAATTCAAATTTGTTTTTCAATTTATTTTTTAATTACTTCCTCATTTATTATTTTAATTGTAATTAATTAATTAAATGTATTATATTATACTCTAAAACCTATTAGGTTATACACCATTCCTTTATTGTTATTCTAATGGGACTAGCCCTTAATAATAAAGTCTTTATTATTATTATTATTATTATTAATAATGAAATGATTAAAAACTTGATTATATGCAATATACCTCTTATTATGATACTTTGGAAATATAAGTATCAATTTTTATATATATTGTTAGCTTTCCATTTAGTGTGTTTAAAAAAAAAATGAATTATTTTGGGTTTTTTATTTGAAACATGCTTTTCTTGTTTATCATATTTGTGCATAGCATATTTTTCTTTAGTTGTTGTATTTTTTCTGTGTAGTTTATGTAAATGATGTTCCTTATTGCAATAGCGATTCGTTAATATACACACTTTCTTTTAAATTGTATCAGGTATTTAGAGTATTCTATAAACAATTTGAAAATGCATTATGTGTACAATCGCTCTTATTATTATTGTTCGGAAATATAAGAATAATTATTGTTAACGTTACAGTCTCCACTGATACAGATATGTTTTTATATATGGCTTTTAAACATAAATTA
The DNA here is from genome assembly GCA_964056705.1 of Troilus luridus. Taxonomy (NCBI): domain Eukaryota; kingdom Metazoa; phylum Arthropoda; class Insecta; order Hemiptera; family Pentatomidae; genus Troilus; species Troilus luridus. The sequence goes on along the minus strand of OZ057417.1, from coordinate 29,078,197 downwards.
TTTTTAAACAAATATTACTTTTATTGTAATGCTATCAGCCACACTTAAGGACAATGAGTATTAAATATCTAGGAACACACTTTTTAAATACTAAATTATTTGTTTAATTTTTTTTTGTGATATTTTCATATTCTTTGAGCTATCCTCCGGATGGATCGGATTGAATTATTATTTTTTAACAATAACTTCTAATAAATCTTCACTAATAATTCACTCTGCTATAATATGTGATTTATACTTGTACCCCATATAGCAAAATTGATGTTTAATATTCATAACATATTAATTAAAACTATTCTCAAATTTAATTTTTAAATAAATACGAATTTTATTATTATATTTATTATATTTCGAGTAATATTATTAGGCTATTAGAGATATATATAGTATAATATTAATGTAGAAACAATGAATAGAATCTCATCTTACTGGCCACAAACCAGGCGCTGAGGGATGCCAAACCCGCAGAACCAACCCACCTAGGCCCACCGCATTCCCTTAATAGAGGCACCACTCTTCCGTACTATTAACTATTATAATTTATTTTTATTAATTTATTTATTTATTTGTATTAAATTTAAATCCAAGCAATTAAAATAATGTTCAATGAACATTCTTCCCCTTGTATACATCGCAAAAATTGCGAGAACACGGGGATATAGGATCGGTGAAGAGAACGGATTTGTCTGACTTGGATACGACCCCTGATAGCTCAGTGGCTAAGAGCACTGCTACGGAGAAGCAGACGACCCGGGTTCGAATCCCGGTCAGGGAAAATCTTTTCTCTTCAAAATAAAAATTATACTATTAAATTTACTATATAGATATGATTTGTAATTATTATATTTACTATATGATCAATTTATTTATTTATAAATAATAATTAATAATATATGTGCTGAAAATTTATTGTTCAATACCTGTGTTCATAATAACCGATAACACCCGTAAAAAAGAGTGATTTCATTTATTTATAACAGACATGTAATCAGTAAATTCGAATTGAATTATGGCCATCTATATTTACAGTATTTTTTGACTTTCGACTATATATCTGGGCGGTTTCAAAATTTTAAAACATTAATTGCAAAAAAAAGAAAGTACATTAGCGATTCGGTGGATGATAAAATTTTCAAATATACACAGAAATTGAAAGAAACAGTTAAAATGAATGTATACAAAATAAAATATTTTTAAATACTTTATTTGAAAAGAAAAGATATGACCAGGACCGGGCCTGGAACCCGGGTTTTCCACGTAACCGACGTGGGGCCTAGCCACCTCAGCCATCCTGGTTCGCTTCTCGGTCAGACATATCCTTTCTTTTCACTGATCCTATATCTCCGGGTTCTCCCAATTTGCGATGTATACACGGGGAGAATGTTCATTAAACATTACTTTTATTTTCGGATCTTGTTGACTTACGTCATTATATATTATTATAATTTATTTATTTTATTTTATTGTTAGACGTTATAATTTTTTTAATATTCTATTTGAAAAGAAAAGATATGACCAGGACCGGGACTCGAACACGGGTTTTCCACGTAACCGTCGTGGGGCCTAGCCACCTCAGCCATCCTGGTTCGCTTCTCGGTCAGACATATCCTTTCTTTTGAGTTACAACAAGTTTTAAATTTTATTCTTTTCATTTTTAATATTTTCCAAAAATAGAAGTTATCGTGAACTTTAGTAGGGAAAAGAAAATGTAATAATAGCTAATGAGTAGATTTCGGTGATCATTTTATTAATAAATTAAAATTTCAACTAACTTTTATATCTTGATGAAATAATTACCGAAATCTAACAATTACACATAATTACATTCTCTTTTCCATAAAAGAGAAATTTGAAAAATATTAAAAATAAAAGGAATGGTTAGTTAAAACTTGCTGATCACCAATTGGCTTAAAAACCGCACAGTCCTTCCCAAGTAGTGAACTGAATACTCTTCATAGGTTGTAGTGGTACAATTGTATCCTTATAGTTTGTAAAAAAAAAAAAAAAATGTTCTATTTTATAGAATAAACAAAGAAAAAATATTTTGTCTGTCTTTGCCCTGAAGATGACCCACAAAGTGGGTCGAAACGTCGGCATATAATTAAATAAGTAACCACTTATTTAGTGTTTTTTATTTGACTGCACCCCCAACTATTTTCTTCCTTACGTCTATCTTTCAGTCAACCATCCCCTCGCTTCTAAAGAAAAAAATTGTCTGGAGACGGGCAAAGAATTCGGTTAGGAAGAATATTTCAACTAAGTTAATTCTATTTTTTTCGCAATACGCAAAGCATGCTTAATTATACTATAAAATTTAAATATGTACAGAGTGTGTAATGGTGTAACATCCTGAGTAACAGTACTGAAGGTTCCAGATTAATTTTTGGCAATGGCAGTTCATCCAACCTGGGGTTTATCCAGTCTCTATAAACTTGGTGGTTGAGCGTGGTTTAGGGCACATCACCTCCTTGCAGGGTAGCGACCTGAGGTCTAGAGGTTAGTATATCGTTATGCAGCCCGAAATTGTGGGTTTGTAGGCGGCTGGTGGTCTTATAAAATCCTTGGTTGTTCCTTCGGAAGTGAGATTAAACAGGAGTCTTCTACAATGGGAGGTACTCTTTTAAAATCCCTATCTTTATTAAACATGGATAGACAAAATTAAGAACCCCCCCCCCACTATAGCATCGTCCGATTAGCCACAGCAGCATAAAGTGACGTTAAATAAAAGAAACCTGCTTGCACAAACGTTGTCCTGGAAACAGTTCAGTTTCTACTATGAACTGAATCCTATGTACTGGTTCGTAGAGGTCTAGTTTTTTTTATTAGATTTTGATAGATAGTCAAATCGTATTTTCTTCTTCATTTTAAAATTAATATGTTATCCTCATTCATTTCCGAGGATTCAATTTAAGTACAGTTTTCGTTGGTGTTTCTCATCGTTTTCAATTAATCCCATTTTCGGTCCTTTCTTCTTCTGTTTTTCTATGTTTTTAAAAATCCGATTGCACCTTATTTCTGACTTGATGAACCTACAAGTTCTATAGACCTATCTACTTATCTATATCCCGTACTTAGCTAAGTAGAGGAGCGAAGTACAAGATGTAAGTTGGCTTGGAAGGAAGGGATTGCCGTACCCCGAAAGGGTTAGGGACTGGGCAAAATCAATACCTTGACCACGGCTGCCTTAGTTCCTTGTCTACGGCCGCTTCCTCCGTCTGTATTAGTGTGTCATCATGTGTCAGTGTGTATCTGTGTGTGTTTGTGTTTTATTTGTATTATTCATTTTTTCCTAATTATCTTCAATGGGAGGTTTCTCCGTACGAGTTTTTTCATATCTAAGCGGGGGAATTACGAAAGAAGAACACACATACATATAAATATATGTCTTATTATTTAGAACGAAATAGGAAAAATCCCAAAAATCTAAGCCGTAAATCTTTAAAATACTGGAAAAACAGCCAACGTTTCTCCAATTCAGGACATACACCATCAGAACAATCACATCAAAGATTTTTTATTTATTTATCTTAAGCGGGATATTTCTCCATCCTAGTTTCTAGATGAATCGAATAAGTGCGTCTTACTAAAGAAGAGCACAGATACATGCCGAACGACATTTGTAAAATATTCCCAAATAAATATTCAATTATTTATTTTTGAAAATGGTATAAGTATACTTTAAAAAATGGTTCAACTGTAATTTTAATAAGATTTGGGATGTATTTTTGGACGGATATGAAGTCTTCTATCCAAATTTATAACCATTCATTAGAGCACTGTTTTTACAAAGTAAAGAAACGAAATTTGGCTTTAAATTTAATTTTTTTTTGTAATTATAATAAAAACAACTTTTTTCTTCCAATAATTATGACTTTAGTATTCACGTTTATAAAGTGAAAAGAGAATTTTGTCCCAACGAAGTTTCTACAAGAGACTATCAAACAGGGAAGAAAATGCATAGAAATTATAAAATGGCTGCAAATATACAGGGTGAGGTTTTAAAGAGATGAACCGCACAATTGTTTTAGAAAACTAGTTTGGAACCATAGTAATTTTTTATTTGCAAAAATAAGGAAGACGTAAGAACCTCAGAAAAGGATCTATCCTTACACAGTATGAAATTCAAGAGTTAAATAAAAAAATAAATAAAATGTAAAGTTGTTGGACTCGGTAACGAATTAATTCATAAAAAGTTAATAATTGTTATGCTAAGTGGGAAGCGCCTGTAGGCCGAAGCGTAAGTGGGAGGATTGCGTTGAGTTCTGGCGGATTTGGGTTCGGGTAGTGGTCCGTGGACCCGCCTGATCACTCTAAATGCAATACTCCCACCTACGCCTCAGTCTAGACAACATATATTAACTTTTTAGGAATTCGTTCGTTACCGAGCTCAACAAATTTACACGCCCATTTTAATCTTCGTCACGCTATCGCTTAAATTGAATTATAATAACCGGGAGTAAGCTTCGGAATTCTGCCTTGTGTAATCTCCAAACTTATCCAGTGGTCTCATCCTTTTTTGGACCAACTTATTTTCGAATACCGTAAGACTTTCATCCTTCATCGTTAGTGGCCACGTTTCGCATAGAAGAGTTGGAAGGATGATCGTCATATAAATTCTGATTTTTAGATTTCGGGACAAAAGGCGTGAGAACATTGAATAAAATAATATAATAATAAAAAGAGAAAATTTAAAAAAAAGGGATGCTCTCATGAGGTATTATAATTAAGTATATTATTTTAAAGAAGTAAGAAATTTATTTTATTAGTTCAGACCATATGAAGAACATGTTTGCATTTATTAAAAGTTATATTGCATTTTATGTAAGAAAAAAATATATTATATAAACATACAATAAAATAACAATAGAAAAATAGGGGTTTTTAAGAGGGGATGTTCTCATGAGGTCTTATAATTATGTAGACTGGTCTGTGCGGGAGTGGTGGGGATTGGTCGATACCCCTCCTTACCATCCCCCACCACTCTCTTATCATATCTCTCTCTCTTTACACCTTACATGTCATACACCCTCTTCTAACAGTATATCCTGTCCTAAATGCTAATGTATATTTAAGACAGGATATATATATGAGAGAGTATGTATTTATATGTATATAACCACAGAAAATATCTCAAACCTGGCAGGCGTGATAAGAAAACGACGATTAAAACTTTCTGGACATGTCAATAGACTTCTCTAAACAAGACCTACCATTAGAGAGGTTACTTATACACAAAAGTCAAATCAAGAACAAAGTGGGGTCACAAAAAAAAAAATTGTAAAAAAGATAGAAAAGTGGATAGTGGTGTCAAAGAAGAAAACATTGAAGAGACCGGGATCAAAATGAACGGAGGAGAAAAAAAGAATGCATTGAGAAAAAATGAAGGAAGTTTGGAAAAAAACAATGTCGGAATGCTGAGCGCGATCCTTCTGGCCCCCTTCGCAATAAATAAATAAACATTTTAACATTTTAAGGGGTAGAGGAAGACGTATTGTAAATAGAGGAATTATATATTATATTCAAAAAAATACTGCATTACTACAAGCCTTAAAAGGGTTGGGTTCAGAACATGGTAGAAATTGTTGTATTTCTAGAACAACGGACGCTCAAATAATTTTCGTATTGGCCTAATAAGGACCACGTCATTGCAACTGTTCTATGAACAGCCACATTATATACTCCTCGCTATGTTCAGTCTCCTTTAACAAGATGGCCTACTACTTTTTGTATCACCTTAACATGACGCCAACAGAGTAGAGAGCAATCCAGCAGAACTGTACTGTTTCTTGGATAATGGTTGTGCATGGAGGTGATTTTTCCTATATTACGCTCAACCGCCAGCTTTATCCCCCTATTTTGAATATTTAAATAGGAGTTGGAGATTAGTGAGGATGAAGAGATACAGGGCGGAGAGAAAGTCGCACAAACACAAACGATTGATCGGGAGCACAAGAATAGGGTGAAAATATTTAAAAAAATATTTTTATATTCTCCAAAATATTTTGTCAATAACTTGAACAAATTTTTTGAGCATTTGTTTTTATTCTGTTTCATCCAGATAGCTGCATTCTAGAATATCCTCACAAGTAATATCCATCTCCTGTAAGTCTTGCTATATCACTTCGAACCAGGCTGATTTGGTCTTTTTAAAAATAGGTAAAAATCCGATTGGAAAATCGTATGATTTTCATTCTTACCAAGCGGCCATTAAATGCTACTATTTTTTCCCCCAGAACTCTAACCTTTTTCGGACAAGCTGAATAGTTATACAAAGTACTTCAGTGGTATCTTCTGGATTAGACCGTGTGGCTAACTTTTTCGCCGTTTCGCCAACGCGCTGTCTTCTTCAAGGCAGAAAAGAGAATGAAGAGTGTTGTGTTTATTTAGTATCGTTCTCTTTTCTGCCCTGAAGAAGTCAGCAACATGTCTGGCGAGACGTTGGCGAAAAAGTTAGCGACACGGTCTAAATCAGAAGATACCACTGAAGTATTTTGTATAAATAGTGGCCGTGGAAACCTAAAAGAGTATTTAAGCTAAATAGTTCTTTGTTAAGACATTGTCTGTAATCACCTTGGTCTTTAATTGGGCCAAGTAAATAAGCAATTGGCCTCAAGAATCCTGTTTGTTTAATTTTTGCATATTTCCCATATATATTTTTGTATAGGACTACCTAGGACCACGTAATTCAACCGTCCAAATACGTAACAAGTTTTCTCCCTTACTTTCTACAACTACAAAAAATCCTTTACTTTTCCGTCGGCAGCTTTGGTTTTTTCTGAAAACCCCGGTGAGAATTTAGTATCATGCTAAGGCGGTTACATTCTTGAATATCCGCATAATAAATGTCTATCTCTTGTAAATCTGTTTCTACCTCTTGACCAGTCTCGTTTTCTTTAAAATAGGTAAACATTTCTTCAACCTTACGATTTTTATTTTTAGCAAGTTATTAAATGCTATTATCCTTTTCCTCATAACTTATATTTATTTAACATTAGTGTTCAGCTAACAGTTGTCTGCATTCACCTTGGTCTTTAGTTGCGCCAAGAAATGTTTTCAAGAATCCTGAGGTGTTTATTTTTATACATTATTTAGTTATTCATTACTAGCTAGCAACAGCTTATTATCCTCCCGACTTGGCTAAGAATCCCATTGTTCCAGCCGCACTAAACACCTCCGGACAGAGCGGTATGGAGATTAGCCGCGTGGGATGCGGTGCGCTACTAAGTGAGGGTATTTTATGGAAGTAGTAGAGCCTCTAATTGTAGAGGCAAGAATGCCGTGGGACAGGAGAGGGGGTGGAGAGGGGAGGCGAGGGGGGTGTAGAGGGCGGGGCAATATTAAACTATAAATCCTAATCTAAACAGGACGCTTCCTAATTGCTCCCTGTATTATTGCCAACTGGTCTCCTAACTGTCTCCAACTCCCTTGTCTTCTCGCTTTCCTCTCCTCCTACATCACTCTGTCAGCGGGCCTCCTTTCTCTTGGGTACTTCGCATAATCCGGGAGGAATAACGGTCTTGTACTGGCTATATTGCGGTGGGTCCAATAGCGTAAGTAATAGGAGACAGTTAGTAAACAGGTAATTCCGGAATGGAGATGAATCGGAGTGGTTTGGATTAAATTAACATCTGAATAAGTTAATAATTATTCCATGATAAATTGTTTATAATATTGACCGAAAACTCAAGTCACAGCGATTTTACCGAGAATATGAATAAAATACATATTAAAAATTCATATTTTTAACCTGCGATATATTGGTAAAAGTCCAGGATCCATGGTCCAATTTTTCACTTGATTACTATCAAGCTGAATCTTCGTGAATAGCTTTGTTTTGATAAGACGCCCAAAAATTTCCTGTGCGAAAATTCTCGATTGTGGTAGCTAACAGAGGTAGCAAGGATAAAATATGTCGATTTGATGATTCTCAAAAATTTATTACTTACTGGGTCTTTTTTTGTTACATCTCAAGATAATTATCTAAATTATTTGAAAAAACATATGTCCTAAAAAAGGTATGGTTTGATCAAAGAGTCCCCTCCTTCCAATATAAATTTTAAAAAAATCAGCTGGTTAGTAATAATTTTTAAGGACCTCGTTATCGATACATGTTGGAAGGAAATAATGAGTTTCAAAGGGAGTAACAGACGTCACTTTATCCTGCAATGGCTAATCGGACGATTCTACAGTAAGAGTCCTAAATTTGGCCTATCCTGGTTTAATTAGGTATTTTTAACGAGTACCATACATCGTACAGGCTCGAGACCCATATTATACATTCCATCAGAAAAAAAAAAACCTTTAACATTAACTTGTTTAATTCATTTAAAAATCCTGCCACCTGCCGGGATGCGACCCCGTGATCTTGGGTACCACAATAGGTTGTTACACTAACCTATAGGCCAGAGGTCGCCCCATTCTTATTTATGCTGTCAATCGGAAAAATCGTATCGCAAAACACCAGTATTTGCCTTATAGCCAAAATGTATGCTCCCACGGTAGCATCGTCTGATTAGACCTATAAAGTGAATATAAACGAAACAAACAAACAAGTATTATGTAGAAGGAAATATCGAAAGAAGATACAGGCGAAGGAGATGATGGTTAAAAGAGAATACCTGTAAGTAATTTTTTTATCTGTTAACAGCCGGGGATGGATCTGGAAAACCTCCTTGGGCTCACCGAGCTTCTATAAAATAGAATCCTTAATAGGAGGAAAACCTGGGGTTCGAGCGTGATCTCGGACATTTCAAAATGTTCTCCCTGCAAAACCATTATTATTGGGTTGTAGAGGTACATGTTACAGAACACCCTTTAAATGTCGATAAAAAATCGCTTTTAATAAACACTTTACATTAACTAGGGACACTGCAAAAATAACATTAAAAACGCTCATTCAGAAATTAGTGATCCATATTGAGGTAAAGAGTATCACATGGTGATAACTGTGGTCAAATGAGAGCCTGCTTAAGAGCGCGTTAAACAAGATGAGATGGGAGGGAAAAAAAGGGCTCACCTTTGTTGACACAGCGGCCACCAGAGGGCTCTGCTGATTGCTTTGTTGATTACAGGGCAGTCAACATGACAAACAGTTGTGTACTGGTCTCCTCGTCAGTTCATGATCCTATTCATATGCCTATTTATGCGTTATGTATTGCAATATTATAACTTACAATTATACTATAATAATTATACGATACTTTGTTGTTTTATTTACCATGGTTATAGTCCGTAAATAAGCCTGAAGTTTCGGGAGCATAAATTTTACTGATAAATAATACTGAAAATTAGATTTTTATGAAGCTGAATCGGCCTACTAGTAATCAGGAATTTAGATGAAAGTTATTGTTCGTCCCAAAAGACTGTCGAAAACAGAAACTGTTCGAAAAACTATACAAAAGCTAAAAATGGTATTAGTTAAGGTAAAGTACGAGTAGTATTAATATGGCTTCACATCCTGAGGATACAACAATGTTCTTTTTTTTTTTTAATGTATTTATTGAAATTTACAACTGTATACAGAATACGTCAAGTAAATATAATGAATGAATGCATAGACATTAAAAGACAAGTAGAGAAACTACCCAGTGGTAGTACTCCAATAAAAAGTTCAGCTTAGAAGGTCACGAGTGCATCTTCTTTTCAGACGCCTCGAAGGATTATCAGGAAATGAAGAGGTGGGTTTGAGTGGAAATGAAGTTTGTCATGAAAAAATTGATATCGGATTCGGGCCAGAATCAGCAACAAACGGGACATTAAGGTCATTATGGATTAGTTTGTTCGTAACAAAGTAAGGAGCACAACAATATTCAAAACAATCAATAATATTGTACAAGTACAATAAATAATATTATGTTTATTTGTAGTCACACTATTTATAGAATGGTATAATAGTAATAGTCAACGGTACTGAAAATAGATATGTTTGTTTGTTCATTTAACGTCATTTTATGCTGCTATGGCTGATCGGACGATGCTACAGTGGGAGCTCTAAATTTTGCCTATCCGGGTTTAATTAGGATAGGGATTTTTAACGAGTACCTGACATCGTACAGGCTCGGGACCCCCGTTTAACGTCCCTTGCGAAGGACGGCGTAACTAAGGATTTTTTTCTCCCTTAAAAAAATCCTAGGGCCACCTGCCGGGCTACGAACCCGCGATCTTGGGCTTAGTAGTTTGTTACGCTAACCACTAGACCACAGGTGACCATAAAAAATATAGAATATAATAACTAAATAGAAATAGAAAAATAGATATAATAACTAGTTAATGATTGCTGTAATGGACAATCAGCTTTTAAGCTAAGTAATGATTAAGTTCCTATAAAAGATGAATAATATTTGAGAAAAATACTACGGATGCTAATATAAAACAAATATAAATACGAATATAAAACATTTGTAGAGAAAAAGAAAATGTGTCCCAAAACTCTAACTTCATAAAAATATAGTATTAATAAAGCTCAGCAAATCCGAAGGCTCGATGCCGATCCCACCAAGCTCTGCTTACAAACTTCCATCCAGGGACCACTACCCAAATCCAAATCCGCCAGATCAGTATTAACACAATCTTCCCACCTACGCCTCTATCTAACCCTCAGACGCTTTCTCAGTCGACACAGTGTTTATTAACTATTCAGGAATTCGTTCGTTACTAAGCCCAGCAACTTTAAAGGCTCTTCTCAATCTTCGTGACACTATCACTTGATTAGTACTAACCAAATGCATACTTCGCAATTCCAAATAAAAGTTAAAGGGCTAAGAAATATTATTATGAATATACGCTTGGCCCTATTTCATAATGATGTACAATTTGTGTCAATGATTGCCAAGACTGTGTTATTTAGCGGACAAGGGTCCATTCTGTAGAATATGATTCGTTCTGTATCTGGTAAGAGACAAAAGTTTAAAAACGAAAATTTCCAAAATTGGATCATTTGCCATTCTGCAGATGACGATTTTTACTACTACCAAACCAAGCTCTACCCCTTTAGAAAAACTTGGGTTGACAAAAAAATGTTTAAATAAATCCAATAAAATTGTATGTGGGAAAAAAGACGCTTGGAAAACCTCAGTTGCATTTTGCTTCATAATGTAATGTCTACCCTTAACTATCTGAAATTTAGGATGTTTGTGAACAATTCGTACATTTGCTTCGATGATCCAGAAACATGGCAAACGCGATTACTTCCTCTTCGATACAATGCCAATAGCTTATCCACATTCGTACAATAATCTTCTAATTCGATACCTGCCACCGTTACAATTCCACTCATTAATGTCTCTATTAGAGTACGCCAACTTCGGTTAAATTACACGGCAAACCTTAGCCTCCCCTCACTACCACCGGCGCAATTTCCCCTCGTGCAGGCAGAGTATTGACTCCTGTGTTTATGCATAAGGGAGAGACGCAGTGGCTGAACCTAATATCGAGGACTGTTCGCCTCAGGGCACTCTCAGCCTTGTTTATAACCGCCTCTAAATTACTTTCTGCCAGAAATCGGAGGGGCCCCGCGCCCCCCTCCCTACGAAACGATACGGCCAATAAACAAAGAGCTCATATCTATTATTGAGGATAGGAGACGCCGGAAGAGACCGAGGTCCTCTTGTTGTATTATTCAATTTAATTACCCCTCAGTTACTCCTTAGCGAGGAGGAGGATGGTGAATAATTTTGGAGGCACCGTATTCGGGAGCTCATCTTTTCCGAGGGGTTTCATGAATAAGGACGAGGAGCGGAAGTAGGATCATCCCCGGTCGGGTTCGAATCCACAGAGTAATCTCGGGGTCATGAATACATTCTTAGATCCTCTGCGTTGAGCCTTGAGGATTCACACTACAGTAATAAACTATGGGAAGATCGGATCAATTGAGGGTTAACAATAGTTAATCAAATCAGCAGATTTATTCATTTATTAGGTTTAGGAATAGGAATTTCGGTTTATATGCGGAAAAACGGGTATCTCATTGTTGTTTTTTTTATCTTCAATTTAAACTAAACAACTGTTAAAACAAATAAATGATATGAAAAACATTTACCACACTTCAACACATGAAGGTCTTGGTCAGTTGATGACGTAGACTGAGATAAGAGATCATCAACCACTAGTTTTTTCCACAATTTAGGGTAGCAACTTTATAGAGGCTCGGTGAGCCCCAGGGTGGTCTCCAGATCCTACAGGGTTGATCTCTGGCTGTTAACATGTTAAATTTAACTTTATGTACTTTATTTGCAATGGTTAATGGTTTAAGAGTAGCTCTCTACGCCATTGTCTTTTCAATCTTAGGAAGTTAACGTATCAGAGAGATATAAAAAAGGATGACCTGTAAGGGTAATGAGGAAGAACATGGTCCGGGTAGAGGTCCAGAAAGTTCTCTGTGCAGGGAGAAATTTTTATTGGTAAGCCAACGTTTCTATTTATATTGCAGGTCTTCTTAAGGGCTGTAAGGGAATCGGTTAGCATAACAACCTACTACGCCCCAAAGCGTGGGTTCGAAGCCGGCATGTGACCCTGTCCAATTAGCCATAATAGCATACAGCGGTGTAATTATTATGTTAAAAATATCGCATTGTAATTGTTTAAGTAATTCGGTCAGACATTTATTAGATTACGTCACAAAACAAAAATGGACCTATATAATAACACTCTTTATTTAAAGGAAATGATTTTTAATAAAATAGAAACAATAACAGTTATTAGAATGGAAATGGAAAAACCACAATGCAATGCCTTATGTTTCAAAATTCTCATAACCTGAGACCGTCCGATCGTCCGATTAGTAATAATTTTTTTACTCCAGAATTTTGAAACAAAAGGCTTTGCATTGTGGTTTTTCCATTTGCATTCTAGGAAAAGATTTTTATTCTGAAGATCCAAATTGAATCATCCGTCCATTTTTATAAACACTCTGATTTAACACAATTTCGGTATGTAGAGTGTGCAGAGTTATTTATTTAATAGTTACAATAATTACGATGGTTCAAATCCGGCTGGCAGAGAAATTCTTTACTTTCTCATGAGCCACGGATGAACATTGTGGAGTGTACAGACTCTCCTGGGGCCCACCTAGCCTCAAAAAGGTAGATTGCGATATCGGATAAATCAAAGTATAGTGTAAGGCCGTTGTACTAACAGTCTAAGTCTCTACCTTGTTCTTTACCCAAGGCTTTCATGGCTTGCATTGGTCAGAGATGGTTAAGTTACTTTAAATAAATAAACGAAAAAAAGTTGGATTATGGCGGTGTGTTGGCGAGTGAAGTGTCGTGTATTTCATGTGAATATATGATTTTGCAGTGGGAATGTTCATGTAGTTTGTTTAAATAATAATAAGAGGTAGAAAATGGTCCGAGTAGAGGTAAAGAAAATTCTCTTGCATAGGGAGAACTGTTCATTTGGAACCCAACGTTTCGACCCACATTGCAGGTCTTCTTCAGGGCTAAATATACAAGATACTAATATAAAATTTAAAAAAAATGTATTTATTGAAATTTACAACTGTATACAGAATACATCAAGTAAATATAATGAAAGATAAATCAGGTCCAGAGACAAAGGCAAGCAGAGAAACTTCCCAGTGATAGTACTCAAATAATAAAGTTATTTATAAAGTTAGCAAGACTGAGGTGGGCCGGACATGTGATTAGGATGGGGCAGGATGAAATCCCAGCCAAAGTTCTCAGGGAGCGATTGTATGGTATGAGAAGAGCAGGCCGACCACGACTTCGGTGGGAGGACGGCGTAGCTTCGGACCCCCGGACCATATTGGATATCCGCAATTGGAGGGTAGCAGCACTGGATAGAGAAAACTGGCGGTCGATGCTGGAGCAGGCCAAGACTCGAATACAAGGGTCGTAGAGCCAAATAACAATAATAGTACTCAAATAAAAAGTTCAACTTAGAAGGTCACGAGGCCATCTTCTTTTCAGACACCCCGGAGGATTATCAGGAATTGAAGAGGTGGGTTTGAGTTGAAATGAAGTTTGTAATGATAAGATTGATATCGGATTCAGGCCAAATCAGCAATAAACGGGACATTAAGGTCATTATGGATTTCTTTGTTCGTAAAAAGTAAGGAACATTGAGGATTTTACGAAGGATTTTGGATTGTTTACGAGAGGAATAGAGCCCCAAAGCTCTATTCCGTAAGTCCAGATGGGTCTAATGATTGTCATGTATATGAGTCTTTTGTAATTAATTAATTAAGCTTAGAGCGTTTGTCTAGTAAATGTTGAAGTAGCCTGAAACGGCGAGTTGTTTCTTGTCATTTCAGTCTAGTATGAGGATTCCAAGTTAAGCCCTAAGTACCGGACCTGTTTACAGAAATTAGTGGGATGTTATTAAACGATACAGGAGGGCAGAAAGTCGTTGGTTTACGATGGAGGGTAAAGGTGATTTGATGAGATTTGTGGGAATTTATTTTAATCCTCCAGTTTTGAAACCAATTTTGAAGGTCAGTGATGTGGGATTGAAGAGTACGTGATACTATAGCTGGATCAGTGTTGACAGATGTCATCCCCATGCGTGGTAAGGATAGTCTTAGGATGAGTTGGCATGTCAGCTGTACAAACTACGTAGATAATTGGGCCGAGGATACTACCTTGAGGAACACCGGCAGATTGAGGAAAGAGGGATGAGTAGACTTATTAGAGATTTACTGTGCGAATAAATTAAAATAATGCATAGTAAATATTGAATTATATAATGTACATGTATGTATGTAGCCCTGAAGAAGGCCTGCAGTTTAGGTCGAAACGTCGGCTTCCAAATAAACAGTTCTCCCTATGTAAGAGAGAATTTTTTTACCTCCACTCGGACCATTTTTTTTCTCATATATATATATATATAAGGTCAACTAATGTTATTCAACATTAAATAATAGTAATTTAAAAAAATACAAGTTATTTATATTCCAATTTAGGAATCAGTGGTTTTTTTGTTAGGGCTTTGTAGAGGTCTTGTTACTATCATAGGGCAGTGAGTCATCCATTGTTTATAATCATGTTTACTGCTCCTTGTAGGATCTCCTAGGGTATTGTAGCGTCCGATCCGACAATATGTACCGTACAGGGGAGGCTCGACCCCAGGTTCCAAGGCGAACGCTCCGCAGACAACAAGCTCAGGGAGTTTAAATATTGACTATCTGATTAACCGAGCTACCGTGGAGATGGGAGGGGGGAGGGTTTAGGCCTTTTGTACAATATTTAATTAAAGCAGAGGCCGATAGATGGAGCTCCAATAGCCGCATACCTCCCCCTACCAGCTCTCCCCCGCCCAACTTCTTTTCATTATCCTTATTACCCTCCGGCGAGCTGAGCCTCCTTTGTTAGTCCAATATAGCCTCATTATGCTTGGATTAGTGCTAATTGTGGAAAGAGGTCAGCCTCTCTCCTGTGGCTATTGCTACCAGCCAAGTAAAGATCAGGCTCGAATCAAGTGTCCAATAACCGATGTGAAATTAATTCGGGTTAAAGAATAGCAATAATTTGGTAAATGGAAATAGTGTATGTTGACTGGTACGTCAAGTTCTCAGCTTAGCTTTGTCCAGTCAAAAGTGGCGCTGGTAAGAAGCCAACCAACAGGTTGTTATATTATGGTGGATACAACGTTCACTTAACATATAACATATTGACATTGACCCTCAGACATAAAATACATGTTAAGGAATTAATGTAAAAATCTCAACCAAAAAACATACATTTTCGAAACTAAAACACCCGTTTAATAACTCTCTGTTACTATCCTTCTCAAGTATTGTTTGTGGAACGTTTTAGATCAACGTTTCTGTCTCTATTTGATTGATTGACCGTTGGTGTGAGATTTTGTCTTGATAATGCAAGTAAAAGGTTAACTTTTTTTTTTATTTGTTCATAAAAAAGGGGTTTTTTTTGGAGGGTGATTTTTTCATTACACAAAATACACCTGCTGTATTTTTATGCACTGCGATACCTACGCACTATAGGGCCTATTTCCGCTTCCTTAATGGATCCTTCCGGCAGTGTTTCGCTTTTAGATCTTGAACAAACCCTTCCTAGATCGAGGTGTATGTTTGAAGACGTGCTCGAGCAAAAGGCGGGTGGCCCAAACTAATGTTAATCGATAATTAATAGAGATCGAGCTGGAGCAGCAAATGGGTCGAAGTTAACTCTCTCATAACTTGTCTTGAGTTCAGTACAAGATAGAGACTGTACTGTTTCTAGGACAACGGTTGTGCGTGGAAGTGATTGTCCGAGATTACTCTCATCATCCAGGTTGTTTCCCCAATTAAGGTATGACCCCAGCAACTGCATCCATTACTTGCCCATTATTTATCAATTATTATTATTATTAATATAAGGATATTTTTTATTGTAAGTTAATAATAAAATAAAATAAACTATAATTATTATAAATCACAGATGTTATGCGTATGGAATGGACCTGTCAAGCGCATAACTCGACACAAGAGGATGAGATTAAAGGACAGAACAAAGAGGACTATCAAAATATCAGATGAGAAAAGGAGATTAGGGAGGATAAAGAAGGTGTGAGGGCACCTGTGGTGCAGTGGCTAGCATCGAACTCAAGGTCGAGGGTTCGTAGCCCGACACTTGGCCTTATTTAAGGGAGTCAAAAATCCTTGGTTACACCATTCTTTGGAAGAGATAAGATGGTGGTCCCAAGCATCTACGGTGTCAGATACTTCTTAAATATACCTATCCTAATTATGCCTGGACAGGCAAAATTTAGGACTCCCGATGTAGCACGGTACGCTTAGCCGTAATAGCATAAAGTAACGTTAAGCAATCGGACCGACAAAAATGAAGTTACTACAAACTATAATTAATAACTTCTTCTTAGCCTGGATTTTGGTTGGATTCTTTAATTTTATACGGAGGAAAATATTCTCTGGGCATATCTTGGTTACTCGTTAGTTTAATGCCTCAATGCTGTGATTTCACCACAATTTGGCTGGAACAATTCTAACATTTTTTTGTTTTTTACATTCCATAATGGATAGAGTGCAGGGGGTTTTCAGATATTGAATGGTACTATGGCAGCTCCTCGTAAACAGAAGGCGAAGCACTGGCAGGAGCCGGGATTGGCAGGGCCTCCAGGAGCCGACGTAAGAGGCCAATCAGTCAGGGGGGGGGAGGAGTCGAAGAGAAGACGATAACCCGAGATAGTAATTGGGGGAGGTTCACTATGGAGATTGGATCCGGGGAAGAAAAAATGATGTAGGGATCAAAGTGAAAGCCGAAAATAAAGCGCTCATATTTCAGGAGAGGGTAAACATCCCCTCAACGGAAATAGCCGACAACAAATCTGCAGGATTAGCCTCGAGGGGGGGAGGGTGATTTAGGAGGCAGTGCTAACATGGCCCCAGCGACAGCTTTTTAATAAAGTTCTGTCCCTTCGGGTGCCTCTCTGTCATCCGCGGTCTTTGACGAGGGTTTTATCCTCCATTTGACGTCTCGCTCCTGAGATGAGCTGCCTGCGGTTTGAAATTGATAAGTAAATTAGGGTCTTAGTTATATCATTCAACAGAGACATGTATAAAATGATCTCTTAATTGAAGCAGAAAGAGAGAGAGAGAGAGAGAGAGAGAGAGAGAGAGAGAGAGAGAGAGAGCGAGAGAGAGAGAGAGAGAGAGAGAGAGAGAGAGTGAGAGAGAGTGAGAGAGAAAGAGAGAGAGTCAGAGAGAGAGAGAGAGAGAGAGAGAGAGAGAGAGAGAGAGAGAGAGAGAGAGAGAGACGGAGAGAGAGAGAGAGGGAGAGAGAGAGAGAGAGAGAGAGAGAGAGAGAGAGAGAGAGAGAGAGAGAGAGAGAGAGAATTTTGTCACCAGTTAAAAAGTTAGGTTCAATAAATAAAAATCCATATGTAGAGAAGAGGACGCCAATACATTCGAAAACACCGCCACAGTTTTGTTATTTACCAAAACAAAAATATATAAAAACCTGCACCAATACAACTCATAAACGGGTCTGGGGTTCAGCAAATGGTAGAGACTGTGCTGTTTCATGGACAGCGGTTATGCAGGGAGGTGATTTATCCTAGATCACGCTCAACCGCCAGAATTCCTCTCCTTATATTGGGTACTCACTTTATAAAGGCTGGGTGAGCCCCAGTAGGAGCCTAGATCCCATATCATCCATATCCGGCCGCTAACTGATTACTTAAAAGTCTTGCCAACAGCGGGAATTAAACCCAGGGCCTTTGGCATGGGAACTCAGTGCTCTACCACTGAGCCACTCCGCTCCCTTACTGGGCAAATATCAAGAAGAAATATAAAAAAGACGGTTGAAATTATGAAGTCCTTAGTAGGCCAATACGAAAAAAAGTAATATTAGGTAACAGACTATAGTCGTCTGTTAAGACGCACTGAATTCGTTCGTATGAATATTTTATAATCAGAATTTTATAACTTTATCGACCTGAATTTAGTTCTTATAGTAATTATCTCATTGTTTCCTTTTTATCAATTCTCTTCCATTAATTAAATGCCAGATATCTTCTAGATTTCAAAACTATTTTTAATGTACTTTAGCCCTTGCCTAGATCTCGTTCTTCGCCAGACTTTGACCTAGTTATGTTTTAGGTAAACATTTATTTTAAGACAATATTGTTTAATCACCTCCTTAACAAACTCTTCGGTCCATGTTTCTCTTTAGCTTATAAGTTCTTCGTGTTTGTTATACTTCTTGGTATTCACTAACTTCGTTATGTTATGTATGTGTTTCGTAATAAGAGGAATTAGTTATAGATCACTGAGCATATTCAGAACCAAAGTAGAAGTATTCATTAATTCCCCTATTGTGCTAGGTCGTTTTATATGCCTCTCCCGTTACTTGATTTTATCTCCTGTGATAATAGATCAATCATCCATATACTGCAATAAACTTAGTTACCTTGAAATACCTTATTACCGAACTGCGGAACCCTCCTGCAAAAAATCACGCTCGAAAAACCCTGAAGGAGTCATGGATCCCCTGATGGGGGTTTCATTGGCTGCCGCGGAGTTCGCAGGCGGGTGATACGACGTAGGGGAGTTTAAACTCGGGGTGCGGAAAGGAAAAAGTGTTTGAAATATTGTGGGGGGGCGCGGGTAAGTGAAAACGAGAAGAGGTAACATATGGAAAGGGGAAATAGGTTGGGGACTCTTACACCCTCGCTTCTGATTTACTGTTCTCAGCCAGACTTTTTAGTTTCCCTTCGTCTCTCGGTGACGTATCGTTTAATACGACTTGCCAATCGGATCATTAGCCCATGCCGTGATAAATAATCTATAAGAATTTTTTTAACATAGTCTATGTATCGCACTATAATTCCAAATTTAAAATAGTCAAGATGCTCCACTTTTGGAAAAGACAGAAAAACTAATATATTCCAGTCAATTTAGGGTTTCGTCTCGGAAAAGGTTAGGCTCTTTAGAAAAGGAAAAAAAAAATTTGCAAAAACACTCGATTTGGATCAAATTGCTGCAGCATTTCAATAGAGGTTCAATCATTATTTGAGAATGGAGTGCGAACCTTGTTGGCAATCTCTAGTGCTCCAAAATCTGAGAACTGTATCGATCGTCTTCGTTATCCACAGTTCATCAAGTCAACTGAATAAACCTGTGCAGTTGCTGCAAAATCTTCCACCGAGTGCAACAGCTCACCAACATTTCAACCATGTCTATTATCAAGTTCAGGCTTGGTTAGGGCGTGATTTAGAACCCCAGAATTGGGGCTGGATAATGCATGATGAATTCCTGGAATCTGTTATGACAATGAATCCACCAGCTCCGGAGGAATTGATTAAAACAATATTCTGGAACTGCAAGAATGGTTGTGGTTCCCGATGTGGATGCAGGGAAGCAGGGTTGCAGTGCTCTGTAGCTTGCGGCCAGTGTAATGGGCAAGCTTGTCTTAATGCTTCACCATATCAGAGTGATATCAATGAAGACGGTAATTTAGACCCCGAATTCCTGGAAGAACTGGAGACAAATGTTTTTGTAGACGAGAACACAAAGGAGTTTGAATTTTACAGCGACTGGAAGAAGAATATGAAGAAGAAGAATTATTATCCAACTTTTTAAATTTCAATGTTATTTATTTAGTTAGGAAGTATTTAGTATAAATAAGTTTCGAATAAAAAAATAATTAAAGTATTTCCCTTAATAAATTTACAATTACACGAGTAGGTAAGTGTTATTAAATGAATAGGTACTGAATTATTGAAAAAATATTAATTATAACGTAATTGTTAATAAAAAATGCAAATTATTTAGAATTATATATGTATCAATAATTTATAAACTTCATACGGCGTGTTTTTAATCGGGACTACAGGTTGACCTCGAATGATACTCTAAATAGTCAAACACTGCGCGCGCTCTGCCCTCTATCTCGAAAATGGTTCAAGATATAAAAAAAATGTTTAGACAAAAGTTGTAGAAACTTTAATCCTCTACAATATTTATAATATATACAAATAGCATTAAACCCATAGGAAATGAGATATTAGGAATAAATGTGTAAAAAATCGATTTTTTGCCCTTTGCCATTAAATTATCTGTAGTCGCGGACATCCTACGATAAGTAGGTTTTGAGACAAGTTTTAAGGTGCCAAAATAAAGGTTTATAAAAATTTATAGCCGACTATCTCTCATTCCGAGATCCTTGCTCTCGTTTGACTTATTTGACTGGGCTATTAATTGTAGATCAACTTCTTCTCAGACTCAGAAACAGTTGCAACGTCGCAACTCGAAACAAAGCAGTTTTAAACCTTGTTTCATTTTGGTTCATTATAAGATTCTAAACTCAATTGACGTCACTCTTGCATAAGAAGGGGGAAATAGAATCGGACACTAAGGGTGACACATGTGTCTTTTGGCTGACAGGCACCGAAGCTAAGATTGATACAGTTTTTATGAGTGATAAAGAGATATTTACACATTTCTATCATGGTCCTAACTCGCCTACGAAAAAACACGGATTTTCGATTTGTGACACTTTAGAAATACTAGTACGATATCTAGTGATTAAAATGGGTTATGACTTTTCTCAAATATATATAATTAAAATAACAAGACTGTGCGAATCATACCCAATGATTCAAGTTTTTATATTTATTCTATAAATTAGAATATTAGACGACTCAAAAAAACTGTACCTAAAAAAAACAGAAAAGGTATTGGGCTCCAGTACATGATTTTATTCGGACAATAAAGCGAAGGAACCTAGACCATCTATAACACACAACGAGGAATGCAACACCCTTCATCTATCTACCTACAGTCTCCTCCAATTCAAATCCTCAGCGTAGGACCACAAGACAAGATCTCGCCTTTCCGGTCTCTATTCTCCTTCCCGCAGAACCAAGGAAAACCGGAGGAAAACCTTTCTCGCCCGCTCCACCACAGTGTGGGACTCAATCCTTCCTATCATCCGTCATGCTTCATCACAATCCTCATTTAACTCCTTGCTTTTGCAACATCTCCTGGCGTCCCAAAAAGATGCTTTAAGGAGGTCAGACATTTTCTTAAATGAACCTGCATTGAATAATTGATTTTTTTTTAAATAAAAGATATATATTATGTAAAAAAAATATTGCATCCTATCTCAGGCATTTAACTGTTGTTATTAACTTACTTATTATATTTAATTGCTTAATATCTTTTCATGATTTGAACTTTATATTTATTTTTATTTACTTTTTTGGGACTTTGTAAACACTTTATGATCTGTATTTTGTAATCTTCTGGCTAGGTACATATTATGTTTCTTTTTCTGTCCATGTTTGTTATTATAAAGGGACTTAGTCCCAGAATAAGTGACTTTTCTATTCTGTTGTATCTTAGGCTGGCCAACCTGCGAAAATCTCCATTAGATTTCCTTGCTTTGGTTTAAGAATATTTCTTTAAAGCTATCTTCTTAACTTATTGTGGTTGTTTTGGTAACAACTTGGCTAACGGCGGGTCGACCAGAGCGTACTAACCCATTCACCCTCCTTCCCACCCCCCATTAAATATTCTTCTGATTTTCCATGAGTGGCCGATCTTCCAGGAACCCCCCCCCCCTCCCGGGCTCCAGAGCATGAAATATCCAAGAGCGAATGATAGAGGGCCATAAGCACTAGCTGGAAGATGGCGCCTTGACCCCCGTTTGAAGTGGAAATCCTCGGCATATTCGGGACGGAGGGAGGATATATTATTCAGGAGGTGGCCCTGCATCGGTAAGCAGGCGCCGTCCTACTTGCAGGCGCACTCCAGTTCTTGGCCATCCATCAACCCTGTTCGGGCGCCAAATATTGCCCTATGCTTCATATTATTTAATGATGAAGGGCGGAAATGTTTTTTTATTATTTTTATAAATAACTTTAAAAAATAAAACGTTGAACAGAACGTCTCCTCGTTTTTTATTTAAACAATATATCTTTTTCGATAAATGCGATAAATTGTAACTTTCAAAACTAAAGTTGATTCATTTGCTTCAACAGTATTTTAAAATAGATGATAATAATATCTATCTATATATGATATAGGGTATCGGAGTGGCTCAGCGGTAGAGTGCTGAGTTGCCTTACCGATGGTCTTGGGTTCAAATCCCGCTCGCTGGGAGACTTTAGTTTAGTCTTTTAGCGGCCGGAGATGGATCCTACGGGATCAAGGACGGCATAAGCCATGAAATTTTAGATTTATTTTCTTAATATTGACGATATTGTTTATTATTATTATTATTATTATTTGGCTCTACGACCCTTGTATTCAAGTCTTGGCCTGCTCCAGCATCGACCGCCAGTTTTCTCTATCCAGTGCTGCTACCCTCCAATTGCGGATATTCAATATGGTCCGGGCGTCCGAAGCTACGCAGTAGCTCTTCTCACACCATACATTCGCTCCCTGAGGAATTTGGCTGGGATTTCATCCTGCCCCATCCTAATCACATGTCCTGCCCACCTCAGTCTTGCTAACTTTATAAACTGCACCACATCCAGCTCCTTATAAAGTAGTCTAAGTTCGTTGTTGGGCCGGCGCCTCCACTCTCCATCAACCAAAACTGGACCGTATATTCTCCTAAGAACTCTCCTTTCAAATCTCGGAAGTGAGAGTTCGTGTGTGTGGGTCAGGGTCCAGTTTTCAGAGGCATATGTTAGAACTGGTCGGATGATAGTTTTATACAATCTGGTCTTAGAAGGTTTAGACAGGAGACTACCACGCAGCTGCTTCTGCAGTCCAAAATAGCAGCGATTAGCGGCTATAATCCGGTTCTCGACTTCTGCCCCAATATCATTTTCTTGGTTCACCTGGGATCCAAGGTACACAAATTCCTCAACTCTATCGATTCTCTGCCCGTCAACTTGGATATGGGTTTCAAGGTTTATTTGTTGAGGGTTTATGCACATGTACTTCGTTTTGCTGTAATTGACGATAAGTCCCATCCTTGCTGCAGCATTTCTCAGTGCGATAAATGCTTCCTTGACTGCTGCTAACGACCTGCCGGCAATATCTATGTCGCAGGAGTTAATGAGTGTACCAGTTATTTGGATCTCAGAGTCTCTAACCGCCTTTTCCAGAGCAAAATTGAAGATAAGGCATGCCAATCCATCTCCCTGTCGAACCCCTGTCGCAGTGGAAAAGCCTCTTGAGAGTTCACCACTAATCCGGACGAAGGATATGTTGCCCTCCATAGTCATTCTTGTTAGGCGCACTAGCTTCGGTGGAAGACCCATCTCAAGCATTGCTCTATATACCTCTGCTCTGTTGACCGAGTCGTAGGCTTGTAGGAAGTCGACAAATATATGATGTGTCGTCACCTTGTATTCTCTGGTCTTTTCCAACAGCATGCGGAGTGTAAATATCTGATCAGTCGTCGACCTACCTTTTCGAAATCCACATTGGTATTTCCCAACCTCTCTCTCAGCATATGGAAGCATACGGTTGAACAAGACAATTGATAATATCTTGTAAGCACAAGGAAGTAAAGTTATACCCCTGTAGTTACTACAAGACAAGGTATCCCTTTTCTTGTGTATCGGACAAATAACGGTCTTCTTCCATTCCACAGGTAGTCTCTCCTCAGTCCAGACATCGTGGAGTAGGTCCCGAAGAAATTGCATTAAATACACATGGTAATCTTTATATTGATTTTGTCTCATCACTTCTTGTGCTAATTTTGGAATAAAGGGAGTGCCAAATAATGTATTTAATATATTCTTTTTAATACTTCGGACATTATGAAATAAGCATATCTTGTTAAAGAGAGATGTATCTCCCAGGTTGGGCTATCTTATGATTATATTTACTGTGCATCGAACTCAAACCATTCCTCAACGAATCCCTCTTTGAATCCACACTACTACTGTGTCTCTTAGCTTTTTTTTGTCTATTTAGCCCATCTCTATCAGGAGTACTAATGTCCTTCACAGATGTTATTCTTTCGAATCAAACGGATTGTTCTAGCAGAAATGGGGGTAGTTATTCCGCAAGTTGTAGGTTGGAGTTTAGTCACTAGTTTTAAGTTTTCATTCGTTTCCCTTTTAATATTTTTCGAAAATACAAGTTATGATAGCTTTAGTATGGAAAAGAGGATGTAATTATGGGGAATATGTTTACTTCGGCAATCATTCCTTCTAGAAATGAACGTTTCATCAAATATACGCCATCTCTACTTCGAAATGTTAGTTGAAACTTTTATTTCTTAATGAAATGATTACCGAAATCTACTCATTAACCATAAGTCCATTCCGTTTTCCATACTAACACTCAAGGTAACTTGTGTTTTTTGAAAATGTACCGGAGTTGGACTTCTGATGAAGTGGTTTGGAAGGGAAGGGTTTTGCTGATGTGAGATGTACTATTTTATATATCTTTTTTTAGTTCTTCTTCCCTTATCTTCCATCCCTTCCACTATTCACTAACCAGATATCCTGCTAGATCCCCCTGTCGCTAACCCAGGTTGAGACAGGCCCTTCAGGTAATACCCCCGCCCTAGAGGTATAAGGAACAGAGGTGGCATTATGAAGGGATCAGCTGAAGTATGGAGGCATTAGGCGGCGTGGCAATTAAATTAATCAGCATCCTCCGACCCTTAGCTCAGCCAATTAGGGGGCGCCACCTACCCTTTCTCACCCCCCCCATCTCTCACTCTCTCTCTCTCTCTCTCTACTCACTCCTTCTCTCTCTCTCTCTCTCTCTCTCTCTCCCTCTCCCTCTCCCTCTCCCTCAACTCACTCCTTCTCACTCCCTCTCTCCCTCTCTCTCCTCTTCCTCGATATTTTATTTATACAAGGATGGGGGAGAAAGATGGTG
Source organism: Troilus luridus (assembly GCA_964056705.1). Taxonomy (NCBI): domain Eukaryota; kingdom Metazoa; phylum Arthropoda; class Insecta; order Hemiptera; family Pentatomidae; genus Troilus; species Troilus luridus. Next base: position 29,052,927 of record OZ057417.1, on the reverse strand, counting down.
GGTTCTCGCTAATTAAAAGGTTTTTACCACTCTCTTTGTCCTATGAGCCGTAGACTACCCTTTAGCAAGCGATGAAAATTAACAAGTATCCGTGATAGCTCATGCGTAACTACAGCTTAAAGGTTGTCTTCGGGTTCAAATCACGTCTAGACATCCCCCTTGTACCTAATATAGAAAGCGTAGGTATATAGTGAATTTAAATCAATGCACAGCTGACCTATCCAAAGATCCCAAGTTATATGACCAAACAAACTTCTATTATTTCTTATAGTGGAACTTCTGGAAATTCTCCAATTGGCGAAACGTTGACTGGATGCTGAAAGAAAAATACCGAAAAACTTTTGGATTTAAGTACCTTTTGTACTTAGATAATATTTAGGTGATATGGAATGTGCCATCATCTAATAAAAAATAAAAAACCTGTACCACTAAAATGCAAGAAAGGGTCTGGGGTTCAGTACATAGTAGAGACTGTACTGTTTGATGGCAACGGTTCTGCAGGGAGGTGTTTTGTCCTAGATTACGCTCAACCGTCAGATTTTCCCCCTTATTTCGGGTACCTATTTTATAGAGGCTCAGAGGTGTCCTAGATCCCATATGAATCCTCTCCGGTCGCTAAGAGACAAAAGTAAAAGTCTTGCCAGCAACGGAAATTATTATTATTATTAACCTATTAATATTAATCAATATTAACCTAAATCTCTTTTTCCTTTTAAGGTAGTGCTATTAAGTATCTTGTAAACGTATGATTTTGTTTGTTTGACGTCATGGGGAAAGGTTGCTGTAATTTGTAGCAATTAGCTGGTCCTGTATGGCTGTGGTAAACCCTTATTATTATTATTATTATTACATTATACAACTGTGTATACTATTATTTTATAATTAATACAAGTTATCGTGTTATAGATAAGCTGGTCGGATACATGATGATCGAGTGTACAACTAGTTGTGTGTAAGGGAAAAGCGGTGAATGGTTAAAGAGAGTAGCCACAACCCGGGTACCTTTGTACTTCTGTATCTCTGTACCCAGGTTCCACTCAATTATGACCCGACCAGGGTCTTTCATTTTTAATGCCCTTCCTCCCCCTGCATTCCATTATGTCCTAGAGACCGTATCAAGTCTTGCTGGGTCCGATGTACGTACTCCTCCCATCCATTATGTAGAAGACAGGGGTAACGACCTGGTGTTTTTCACAACCGTTGAGATTCCCGAAATTCTTTGAAATATAATATCTCGATGTCAAGTAAGAGCAAAACTTATTTGTATTTTGTACGAATTTATATACCTAATATACATACCGATTTATAAGATATATATAAATACCGTTTTTCTCCTGGTTTCCTAAAAATTGTATCAGCTGCTTAGTTAGTTTCTTTTTCGAAACGAAGATATATATTATGTAAATATATATTGCATGCTAACTTATGTATTTAACTGTTGTTATTAATTTATTTATTCTCTTTAATTGGTTAATATCGTGTCATTGGTATTTTGTATTTAATTTTTTGGCACATTATGATTTGTATTATGTAGCCTTCTGACCAGATATATATTATGTTTCTCTTTCCGTTCATGTTTGTTATTCTAAATGGACTTAGTCCCTGAATAAAGTTACTTTTATTCTCTAATCTACTCTTTTCTAAAAATATTGTAAATGTAATGCGGTTTCGTATACTTTCTTGTGACCGTTACGACTTTTGTTATTGTTACAATAAAATCAGCTAATGTAAATATATTATAATAAAATTAAAATCATTGACAGAAACTAGATTTATTCATTAACAATTTGAAATCATGAAATTCCTTACAATATTAATATATATTACATGAATATTAATACATGATATTACACGAAATGCCTTACAATACTAATATATATTTAATTATATATATATATATATATATATATATATATATATATAATTTAATTTATATTAATATTGTAAGGAGTTTCATGATTTCAAATTCTTAATGAATGAACCTAGTTTCTGTTGATGATTTTAATTTTATTATATTTTATTTACATTAGATGCTTTTATTGTAATACGTATAATATATATACTTAGTAAGGTCCAAAAGTTTCCGGCTTGGGACAGAAGGAAAGGTGAAAGAAAAAACTGGTCTTACTGTTTTTTAATATATTCTTCTCCAAGTTCAACACACTTAATACAACCCTTTCGCAACATTTCTATATCAAGAAAAAAATATTTCTTCTTAGTTAAAACAATGTTCTTCCACTGCTGCTTGAAGCTCTTCGTCGGGTTAAATCACCAAAATTCATTGCAGCAGTGAACTCGTTCCTGTTTTTGAGCAGCTGAAAGAATTTTTGGAACCCATCATGCACTAACCTCGTTCATATGCAAATGTTCTTTGATGATCCTCAAAACACTTGTTTTTGAAAGCCCCAACCTCGCTGCTATTTCCTCAGTTTTCAGTCGCCGGTCAGACACTGGCGGATCTAGGAGAATTTTTATGGGAGGGGGCCATGGGTCAATGTGAATTTGTTATCAATGTATTCGATCCATATATATGAATGAAGATACATATAATATCAATGTTTAATTCAAGACAACTGAGGCCAGAAAACAATAACATGGAAAAAACTAAACAAACCAAATTAAGATCCTCAAATTCTAATAAATAATAAACTCCGAAAAATGGAACATATAGCTATCTAAAACATAAAAGGGTTCGGAGTCGCCGATTTTGGATGCGCCCATTGAGAAAACATTCGATACAATGAATAATTTTGGTGAGTAAAACGTGTTTTTTTCATGTTGAAAACCAACTTAAATTAGGGTCAATATCAACTAATGAGAACTCTACAGGGGGCACGGTCCCCATGGCCCTCCCTCAAATCCGCCAATGCGGTCAGACAGCCATTGCAGATTCCACAAGTTGGATTGTTTCTCAGAAGTGAAAGCTTCCAATGGGCGACCGGGACGCGGGTCATCTTCTAGACGTTCTCTCCCTAACTTAAACAATTTTGCCCATTCTTTCACTGTGGAATCGGGGAGGACTGCCCGGATACACAATCCAAGCGCTCTTTAATTTGCGCAGGAGTTAGACCCTCTATGCATCAGAATTTAATAACCGCACGGTAATCGAGTTTGAACATTGTAAAAATGGGGAGTTTCCTTCAAGGTTGGACACTGACTGACAGGACTGAGGAAGTGCGGGCGATGGGTATGGAGTGAGCAGGCATGGATCTGCATAGGCGTGCAAGTCCCGGCACGTTTGAAAGAGGGGAAGCAGGACAGACCGGAATCTTATGGACCTTACTACGTATATATAAATATTTATATGTAATTCTGTATCCTATATATTATTCTAGTATATTAAGAGTAATCACAGTTTAAACATCCCGATATCTGAAAATTTATTAAACAAAAGAAAAAGTCAGTAACAAATAACAGAAATCAATACAAAAATGAAATTGGAAAGAAATATTAATACCTAAATAAACTGAATTGATAATGTTTCATTAGAATATAAGAATGCAATGAAGTGACAATTGAAAAAATAAAATAACGTACTAAATATAAATAAAACATATGTTACAAAAAAAACTATACTTAACTATTAAGTGTAGGTTACAGAAAAGCTTTCATTATTACACCTATGCCCATAAACTATTTTACGAATATATATATCATGGGCCATAATATACCATATGTACCATAAAATCCTATGGTATTAGGGTAGGTGGCATTAACGAGTACCTTACACAGCATATTCTCGGTACCTCTATTTTAGAATAGAATAGAATAGAATAGAAAAGTAACTTTATTCTGGGACAAAGTCCCTTTAGAATAACATATATGAACAGGAATAAAAACATAATATATATATCTGGCCAGAAGGCTAAATGTTACAAATCATAAAGCGTGAAAACATGACAGAAAACAATTTAAAAAGAAATATATAAACAAAAATAATACTAAGTAAATAAATAGTACAGATCTTGACAGGATATTAAGCAATTACAGAGAGTAGATAAAAACCATAGCTTTTGAAATTGAATGCATGAGCTAGCATTCAATAATTTGGTTACATGATGTACAGCTTTTCAAAGAGCAGAATTAAAAGAACTAGATAACACAATGAGTTATTATATACATTGTATTCTAAGCAAATGACTAACCTACCTAGAGACTATCCTTTTGGGAAGCTAATAGATGTTGATACAGCAAGGATTTGAATAATGATAGAGAGGGAGTATGACGGATATTAGGGGGGATTGAGTTCCACATTGTGGTGGAGCGGGCGAGAAAGGAACGTTCGAATGCTTTAGTTCTGTGTGAACGTATATAGAGATCAGAAAGGCGGGATCTTGTTTTATGGTGTTGAACTGATGATTTGAATTGGAGTAGACTGTAGATATATGAAGGGTGTTGAGAGTGAATGGATTGGTATAAGAATGAACAGAGGAAATATTGTCTTCGGAAGGGAGGGAAGAGCCACTTTAACCCATCATAGAGGTGGGAGACGCGCGATCGCTTCGGAGTACCAAGCACAAATCTTAGAGAGCAGTTCATTATTCTCTTTAATCTGTCTTCAAGCATTTTAGAGAGGCCTCCATATACCACGCTACAATAGTCAAAGTGGGGGAAGATGAGAGAAGATACGAGAAGCTTGCGGGAAGATTGTGTAAGGAGATGACGAGAACGATGGAACAACTTCAGGGAACTAATTGTCCGTCGGGATATTTGGGCGATGTGGGATTTCCAGGAAAGGTTTTGGTCGATGGTGATGCCTAGGTTTTTCACCGATGAGGTAATCGTGATAGGATTATCGTTTAGGAGTAATGTTGGGAGGGTGTGGATGGATGTAAGGAGGGAATTGGAACCTAAAACAATGGCCTGAGTTTTCAATGCGTTCAATTCCAGTTTGTTCAGCTTTGCCCAGGCACAGATCCTATCTAGGTCTTCCTGAATACTAGCGAACGCAAAAAATAGCTCGGAAGGGGGAAAGGACAGATATATTTGGAAATCGTCAGCATATAGATGATGGGAACAGTGGTGAACAGATTTAGGGAGATCATTGATGTAGCAGTTGAAAAGAAGAGGAGAGATACTTGAGCCCTGTGCCACGCCTGAGGAAAGAGTTCCTTCCGAAGGATGGTATAACTAAGGATTGTTTACTCCCTTTAAAAATCCTAGGGTCAACTACAGGGCTTCAAACACGCCATTTTGGGCTTAGCAAGTTGTTATGCTAACTACTACTCCACTAAATCCAATGTCTGCAGGAAAATAGATGTATGTCATATATATTGTATTTTTTTAATTTATTTTATTATTCTTATGATGGTGATAATTTTTAAATATTATATTTTTCTTTGTTAAAATTCATGTTCTGGGATCTTATAATATTCAAATTCAAAATCCATTGCAAAGATTTAAAAAAATGTAATTTCGAAGAAAAGTGCGTTTAGTATAATTCTAAACCAGTATTACGACTGGTAATTATGATACAACTACGTATCTATTCTACAGAATTACATACATGGTACATAATCGTAATTTTATGTTGTATGCCAAAATTCTATACTACGAGTACCTATTGAATAATTTTTGGTTATATATTTTTATCACTAATTTTTGGTTATATTTGATCAGTCATACCCTAGGGATGACTATATATTTTGTTATTCTTTACTACATATATTCTTATGCTATCAATATACTACATATACTGTTATTCTTTATCATATGTTATTTAAATTTATATTTATACTGTATATTTACCCCTGAAGAAGACCTGCAATGTGGGTCGAAACGTTGGTTTTAAAAATAAACAGTTCTTCTTAGTAAGAGAATTTTTTCCACCCAGATCATTTTCATCCTCTTACGAGTACATATGTTTGAACCTTGCTCCTATCTTCATCTATATTTATATTACTTTTTTTCTGTAATAATTATGGACCTGTTCCTGCAGATTTTATTATTTAATGAAAATCCAGATCGGGAGACCGGAACCCCTCAACCTTTAATGAAATTAAATAAGAAATGGAGTTGGGGAAGAAAAAAAAACACAAGAAGGTCTCCTCATGATGTCACCATGATGAAAGAGCCAAGGCTTCCATAATAGATGACAAAAATTAGAGTAGCTTTCTTTTAGCGGATCCTGGCTCTTGGAATATTCATGGCAGCTGAGTGCAGGTGGTCGATGCCTCAGCATGTCAAAGCCGAGGCTATGGATAAGAAAATTTAACTGGGGGTGAGTCGGGGTGGAAAGGACAGGTCATGGAGAATGACCCGGATCTGACGAGGCTAAGGGTATGGAGTAAAGTTGTTGCTATGTATGCAATATATATTTGGGTGTATATGTATGTAATATTTTGTTTGTTTATATATTTTACGTCGCTTTATACTCCTATGTTGTAGAGGACGATGCTACAGTGGGAGTCTAAATTTTTCTTACACAGGTATAATTAGGATCCCCTAACGACTACACCTCGCAGGCTAAAGACCCATTTTCCCGAAGAATGGCTTAACTAAGGATTTTTACTCAATTTTGAAAATTTAAGGACACCTGCTGCACTGCTAACAATTTTGGACATAGCAGGTTGTTATGCTAACCGCTAGACCATAGGTGACCCTAAATACAATATTTTCTATTGACCCTTAATAAAAATAACAAATAACGTTTTCACAGAAGAAACAATATATAAATATTTTTCCTCCTAAAGGAAATGATAAAATTAATAAATTAATAGAGAAAGCACTGAAAATTATTAAACAGCATCTTGCTAATTCAACATTATTTTAAGCTTTTTTTGTTTTTTTTGTTGTGTTTTTTCTTTAAATTTACATAACTGTCTTATTCTTAGTGTAGCTTCCATAAGACTCGTTTGGGCTCAGGCCCTGTGTGACAGCCCTGAAGAATACCTACAAAGTAGGTCGAAACGTTGGCTACTGAATAAATATGTCTAGGTATTCAGAGAAATTTATTGACCTCTACCCGGACCATTTTCATCCACATATTTTAAGTTATATTTCTATAACTGGTTTCAGATTATCACAACTGGAATTATGTGTGGGTAGTGTAACAACCTTCTATACCCAAGGTAGCGGGGTTCGCAACCCTGCAGTGACCTTTAGGATTGATTAAAGCACGTGAAAAATCCTTGGTGGTCTTTCAGTGAGGACGTAAAATGTCCTGAGCTTGTGTGGATGCAGGTACTTGATAAAGATCCTTCTAACTATTCCTTGATAGGTAAAATTGAGAACTCCTACTTTAGCATCGGTCCAAATAACCTTAGTAGCATTATTAAAATAAGTGTGGAGTGTGCTATGTACCTTCGCTCAGTGCCCGGGTTCAAATCCAACTGTAGAGAAACTATTTGATCTGTTAACATCAAGATATGTATGGAATCTGCGACATCTGCGGACTCTCCTGGGAGTCTCTATAAAGTGTGTACCCTTAATTGGTCGAAAAACCTAGGACTGAGCATGATCTTAGGCATAACCTTTGTCCTTGAAACATTCACTGTCCTGCACTGAATCCAAGACTCTTTATGGGTTGTAACCGTTCAGGTTTATATTCTTCATAATTAACTTAAAGTAATATATATATATATATATATATATATATATATATATATATATATATATTTTAATGTAATTTGTTTTAATAAATATAAATTTTACTTCTTATTTGGTTGTTCCTTAAAAATGTTTGGATTTTCGTTTATGAGAAGTTCGCCGAAATTATTAAACCACTGTGTTCTGATTTCGTACATTTTCTTTTCGCGGCTGAAATAGTCTTATATTATATAATATTTAATATATTACAATATTCATAAATTTTAATTATCTATGTAACTTGGCAGTTAAGTGTAACTTACATCGGAAAGGAGGCAATAAAAGCTTTGAACGTACTCGATCCAATATAAGGAATTCTTGAGCATTGGAATCGACAAGTTGGCCATGAAACAGTTTTAATTTAACACTTCTCGAATCCTTTGAAATCGGCGAGCCTTATAACGGATATCCAGATCCAACTTGTAAAGGAAAGAATTCCGTCTAATATGGTCAATATAAGCCAAAAGGGTTTTTAATATATTTTATCTCCAGCTGGTACAAAAACATGTGTTTTTGGCTCAATTAATTAGGACTTAAGTACGTCTTTTCTCCCTGTGCATTAGAAATTGAGTAAAAAGATTTTTACTATCCCAAGGGAATAAAGTAAAAAGATGACAACCTAATTCGTCTAAATAATGTAGGTTTTGTACTGAAAAAGTTCAGGGTTAGGTTGCTACACTTGTCACACCGGCCATTAAAATCAGCTGTTGTTTCAAAACACCAAGACTGATACACAGAAGTTCATTTGTGTTCAGGTCGTGTAAGTTATGGATCCATACAAGAAGCAACTAATGTTATTTCAAATTTATTGCCAGCTAAATCAAAATTGTAAATCAAAACAACAATTCGAAATTGTAATAATTGCACATTTAATTTCAGTTTTTTAATTTATTGTAAAACATAACAAAATATAAAATATTATAGCGTATAGTTTGCCTTTTTACATCCCATCTGGAGATAAAATCTTGTATGCCCCTCGGGACTAAAGTGATCATTATTCCCAGCAATACTTTACTCCCTCGGCTTGGCTTCGTGAGTAAAGATAATTATTCCCTCGGGTACAAACTTACAGCTGAGGGAATAATGATCCTCTTCAGTCCCTAGGTGCATTAATAACTATTTCATTAAAAAAAATCGTGTCCATATATTGTAGTGCTGAGTTATCTATATTTGTGGTGTTATCACCCAGGATTGTCAGAGTTTTTCAATCAATTCCCAAGCCATGAAAATATGTTTCCTAAAGGGGACAGTCCTACAAGATGTGGGTGATATTTAATTGTGCTCTGCAACTTCCGTACTTATGTGGTGCATTTCTCTCAATCAGGTATCCGTGCGCCAGACGCGTATGGCCGATTCTTTGTCTTTGGATGACTACTTCTCTATTGTTGCTGTGGCAAGAATTTTTCCATGGTTTTATTTCTGCTTTAATACTTTTCAATTTATTAGTTTCCTCAGTTGCCTCCCACAGCTGTAACCACGTCATGGGTACTTGGCGTTTTAGATATTACGAAATGTCTGATATGGTAAAAACATTTGTTATAGCTAGTGATAATGCTGCTTTCTTGGCTGCTTGGTCTGTCGCTTTTTTGCCTTTGATTCCCCCCTGATATGGTATCCAGACAAATACTAACTCCTTGTCAATGCTTTTGATCATCGTTGAATAAGCTTGAGCTTTTTTAATAACGTTGTCTTTCGTATATATATTAGCGAAAGCCGTTATTACAGATAGAGAGTCCGCGAAAATAACGTAACGTTTTTATTGACGTTGCATAATATGATGTAAGGCTGGTTTGATGCGTAACATTCTGCGGCGAAATTACTGGTTGTGTGTGGGATGTATTAGTATGTATTGATTGTATTAGAACCGAAAATTATAGAACATCCAACGTTTGATTTGGACCCATCTGTATAAATTTCCTGGCTATTTCTGTATTTGTCGACGATTTTTTTTTAATTCTAAAAGATATGTGTGTTCTGATGTGCTATTCTTCTTGTATTTTTTTAGCCTTAAATCTATCGATGGAAGTTTTAAGGTCCAAGGAGGGTAGCTGTTTTCTTTCTATGCTTGTTTGAAAATTCTTGATTTCTTCAATATAGCTTCTTCCTCGTATTCCAAGTGGGGCTGGTAGTCTTGGGTTTTCTGTATATTTTGTTGTATTTATTTGAAAAATGTGCTTCCATGCTGGGTTATTATAATTGAATTTTAATCTTTCAATGTATCTGGATGGATGTTGGTGTCTTCTGACAGCTAGCGGAGCTAGACCGCCTTCTATACATGACTGTTTACAGGGTCTTCTGTCTACACATAGATCTGAATGCACCTGTTGCAAGACGGATTCCCGCATGGTGGACTGAGTCTAAAGTTGAAAACTGTTTAAAGTTTGCTGATGAGTAGACAAAACTGCCATAATCCAATTTAGATCTTATTAAACAAGTGTAAACCTTTAACATGCTGGGTCTATCTGCTCCTGACGTGATTCCAGCTAGGACTTTCAGTATGTTTAATCTTTTTACACACTCTTCTTTCAGCTATCTAATGTGATCTTTCCAGTCAAGTTTGCTGTTAATAACTGTTCAGTCTCTCCTTTTTTTGTACATAGATATAAGTGATCTTTTGTTTGTTTCTTTCTTTATTTAATTGTAAACTAATTCATTTTCATGTTTGTATTTAAAATTAATAAACCACATGTTTCAGTATCTCGCCAATTGATTTAAAACCCCGACTCTATTTTGCTATTATATTTCATTTCATTATCTTTTTTTTCTTTCTATTCAGTCTAATCACGCCCGTACAATAACTATATCCTATTTTTCTCGGCAATATTTACATTCCACCTGGAAATTTAGAAGAGAGAGATTTGCTTAATTTTGTAAACGTCCTCCGCTCTCCCTATTTATGTATGAGTGATGTCAACGGTCACCACATCTCCTGGGGATACTCATACTGCTCTTCGCGGAGAAATATTATTACACGAATTATGGACTCAACTGACTCCATTATTGTAAATATAGGACAACCCACATACTTAAGCCCAGCGTACAATACCTTCTCCACCATCAACCTAACCTGGTGTTCGGCCAGCATATTCACCCATCTAAGTTGGCAGGTCTCCCAAGAACAATACTCTAGCGATCATTTTCCCATAGTAATCAGTTTCTCTTATCCCAATACCCAAACAATAAAACACCCAAGATGGTTCACAGAGAAAACTGACTGGACAAGATTTCAAAAAATAATTTGTTGAGCGTCTATAAACAATAAAACCTAAACTAACCTTGTGTCCATATATTTTTTTTTTTATATTAATCCTTATTTTGGATACTGATATATACATATATATATATATATATATATATATATATATATATATATATATATATAAGTATTGTATTTTCATCTTTATAATTATTCTTTCTTATCTATTTAACGTAACTTAATCCTACAATGTATGTAAGGGAAGATATGCATATAAAGTTTTCTTTATTTGTTCATTTTCGCCACTTGATGCTGCTATGACTAACTGGAGGATGCTACAGTGGTAGTCTTAGATTTTGCCAATCCAGGTACAATAAGAAAAGGAATGTTTATCGAGTACCTGACACAGCTCAGGAACGCCATTTTAGGTATATTCCGAACGATTTATTTTATTATATTTTGGAGTACAGCTTTGGGGCTCCACTATAACATCCAATCTTGTAACCAATCTTTACTATTCAAAATCCTTCCTAAAATACTCAATACTCCTTACTTTGTTACGAATAAAATCATCCATAATGACCATAATGTCCCATTTTTTACTGATTTGTTATGAACCCGATACCAATTCATTCATTACAAACTTTATTCCCACTCAAACTTGCTAGTTTCAAACCTAGCAACCTCTTCAATTCCTGATAATTCTCCTGAAAAGAAGATTATGACCTTCTAAGTCGAATTTGTTATTCGAGTACCAGTGGGTAGTTTCTCTACTTGTCTTTATTTCATGTCATTATGTATCATTCATTTTACTTGTTCTATTATAATAAAGTTGTAAATTTCATGAAATGAATTTGTTAAAGCCTGCTCAATTCAAGTGGCTACCCTTAATACAAAAACAAGAGGCCGAATCTTGATCTCCACCATATCACCTCTCTGCACAACCGTTTGCTTAAAAATCGTACACACCTCACTCAGTTCTAATTCCTTCTTGGGTTGTAGTTACAAGAGTAATTTTTAAGAAATTTTAGAAAATTGTAAAAGAATGAATTCAATGTTTTATATGAATATTATTTATTTATTAAATAAGTTTTTTATTTAGAAAAATATTCTAAGGTAATGTATCAGGTTATTTCAAATAGATGTACCATACTCGTAGCTATTTCATTTTTTTATGGCTGATGGATTTCACGTCGGTACTTATGTGATATTTTGTTTGTTTTTTTTCCCTGAAAATTGAATTGTAAGTCATTTATATCCAGTTACTTGAGAGATTTATGGCTCTTTTTTTCTTTCAATAATTATTTAAAATTGTTTAATTAAACTTCCAGGCCCTTTGGGGAGTGTAGAGAAATGTCATTCTCTTCATAATATGGAGGGGTATTAAGAGAACTATATTTCAAATCCTTTAAGCAAACTTTCCTTTGCCGTAGTAGCTATCATTAATTAGGAGCAACCTGAACGCTAGGGACCTTAATGTATTCACTTGGCCTTCTTATACACCATTATAATTATTGAATAAATTATACTTTGTAATATATTATTACATAAATTATTATAAACATAAATTCATAAATGTACATGTATAAAACAAATGTCTTGGTTTAAAAACATGGTAGAGCCTATAGTGTTTCTAGGACAACGGTTGTGCAAGAAGGCGATTTTTCTGAAGTACCACTTAAACCACAACAAATTAAGGGTACCCATTTTATAGAGGATGGGTGAATCTAGTTGTAGATTAAATAATTTATCTGCTGAAGTCAGATTTTAACCCAGAACCATTAAGTATTATTTATAATATAAATATCTAAATAATATTACATATCTGTTTGTTTGTTAATAGAGTCGTAGTTAGAGCATCTCCAATAAGAGATATGCACATAATTACCGATCTTTAATTGATACAAAAAATTTAAATATTTTTGTTCATAACCGTAGTATCAACAAGAAATTCTTGAAAAGTATTAATTAAAAATATTAAATTTAAAGTTTTTATTTAAGTCTATATTTAATGTGGAAGCGAGGAGTGTAGAATGCTGAGTTCCCGCAAAAGAAGGTAAAATAACATATTTTACTACGAAGTTTAGTTTTAAAAATGTTGAAAAATCCCTGTAATAACTTTGCTCACAGAATGGAACAGTTTTATTTTTGAATCAAATGAATTGTATTTAAAAATTAAAATAAATAAAGAAGAAATGGTTTGCTTACATTTTCTGTAAAAATGTTATCAATATCTTAATAATAATAATTATGTTTTTTAAAGACTAAAGATTCATTATATATTTTTTTCAATTTCAGATCCGCATGTATTTTAAAAATGTTATTAATTTTTTTGTAATATGAATTTTTTTTTTTTAAATAATATAATAGATTGAAATATTTTCAAATATTTTCAAACTCGAGATGCGAAAGTAAAACAATCCATGCTCAGCATACCTCTTATAATTTCCCACAAACTGACATTTCAGTGTGAAAAATACTTTTTTTTTTACAATAATAAGAATTATTATATTATTATTAATTTTATTGCGATTTATCGTGTTTCTTTTTACTTTATAAATTTATTAATTCTTATATTCATGAAAAGTTACCTTCATTCGTTTTTTTTTATTGTTTTTTTAAGTTTTTGATAAGAAATGTTTTTCAATCTTTTATCGACAGCAGTTTATATTTTTTTTAATGAAAAAAAAAAGTAATTTCTTCGTTGTATAAATTTTTAATTTCAGATATGCAAGGCAAGTAAAACGATTTCTCCTAATTTAATTACCCTCAAAGTGGTACTTTTTAATATTTTTCTAGAATGTTTTTTAAAATATAAATTTTCTTAGTATGAGAATAGTAGAAAATAAAAGGAAAGTCTTTCTTTCCTACATAAATTTTCGAATTCAGATATGGAAATAAAACCATCCATACTTGGCATATCTCTAATTTAATTACTAATTTTGAATTTTTTAAAGATTAAAGACTAATTGGGTTTATTTCTTTCAATTTCAGATATGCATGTATTGTAGAAATTTTATTGTTTATATATAAGTTGTAACTATATAAAATGACTTGTATTAACATCAAATACGCATAGAGTAGGATCCCTCTGAGCTTATCCCTGACGGTTACTAAGTTTCTAGATAGGTCACACTCCACAAGGCATATCCCCTTCGCTTACATACGAAGAAAACCCACTCATACGACGACGACATCAAACCAGGGCGTAGGTGTAATTATTATAGGCGGTGCCGCGAGGAGGGGGGGGGGAGAGGGCGCGTGTGATTGGTCGGTCTGCGGCCAATGGGATGAGACTTTGCGGTGAACCGCAAAGAAAACGGCTAAACCGCAAACTCGAGGCTCACCCCCACCACAAGTATTAGCGCACCTGGCCCAGACACCGCCCAGTGCTCGGTCTCCGATACATTTTTATTTAGTACCGATACATTCAGATACAGAAGTCAGTGTAGACCTCATCATTAACCAAATCCTTACTTCATAACGGTACGAAGCACGTAATATCGCATAATATAACTAAGTATAATCCTTAAAGCCTCTAAGAAAACGTTTTACTAAATACGCAATTATTTTATATATATATTTATTATTATTATCATTATTAATAGAGATAAAGATATTGTAGAATAGTGTTGTTGTTCCGGGAAGGCGAGTTTTCTCGACGCTGTGCACCGAGCCTCTTAGGCGCAGATCAATACACCACATACCTTCTTCCGCTAAATGTCTAAACCCGGCTTAGGTTTTCTCCGGTTTCCCTATATTCTACAATAGTCATACATATTATATATTTTTATTTAATAATAATTTAATTTTATCTTTATATTTTAAATAATACCTATCTTTAATAAACAAATTTATTATTTATCATCCCCTCTTCTCTAGACAACTGGCAATTAACCACTGATTAAACTACATTTTATTATAGTATAGACTAAAATGGCATTATACATTTATTATGGTATTGAATAGGTATTATTCACTTTGTCTACAATTATTATTATATGTTCCTATTTTTTCCTATCTTTTATATCATTTTATTATTTATTATACCCTATTATCTAGGTCACTAGTATCAAATCATTGTTTAAACATCATTTTGTTATATTATTGAATAAATATATGGTATCATATATTTATTATAGTAGGTAATATATTAATATATGCCACAATTTGGTAGCTAACAAAAACCATATATTGTTAACGTTGTTTACATCCCATAATACGATTTATATATGTATAGCTCATTTACGTATGTACGATGTTTGATATGTTTATGCCTCAAAATGAAAAATTTTTTTCAAATATATTTTCACGCGTTTTGGGTATAATTTCGATATTTTTAAATCAGTTTTTTTTTACTACAAACCATAGGTACTATATTATACAACAGAATAACCATGCGAATAGATTCATCATACACCTATATTTTTTATTTACATACTACAAAATTAATACTAATATAAGATTAGTTTACAAACGGATCAGAAGAGGATAATTGAATAGAAATTTAAAAATTTCTCTGTTTGAACAAATATGTCCAGAAAAAACTATTTTCTGGGGCATTACCCCTACAGAAAAAAAGTCATCCGCATTGAAGGAAGAATACATTAAAAAAAATATCTTTTCCACACTTGATTTGTTTTACAGTATACACGTTATTCTATTGAAAGTTTTTGTATATTTGTTTTATTTCATTGTATATGTGATTCTGTACAGATACATTTAAATTTGTCCAAGTTTTTGAAGTTTGAGACTGGTCTGTTTGATACACCATAATACTTTTGTGAATTGTAGCAAATTATAATAGAAATAAATTTTTAAAAACATACACATTATTACTTTCACAACTTGTTTTTGTTATTAAAATGTTGCATTAAATAATTTCAGTGAATATCGAAGCTAGGAAATTAAAAATCTTGCCTCAAAATGTGAGGGGCGAGTTCATATCTTTTTATTTATTTTTTTATTATTATTTTTTTTTTTTGGCAGTACGAATATTTATAATGATTCTCATTTAGTAGAGATATGTAGTAAATATAGCCTGGATTGATGTGATGGAGTTTTCAGGCCTAACTAAGCATGAAATAGAGCTGTAACTTTAAATAATACACATGAACTGATATGAGAGTATTTCAGCGTGTGTTTCAATTATTATTTTGGTAATATCTAGTATGTTTGTATTGATTAATTATTATTATCAGCTGACAGCGAGCTGGTAAGATTTGGTTTATTTGGAAAAGAAGGTCATTAAATTATTGATTAATTAATGTTAGAATTTTAAATCGGTGAATGAAGTTTTTAATACTGACCATTACTTGATATAACTTCTTTACCACGCAAACTAAAAATAATGCAATAATAGAAAGACGTAATCACAATAAATTACAACTCTCAAAATTAATATTTTCTTAAACACATTTTTACTAAATTGAGTCACATCTTTAATATGATAAGATATTCTCATTTTCATAGTTTATTACCAAGATCAAGACTTTCATAGTGTATTACCTGCTTCTTAATTTATAAAAATTATTTATTTTATTTTACTGATTATTTATTCATTATTATTATTACCACTGTTATTTATTATTAATAATTTTAATTATGGCAGCGGAGCGGTAGAGCACTGAGTTTTCATGCCGGAAATACTGGTTCAAATCCCGCGACAGGCAAGACTTCTATATTGTCTGTTTGCAGCCGGAGACGAATCATATGGGATCTAGGTCCCTCCTGGGGCTCACCCAGCCTCTATTAAATGCTAGAAAAATTTGGTACCCAAAATAAGGGGGACAAATCACTTCCCTGCACAACCGTTATCCATAAAACAGTACAGTCTCTACCATGTGGTGAAGCCCCAAGACCCATTCACGGGTTGTAGTGGTACAGGTTTTTTTTAAATATATTTTATCATACATTTCTATATTTTTTGCGAAATATTTTATATATGTTTTTGCCATATCAGGAAAGTAGATTATAAAAAATATCAATTCTCTAAGGTAGCCAATAATGTAATGTTGAGACTTGCAAAGTGTAATTATTCCATTTAAGGGCGAATGATAAATTATTCAAGCTTTATTGAAATACTATTATTAATATAAAATGTAATGAACATAATTTGTAAATGAAATTAAATTTGGAACATAGTTGAAACAACATTAAAAAATAATCAGAACGAATAGTAATTATTTAATAAAAACGCTACAATAAACCATCAGAAAAAATATTATCTGCAAATGTTAACTCAAGAAAATGGAAAGAAACCCTGAAGCGAAAATGATTTAAAGTGAAATTAAAAATATAAGGAATATAAATATTTGATTTAAAATAATTTTGAAATATCCAATTTTGAAAATTAATTTAAGTATGCAACATTTTTAAAAGCATATGAAAAGATGAAGAAGATTGAATAATAAATAGTAAAATAGAAAAACACAACTATGTCATATTTGAAAAGATGTTTTTTCAAATTTGAATTCCTGAAAATGGGCAAAAATTCAAATAGTTAAAGTTGAGAGCTGTGTTATTAAACTGTTTAAGGAAAATTAAAATATTTTTCACCTACTTCAGTATAATTATTTATAAAAAGATTTATTTCAACCAGTTAAAACATGAGCTGTATTTTTGAAAATGGTGTATTTGTTTGCATTTAATTAATTTAAAAATATAGTCAACAGTTATTTTTTTTACACTTACCAAAGAGTGGTGTTTTTAACCCTATGCACCATTTAAATTGTATTATGAAATAATAATAATTAAAATTATTTAAAAGAATACACGATTTTTTAAAGATTTAAATAGACTAAATAACATATTCCAGCTCAATAAAGATAGTATTTATGAACACCTACATGGTTAAACAATGTTTTCCCAAGTAAAATGTATCTGTGCTGTTATATGTTTTTTTTTTATATAGTTCAATTATGTTATTACATTGT
This sequence comes from Troilus luridus, assembly GCA_964056705.1. Classification (NCBI taxonomy): domain Eukaryota; kingdom Metazoa; phylum Arthropoda; class Insecta; order Hemiptera; family Pentatomidae; genus Troilus; species Troilus luridus. The sequence goes on along the minus strand of OZ057417.1, from coordinate 29,035,209 downwards.
TTTAAGAGGTATTGTGTTACGAAATAATTCTGGGCGAATGAGATTTTTTTTAGGAAGTTCAATATGATGAAAATTTATTTCACAATCCTTATTGAAAAACTATAATTAACATAAAATTGAAGATAAGTAATTTTGAAATATTTTTAAATACGAGCCATTGTTAAAATTATATGAAGTGGTGAAGAATATAGATGGGATAGATAGAAGTTGTGTGTTGTAAAGTTTTATTAAGGGGTATTAGGAAGATAAGAACATTTTTCATAATTTTTTAGATTATTTAATTTAATTAAAGAAGATTTAATATATCCAAACAGTTAAACTATATTTTCCCAAGTGAAATTTATCTGGGGTGTTTCTGGTTATACTGTATTAAGAGGCATCGTGTTACGAAATAATTCCGGTCGAAAATGTAATTGCGGATGAGATTTGTAAGCAAAGTGAGGGAAGAAACTGTGGGGCTCGTGGAAGCGGGCGGAATACATAAGGAGCTCTGCGGTTACCCGTTCAATACAAAATGGCTTCCGCCCTGCTCCGGTTTAAATAGATAATAAATCTTGCAAAGGAGGTCTTAAACCGTCCTCTCTATTGGTTCTGCAACATCCTTGGGGTAAGGACATGGAAAGAGGAGGAAGGAGATCCGCAGAATACTCTCGGATAAAGTCCTGGAAGCGGATAAAGTATGTAAGGAGTCGGCCATCTTTTCTTGCGAGGAGTTGGAAGTAGAGGTGGGGGTAGCCGGGAGGAAAAGGTCTCGAGGCAAAGAAGTGCTCCACCCGCGCTCTCTTAGCAGGCGGAGGAATCAGGCACAAAAATCCTTAAGGAAGCGGAGGGTTGGGAAGAATCCTGTAAGAAGGAGGGCGAACTTTCTTAAGGAGGCAGTACCGGGGCCGGCTCACAGGTGGCACCGCTGGAGGCGGCGAATACTTTCCTTAGGGGGCGGTTGGAGGCGCTGTAAGAAAGAGTCAAGGAAGAGCCAAGGAATCGTTGTTCTTTGGCTTCTAGCGTCTGCGCCTTCTGCAGCTTCGTTCCCGCCACGAATTAAACGTTGGCAACCTGTGGATTCTCGTCCGCGGGAAAGCATCTGACTGAAAATTTTATGTTAAAAAACCGATAATTCGGAATAATATGATGAGGGATGATCCGATTTGGCATATGATTTTGAGGAAAAAAATCGATATCGATTTTGGGATGATTTTGAGAAAAAAATTCGTATCTTATACACTTTATGTACTTATTCAAATATATCTATCAAAATTCTATTTTAATATTTTTTATTTTTAAAAAACACTGCTTTAAAAGGCTGCCTCGAAGTATCCACATTTCAACTTTATTAATCGTCTTAAAATTTGAAATATTAAGCCTCGAATATTTTTCTAACAATTTAAAAACAAAACAAAAAAAGTTAAGAACATCTAAAACAAGCGTAGTCCATGGAATCATGAAAATAACAAATAAACATTTAGAAAGTATTTAAAAACCTGTACCACTACAACCCATAAAGGGTTCTGGGTTCAGTACGAGGCAACTGAACTGTTTCTTAAACGATTGTGCAGGGAAGTGATTTGTCCGAGATCACGCTCAATCGCCAGTTTTCCCCTCAATTAAGGGTAATCACTTTATGGAGGCTGAGTGAGTTCCAGGAACCACTGGATTCTCGTCCGCATTTGAAAACATTCAACTGAAGAGTTTAAATTTTAAACACCATTCATCCGGGATAATATGATTAGGGATGTTCCGATTTATAACGTGAATATTAAAACAATTGTTATTATCCTATCGATAAATTTCAAAAATATCGTAATGGGAGTTCAATATTGTATATTTTTCAAAAAACTACTCCCCAAAAAGGCTATCACCTAATATCCATATTTCAACTTGTCGTCACATAAATTTTAACATCGAAGCCCCTAATATATTTCTAATAATTTATAAAAAAACTAAAAAAGATAAGAACACTTAAAACAAACGTAGTCAATGGAAGCATTTTCATAAACAAACAAATTCAAAAATAACAAAGTAACTAGTCTGATTTTGTTCTTCCTTTATTTCTATTGTTTTTTTTTTAGTTTTTAGTTTTTATAACACGCAGTCCATTTTACCTTTATCTATTTCTTTGTAATACAGTATTTTTATTAATTCATTTAAAATTGTTTTTCTGTCACTGTTTGCTTATTTTTTTCAATCAGCAATTTATATCATTGTTCACTATCTCTTAACAGAGTATAATTAATAACAGCTCTTAGAATGGATTACGGTCATTTATTATCTGTATAAATAAAACCTTTACCACTAAAACCCATGAAGTGTCTTAGGTTCAGTACGTGGTAAGTAAACTGTTTGTTGAATAATAATTGGGCAGGGAGGTGATTTGTCCTAAATAACGCTCAACCGCCAGGTATTTCTCCCAAATTAGAGTATCCTCTTTATGGAGGCTGGGTGAGCCCCATCAGGGGATATCTCATGATACTTTTATAATATTTAGTAATTAGTAATTCAATTCTGATTTTCTTCTTTCTTTGTATTATTTTGTTAGTTTTTATAATCCGTCTAGTTCTTTGTAGCCCACTATTTGTAGTAATTAAATTAAAATTGGGGTATTTTTTAGATTAAGGCTGCCATTTACTTTTTGTAACCAAATGATTACTTTAAAAGTAATTCATCTTTTAAAATTAAAAAAAAATTAAACCACGTGACAACGACAAACTCATAGGTTATTTATGTGTATAATGGGTACACAGATAAATTTTATTAATTTAATTTTGTTTTGTAATGAACAAGAAAATGTCTTACATTTTTTTCAAGATAAAAGTGTCTTACCTAAATTTAAAAAGTGTGATAATGGATACAATATGAAATTGAATAATAAACAAAAAAAGTTGGTTTGCTACGTGAGAAATTGCAGAACTTCTAAGGGTTTATTCTCAAATACCTGGTTCGAAGAATCAAGACTACCTAGCAAAGCTATTTTATTTATATATTGCTGGACACAGGAATACACAACTACGAAATTTTGTACTAAAGAACTTAATATTAGTAGTGCAACTATTACGGATTGGAAGAATATGTTGAGATAAATTTGTCCCTATACTTTAATAAATAATCCTATTCAAATAGGCTGGGAAAAATGACTGTAGGAATTGACGAATCTTGTTTAAGTAAAATAAAAAACAATGTTATAAGAATGTACCCACATCAGTGGGTTTTTGGGGGTATATTTAGGAAAACCAAAGAGTGTTTTATGTAGGCAGTACCTGATAGGACATCAGAATTCTAAATTGTATAAAAGCTACAATAAGGCCAGGAACAACGATCATTTCGGATTGCTGGAAGGCTTATAAAGGGTTAGGAGAAACATTATATACTTTGAATTATGTGCATCTTACTGTCAATCATTCAAAAAAAATTTTCGACCCTACAACAGGAGCCAATACACAATCAATAGAATCTCTCTGGGCGAAAGCCAAAATGAGGAATAGAAAAGAGTTTGGAACAAGGAAGGAACTTTCCTAGGAGATTCCTATTTGTATGAGTTTTTATGGAGACAGAGGAACAATAACAAAAATTTATTTCTACACATAATTGACGTCATGGCTGCTTTTTTTCCTATTTAAATTCGTATTTAGTTGTTGTTTTTGTATTAATTTTTTTTTTTTTTTTTAATTATTTTATTGAATTGTACAACTGTAATATATACATCTAGTACAAGGGCTGTATGAATAAATAAATGCATGAAAGGACGTGTAGAGGCACTACCCATTGGCAGCACTCTAATTACATTTATATTATAGAAGGTCTCGAGGCCATCTTCTCTTCAGACGCCTAGGAGGATTGTCCGGGATGGAATTGGATGCAAGGATGGAAACTAGTGGGTTTGGATGGGCCTGGAGTTTATTATGGAATGATGGGTATCTGGAATGGGCTAAATCGGTAACATATGGAACGTTCAGGTCATTATGGATGGTTTTATTTGTGACAAAATAAGGAGCGTTTAGGATTTTGCGAAGGATTTTGGATTGCAAGGATTGAATACGAGAGGAATTTGATGGTTTGGTAGAGCCCCATAGTTCAATTCCGTAAGTCCATATAGGTCTTATAACAGTAACATAAATAAGTCTTTTGTAATTGATTTGAAGCTTTGAGCGTTTGTCTAGTATGTATTAATTTAAAATAAATATTTCATTAACCTGTATTTAATTATATAAATATTTCATTCTTGTTTACCTAATCATATGTTAATTAAAGCGATTAGTTTTAAAGTGATTTAGTTATAAAAAGTAACTGGCAGCCTTAATCTGAAAAAAGACCCTATAATTGTTTTTCTGTCACCGTTTGCTTATTTTATTAATAATTGTTTACTCATAAATAATATTGCAATTGGATAGGCCAATTTTAGGACTCCGTTTGGTGTCCAACGGTCGCACCGTTCAACAGCATAAAATGACATGAACCCGTAAACAAACAAACAAACTGTATGTAACCATTTTCATGTTTGAGCAATTATAGACCTTTGTTTGTTGCTACGTTTGTTTCACCTCTTCATTCCTTCTTATCTTATCTTCTATATCTCTTCCATCCGTTCCCTTTGTTTCTGCTATATTTCTTATTCCCAAATTGCGCCTCTATTAATTTATTGTATTACTATAAAAATCCATGGTAGTTTCTTCCTTTGAATGGGAAGTACAATGGAGATAAAGTAGGCATAAGGAACACCCACAGTTACATCGCCCGATTAGGCATAGCTGCATAAAGTAACGTAAAACAATAAATACAAAAAACTATATCCTTAATTTTTTATTTATATTTTCCGACTGAGCAACTATAGACTTTTGTTTGTTTCAACTCTCATTTCCTTCTTATCTTATCAATTTCATCAGTTCCTTTTGTTTTTGCTTTATTTCTTCTGTGTGTATTCCTTAAAATAGATTATTTTAAAAATACTTGGTACTATAGTCCTTTGAAAGAGACCTAAAGTGGAGTCATGGATCACTATCCTAATAATACCTGGATAGACAAAATCTATGACTCTCGCTGTAGCATTATCCAGGAAGATATATTGCCATAAAGTGACGTTAATTAAATAATCAAACAAACAAACTATATTTTTAAATATTTTTGTTTTGAAGAGAAAATATTTGTCCTGGTCGGGATTAGAATCCGGTTCGTCTGCATCTCCGGTGCAGTGCTCTAAACCACTGAGCTACCAGGGGTCGTATCCAAGTCAGACAAATCTTCACTCTCCTATAATCTCTTCACCGATCCTATAATCCTAAAATTATAAATAAACAATTCCTATCCAAGTTATACCCTAACAGACAAAAGTTTCCCATTAAATTCCCACTGTAGAATAGTTCGATCAGCCAAGATAGTATAAACAAATAATTTACACCTCTACCTACAAACCCGGCCAACCTTGTGAACGGAGTTGATTTGCCCTAGATCACGCTCAGCCGCCAGAATTTCACCATTACTTTATAGAGGCTGGGTGAGCCTCTCCTAGGATCCATCTCCAACAGCTAAAAGATTAAATAAATGTCTGCCAGCGAATAGGATTCGAACCTGTGACCTTCTGCATGGCAACTCAGCGCAATACCATTGAGCCCCTCTGCTTTCCCGTAGTAGCATTAAATGTAAAAAATAAAGAGCAATAAATAATTTATATAAAAACATTTTCAAGGTAAAGATTCTGAACCATAAATATTTCTGAATGTAACCGAGAGTTCTAACCGACTTAACCCAGTAGTAAGGAATAACTCGTAGCTTAAATATGCTAAGGTGCCTGAGGGCGATCCCATCCCCTAAATTCTTCGAGTAATATCTCCTTCTCCCGGTGAAGAATGAAGTAATAAAGAGCGAGATGGTTAGTGGGAGCAGGAACGGGGAATAATAATTAGCCGAAGAAGTGAGAAGTTAAGACTCACTCCTTGAATGTGGAATGAAGCGGAGGCCACAGCAGCGGTCCCTGGGGTGCACCTCAACCCCTTAACTCTAATTGAATCTTTTCTTATTCCTCTTCGTCGTATTAATTCTTGCAGGGGGTAAATTAACCTCCTTCAACCCCCAGTCGACGGTTCTGCTGAGGTTCGTCACTGCCGAGAGTGAGGTCTTACTTCCGCTTTTGCGAAATCTCGCATTGTAAGTTGAGAGGATTATCAAATAAGGCAAATAGTGCAGTAGTATTAAATGTGTATATATATATTTATAAATAAATTATATTTAATTTGTTTTTCTTGACAGTTTCCTCGAAGTTGAGATTTTCTCCGATCAAATTTTAGGGCAGTATTTTTTTCCATGTCTTCGTGCCAAGTGCATCTTCTTTATTGAGGTCGTATCATCGGTACTTGGCTCATCCATAAAATTCTGGGTCGGCTTCTTCTTCTTCTCCTTTAGGGCACCAGTACATTGCATTTTAGGGATTCTATCATTTTCCATCCAAATGAGGTATACGAATTTTTAAAACGTTAGTAAGCGCCGAGCCGAGTGATCGGACGAGACGCAATTGTCAGAATTGCGTTAAAGGTGATCTAACGGATTTGGATTTGGTAGTATTCCTTGGACAGACTAATATTTAGTGGAATGATAAAACTAAAGAAGGTATAGGGGTATCCAGGAAAAATAAAGGAGTAAATGGAGAGGAGTACCTCCAGGATCAAGGATCCAGGAGCAAAGGAGGAAGATGGGAGAGAAAATGAACAATGATATGGGCAAAAAGGAAGAAAAAAAAGGAAATGAGCCTAGAAATGCTATGTTTATGGTTCTTAATTGATTTGTAACGCAATAAAAAAAATAAATAAAACCTATACCACTATAGTCCGTGAAGCATTCTCTTCTTCGGTTCATTACATGGTAGGTGTGTATTGTTTTAATCACAACAGTTGTACAGGTAAGTGATCTGTTCGAGATTACTCTCAACCACCATGTTTTCCCCCAGTTAAGGGTATCTACTTTATAGTGGCTATGTGAGCCCCACTTATATAAATACACATATTTAATCAAAAATGATTTGTGTTAACGATTCATACCAGTATTCAGTGAAGGTATTATTCGTCAATAATAATAATAACAATAATTCCGCTTGATGACCTAAGGATCAACAAGTATTCGGCCACAACCAGAATGGTTACAAAATTTAAATTTAAATGTAGACTTGTAGAAAAAAAATCATTTCAAGCAATTATCAATCAAAGAAGTGAAGGAAATAAATTAAAAAACGTTGATGGAAAGTTCGAATGGATAAAAAAATACTTCGTGTCAAACCGATAGTTTTAACTTAGCTTAAACCGTCAAAATTATTGATATTGCCGTCCTTTGGAAGGGGAGTAAAATGTGGGTCCCGAGCCTTCAGGTTAAAGATCCCTATCCTAATCATAAATGGATAGGCAAAATTTAGGACACCAATGTGGCATTTAAATAAAAGAGGAAGAAATGTTCCTCGCTGAGGACAGAAAAAAATCCCTTGAATAAGGAGAAATATTTACTTTAACCAACGTTTGGATTTGATGTTCACTGTCAACCCTTAATACCATTATTAACCCTGAAGAGCTGCAGTGTGGGTTGAAACGTTGGCTTTAAAATAAATATTTCTCCTTATTCAAGAGATTTTTTTTATAACCAACCTGATCATTTTATTCCTCATATTATTACTTACCCCTATATAATTACTAACCGGCGGTTTTATTTGAATAATAATACAAACAAAAAATGTGAAGGACTTAAAGAACGATTCCAAGATCCTGGTGATTATTTGTTTTATTTCTACTAGTTCTTTATGATACAGTTGGAAGCTACGATTACAAACTTTAGGGCTGCGTCAAAAAATAATCTTTATAAAACAAATTCCGTACAAATTTACACACGATTGGAATAATCCTCGGAGTTGAAGGAATTAAGTTTTATCCGGATTGAAGTAGCGAAGCCAAAGCTTCGTTCACTTCAAAGCTGATTGCGTACACACTCCAAATCTGCCCTCAAAGAAAATGTTGCCACTGCCCCAGGCATCCCTGGAATCTCTTTGCTTCTCTTAACTGCCCACTTCGCTCTGTTTATCTAATGTTATCCGCTTTTAAACAATTTGGGGATTTATTCAGTTAGAAAATACAGTATTCCCAATATGATAAAAATTATATAAAAAAATTAAATATAGCATATGCTGCGAAAACTCCTGAAGGATATTAAGTTCGGAACATCGTTGGGACTGTTTCTAAAGGTCGCTTACACACGGTCAGTTTGGTGTGTTCACATCGAACTGACCGTGTGTAAGCTAAATTGATGTGAGTGGAACTCACACTGAAACTGAAAAAGTGGACTGATGGACTGATGAAAATTCATCATTTCGGCGTGACACACACAACTGACGACAGTCCGAAGTGAACGTGTGTACCGTCGCGGCAGTTCTGTTGGTCACATTAGTTATCTGAGCATGCGTACAGGTGTCGTTTGGATTGGCATCTCCCTTTCAATCGCTTTTCCAGACCTCCTTTGTATTCCTTCGTTTCGTGTGTTTGTTATTCTCTTAAAAATAAAAATATTTAAAAATTATTAATAATTATAAAAAAATAAATTATAAATAATATAATGAAGTCAACAAGATCCTAATTAAAGTAATGTTCAATGAATATTCTTCACCTTGTATACACATCAAATTGCGAGAACAAGGGGATATGGGATTGGTGAAGAGAAAGGATTTGTATGACCGAGGTACGAGCCAGGATAGCTCAAGTAGCAGAGTACCACGAGGGATGGTAGGACCGTGGGAGACCCGGGTTCGAATCCCGGTCCTGGACAAATCTTTTCTCTTCAAATTAAAAATTTATAAAAATTAAAATAAAATAAATTATAGATAATATGGTTAGTTGGGGCAAAGATTTTGTTTTAGAATTTATAGAACTGTTCAGAGGGGAAGAATTTTTGTGGAAATTAACTTCAAAGGACTATCATAACAAACGAAAACGAGAGGAATCATATAAATTTCTTGTTTAACAAATCTCTTGTTAAAGAGATCGATCCCCTCGCAAACAAATCGGTAGTAACGAGGAAAATCAACAGTTTAAGAAGTGCCTTTCGGAAGGAATTAAAAAAAGTAAGGAGGTTGGTGAACGGTATGGGTGCGGAAGACGTTTACCAACCGAAATTGTGGTACTACGACCAGCTGGGAGCTCGGAGCTTCCTGTACACGTTGGAGCTTCCAAGGGGTAGCACATTGAACTGACACACCGAAGTGGGCGTGTGGATGTGAATGTTGCGTTCAGTTAGAAGTGACAGTTAGAAATGATTATACCAAACTGACCGTGTGTAGCGGCCTTAAGGCAACAGTTCTAGATTTCTCCAGATCACGCTCAACCACATGGCTTTTCCTTAATTAAGGGTACCCACTTTATAGAGGCAGAGCTTAGCCCAGCAGAGACTGTACCATTGGTTCCATTTATAAAAATGTCCGGGACCATTTAGTCGAATTTAGGAGAAGAGTTCTGCGATCCCATTTAGGATATCGCCATATTTTATGTCAGTAAAAACAAAACAAAAATCCTATACTACTGCACCACCTATGATGGATATAGGATTTAGAATTTAGAACATGGTAGAGAATATAATATTTCTAAGGCAATGGTTTTGGACGATGCTATAGCGGAATCCTAATTTTTGAATATCCAAGTGTAATCAGGTTAGAGATCTTTAACGGGTACCAGACATTGTGCAGGCTCAGGACTCCCGTTTAACGTCCCTTCTGAAGGACGGCACAGCCAAGGATTTTTTCCTCCATTTATAACATACTAGAGCCATCGAACCCGCGATCTTGGGCTCATTGGAGTTTGTTATGCTAACCATTTATTGACAAATGTCATAGTTCAATTTCTACCATCATTACAATAATTTATTTAATTATTTATTTATTATTGTTTTATTTTTACTAACCTGATATCACACATCCTTGTTGAGTTTTATGCACAATAGGAGTTGTCTATTAGTTACTTACATTCAATTTTTCTTCGATACATTTTACCAGTGTTGGCCAATCTACATAAACAATAATGAAAAAAATAATAAAATGTAAAAAAGGTAGAATTTTTGGGGTAAGAAATAAAAAGATAAACGAATGGAACGGATTTATTTTATTTTCTATAATAATACACCGACTGTACAATGGGCTGTACAGCAAACACCAAAAAATGTGTAATAAAAGAGTTTAAAATATGTATATTTATAATACTATATTTAATTTTTTTTTGTATCAACAAAAATATGGTAACATTATAAACAGTTGTACAATAATGCCTCAATTACAATAGGGGCAGAATTAATTGAAAAAGAACAGAGAATTAATATGATACAAGATATTTTTATGGGTTCTTTTTTAACTAATCCTGCCCCTTTTTTAAAATTTTTTTTTTTGTATTTTCACATATATTTTTTTCAAATATATTACAAAGCTCATTTTTGTATTTGAGCGTAGGCTACGAAAAGAATACTGTATACTATAACGAACCTCCGAGAAAAAACTTAACAGATAGCTTTGGCACAGTTTATTTAATTTTTTTTTTCTCTTTCGAGATATTGCACATTAGATCACACTATAACTTCACCCGCGTCTCAAAACAGAGTCACGAATCACTTTTGATAATATTTCGCCTTTGAGAAAATGTCAAAATTGATCTCAGATCTCGTCAGTATTGCAACTTGAACTGGAAAAATATTGGTCTCACAATATATATATGTATATATATACTGCGCAAAAATGAATAGGATATGCCTAGTATTTATATAATTATGGACTTTTTTACACTTTATAATATTTAATGTAGTATAATTTCTAATAAATATTAATGCTTTTTATAATAAAAATAATATTAAAATGCTAGGCAAAGTAAATGCAACAAAATTACTAAGTATCCCTACTAATTTTTGCGAGTTTATATATGCGAAGATTGTGATAATTATAGAATTATTGATCAAAAAATTATTTATGAAAATGTTAAGAGAATACATATAACATTTACTCTCTGAAAATTCAATAATTTTGATTAACTTCGGTTGAAATAAGTATCCGATATTTTATAATACTTTTTGAATAACTCAACCATGTAGGAGTGATATATTTTTTAAAAACAATAAAAATGTGTGTTTAAATGGCTGATTTAGATTTTCTTGGAATTATTTATATTTATATTTTTTTTTATAGATTTTTTATAATTGAAGAGATATTAATAATGAAATTTGAATACTTTTTATGGTCTGTAGAAATGGAATTGTAATTTAAATCTTGTAAGATTTAATTTAGTTTAGGTAACATTATCGATTAATGAATTATGTAATTTAAGAAAAAGTAATAAATACAAATTCTCCAAACCCTTTTTATATCTCTAATTATTTCATTTTTAACGTTCACCCAACACTTGAGCCATTTAGAACATTAGCAAGAAAATATTTATTATGAATGATTGGACGAGTATTTATTGTATAAATTAAAAAATATATATATATACAATAAAATTAATACAATTGTTATACAAATACTAGATAATTGACCATCTGTCTGTCGGGGGCCTCGTTGCTTTTTTAACTGTATTTATTTTTCTTAAAAGTAAAGTGAATAAAATTATTGATAATCTTAGCGAGAATTCATAAAATTTATTACGAGCTTAGACCTTACAGTTACAAGATTTAATATATACCAAAATCTTTAAATTTTGTGAATATCAACATAGAATACGACATTCGGTATGTCATTGTTACTGGGCTATAAGACTCAAACATTTGAAGGGTATTAAAAAATAAAATAATTCTGTACATGATAAGGGTTGTCAGATTTTTTATTGAAGAAGATTTAATCTCAAGCAACTGATAATTAACTATTATGTACGTTTTCGATGTTAGTTTATTTATTTAATGTCACTTTTCTTCTCTTATGCTTTAAATGTCACTCTCAGACGAAGCTATACTGGGAGTCTTAAATTCCGCCGATGCAGATATAATCAGGTTAGAGATCTTTAAAGAGTACCTGATTGGGACATTTTACGTCCTCTCCGAAGGACAGCATAACCAAGGATTTTTTTACTAACTTCAAAAGATGCTTAGGCCACCAGGTGGGCTGCGAACTCGCGATCTTGGGTATAGAATGAATCTGATTAATTTTGAAAATATCATTTTGTGTTCCTTCAACAACATGACATAGCATCAAAAACGTACATGATGGATTAATATAAATTATGTGCTTGGATTGAATCTGCAGCCCGGTGAATAAGTGGATACGTCGAATTTCGTTCATAGAGAGTTGACTATATTGAAGGAAGCAGAATCGTGGAAAAGAGGAATAACTCCTTTGCACCTCGAAAATAACACGATCGCGCTTTCCTAAGGACAAGAAACTCATTTTGGAGAATATTAGACTTAACCTATTATTCACCGGGGATGTAGAAATATCCTTTTCCATTTATTTTTTATTATTTTCCTGACCAGTTGAATTAAGTTATTGTTTATTTAGTTTTAAAAGTAAGACATCCGAACGAGATACGAGATCCGAAACCAAACGACATCCACCTTAGGCAGTTCAGTAGGGCCTCCAGACGGCCGATTGCTGATCAGAGCGCGCCTCGTCCTGTCGTGGCTGAGGTACCGGAGGCTCACTGGGGTAGAGCTGGGAGTACAGCAGGCTCGGGAGTACAGGGTAGTGACTCGAGTTGTAGCCGTACTCCTCTGAGGTGGGGGATTCGGAGCGGTATTCCCCGTACCTCCCCATCAGCTGCTGGTCCAGTTCCCCGCCGCTGTCCGCAGCCCCGACGGTAACCGCGATGTCGTTGGAGGCTGAAACAACACAAAGGAATCAGCAGGACTTAGCATAGGTTTTCGATGAAGATGAAGAAAAATGTCATTTATATAGAAAGGGAATACGATTCAATTGCTAGTTCCTCCACAAAACCACTTTTTTAAGGAATACTTTAAATATTTACCGGAAGGCGTGGTGTTGGTGTAGTCTTGCTGGGAGTGCTGTGAGTTGGACTCCGTGGGAGTGAATCCGATGGCGGGGGTGTTGAAGCCTGGGGTGGAGGCGGCACAGCTGCTGAGGGGAGTCGCCCCAATGTAGCTAGAGTACGGGGTAGCCGCGCTGTAACCCCAATGGTGTCCATTGTTCAGCCCGAACTGGCCCATGTCTGCAACAAAGAACATTATTGGATACCTATTATGCAAAGGGAAAGAAGTGGAAAGGAGGACGAGGTAGGAAAGTAGGAATAGGAACAAAGAGGATACATGGATAACGAATGGATCAAATGCTTACATATGGTTATAATAATTGTTACATAATGTTATTAAGGGCTAAACCGATCAGTTTCTTGGAAGTGTTCTAGATGTGGTTGTATTGAAGAAAGGTGCGTATACCCTGAACAGCTACTTAGAACCAAACAGGGTTAAGTAATATTGAGTAGTGAATTATTTAAATTAAGATTTTTAATATACGAGAGATATCATAACACGGGATACAAAATCCGTCCGCTTATAATGAAGAGAAAAATCGAGGGCTCCAGAGGAGTTGGATGGGAGCAGATTACGCAGCGTAAGAATATTCGAGAATGGACTTGATAAGCAGTGGCGAACAAATATTTAGATCACCCAAAAACCACTAACAACTCGCCAGGCTATAGGTAATGGGTAATAGGGGTGCGGTACCGGGAGAAAAAGAAGCACAACATTCATAAGCATATTTGTAAAATACATACCTAATAACCATGTTTGTATCGCGAGTTCGCATCTCGGTTGGCGGCCTTAGGATTATTAAGGGTTAATTGTTAGTTATGCCGTCCTCCTTTAGAGGGGACGTAACATGATGGTACCGATCCTATGTATTGTCAGGTACTAATTAAAAATCCCTATCCTAATAAAAAAAAAATAGGACTCCCGATTAGCCATGGCAGCAAAAAGTGACGTTAAATAAATAAACAAGACGTGTTTTGCTTGTATCGTCTTGTCAGTTTTTGTCTTATTATGTTTTAAGTATGCTTCATTTGAGTCTTTATCCAGTATAGTCCAAGATGATCTATTCGACTTAGTTTTTTTGAGAGTGTACTTATCATTGTCGATTTTTATAGCTGGTCATTGTGTTTACTGCTACTAGATTATGTGGAGTTGTTGAATATATGTTTTATTTATAATTTATTTTTTTATTTATTTATTCGGCTTTCTTACAATTAATGTATCCCGATACCCAAAATCTTTTCCCCCCAATCCTTCCTATCGGCCCATCCTTCTTCTTCCTTTCGCAGCCCTCTTGCTGTCATTCCTTCCCTTACATCCTCCTTCCATGTCTTCTTCTCTTTCTTCTATACTTTGGTATATATAGGAAGAGTTTCTTTGGCCATCTATTGTCGTTCATTCCCATCAGGTGGCCAAACCATTGAAGCCACCTGGTCTTTATTTCATATAATATATTTGTCTCCTGTATGTATTTGTTGGAGCTTTGAGATGACGCAGGTCTTAGAAAGTCCATCTCCAGAGCAAGTAGTTTACGGGCATCTTGTCTTTTTACTGTCCGTCTTTCGTCCCCATATATGGCTGTCCCCAGAAGAAAAGAATGATATATTTTCTTTTCGTATCTAACGAGACCCCTTTATATCAAAGGACTGAATTGAGGATCCTAATGATTTTTCTTCCTCGAGATATCTTCATTTCCTTATCCTTGCCGAGTGTATCGTTATAAATATATATATAAACATATTCTAAATTATGTTTATGTTTATTAGATAGTCATAAGGATTAAAAACTTTTAAGATAAAATGACCTAATGCCGCATTACTTTTTTTTCAGAAGACAGCATACTGAAGTAGTGAGCTTCAGATACTTCTTCTACTTATACTATGAAAGATAGAAAAAAATGTTACATACATTTTTTTTCATGTTTTGTATTGTACATTACAGAAAAATAAAAATAAATGGGGGTCATAATGAAACTAAGTTTCTTAACCCAATTTCCCCAAACTTAAACAAAGAGGCAAAATATAAATTCTTTAATTATTAACAGTGGCTGGAAAATTAACATTTTTTTCTGTAAAAACGTCGAAGCAGAAGGTTTTTAAATGCCCAAACATTTTCTGAAAGATTCAAAATACCTTGATTAGTAAGTAATTACGACTAAAATCTCTTAAATAAAATAACTTAATGCTACATTACGTTTCCTCGTAAAGGTGGTATACTAAAGTGGTGAACTTTGAATGCTTTTTCTACTTAAACTATGGAAGATAGGAAAAAATGTTACATAAATTGTTTTCCATGTTTTGGATTGTACATTTCAGAAAAAAAAAAATAAATGGGGTTAAAGAGGAAACGACATTTTTGGAAGGTCGATTTTGACCATTTAAAGTGAAAAACCTAAGGCCTAAATAACTACAACTTTTACCTGGATCGTTTTTCTGAATTTTGTTTCGTTTAAAAGTTAAAAACGTTTGATCCAATTGATATGGGACAGGGTGTATATATATATATATATAGAGAGAGAGAGAGAGAGGGAGAGAGAGATAGAGAGAGATAGAGAGAGAGAGAGAGAGAGAGTGTGAGTGAGAGGGAAGAGGGTGATAAAAAATGTGTAAAACCGAGGGCTCACACCTTTCCGATATTTAGCAGAGGCTTCCACATTATTTTCATTTAGCAGGCCACATTCCTCCCCCCCCCAATATTACCCGATATCACACCCTCCTATTGATTACATGTTTTTATCTTATTTTATAACATAAAGCGAAAATTCCAACACTCCGAATCATTTATCACTAGGGGTGTGGAAATGCAGTATGTTTTATTAGCTGTATAAAATTTTACCAGGTTTATGCAACTTTTTTATTATAGTATTATAGATTTCAATATTTTTTGTTACTTATAATTTTTTCTATCACTCTATATCGGATTTTTCATAAATACATTTTGCAGAATAATATTTTAGAATTCCATAATTATATAATTATTTCTTGAAATTATCTTTTTACTATATCAATTTCTCAATTTTAATAAATAAATAAAAATACAATCAATTCCATGGTTGATTATTATTGGATGGAATTGGGTTGTATTATTATAAGGACAGAACGAAATCATTAAATCGAAATAAACTTTTAGAGTTATCAAATAGTATGCACATATAAAATTTAAAAAAAACCTATACCACTACAACCCGTGAACGAGTCTAGGGATCAGTACATGGTAGAGACTGAAATGTTTCTTGGACAACGGTTCTGCAAGGAGATGACTTGTCCTAGGTCACGCTCAACCGCAAGATTTTTCCCTCTTATTTTGGGTACCCTATTTTTATAATATTTTATAGAGGCTGGGTGGGCCCCAGGAGGGTCCTAGATCCTCATGATCCATCTCCCGCTGCAAACAGACTAAATAAAAGGCATCGCCTGCAGCGGAATTTGAACCAGGATTTCCGGCATGGCAACTCAGTGCTCTACCACTGAGCCACTCAGCTCCCTGTGTACGCATAAACAAACGTCAAATAAATTATGGACAAGATTGGAAAAACATGAATAAAAAAAATCAGATTGTAAAAATGTAAACCAAAAAGTAAAACAAAGAAACATTATTTTATTTTGTGAAAAGATTTGCCCTGGCCGGGATTCGAACCCGGGTTGTCCCCATCTCTGTAGCAGCGCTCTTGCCAATTGAGCTACCAGGGGTCGCCTCACAGTCAGGACAAATCCGTTCTGTTCACCGATCACATATCCCCGTGTTTTCGCAATTTGCGATGTATACACGAGGAAGAATGTTCATTGAACATTACTTTAATTAGGATCATGTTGACCTACTTCATTATATATCTTGTTTTTGAATCTTTTCTCTTCAAAATAAAAATATGTACTTAAAAATTAAAACAATTATAAATTACAGAATTACGCAAAATTAAAACAATATAATGAAGTAAGCCAATACGATCCTAATTAAAGTGATGTTCAATGAACACTCATCATCGTGTATACATACATCGCAAAATTGTGAGAACACACAGGAACAGGATCGGTAAAGAGAACGGATTTGTCCTGACTGTGAGGCTACCCCTGGTAGCTCAATTGGTAAGAGCGCTGCCACGGAGAGGCGGACGATCCAGGTTCGACCCGGCCAGGGCAATTCTCTTCAAAATAAAAATAATTAAAAATTAAAACAATTAATAAAAATTATAAAAAACAAATAAACCTGTGTTTGTTATTTGTTTATTTATTGGACATTAAAATTTATACTGCTATGGATAATATAATGATGCGACAGTAGGAGCCTTAAATTTTTCATATCCAGGTTTAATTTGGATAGATTTCTTTTTATTACAGTACCTGACAATACACATGCTTGAGATCGTGATTTTACAAGTTATAATTATCCACTAGTTGTTTGATTATATTAATTTTAATTATTTAAATATATCAAATAATTAAGCTTTTAATAAGACATTTGATAAGCCCATTTTTAAAATTCGCTTTTAAGTAGTTTGACATTAAGCATTTTCATAAAAGTTCAATCAGAATAAGCCCTAACCGATATTTATTAAAGATCAATTAATTGTGCAATGGTATGAAGAATTGTAACAAAACTATATTTCCAAATTGTAAGAAAAAATCAAATCGTCGTTAAAAATATCGCACTATTCGAGTAAAAAGTAACACATGCGGGAAGTAAATCCGGTAAAAATATTAATGAAGAACAGACACATACAGATTCTTATTTAAATCAGTCTAGTACTGTACCAATTTTAGTTTTAGTGTAATTTGAATATATTATTATGACTATGTCTGTTTCAAAAAGTCTACTTGGTCATCATTGTTTCCCCTTATTATATATTTTATATTAATATGCGTACAATAATAAACCAGATTCTTCAATGACTTAGAAGATTAAGTGTTGAGATGAAGTACTTAAAGCAGTCCACTTATACTCCCTCCCCCCCCGCCCTTTAAGACCACTGAAGAAGAGCCAGGTTCTTTGAGAATAGACGGGAAGATACCACAAAGGAGACAACCCCTGTTTTTCCTCCTCAGAGTCCGGTAGATCTTGAAGGGGAGATAATAAACTACTTAGGAAACCGGAGGAGCAGACTAAACAGCTCTTAGCCTCCGCCAAAGACATCCAACGACATCGTAAAGTTTATTGCTTAACGTCCTGCTTTCTATTGGACAATTACACGCCAGCGGTCTCTTTTCGATACCTAGTTTACTGTTTTCGGAAATTTGGTCGAAATATCAACACGCACAGGATAGTCGGGAGTGAAAACGTTAAAAGAGAAAAAAATATCCTAGGTCTTGTTTACGTATAGATTTATTTGTAGAAACCTACTTGTCACTTGCGCTTCCCAATAGTTACTCTATACGATTGCTACCTAAAACAAATAATGAATTTTATGGGAGATCAAACAGTTTCTAAAGCAGAACATATTTGAATACAAGAGGGAGTAGCATCAGGGCGTGGAGTTGCTCAGTGGCAGAAAATCATGGTTCAAATCCCGCTGCAGGCAAAGCTATTATTTAGTATGTTAGCAGCCGCATCATATAGAATCTAAGGCCCTCCTGGGGCTCACCCAGCCTCTATAAAGTGTGTTCCCAAAGTAAGTGGGAAAATCTGGCTGTTGAGCCTGATCTTAGATTACTTCCCTGCAGAACCGTTGTCCATGAAACAGTACAGTAACAAGCATGTTCGCGGGTTTAGTGGTTCAAGTTTTACAGGGAGTAACTTTACAAAATATTTAAAATATATATATTCATTGAAATTTACAACTGCATAATAAAAATCCATCAAGTAAATAAACTGTAAGATATATAATGGCATAAGATAAAGGTAAGTAGAGAAACTACACACTGGGAATTGAAGAGGTCATGAAAAGATTAATGTCGGGTTCGTGCCAAACCAGTAGCAAATGGGACATAAAGGTCATTATTGATTACTTTGTTCGTAACAAAGTAAGGACCAATTAGGATTGCAGGGATTGGATACGAGAAGAATTCGATGGCTCACTGCTACCGAAAAGCTCTTTTCCGTAATCCCTAATAGGTCTCATGGGAGTCATATTATGTGTTTTTTTTAAGCAATTGGGAACTTGGGAAATTGGGAGCGTCTGTAAGAGTAAGAGTTGAAGTGGCCTTAAACATTTTGCAGTTTCTTTTTTTAATCTAGTATAAGAATTCCAAGTTAAATGTTTGTCAAGATGTATACCTAAATATCGGATCTCTGCTATACAAATCAGAAGGATAATACTAAATGATATTAGTGGACACCAAGTCAATGGTTTAAGACAGAAGGTAATGACTGAAGGGATTTTGGGGAATTACATGCGTTTTTAAATTACATTTTACTAATTTTTTTGAAATTATTTGTCTTTTTTAATAGCAATGATTAATTTACCTCTCCAACTAATATAGTTCCAGCAGTAGCTATGGAATCCAAATATGTACATATTAATATATCTGCTGCCCCAGTGAATAAGTGGTTTTGCCAAACTAACTGTATGCGGAGAAGCGGGATCGTCGGATTCTCCTTGTTTTCGGCTTGAAATGGAGTAGTGTTATAAAGCTATTATTCTTTTTCATTGCAAGGCCTGACCTTGCGATTTACGCACTATTAGAATAGCACGATTCCGCTTCCGTGAGTACAAGAAAATCGATTTAAATAAAATTCTACTTAACCTCTTATTTACCGGGGCTGTAGATACATAACTAATTAACAGATATACATAGATAAATATATCTATATTGACTACTCACTCTGACAAGAGGACATGGCTGGAGGCATCCTGAAGGCGAGAGGATCAGGCGCCCTCTGAAGCGGGTCCAGTCCCGAACTGAAGTGGCTCGAGAGGAACGGCCTTTGTCCGAAGGCGAAGGCGTGGAACTGCTGCTGCTGTCCTAGAACCAAAATGGAAGATGGCTGTTAATAGCGATTAACCTAATTATAGATAAACTTAAGAAAAAAAATTAACAATCTGAGCCACTACAATCTTTGAATGGTCTTGGGTTCATTATGTGGTAGAGATAGGTATTAACCGCCAGATTTTCCCCATATTGACAGTACCTACTTTATAGAGGTTGGGTAAGCAACATGAGCCCCTCAATATCCCAAGGATTCCATCAATGGCTGTTAAGAGATTAAATAATCTATCTGCCACAGGTGGATTTAAAAACGGACCTCCGGAAACTTAGCAATTATACAAACTGCGCTACCTCACTTCCATATTATAAAGTATGGTTTCCCAATCCATAATATGGTAGGACGTTCTTGGGGTATTGATACACCGAGCCCTTCTTATGTTGTATTATGTATTATTTCTATGATTAAAATTAATATTTAAATAATTATTTATGTTTAAATATGTTTCATTTTTGTGTATGTTAATAGTGAGTGGTGTAGCTGAGTGGGTATAGTGGTGAATTGTTAGTGAAGGTTCCGGGTTCAAATCCAACTAAGGGAGATAAATTATTTAATCTCTTAACAGCCACGGATGGACCCGGTGGGATCTACAGACCTTCCCGGGACTCACCCTGCCTCTATATAATGGAATTGGAGGAAAAACTGGCCATTGAGTGATATTTTAGACCATTCACCTCTCTGTTATTCAGAAATAGTAAAATTTCTACGTTGTACTGAAGTACTAAGGTTCTACATGTTTTTTATTGGTAAAAGTTTTCAGTTATGTTTTACACACATTGGTTTTTAGGTTTCCTGATATATTTTTTATTGTAATAAATATCATTATACGTCGTTCTCAAAGAAACAACATACCTCAATATTTGAACGGCATATCTGATATTCCATTTCCAATATATTTTTTTATAGTCATATGTCGAGTTGTATTAAGTTTGAACCTGAAGTTTTATCGGAATAATTGAAATAAGTTAAATTAAAAAAGGTTTCGAGTTTTTAAAAATTGTCTAATGGTTAATAAAATAATTACAACTTGAATGCTTTGCCTTACGAATACTTGAATTTTTATTTTTTTTTAATGCATATTGAACATTCAAATACTTATATAAAAAATAGTTTTTTCAGTTTTGACATTGTTCTTTTAAAGGTGCGATATAAAAAATCGATCATGTTTGGACATAGAACAAAAAAATAGGAGAAATTTCCACTATTGTCTTCGAATCCGGTCCCATTTGACCCTCCGTTTCTCCTGAACCACTGACAGAAGTGGAAGAGCGTGGCTAAGGATTGACCGCAGCTCTCCGGTGGCTAAAGATATTAATCCTGGCTCCTAATCTCCTTAGCCGCTCCTCAAGGAGCCTAATCCAGGATATTAAGGACACCCCCTCTGTTTCCACCCTTGAGCCCCCCCCCCTTCAAGTACCTGTTGGTCCCGTCTCCGGGGAACGATAAGCCCAAGGACATCGGTGACAATCCTAAAGAAAGGCACACTTTTTAATATATTTTTTCTCCTTACAAGATTTATATAGTTTATATTATAACTAGCACCCAATCTATAAATATATTATTTATTGTTTATAACTGTGGTGGAAATAAAGCATTACACAAAGACGTGAACATGTCACTCGTGACTGACATGATAAAGAAAATTACAAAGCATTTCATCTCTCACTTGTTGAGGTCTTCAAAGCGTATTTATATAATTTCTGATAATAAATAATTATTTTAATTATTAAACTGTGGTGTAACTAATCTATAGGATGCAGAGACACTTCTGGTGCTTATCCAGAAACTGAAAGTGGAAACTATTATTTTAGGGGAATTAATTGAGCTTCATCTCGGCCAAATTAACTGTACAAAAGTACCTTAGTCTCAGAAACTGTGCATTTTACATTGTATTGTACCTTCATGGTTTGTAGTGGTACAGGATTTCACTTTTTTAAGCTGAAACACTACGATCAATTTGCGGTTACATGAATTGAGGAGGGAATCTAGCGGTTGAGTGTAATCTCGGGCAAATCATTTCTCTTGTCACATCTCACTCTATATCACAACTGTTGACTTAGCGACAGTCTCTACTATGGTACTGAATTTAGCATCATCCATGTATTGTAGTAATTTTTTTTCCAAATATAATTAAATAAACTCTAAGAGGGAACTGAGGAAACAGCAAAGAGGAAAAGGAAATTAAAGTTTTCGATTGAACAAACAGACATTCAAAAAACATCAACATACCCAATCAGATGAGAAAAAACATTGGATCACTAGAGGATATTGAGTTTATTACTTAGTAGAGACTATACTGTTTTTAGTAGTCATGGGTAGGTACTGGATTTTCCTGTATCTCAATACAAGTGATACGGATACTTTGCTCTATCTGATACTTTTACTTGATATTTTTGTAGTTGAAAACTGTTATCACTCTTACTTTTCTAATACGCTACACAGAAGCCTTTCTTGGGGCATCATTTTTGTAATCATTTTAAAGAAAAAAGAGTTGTTCGCCGAAATAGTAACCTGCACAAGGCATTTAATGATTAAAATCATGTTTTTTATTGGTTAATTATTTTTTGAAAGCTGTGGGATTGAACAAAAATAGTTGTTAACCCTACCTCAAACTTTTGCTATTCACGTTCCAAGACACGTAGAATTTGGAGTGTAATACAAAATTTGTCTGTCCGCCGCCGCACGCTAAACTCTTTAAAACGCTATAGCTGTTATAATACTCGTCATATTCCGGTGCTGTTTTTTAATTTTGTGAAACTAATTTTTTTCTTTAAACAATGTAAAATTTGTTACTGTTGAAAGTAAAAAATTAGAAAAAAAATTTATCAATTTCTTCGAACAATTTTTTTTTGCACCCGGTTTTAATCATCTATGTCGATTGCCTTTACTTTATATTATGATAATGTAGAAAAAATAATTATCATTTCAAATTATTAAATTAAGAAAAAAATTCACAGCCAAAATATAGACTTAAAATAATAATTAAAAAAAACTAAATGAAAAATAATTAAACGATTTGTTTATTCATTCTATTATTTTTTTTTAATAGTCTTCATTAGCTGAGAAATTTATTATTCCTATATTCCAACAACAAGCATTTTGTTAGGTTCACTTTTGTTTATCTTATTTTAAAGCTAATTTTTTTACCAATTTATATTTGAAAAGTAGATGTGAAAGCATATTAAGTGAGACAATAAAATTTTCAAGCTAAAAAATTATAGAACAATTTATTTATTTAAATATGTACAAAAATATATATGTATATATATATATATATATATATAAATATATATATATATATATATAAGTAGATAAAAAAAAATATATACCAGTTTTAATTCGTATGTTATAGTAATAAATAGCATAAGGAAGCACGAGGTAGTGAATATTTTCTTGAATACTGAATAGCTGATGCATCTAACAACCAAGCCCTTGAATACAGCTCTCGTATCTATCTGGTCTAGCAGGTAGCACGTGCGTGAGTAGAGATTGTAGTAGATACTGACTAGTAGTTGATACCGACTAGTCAGTGAATAAAAGTATCTAGAGAGAGGTGGGGTGACCTTGGTAGGACCTCCCACCCCATCGCTTGACTCTCGTAGTGAAGTATCCAACAGATACTCGTACCGGTACATTTCGACCGTATCTGATACTTGTATCAACTACTTTTCAGTATCAGCTACAAATTATCCGATAGATACAATCTTACCCATCCCTAGTTTTTAGGTCAAAGATTGTGCAAGGAGGCGAGTCGTCCGAATTCACAAACAACCACTAGTCTTTCTCCTAATAGAGGCTGGGTGAACCCCAATCCCTATTGGAGACCCCCTGTAGATACCACAGGTTCCATCTCTGGTTTAAGCCCAGCAACACAGTTATCTATACACTGAGCCCTTCAGGTTCCTCAATGATTTAGTAGCATACCTAATAGTTACATATTTCCGCATTTACGAAATTCAGGAGTATTTCCTCACCCAACTCCACTGGCCGCCTACTACAATATCATAATAATTTGGAAAATGTTCTACAATATTAGTCCTAATAAGACTATTTGCTTTCGGAAGCTTAGCTGTCTGGGTGTACCCCGCTCTCTACATATATATATATATATATATATATATATATATATATACAATTTTAAAAAATAAGAGCAAAAGTGAATCAAATTTAAACAAAAATTATTATAGAAATAATAACATTCATTTTTATTGATTTTTATTACTTCACTTTATGGGAGCAGGGTGAAGAGTGTTGAGTAGCTATGCCGAAGGTCCCGGTTTTAAATCGATCTGTAGCTGGGCATTTATTGAAACTGTTAACAGCCACGGATTGGTCTGTGAGATTTACAGACCTTCCTGGGGCAGAATGGGTACCCCTAATTCGCGGAAAAACATGGCGGTTGAGCGTGATCTCGGACAATTAACCTGCTTGCACAAAAGTTGTCCTGGAAACACTATTTCGATAATTCAGGAATATCTAAATAAATAGAGTACGGGTCATTGAGCAGATAGCTTACCGTTACCTGTACGCTTAAGATGCAGATCAGGCAGTTTTAGGCATGAAGCGGGCTTCGTGAGTCTACAACTCAACATATAGACGGTCATATCTAGCAAAAGCCCCACCCCCCCTCTGTCTATCTTTGTAAGTGATTGTACAAGTTACCTTGTAGATATGATCAACACTCCATAAATATTATTGTATTCAATTAAATGAAAAAAAGATCTTTATTTAAGATCTAACTCCTGGTTAGTCAACCTTTGGAGAAGAGAGGGATTTGTCTCATATTCATTAATGACATGGAATTACTAAGTATTAAGTATAACGATATCAGGGTGGAATCCCATTTTATTATTTAAATATTATTCAAATCAAATGATCTGACTTTTCCTTGAGATCATTGCTTGGGCAGTGAAGCCAATATGGCTCTACCATTTACTGAACACAAGACCCAATCTAGTGTTACGTTTTTTAATTTTTTTTTAGTTGTCCCTAGTTATCACACTACTGATAGCCATCATCAGCTTACTAAGCCGACAAGGCTAATTCCCGATGCCTTGAAGAGCTTGGACTTGACCAATATGGAGAAGCGGTCAGCTGAGGGCTCTCCCACAAGTAGCCAACTTCGTGAGGGGGGAAATTGAGGGGGGCGATCGGTTTTACAGGCTGTTAGTGGCCGCATCGGGCGGTTCACACGGCCCTCCTTCCCATCTTTTAGGAGAAATGTGGGAATGATTCTGATATAGCATCATTTGTAGGTAGTTAGATTATGGGTACAGGGATTCTTCAACAGTATATGGCCACTTTGTTTGTGGTAGTTTGGGTCAGTACCTGTAATACTAAAACACTTGAAGGTTTAGGTAAGCCGGTGATTGAAGGTTATTTCGGAGATCACTAGCAAATAAGAGTATCTAAATTATAGATGCTGGGTGAGTCCAAGGAAGATCTGCAGATCCCGTAGGGTACATCTGTGTCTGTTAACAGTTTGAATAAATACCCAGCTACAGACGGATTTTATTGATACCTAAACCCCTTTTTTGGTACCTGGCCGCTGGCCTATCAAGTCAGTTGTTACGCTTACCACCACCACTTAGACCACAGGCTTAACCGTTACTAAAAAATATTTTTAGTACTGTCATGTAAATGTTAAATAATTATGTATATACCTATTAACAAAAATACAGTGAGAACACACAGTTTGATACGAGCTACAATCCAGCCATAGTAAACTGTATTCGTTGAACTGAGTCCAAGTTAGAAACCGAAAAAACGGATGCGAAATCAGGATTTATCAGTCTCCCCGAGGTTTTTCGGCCACCAAAAGTTTTCCCAACCGCTTTTGCCGGTTGCAAACATGGATTTAGAGTCTTCAGACATGCCCTAATAACATATACAAAATGCAGCTCTCTTCAATTTATTACGACCTAAAGCCCTTTTTTTGGTACTTGGCCGCTTGCCTATTAACTCAGCTGTTACGCTTACCACCAGACCACAGGTTATACCGTTATATTTTTTAGTACTGTCATGCAAATATAAAATAATTATGTATATACCTATCAACAAAGATACAGTGAGAACATACCGTTTGATACGAGCTACAATCCAGCCATAGACAGGACTGTATTCGTTCGGAGAGGGGATGTGGTCAGAGGCTTGTTATATTTTTTGCTGCCGCCTCCTTTCCACTAGCGGGCGAGTAACAAACAAACCAAGATCAAAGGCGCGATCCTCATGTTTACACTTCGGCTCCTCTATCTAGCAGAGGA
The DNA here is from genome assembly GCA_964056705.1 of Troilus luridus. Classification (NCBI taxonomy): domain Eukaryota; kingdom Metazoa; phylum Arthropoda; class Insecta; order Hemiptera; family Pentatomidae; genus Troilus; species Troilus luridus. The sequence continues at coordinate 29,009,068 of OZ057417.1, read as the reverse complement.
GGCGTGGTCCAGCATGGCCCCTGGCGCCGCCCGTGCTATATCCGTCTAATCTTAACATCTTCGCTACGACTTCTTAAGTCGTCCATTTTAAACAGGTTTTTACAAATAGATATAAAAAAAACAAACACTGGAAGCGTAAGTCTATCTTATTCAGCATCGGAAGATTATCGGTAATTGAATTGCTTGGTAGGTTTGAATCTAGTGGGTTTGAGTGGGAATAAAGTTTGTTAAGAAAGGATTGACATCGGGTTCGGAACATATCCGGAAAAACACATTTTTATTGAAATTCTCCAAAGTAGGTCCCAAATAAATTTATCGATAATCTTAGATTTCTGATATTTTCAATTATCACCTCCAAAATTAATTGTCACCTCATATTCATTAGTTTCTTATATTGCTAACCAATGATTGTTCGATATTCATCCCAATATTCTGATAAGAAGATGGTTCCCAGATCTTAACTTAAAAGATTGACCACCAATCTGTAGGCTCTTCTGAACATATACTTTTTGCATTCTAAGCCATGCCAAAATTATTTATAATAAAACTTTTATCTATTTCGACAGCCCATTAAGTGTCTTACGTTCAGATCGTGGTAGAGAATGTACTGTATCCAAGACAACGGTTACGTAGGAAGTCAATTTGTCCGAGATCACAATCAAAGGGGAAAACTCCCAGGTTCCCGCCTACTTCACATAGACTGGTTGAGCCCCAGGAGGTTCTTTAGACCTTCCAGGGTCCACCTGCCTGTTAACAGATTAAAGATTTATCTGGCACAGCCAGATTTGAATCCGGGATTTTCGGCACATTATTTCGGCGCTCTGTAACATAGGTAGCGTTAATCATATAATCTACAAAGCATCAGAAAAAAGGCTGGGTTATCGTCAAAATCCAGGTCGATAATTATAATCGATAAAAAAATAAATAATTATCTTATATTACCAGTAATTTATCTATCTCTTACCTGTATATTCACATTAATAATTACAAAAATTATAGAAGGCTTAGCGAACTCGATGGCGATACCATCAATCTCTGATTGCAAACTTCCGACCACGCACCACTACCGTATACTAGGCGCTCAATACACGGATTATTGTAATACATATCGGCTTAGTATTATAGTATCTTTAAAAACGCTTGGTATTATAATTTCTATAATACTTTGGTTAACTTCAATATTTATTTTATTAATATTTTAAATAACCCCGGGACCCTCTAGATTATATTTCTAATAACTTCCTCTTGAAGAAAATATGTTATAAATTTAAGGGGTATTTTAAAACACGAAACTCTTCCAGAACAAAAACTAAGGATGTCAGAAGTATTAAAACCACCGGAATAAAACTTTCCACCGAAGAAATGAAGAAGTTGTCGAGAAGAATTTCCAGCCGAGTAGAGACTTGCAGAAGGAACCAACACCCAAGAGAGCGGGATGGTTGAGGTCTGGAGAATGATGAAGTTTAAAAGAGGCGGTGAGGGATGGAGCAAGGAGACGGTGGAAGGATTCTGCAACTATGTACTGCTATCGTGTTGTTAGCTCTTGAATAATCCAGCCTGAAAACAATTTAGACTTGAAATATCCCTGGAATCCCAGAGGCAGTCCCCATGGGATGGGGTCCCACTAATTAAATATGAGTTAAAACAGCTCTATTCTAATTAAAATGGACGGAAGTTGCGAGGATGGATATGTTCTATGCCTGGAATCTGCAAGGGGAGAAGGATTCAGGGGTTCTAGCACTCCGACTTCAAACGAAACAGTTGTTCCGCTTGGTACGCGTAAGATTGTATACTAATTTTCTATTCATTCCAACGGCGTACGCCGCATTCTTTCTGGGGTAGGAGATACTAAGTTAAAAAAAGATGAGTAATAATGTGTGTGATTGAGATCAAGATGATTTATTATCATATATAGAGAAGATAGTCAGGGTGGCGGTAAATAAAATACGACCAAACAGTACAGTACTGTTGCTTACTTTTCGACCAACATTGAAGATCTTATTCACAGCTTTATATCCCTAGTAAGATGAATTCTAAAAGGAGAAAGAAAGGATGATACCATTATATCATATTCTAAGCCGAAACGTCATCCAGAAATAAAAAGTAATGTACTATTTGAAGCGTATCTAAAGCAGATCTCTCCGAAATAGTAACGAATTGAATTTTTCACTGGTACAGTTAAGCAATTTTATGTTCCCGAAAATTCAAGTTCATAACTTCCCTAAAACCATAAGAAATAACGTTACAAACACTGATACACAACAGGCTCAATTTGCATTTGGTTCTTTTAAAACAAAACACAAAATTCGAAGAGTTTGACTTAGAGGTATTGGTATAATAAAATAAAAATGTGCTTATTAGTGATACGAATTAATTAATTCCCTACCCCTGCAACTACCAACAAGTCGGGTTATTGGAGTTATCTCGAAATTGCTGAAGTAAAACATCAAGACTCTTGACCACCAAGACCTCTCAAATGAAGACCTGCTGATATACCTATACATACCTGACGATTCATATGATTATATGAAAGAATATTAATACCGATATAATTCTCATCATAAAAAAACATATTTGTCTGGTCTTGTATCCCAACCGTTTTTTAACTATTAATTTCTATTTTATAATAAAAAATATTGGTATTAAATAACTAATAAATATTTTAAATACTTACTGGTCTTGGACCTGGGCTCTCTGGGCCCATCAACGGTGACCTTGATGGCTTTGGTATAGGTTGCCACTTGTGGCGGCGTCGAACTGACGGTAATTGTCAGCGTAAAACTTTTGCCTAAAAATAAAAATAAAGATATTAAATAATCGTTATTGCAATGAATTCAATATTTTATAAAATTATTTAAAAAAATTAATTTGTTTTATATTCTTTTATTGGAGAGTTCCCTAGTGACGGGGGAAAAGCCACTACTGTAGAACAGAGGATGTGAGGCAGTAAATATTTCGATTAAAAAAAATATAGTTATGCAAACTAAGTACATAACGTACCTAATATAAATATGTTGTATGATCTTAAGTTTTTGTAAAAATATTTAATTTAAAATAAATAATGTGAATTTTCCAAAAACTTTATTGAATCCGAGTCTGTATAATTTTCCTCCTGGCAAGTCTAACACTCGTGGTTTAAAAGCCGATCAACATATTTAGCCGCGATTCTCAGAAAATAAAATATTGTTGTACAGTGTCTAGTAGATTATTAAGTCAGTTAAGGATTAAATAAAGAGATAGATAAAGAATAGAGAAATATAATTGCTTGGTAAAGAGAATTACTGCTCGGAAGAAATTAGAGAAAGAATAGAACAGGCAAGAGATCTCCTCATGTATATAAAGAGAGTATTTTGCTCCAGAGACCTTAACTTAATATTGAACGTGAAATGAAAGAATACTGAGATGCTATGTGGTCTCCGTTCTTTTTTACGAGATAGAATGCTGGACCTTATATCCTGCTGGAAAAAAACAAAATACGGAGACTTCGAGTGTTTGAAATGTGGTTGTACCGAACGATTCACAAAATAAGATGGATGGACAGAGTTGCAAACGAGACTGTTATGCAGAGAAAGAAGAAGTATTAGAAACGCAAACTACAAACGTGGGACATTTAGAGTGGAGTAGAATATGACTTATTCCAGCTGATATTGTTGGGGAAAAGCAGGAAAGAAGAGATGAAGAAGCTCTTCAAAACAGCTTTTCAAATTTTATAAATCCGAAATTCGGATAGCCTCAACGATTGGCGATATCTGAACAAAGTGAAAATAATTGTTTTTAAATAAATTGCTTATTATGGTGGTTATGTTATTACGTCCTGTTAAAGGATGTTTTATTGGGAGTTTCAAAAATGTTGAGTGGTTAAATTGCGTATAAAAGTTAAGATAAGTTACATTGGACACACTTAGCTACACCTTATGTTATTATTATAGAATAGAATAGAATAGAAAAGTAACTTTATTCTGGGACAAAGTCCCTTTAGAATAACAGATATGAACAGGAATAAAAACATAATATTTATCTGGCCAGAAGGCTAAATGTTACAAATCATAAAGCGTGAAAACATGACAGAAAACAATTTAAAAAGAAATATATAAACAAAAATAATAGTAAGTAAATAAATAGTACAGATCTTGACAGGATATTAAGCAATTACAGAGAATAGATAAATCCAAAGCTTTTGAAATTGAATGCATGAGCTAGCATTCAATAATTTGTTTACATGATGTACAGCTTTTCAAAGAGCAGAATTAAAAGAACTAGATAACACAGTTTGTTATTATATACATTGTATTCTAAGCAAATGACTAACCTACCTAGAGACTATCCTTCTGGGAAGCTAATAGATGTTGATACAGCCAGGATTTGAATAATGATAGAGAGGGAGTATGACGGATATTAGGAGGGATTGAGTTCCACATTGTGGTGGAGCGGGCGAGAAAGGAACGTTCGAATGCTTTAGTTCTGTGTGAACGTATATAGAGATCAGAAAGGCGGGATCTTGTTTTATGGTGTTGCACTGATGATTTGAATTGGAGGAGACTGTAGATATATGAAGGGTGTTGAGAGTGAATGGATTGGTATAAGAATGAACAGAGGAAATATTGTCTTCGGAAGGGAGGGAAGAGCCACTTTAACCCATCATAGAGGTGGGAGACGCGCGATCGCTTCGGAGTACCAAGCACAAATCTTAGAGAGCAATTCATTATTCTCTTTAATCTGTCTTCAAGCATTTTAGAGAGGCCTCCATATACCACGCTACAATAGTCAAAGTGGGGGAAGATGAGAGAAGATACGAGAAGCTTACGGGAAGATTGTGTAAGGAGATGACGAGAACGATGGAACAACTTCAGGGAACTAATTGTCCGTCGGGATATTTGGGCGATGTGGGATTTCCAGGAAAGGTTTTGGTCGATGGTGATGCCTAGGTTTTTCACCGAGGAGGTAAACGTGATAGGATTATCGTTTAGGAGTAATGTTGGGAGGGTGTGGATGGATGTAAGGAGGGAATTGGAACCTAACACAATGGCCTGAGTTTTCAATGCGTTCAATTCCAGTTTGTTCAGCTTTGCCCAGGCACAGATCCTATCCAGGTCTTCCTGAATACTAGCGAACGCAAAAAATAGCTCGGAAGGGGGAAAGGACAGATATATTTGGAAATCGTCAGCATATAGATGATGGGAACAGTGGTGAACAGATTTAGGGAGATCATTGATATAGCAGTTGAAAAGAAGAGGAGAGATACTTGAGCCCTGTGCCACGCCTGAGGAAAGAGTGAGGAAAGAGGAAAGGGGATGATTAGGTATAGAAACTGCTTGAGATCTATCAGAGAGGAAGGATTGGAACCATCGGATGGAACTGTTAGAAAAGGACATTGATTTGAGTTTGCTAAAAAGGATAGAATGGTCCAAGGAATCAAAAGCTTTAGTAAAATCAAGAAGGATAAGCACAGTTAGTTTTTTGTCGTCCATAGCGGTATGTATGTCATTGGTGATTTTGGTAAGTGCCGATTGTGTGGAGAAACCGGGACGGAAACCAGATTGAAGGGGGTCAAGGAGGTTGGACTGTTCGAGGAAATTTGACATTTGTGACTGGACTATTCTTTCTAGAGGCTTGGAAAGGTTGGAGAGGATTGAGATTGGGCGGTAGTCTTTGAGTGAGACAGGGTTAGAGGATTTATTAATAGGATGGACTATGGCTTTTTTCCAGGAGGCTGGGAATACTCCGTATTGCAGTGAAAAATTGTATATAAAGAGTAGGACAGGTATAATATCGATAAGGCAGGATTTTAGCAGTTTGACAGGAATCCCATCGAAGCCTGTGGAGATGGAGTGGGATTTCAGAACAGAGGAAATAATGTCGTTGGGTGAAATGTCAGCGAAGTAAAAGTTGTCAGGGTTGAAAGATGGTGGTAGGGAAAATACGGGAGAGGATGATTTAGAAGTATTAACTGAGGTGGACAAAAAATATGAGTTTATTTCATTGGGAGAGGCTGGAAAGGGCCTAGAACAAGATGAATTAAGAAGAGAAAGCTTTCGAAGGAGATGCCATTTGGATTTAGAATCGGGAGCAGATGAAAGGGCTTCGTGGAAGTATTTGGTTTTTGCCTGCCTGATTGCCGACTGTGTCAGATTGCGGAGGGCCCTAAACGCTTGATAGTCGTCAGTTAACCTTGTCCGTCTAAAGCGTCTTCGGGCCGCATCACGCTTCCTTTGAAGATCTTTAATTTTTTGACACAACCAGGGAGCAGGCTGGTGACGGAAGGTTGAGGTTTTCAGTGGGGCATGGGTGTCAAGGATATATTTGAGATTGGAAGTAAGTATGTCCACCATCGAATCAATAGAGGCACAAGAATAAATCTCTCTCCAATCCAAGGCTTCAAGAGAGGGTGAGATGTTCTCTGGGGTGAGAGCATCTAAGTTGCGAAAGGTTACGGTTTTAGGTAGTATAACAGGAGTTTGGATATTGTATGAAATATGGATGAGATCATGAGAGGACAGAAATGGAACGGGTAATTGAGAGGAAGAAAGGAGGTTCTGCCGTGAATCAATGACAAACAGGTCTAACCATGTGTCGGATTGAAAGGTGTGATGGGTGGGAGAAAATGGGACAATGGAAAGGTGTAGAGAGTAAAAGAGATTTTCCAGGTATAGTTGATCGTAGGATTGGACAAGGAGATTGGCATTAAAATCACCGGAGATAATGATATGGTTATAGAGAGGAATGTAGTCGTAAAGGGTAGATTCAAAAATTGAATCAAGAGGGGCCAAAGGAGGGCGATATACTACGACATAAAGGAGAGGGTTTGGGTTAAAAGAGATTTCAACCAGAAGGAATTCTGTGTGAGGATAACCAGTTGCGGGTGAGGAATCAAGGATACGTGATTTTAGGGAGTTGTGTACGTAAAGACCTACTCCTCCACCAGTCCGGTCTACCCGGTCGTGGCGAAGGAATGAATAGTCTGGTAAGGATATTGCAGAGGAGGGGATGTGGGGTTTTAGCCATGTTTCGGAAATTCCAATGGTATGATAAAAGTTTTGGGTAAAATATTGAAGGAATTCGTCATAATGGGCAGGTAAGGATTGGGTGTTGACGTGACAGGATGTCAGGATACTGGACATGATGGTGAGGTAGGAGAGAAGATCCCAGTATAAGAGGAGAAGATGCTGTGTGCAATTAATTTTAGCAGGTAGATTAGGTAAAAAGCTATGAAATGTTCCAGATAGTTGAAGACATGCAAGATAAAACAAAAAACATATAAGAATATTAATAGTATAGAAATGATAATACTGTTAAAATATGTAAAAAGAGAAAATAATGAATTAATAATGAGAGAAGCAAAGTAATAGAATATATATAGCTGCTTGAACATGAACAAACTTAAAAATATAGAACAAAAGATCCTAAGAACTAAAAATATGGACCAATAAAAAGAAATTAACTGTATAGAGAGGGCGTGGGCAAAATCCAAAATTCCGTGGTGAGCGCCATAGGTTGTCATAGAGCTAGCGGGGAAACAAAACTTTAGTAGTCACCCGAAGACGTCTAGATCTTGGGCCTTATCTATGAAGACCACCTGGTGACCATCTTCTTTTCTACAGCGCACTCTGCCCCCAGAGAACCACACATACTTTATCTTTCCCGCTGCCTTCTTCTGACGGGCTAACCAGTAGAGGTGCTTGTTACCTTTTAATATATATGTATATATGTATACATGCACTGTAGTAGAGTATAGTATATAGAATCCCACATTATGTTTATATACTATATGGATAGTGAAGTTGTAGAGTAAATGGTAAACGTCTGAGGAGTAGACTAGTCGTAAGTAGGAGGATTCCGTTAAGATCTGGCTGATTTGGGTTTGAGTAGCGTTTCATGGACGGAAGTTTGTAAGCAGAAATTGGTTGGGTTGGCATCGAACCTTTTGGGCCACTAAGTCTTACTAAAATTATTGTAGTGTAGTAGAAAATGCAGACTCCCTAGTTTTTTCGAGTATATACTATGAGATTAAATAGATATGGAATAAAAATTTGTCCCCACGTGCATCCCCGATGCAGGTCATAAAGTTTTCATATCCGAAATTAACAATATAAAACCCGAGCAGAGTGATTATAAATACTGCGTATGAAAAGGCCCGAGGGATGCGGTGGGCAGAGCTGTGGACGCTGAAGTAACTAAAATTTGTGGAATGCGGGGATAAAACACGGGATATTACATTCCTAGCCTACCTGTCACCGTTTTAATAAACTAATTTCGACAGCTGCTCTCTCAGTATCGAAACCGCAGAGTATTTGTTTACACATTACTTCGGATCTACACAGTTCTGTCACCATGTACGGGATAGTCAACGCGAGCGTAGAACCACCTGGCATGGATCAAAATTTACGTAAGAAAACAGGGGGCGAGGATTCGACATTTTATTATCAAGCGATGCCGAATCGGTGCCGATTCAAATCCGCTTAAAGCAGATAATTTATTTAATCTTTTAACAGCCGGGGATGGACACTGTGGGACCTGGAGACTATCATGGAGGTTACCCACCCTCTATAAAATGGAACCGTTGATTGGTGGTAAGAGTGATCTAGGACCATCATCTAGATGCACAACCGTTACCCTATAAACAGTAGAGTCCCTACCATGTACTGAACCCTACGACCTTCATGAGTTTTCGTAGTAAATGTTTATTTTATTTTTGCTTTTCACCCAACTTGGGGTACACTGGATCAATCAATTATGTATATTACGTGATTGTTTCTCCTCCCAGTATCGATGAACCGATACTCTGCGATCTCCTATTCCTTTCTTCATCAGATATTTCGTTCACACCACAAACCTAATCCTCTTGTCTTGTGTTATGATCTAGGCATTTCCATCCCTGAGCTTATCTTCCGTAACCTCGATTTCTTCCATGTACCTCTCTGTTTCCTTAAGCCAATTCGGTTTACTTTTTTTTTCTTCTAAGGAGTACAAATATTCTTTTAGATAGTCTACTTGCATTCATTCACAGAATATGTCCACAGAAATTAACCTTCCTTTTCCTCATTCTGTCTGAGATTCTTTCTGTTATTTTTCATTTCGCGTGTAGACTAATTTATCGTATGAGGATTTAGGGCCTAAAATTTTCCTGAATATCTTCTGTACTTTAATCTCCAACTTATAAAATAGCCACTTATTGATGACGCATAGAAAATGATTTATTATTTTAGAAAAATAATTATTGTCCTATTGGGGTGTACTCTAAAGACCTTGCTGGGCCTCGCCCAAAATTTATAAAGTGGGTACCAGAACATAAGAGCCTTCATGATGGTAAAGATTAATACTTCTCTGAGAGCTTTAGGTTACCGTTTCTTGGCAGAACAATTAGTAACTGAACAACGTGCACTAATTGTGTGTGCAGATTTCTCTACTCCTTGAAAATCTTGTGTGGCTTCTCCTAATGAAAGAAGGAAGCTCTCCTATTCCAGTTCCTCTTTGCGATAGATCCCAACACTGATTAATTATGTATATAAACAGTTATAAGAGCCTTGATCCTATAAGGACTACGTTTTGTTAATACGTGCCTATGCATCGTTTCAGTATTTTTCGTCATACTCTAAAATTTTCTATTTATTTTATCTTTATTAATTTTTTTTTGTTTTATACAAAGGTTGTTTTAAGGTGATTTTATTCTTTATATTATTAAGGAATTAAATTACACGTCCTTTCCAACGAATATGTTAACACTTTTCACTAAATGAATTTAACTAAACTTCAGCACATATCAAAAGTCTAACACATTGGTTGCAACAGTGATGTTATCGCGTATAGCAAACTTACATATATATATATATATATATATATATATATATATATATATATATATATATATATGCTAAAAACTAAATGTATTAAGAAAGGGGATTTATATATTTTAGTTAGATATGCGCTGGGATATATATATATCTAAGTTATGAGGACAAATAGACACTAAACATAAATAATATGTACAGAGAGGATTAAGGTTGTTGGTATTAAGTTATAAACACTATCGACTGTATATATGAGAGCTAAGAGAAAGAAAGTCAGTTGTCACTTTCTGTCAGATTCTGTGTCTTTACTATGCCCGAAACCCTATTTTTTTATAGTGTAGTTTCAGTCTAATTATAACTTATATATATATATCCAAACGTAAATTCGCTAGTCTTACTTTATCAGCTCTACCATTATTAATATTTGTCAATGTTTAATTGTTTTAACCAAATTTAATCTTAATCTGACTCCTGACTGTTAGGTTGAGATCACTGTAGAGGTTCTACTGTTGAACCGAGAACAGAGACATTAGAAAGATATTAGAAAAAAAAAAACTTTACCACTGCAGTCCATAAAAGTCTTGGGTTCAGTACATGGTTCAGAATGTTTTGTATAAAGGGCAATTGTTGTGCAGGGAAGAGGGGTGTGATTCCTCCCTCAACCCCCAGGTTTTACAACCACTTTATAGAGGCTGGGTGAGCCCCTGGTGGTTCTGTAGATTCCAGAAGATCCATCCGTGGGTGTTAACAGATCTGCACATCCGGATTTGAAGCTGGATCTTTCAGCATAGCAACTCAACACTCTACACACTGAGCTAAGTCGTTCCCGTTAGTAAGATATTAGAGGAACGTTAAACATTGAAAGCTGGAAAAAAACAGTACTACTACAACCTATGGAGATTCTACTTGGGATTAGTAATTGATATGCTCTGTAATGTTTTCTATCCCGACGACCGATCTGGGAGGGGATTTGTGATTACGTTCAAACAACAGGTCTTCCCCAATTAATGGTACAAACTTGATAAGGGCTGATTGCGCCACAGTACATCTCACGTGGTAAAACCTATTGCTTTTAACAGAAAAAAATAATATACCAGCTATTGCCAGCCTCAAACCAGGAGCCTACAGATTAGCCTATATCTACTAAACGCTCTGGGCTACCCCATTCCGCTTAACCAATATAAAAGAAACGTGATCCAAATAATCAAGGTATAATTCTGAAAATATCGTATCCCTGAGCTCCCAAAATCGTGAAATGATGAGCAGAAGGGACGCGGGTTAACACGAAGTAGATTGAAACGAGAGAGGAAATTGAAATTACCAAGTGTGGCGTGACCGAGTCGGGAGCACGTCAAGTACCGGCTTCCACGGTCTTCATCCTACACGAAAGGTGCGAGCAGATCTACCGCTTTATTACGGAGTCAATGCGTATAATATGATTGAATAATTAATAGTTCTTAAGAAGTAGTAGTAATAATTGATAATACGTAATTACTAGTAATGAAATCGCTATTCATCTTGAAGGAGTTCCCAGAAGCTCAGGTAGTCTCAAGTTTTTACAAACACAGTTTTTATAGCTTTATACTAACTATTTCCTTTTATTATTATTTAATGATACCCGGTACTTGTGTATTAGATGCACCACCAGAAAAGGCCAATGCTGTAAGCATGCGCAAGCAGTTACATTTTGTAACAGTTACATTTCTAACAGTAACAGTTACATTGTTTACAGATTCATTCTTCTTTGTTTCTTCCTGTATTCTAGAGTTGTTGTTGTATCCTAATCTTTTGTTTGTTGCTGATTTGTTGTTTTCTTGGTGGTTAGGGGTGGTTTTATTTTAAATTGTTGATGATATATTCCATTATTTATTTATATTATATATTTCATTATTTACAGAGTTGTTGTTGTATCCTCATTTTTCTTTGTTGCGGATTTGTTGTTTGTTTGGTGGTTAAGGATTGTTTTTATATTAAATTGTTGATAAATTCCATTATTTATTTCCATTATTATTATATTGCATGTTATGTTATGCAAATTCTAACCCCAGTTAGAATATTTAAGAAGGTTATCCAAGGTAACTGTTAGAAATGTAACTGTTATAAAACGTAACTGGTTGCGCATTGGCCTTTTCTGGTGGTGCATCTACTACACAATAACCTGATACCATATTATACATATTATAATACATATTATATTATACATTAATAACATTCTGCACTACGACCCACGAAGAGTCTTTGGTTCAGTACATGGAAGAGACTGTACTGTTTCTAGGACAACAGCTGTGGACGTATCAACTTCAAGGTTCCTCCTCCTTTTTTGGATATCCACTTCAAAGAGTTTGGGTGAGCCAATGAGGGTCTCTCAATCACAAAGGTTCCATCCCCGGCTGTTAACAGATTAAATAAATTATCTGCCACAGCCGGATTCGAACACGGGACCTTCCCCGTGGGATCTCAGGGTTAAAAAAAAATTTGTAATTTATAGAAAAGAAAATACGTGAACTCCTCTTACCCAATGTTGTGAATTCCTAGCAATCATAATTAATGCAAATTTATTTGAGAAAAATATAAATAAAAAAATATAGAAATTACTAAATAGTTTTAGTCATATAGGAATGGTGACCTGCGGTGAAGTGGTAAGGATAACAACCCACTACGCCCAAGATCGTGGTCTAGCATCCCGGAAGGCGGTCTTACGAATTTTTAATGGCCGTAAAAATTATTTGTTAAAGCGTCTTGCAGAAGGAACATAAAACGGTGGTACTGAACCAGTGCGATGTAAGGCACTTGTTAATGATCTTCTTCTTTTCCTTCCTCCTTGTACCTTTCAGTGTGGAGGAGCCTCAACTCATCTCATCCATTCCTCTCTATCTTGTGTAAGTTTTCTCATTTGAACAAGATTTGTCTCCTTATTTTCTCCCAACTTGCGGATATATTCATTGTAGGCAATCCTGGGTCTTCCTCGAGTTCTTGAGCCAGTAGGTCTGGCCTCCATTATCTTCCTTTGGGTCTCGGTCCTGACTCATCCTGCATACGTGTCCGAACCATCTCAGTTGTGGCTTGTGTAAGAAATCAATTCCTGCAGGGATCTCTAGTTCTTCTCTAATTCTTTTATTCCTTACACAGTCTCTTCTATTCTTACCTGCTACTCTGCGTAGGTATTTCATTTAAACCGCAGTGATTCGGCTGAAGTTCTCACTAGCAACCCAAATCTCACTTCCATACATCAGGGTAGAGAGAAATATAGCTTTAAAAATATGGAGTTTGACTTGCTTCCATACTTCACGTTTACCAAGAATGGTATTACAAATCTGGTAATAGATCTAATTTGATACTTGTTAAAGATCGCCATCCTAATTATTCGTTGAGTGCAGAAGGTAGGCGTCCAACTGAAGCATCATCCGGTTAGTCATATTAGTATAAAGTGACGCTAAATAAAACAAACAAACGATTTAAAAGTACCTTTAGAAACTTATGTTTCTAAATCGAATACTAGTTTCGTTGTTTTGTAATTCAATAATGCCTTGTCGTATTCTGTCGATAGCAGCAATGTGCTTGCAACATTCTGAAAGTAATGAGAACTACAATTAAAAATTTAATATCAATTGATCACAAGCATTGTTACTGCTGGCAGATGATCGTGGAGTAGCCTTGGCTAACAAACAGTACGCTACCTACACATATTCGGAATGCCGTTCATAGGCTGTTTTGTTTAATTTTCTTTTTTTTAATTATTTTATTTCGTCAAATTGGCGATCCAAAACATATTTTTTTTAAATGACGTTTTTGCAATTCGTTTATGTTTTTTATTTTTACTATTTCATTTAACTCAACAGCCAAGATTACATTCATTTCTTGAAAATGGCAATTTCGTAAAAAGGTTTTTGTGTAATTGAGGTAACGATATTATATGAGTATTGTCGCCTGTTTAACAAATTCATCTGATTTTTTTAAAAGTACCTGGCTGTGTGCACTTATGTATTATATTTTCAGATAGTTAAATCTTATAAAAAAATCGGTGCTCCGTCAAACCGAATCCGCCATTTAAACCACTAAACCCTCATGACCGTTCTTTATTTCATGTACCGTACTTAATGTGAGTAGTATTACACCTGCACTGAATAATTAACGTTAAAAAAAAGGATGAAACCACTAGAGAATTTAAAGCGACAGCGTCAGAAAATGGACCGAGGCGTAGTCGAGAGGACTAGGTTAAGAGTCCGAAAGATTTGGGTGTGGATCGTGGTCCATGGACGTTTGTAAGCAGGAACTGGTGGTATCGGTATCAAGCCTTCGGGTTAGCTAAGCATTATTGTTATTAATATATACATGTGGGAGCTTCAGAGTGTCGAACTGAATTTACGGGGTTCAAATTGAAAATGAACAGATATTTAATCCCTTAACAGCTAATGATCGACCCTACGGCATCAGACAGACCCTCTTGGGCTCACCCACCCTCTATAAAGTATGTACTATTAGTTCGAAGAAATAGGAACAAATTACGTTCCTGCACAACCGTTGGTTCAGAAACAGAACTTACAAATTTGTCGCAGCCGAATTTGAAACCGCGGCCTTCAGTTCGACGCACTGAGATTCCACATTAGGTTTAGCGAACCCAATGCTTCGATGCCGATACCAGCAGTTTCTGCTTATTCACTTCCGTCCTCTGGTCACTACACAAACCACTTATTACCTTTTTGAAATTATTAACTTTTAGGCATACTTTATTCAACACAACAACTTAACAAGCCAATTACATCATCGCGACGTTATAAATTCCATAATATTAATTGAGCCCATGCTACCCAATTTCACTTTGTATAATCTCCTAAATTCATGGTTTAAGGAGCGAATATCCTGCCCCTTACACCTTATTTTCGAATTTTTTAAGACGTTGTTCACCTTCATCCTTGTTTGTTTTATTTGCAATGGATATCATTTCTTTTAAATATTACTTAGCTGTTCATCAATATAGGACGGTGAGAAAAACCAAATTTAAATTTTTATTGTTCATTATTTTCAAAGCTTATTATTGCTCGTTCCAACACCGAGCTGGTGATAAATCGGGCTAAACAGCAAACCTCGTAGCGGGGATCATTATGTTGAATTGATGGAGTGGCATAGCTCTGGGAACGGACCATAGACCGATATGAGCACCGGAATGGGATAATCATTTTAGCCTAGAGCTCTCTACAAACAAGGCCCACATGTTTTTAATCAATCGCACACTACGAGTTACGGTAGTAATGGGGGTTGTAGCGGTCCATGGATCTGCCATTCATAATCCTTGGATTAATCGGCTCAAAAGGGTCCATAACTCCGTTCATTGGAGTCCCATTGTTTACTTATAAATCAGTCGAGATTTTCATCAGAATATATGATATTGATATTCAGATTCATGAGGAAACGGTTAACTGGGTTCATCATGTGAAATTTTTATGTTTATGTTGTTATTCTGTTATATTTTGTTCTCATCCCTGAATAAATTTTAAAAAATGGACATCGAGAAGTGCAATATTGTTACTGAACAATTGAACTAATATGAAATGATCCGATTGTAATGAACGAGAGAAGGTTGGTTGAGATTTTTCAGCCATGACAAATAAAATAAAGTGGTGTGTTTTTGATAGGGTTCATCCCTGTCAGGTTGGGGGAGAGTCCAGGTGATTTAATAGAACCCCCAGCCTTTTAATCCCCTGTTGGGGTAGGTAGTGCTCTCCGACAGTTCATGCATATCTCTTACCTTTAGCGATTTATTTATTTTATTTACAAACAAATTTGTTTGTTATTTACTTTCAACACAATGTGTAAACTAATAATGTTTGTTTGTATTTATTCATCTGAAGTCATTTTATACTGCTATGGCTAATCAGACGATAGTACAGTTGAGATACCAAATTTTTCCTATCCTGGTATAATTAATAGGGATCTCTACCAGTAACTGACCACACTGGATCGGGAACGCCATTTTACGTCATCTCCGAAGGACGGCAATGATAATGATTTAACAATGCGACCGTAGCTACCCACAACACCACAGACGACTCACCATTGATTTTGCCCAATATTCCCACAATGTAAAGTAGGCACTTTAAAGTGATCGGGTGAACCCTATCTACAAACACCATATGGTTGATCAAATTTTTATAGCATCATAATTTTTCTACGTTAGATTCAATAATGAATTTTTATTTAAATCAATCGTTTCTATTTGTTTATTTTACATTGCTTTAATCTTATTGAACAATATGTTTTATGAAAATTGATGAGTACAATTGCTTTATTCTACGATTTAGAATCTTTATATATTCCATAGTTAAATGATGTTAAAAAGTTATAATAGAATTGCAAAGAATGAGAATAATGCAAAAATAAACTATCCTGAATAATTAATGAAAAAATCTGAACCAAGAAGAACATTGGGTTCAGGTACATGGAAGAGGACTGTAATATTTCGAATACAACGGCTATGCAAAAAGTTTTAACCGAGATCACACCTAATTATTATTGATCGATATACTTAATGGAAGCTGGGTGAGCCACAGGGGGTCTCAAGGTTTCACGGAATCAAACCGCAGCTGTTAATAGAATAAATAAATTACTTCGTACACTGACTAACTCTTTTGATTTTCAGCTTAGTAATCTAACAATCGCTAACATGAACATTCTTTGTTCTCGAGATAAACGATTGTATCGTGTTAAATACCAATTGACCACAATATAATCCGAAAATACAATTGCAAGGATCTGTGAACAATTTCGTATATCAAGCAAATTTTTTAACAGAAATTTCATCGTCAAGTGTTTGAATAAATCAATAAATTATACAGTCTTCTCCAGCAGGTAAGATTAAATAAGATCCATACATATTTATAAATACACACGTAATCAATTAATGGTTAAAAAATAGGGACAATGCTAATTTTTTTTTTTTATTGGGTGCACCGTTATAAACCAACAACTTCCTGTCCTGTGTCGTTTAATAGCATCCCACTGATTCCTGTAGAACAGGTCCGGTACTTGGGAATACACCTTGACAAACGCTTAACTTGTAATCCTCATACTAGACAGAAACAGCTCGCCGTTTCAGGCTACTTCAACATTCATTAGACAAACGCTCTAAGCTCCCAATCAATTACAAAAGACTCATATACATGACAATCATTAGACCCATCTGGACTTACGGAATAGAGCTTTGGGGCTCCACTAAACCATCAAATTCCTCTCGTATCCAATCTTTACAATCCAAAATCCTTCGTAAAATCCTCAACGCTCCTTACTTTGTTACGAACAAAGTAGTCCATAATGATCCTTATGTCCCATTTGTTGCTGATCTGGCCCGAATCCGATATCAATCTTTTCATAACAAACTTCATTCCCACTCAAACCCACTAGTTTCAAAACTCCCAACCTCTTCAATTCCTGATAATCCTCCTAGGCATCTGAAAAGAAGATGGCCATGTGACCTTCTAACTTTTTATTTGAGTACTACCACTGAGTAGTTTCTCTACCTGTCTTTGTATCAGGACATGATCAAGGGCTGTATTTGATTTAACGTCCTTATTTTTTGTTGTTTAAAACAATGAAAATAGCAATCTTATTTGTTTTAGATGAAAACTTATGTCTGCCGGTCAGCCTAGATGGATTTTTATGAACATAGTAAAATCATATACCCTTTAAAATTTTGCTGAGCTATAGGTTCCGAATTCGAAGTTAAGACAGATACATTTTTAAATATATTCAGCAAAAGATCGACCGAGTTTTGGCATTTGTAGTCATTCTCTGGGGCCCATCCAACCTCTATATTGAGGTTATCCTTAACAGAGGGAAACCTTGAGGTTTTACGTTTTCTGGACCAAATCACCTGCACCGTTGTCTTTGAAAAAGTACAGTCCCTATGCTATGTGCTGAGCTTATTACCTTTCATGGTTTGCAGTGATTCAGGCTAATTTAAATATATATATATATATATATATATATATATATATATATATATATATATATATATATATATATATATACAGATTAAAACTGCTTCAATTTATTTTTCTTCCGTTGCACGAGGCCGTTGGATTTAAGCATTGCTTGTACAGTTAAGTTATCAATGATATGTACTTCTGTCGACGGATTTCGTAACCTTATGAGATTAATGAACTTTGAGTTGTCTGCTTTATTCTGTACTCAGGCTGTGCACAGTAAAAAACAGTTGTACCACTACAACCTTTCGGAAGAATTCGGAACATGGTAGGCAACGATTGTGCAGTTAAAGAATTAGGCCGAGACCACACTCAACCAATTCAGATTACCCGGTTCATAAAGGCTGTACAAGCCAGAGACGGGTCTGTAAATCCCACATAGCTCATCCATGTCTGTTAGTACATACCATAGCTTGACATAAACTCCAGAACTTCAGCATAGGAACTCACTGCTCTAGTTTCTGAGCTTTTCCATTCCCAAACAAAAACGATGTACGATAAAAACATGATACAACGAGGAAAATAAGAGGTAATTTTTATGGCCATATCATCCGAATGAATGGAAGTAGGCTAACGAAAGGAATATTAGAATTCCTCAGAAATAAAATAACTAAACCGAACTGGTTTAAGGAGGCAGATATGGACACGAGAGAAATCGGGGTTACGGGCGATATGGTTATCCATCCTTAACTGCCAAGAACATAACCTGGGACAAAAAGATGAACTTCGAGGCCAGAGCAAAGCGGCCATTCAAGATTTACGATAAAGAAAGGATTAGGAGATAAGATATGATGAAGAGATACTGGGTGGAGAGAAGGTCGCGGAATAAGCCCTTATGATTGATCCGGAGAGCCACAAAAAACTATTTAAAAAATAATAAAACTAATTAAGGGCCTAACTGAAAGGTTGGATATTAATAAACTAAATTGGACTAAGAAAAATTAGTCAAAACGCGAAATGAAACTCTTTACAAAATACAGAAAGAATAACCGACACAATGAGGAAAAGAAGGGTATGTAAATTAACCAAAAAACAGAATACAAGTAGGATAACAAAAAGAATATTAGAATTCCTTAGAAATAAAAAAAAACTTATCCGGTGGAAGAAGGCAGAGAGGGACATTAGAGATCTCGGAGTCACAGACAGTGGAAGATGGAACTGCCGAGAGCATAATCTGAGTCAAGAGGATGAACTTTGAGGCGAGGATTAGCAGATCAGAGAGGATGAAGAGATACTGCCCGAAGAGAAAGTCGCGGAACAAACACTAATGATTGATCCTGAGTTTCCCAAAGTATGTTGAAACTATAAAATATACACAATAAATATACACCAAGGTTATAAGAAATAGTTTTATGCTTAGCGCAATAGTCAATTCCCACTTTAACTAGAATATTCGAATGAAACTAAATTTGGTTTGTAACCCTACACGGCTGTATCGGAAAGCCCGTGACCCTGTGAAATTTGCGTTTGTTAGGTCTAAATTAAAGGGGGCGCTGTGTTTGGCTCGTAGGGGGAGGGGGCGGACCATAGGGCAGGCAAAAAGGGGGTGCATTTAACGTGTGCATCCTTCCGTGCTTCGGTAATGGTCGATCGATAAAACGCTCGTCCAGCTGGCCAATTAAAATCAAGCATTCGCTTCTCCTCTCAGCCATCGGGGTCCATCTTCGCTCTGGTAATGTCGGCTTCGGTTAGCATTTCCAATTTCAAGTACTCGACTGTCTAATCTAAGCTCGTGTTTTTCGTATTAAGTTACCTCATGACTATTTCTGACGTTCCAGACAGTCCACTACAACCCATGAGGGTCTTCGGTTCAGTACATGGTATGCATAGCTGGGATTTGAGCGATAACTTTCTCCATTTTATAGAGGCTGAAGGAGCCCCAGGATAGTCATCTAATCTCACAGTATTCATCTATGGCTGGTAGCAGATTAAAAAATGTATCTGAAAAAGCTGAATTCAAAGTCTGAACCTTCGGTATATCAACTCAGCGCTCTACCCGCATAGCAACCTCGCTACCAACAGGATGGAAGAAAAAATTAATAAAAACCATCTAAGGGGAGAAGGCCAAATAAAGATTAACATGTACGCATCCAGAAATATTATTATTATTGCTAATGCTCGTGAAATATTTAAATTGTGATATGGGGCGACCTGTGGACTAGAGGTTAGCGTAACAAACTACTAAGCCCAAGATCGCGGGTTCGTAGCCCGGCAGGTGGCCCTAGGATTTTTTAAAGAGAGTAAAAAATGCTTAGTTACGACATTCTTCGGAATGGACGTTAAACGGGGGTCCCTAGTCTGTACGATGTCAGGTACTCGTTAAAAATCCCTATCCTAATTAAAACTGGTTAGGCAAAATTTAGAGCTCCCGCTGTAGCATCGTTCGATTAGCCATAGCAGCACAAAGTGACGTTAAATGAACAAACAACAAATAAAAATAAATATAAATATAATGTAAATATAAATATAAAGATAAATAAATAAATATGGTTAAGTAAATAAATATTTCTAAATAGATAATGCAACATAGGAAAAGCGAAGCAATAAATGATTAATGGATTGGAAGATATATTCAGCGGTTGAGCGTTATTTTGTTCGGACCACTACCTTGCACAATTATTAGTCAAAAAAATGTCTTCCACAACTATTAAGTGTTGAGCACTAGACCCTTGATGATTGATGACATATGAAATAGGTTTTATTTTTTGAATAATCCTCTAAAACTTATATCAATCATAATTAATAAACTATGGAGTGAATCAGTTTATAATGAGAATAATAACAAGGTGACATTCGTTTGAATAATGCGTAATGTACTTGTGTTTACTTCTGTGCGAAAGACTTATGGGACCTAACGATTCTTCCAACATCTTTTCATTAAAAAGGTAATTGTTGGAAGGACTGAAAAGAATAAAACAGACTTTTTAACTGTATCATTACAACCCAGGAAATGTCTCCGGTACAGTACATATGCTTGTTTGAAACATTTTAATAATGTTAAGTATGCCTATACATACTATAAATGTACCAAGGAAACAGACGAAAAGCTGTAAAATAGGTTTTCATATGTTTGACAACCTGGATAAAGAGAATAACATTAATAATTAATATAGAAACAATTAACCCTGATCCGTGTTAATTAGTAAACGCAATTACCATTATAGATAATTAACTCAGCCAATAGACACCTAGACGACGCGACAGAGGAGACGAAGAGACACTGGTAAAAACCTGGGGTTTGGAGGCGAGACGAGAGTTGTCGACCAGACCGCGGCGGTCTGCCAGACCTCAAACCGCCTCCTCTTGTCAAACTACCTCCCCCGTCCTGTCTGCATTTTTGCAGATTAACGCCTCGGCTCTCTAGTGGCAGGCCAATTGTCATCGCTACCGTTTCCGCAATCCCAGCACCTCCAAGTGGACTTTTTGTTCATAATTAACACGTTTTTATTAGCTCAGCCTGTATGTACGTATGTATCGGAATGTTTGAACTGGATTTTAGGCGATTTCGAAACATCGAATCAAATTGGAACACTGCGCCATTCTCAAGGACCGATGACAATTATACGAACAAAATAATTTAATATGATTATTTCATTGTCCAAGATCTTCGGGATTAGCGATTTTACAAATCAGAAGAAACGGTACTCTCTAGTGTTAAGTACTGAGTCGTGTACTAAGGCATACATGGCGTTTATATTTTGAGACAAGCATGTGACTACTAGCAGTATCAACAATCAGGAGAGTTTCGTATAGTTCACAACAAAAAAAAAACACACGCTGTTATAGCTAGCCTAACTAAAAAGTAGAAAACGAATATTAATTAGTTAAACTAAAAAATAACAAAACACGCATATAGAAAAATAATGGAAAATGCAATAGTGATGGAGAAATAAGATTTTTGTTGTTGTTTGTTCATTTAACGCCACTTCGTGGTGCTTTGGCTCATCGAACGACGCTACATAGGGGGCTCAAAATTTTTTCTATCCATGTATAATTTGGACAGGGATTTTAACATGTACCGGAAATCGGACAGGCTCAGGACCCACGTTTCCGAAGGACGCCATAACCAAGCATTTTTTTCACCATTTAAAAAATCCTAGGGCTTTCTTCCGGGCTACAAACCCGCGACCTTGGGTTTATTAGTTTGTTATGGTAACCACTGGACCACAGTTCGCCCCTAAATAATATTGTGATTATTATTAGTCGTATGTATATGATAATTTTTTATAATATATTTTAAATGTTACCTTCTTCAATATTATGGGGTTGGGTTTGGAGGATCCAATAATGCAGTCCGCGAGTGACTTAAGTAATATTCCTCGCAATAAAATTTAAAACTAAACAGTACCAGTATTTGGGTCAGTAAATGGGAGGGAATGTACTATAAGCTAATGGTTATGTAGGAAAGTGATTTTACCGAGATCACGCTGAACTGCCAGGTTCAGCTGAAAAAAGGATACCTAATTCAAAATGGCTGGGTGAGCCCCAGGTGGCTCTAATGATCGACAGGGTTGATTTACGGCTAAAAATATTTAAAAATTACAATTAATAAAAAAAACCTATTTACTTTCATTCCAACATTTCGGCATTACAGAAAGGGGGAATTGATATTTTCGAGTTAAAATATTAGCAGTAAATAAAATATCCAACCCAATGTAAAGTATTCGCTAAAAGGAAGGAAACAGATACAAGGGTCGATTTGAACAAATTCAGTTTCCGTCGGAACCCCCCACCCCCTACAATCCCGATTTCCGTTTAAAGTACTTCCATATCCGGTTTCAAAAATTCATTGTCATATGTTATATCAAGTTGGCACATTTCGGATCAGTCCTCAACTGCATTCGGCTTAATGCTATTCATTTTTATTTAGAAGAAATAGTTAATCGGATATCTATTTTCAATATTTCATAGAAAAATTCATGTTATTACAACATCAGATGAAAAACCACATCGCTACCTTAGTATTACAAAGTTGTTTGATACACATATATGAAAATGAGAAAAACGATATCAAAGATTCTGAGTATCATTTTATTTTTGGTCTTTGGATGATACCCCGTCACGATGTTTTGAAGATTCTATTTTCGACCCACAGAACCATTTGGTATCAATATCTTTGACTTTTCAATTTTGTAACACACAACCTTGTAATACAAAGGTAGCGATATAGCATGATATGTGAAATGTATCTTAAGAAATAGGTTTTTTCTATCGCAAAGATCAAGCACTGGACAATAATTAAAACAGCAGCACTAATATGTCATAGAAACACTCATAATCCACACAAAATGAGAAATGGAACATTCTAAAGATCATTCTAAAGAAAGAACGAACATTTTTGAGAAAGAATTTATTTATAAATTCAGCTACACCGGCAGAAGGATACCGGCTAAAATAAAAAATAAAAAAAGCACAGAAAATATCCCCAACCTTGCATCACACGTAAGAAAATGACGATTGAAATTTTATGGACATATCACTAGGCTTAACCAACCAAGACTCACCATAAGAATGGTTATTTATACAAATGTCAACCATCCATGGATAAGTGAAAAGAAATTGAGGAAACAAGGTAGAAAAGTGGATAGTAATGTCAGAGATGAAAATATTAAATAAAGTTAATACTAAAATAAATACAAAATAAATAATTTAAATAAAAAGAAATAATACAAATAAAACAACAGAGGAGAGAAAAAGAATGCACGGAAAGATGAAGGAAGTTTATAAAGACGACGTCAGAATGCTTTGCGTGGATCCATGGATCCTTCCATGTGTCCGTTCGAAATAACTATAATATATATATATATATATATATATATATAAACAAATAGTATAAAAAATGTGGAGCCGCTGAGGCTAAGATTAGCCATAGACTGAAGAGTTGTACAAGTACTGACCACCATTTTGGCTCTGAGTGGTGGGGGGTTTTATGACGCTATATAAAGATTTTCCATTTTAGCTTCAGGAGTTCAGGTTATTTTTCTTTTAGTAGAGAAATGGTTTGAATGTGAGAAATTATTTTATTAATATTATCATTTTCGCAAATATTTATAGTTTTTATTATATATTATATATTATGTATATATTTTTATTTTATTTATTTATTATTATTACTATTTATTTTTTTTTAATTTATTTATTTTATTTTATTTTTTTATTGAATGGTTGTATAGGTTTTTAGCGCTATTACTTATTACCTAAAAGTGGCAGATTTTAATATCTAGGGGGGATAATATGTAACAACGGAACAGATAGGGCGTGTGTGGAAGAGAGAATAGCCTAACTGGAAAGACTGAACTTTGCCACTTGTAACAGCAAAAAAAAATTGTCCTCCAATGCAAAAATAAGGCACTACTGTACAGTAATAAAACCAGTAATACTGTATGGTATGGAAACAGTCAGCCTTCCAAGTCTGGTGAAGGTCCAAAAAATTATAAAAAAGATTGAGAGAAAAATTTTGAGGAGGATTCATGGACCCAAAGTAACACAAGAATGGTATAGGTGAAAATCAAAAGAAGAAATATAAAAAAATTTGGAAGATCTTGAAACAGTCATCAGGACCAGAAGACTGAGGTTCTACGGGCACATGGTCAGAGTGAACAATGGGAGCCTAAAATAAAAAATCTTTGATAAGTATTAAGCTACAAGTTTATAGGTGGATTTGTGAACCAAATAAAAGAGGAGCTGAATATACTAAAAATCAAGGATGAGGACTGCTTGGATAGACAGCTTTTCGGGAAAAAACTGAAAGAGGTTGGGGTTCTTGCGGGAAAGAGGAAGAGACGAGGGAAAAAATGGGCTAAGGAGGAGCGAGAAGAAGATGAGAGAGTATTGGAGTAGACGGAAGACGGAGAGTGTGAAGGAGATTTGAGTGATATTCGCGTGATCCGATTCGTCGAAGAAAAAAAATATATATATACAATTTAGTAGAGACTGTTCATATGACAATAATTATGCAGGGTTGTTATTTATCCGAGATCACGCTTAACCGCCAGATTTTATCCCTAAATTTAGAGCACCCGGTTCATAAAGGATAGATGAGTCCCAGAAGGGTCTGTAGGTCTCATTGGATCCATCCGCGGTTGTTTACCTAATTCATCTGCCTAAGCCGGATTTGAATCCGAGAACTTCAGCCTAGCAACTCGGGACACTACAAACCCCGTTCCCCATTGATACAAATAACATGGTAAATTTTATATTTAGCTGGAATTATTACTTTAGCTGAAGCTCTGAACCTGTAACCGCCCACCAAATGAAAACGTAGATCCAGCTGTTCTAAAAATCCTCCATGTTTTTACTTCATTTCACTAAGGGACAGAGCGGAGTAGCTTAGTGTGAAAGGCCTAAAATCTGCTACATTTTAAGCCCATCTGTGATTCACCAAATCTCTAGAAATTGGGTACACTTAAAACTAGGCGGTTGGCCGTTATCTCGACCGAATCATCTCCCTCCACATCCAACACTACTGTGTGAACCTAACAGCAATTTCAAGATTTCAGCAGATACATCCATCATGACCATCCCTGAATCCAAGAGGTTTTTTAAAGATTAGTTTTTTACATATTTTGTTTTATAATAAGCGTTCATTTTGATAATTTAAATATAATTTATGAGGAGCGGGGTGGGTCAGTGATAGAGTGCTTACGTCAAAGAGTTACCGTTGTGAAATCCGGCTATGGCTGATTATTTAATCTGTAACATCCGGGGATGAATCTTGTGAGGTCTGGAGACCCTCGTGGGCTCACCCAGTCTCTATAATGTACGTACCCTCAATAGAGATTAAAATCTATGGGTTGAGGGTGATCTCGGATAAATCCCCCTGCACTACTTTTGTTGTTGGGTTACTGTTTTTTTATTTTATTTTTTAATATATAAATTATTCTACACCCCTCAGATTTTGATTTGAGCCTCTCTTTCATAATTTAAGAAGTGTACTAGTAGAAGTGTAAAGTGGAACTCAACTGTTATCCACATAAAATATTATTTATATATATATACATGTATGGACACGTGAACATCTGTTAACACAACTATCACCATGAACGGTTAATGGCGATTAGACTCTGACTACAGCGCTTCAAGTATTCATCACTCTCCTCTATTGCTGCTGCCAGAACGTGAACGGACCCGCCGATGAAAACGAAATGAGCCCTATTCATTACACTTTGACTGACTGCCTCAGGGAAATATCGACGGCTAAGTGACTATCGATTCCGGCAGATTCTCTAAATCTGTTGCAGTTAATGGACACTGATTCCGTTCCTATTTAATTAAACCCTGAACCGGACGAGAGGAGAGGGGGGGGGTACAAATGGTCGCAATCGTACCAACACATTCCGCTAATTTCCCTATTATCGCGAATTCCCTCCACTCAACTCTTTCAATTTAGCCCTGGTCACTTTTATCATTGGAATTGCTTTCCCGCAGCTGTTCTCGAATAGTTTTCCGTTCGATATGGCCCCCGGTGTGGAGGAACTGAGGTCCAGGGTAGGAATAATTGTCAGAGTGAGATTTTTAATGTAATTGTTTGCGAACAAAAGGCGAATTTTTAATTTTTTTTTATGTTACATCCAACTTTGGTCTACTCCAAAGTTAGGGTTACAAACCAAATTTAGTTACATTCTAACATTTTAGTTAAATTATGCAATTGGGATTCACTACTGCACATTACTTTTAGCTTTATTTTATATTTTTTTTTAGTTTCACCCAACTTTGGAGAATTCCGGATCAATCTTAAATGCATGTTCCTCGGTATTCTCTCAGCCCAGTATCTCTTCATCCTCTCTGATCTCCTTTTCCTTTCCTCATCGGAGATTATCCGCTCCGTTCCCTCCTAAAACCTCATCCCCTTGTCTCTTGGTAGTTCCGTCCTTAACCATACCGTAAACCCTAGTTCTCTCATGTATCTCTCTGCCTTCTTATACATGTTCGGTTTACTTTTTTTATTTCTAAAAAATTCAAATATTATTTTCGTTGGTGTACTTGCATTAACTGTTTAGTCATTTCTAGGTAATATAGGGGTTGGGGGATATGTGTTTCGGAGTTTTCCAACTTAATTATATTCATTTTTATGTATTTATATTAGTTGTATATATAATCGAAGAGCGGGGTAGCTAAGTGATAAAGCGTTGTTCTGTGTGGAATGTCTCGGGTTCAAATCCGGCTGTGGCAGATGGTTTACTTAATCTGTTCAAAGCCGAGGATGCATCTTGATGGATCTGGAGGCCTTAGGGCTCAGCAAGCCTCTATACAATGGGTGGCCAATATAGGGGGGAAATTGAGAGTTGAGCGTTTTCTCATACAAAACAAATCCCTGCTCAACTCTTCCCCTAAAAACAGTACAGTCTTCATCATTTAGCGTATCTATTCATGGCTTATAGTCGTACATTGTTTCCCAAATAGTATACTCAAATTGAGCTTTCTTTCAACCAAAACTTTCCATTAATTCATTTTTCTATCTTATGTATCATCCTCTCTTAGACCATGGCCGTGCATACTTTCATCAATTCCTTCACTATTCTGAGATGACAATACCATTCTAATCTTTCTTCGTCTATATTTTGGAGGACGTTTTGTTGAGTTTGCATCCGTTCTCTAATTTCGGCATTAGTCCTTCTTTCTAGTCTGGATAACTTCAGATAAATATAGTTTATTTCTTATCGTCATTCTATCTGCTCCATACATGGTAACTTCCATCATATTATTGCTCCAAAGGACCGAGTTAACCACATCAATTTGTATACCAATACTGTTTTTTTTTTTCTGTTTTTTTATATATATAAAAAATAACTTTTATATATATTACAGGGCTAAGTTATAATTAAATCGATACTGCTAATGGAATACTTGACTCGAAAAGGAACAAGGCGGTTATATTAACAAAGAAAGGGCTGAGAGAAGGGTTGTGCTTTAGGGAGCCATTACATAAAGGCGGTGGTCGGAGCTCCTATTGACCGCCCGGCTAACCCTCAACCCTTTCTTTGCTTGGTCACCCTAACCCGTGCCCCCACCCATACCCCACTCCCCCCCCCCCAGAGGAGGGTCCTTCTGGAATATTTCAACGCAAACTGGATATAAACACTGCGGATTTCATGTTACAACGGCTACGAAAATCTTGTAGCATCTCTCTATAATATTAATAATAATAAGCCGAAGGCTCGATGCCGATACCACCAATCACTGCTTACACACTTACGTCCACGGATTACCACCCATACTCAAATCCGCCAGATCCGCTCACCTCAACCCACCCCTCGGACGCTTCCCAGTCGGTACAACGCTTTTTAACATGTCATGAATTCGTTCCTAGCCAAGGAACTTTACAAGCACCGCTTTGTGAAGCTATCACTTGAGTAATATTAACCAGATGAATGCTTGGCGATTTCCCGTTTTGTAATCTCCTAATTTCTCCAGTGGTTTCTTTTTTGGACCGAATATTCTACCCATCACATTATATTCTAAGACCTAAAAACATTGATCATCCTTCAGCGTTAGCGGCTACGTTTCACATCCGTAAAGAGTAGGAAGGATGATGTTTTTATAAACTCTGATTTTTAGATTTTGGGACAAAAGACCCGAGTTAAGTAATGTGGAGACCGAATAATAACAAGCATTTCCCGGCTTTAATCGCGCCTTTATTTCTTCTTGTAGTTTTTTTTTCTAGTTACCATAGGCCCTATGTACTTAAACTTCTCGACATGTTCGAACTTATTCCCTCCTACAACAATATCACAAAATTTTCCCCCTTTTCTGCTACTAACCATATACTTAGTCTAATCCAAATTCCTGACCTTTTCCTTAACTGCATTCATCAACGTTTCCGTATTTAGTTTATTAGCTCCCGCGAATTAAACTAACAGTACAGTATCAAATCGTCCACAAACCCAAGCACGGATATTTTACTGTTCATATTCAAGTCCAAACATTTTTCGGTGAGTATAATCTTTTTAGTAACGAACTCAGGTGTTAAAATGAATAGTACAGTTGAAAGTGAATCACCTTGTTTTAAAGCTGAGTGAACCTCAAACTTCCTCGAAAAGTTATTACCGTTTCTGGCTTAAAAGTTTCGCTCATACAACTTTACTCCTTACCAGATTTACTAATTTCTTTGGTATATTCTTTTCAATCAATACGTTATACATCATATGAGGTCGATGGAGTCAAATGCTTTTTTAAAATCGACATAAAGGTGATGAACGGCTCCGTTGTATTCCAATTTTTTTCCAAAGATCTTTCGATAATTAAAAAAAAAAAGGGATGTAATATTTTATCGATTAATAACACTATGATGCTCCCATACTGCCAGAAGGACAATATACTTCGGAGATATTGACAATAAAGAAAATAGAAATTGTTCAAGCAGTCAAAAGAGAACATTATGGATATGAAGTCGCGAGATATTTTGTATTTTTCGATAGTTTATTTTCAAAATTGATGTAATTTTAATTAATTCATAAATATTTGTTTACGAAATACGAGGGATATTCAGAAAGTAAAGAACGTTATGGAATTTTAAAAACCCAAGTACAAGAAAAACATTTCATTATATACATGTGAAAGAGGGACTAAAATACTATTTTTAACATAATCACCATTCAAATTCAGGCACTTATCATAGCGGTGGGCAAGCTTTGAAATTCCTGTGTCATAGAATTCTCCCGCCTGTGATCTCAAGCACTTAGTGACGCGTACCTGGAGCGCCTCATCATCGTCAAAACGCTGTGTTTCTAGCCAGGTCTTCATTTCATTCATTCATTCCAAAATTTTTCTTTTGCATGAAAATGATTGACCTTACACGGGAAACCATACGCAAGAACACCTGAACTCCTTCAACTGGGAATTTTTTCCTCATCCCCCCTACAGTCCTGATCTTGCTCCAAGTGATTTTCACTTGATCCCGAAAATGAAGACCTGCTAGTAACATAGCGTTTTAACGACGATGATGAGCTCCAGGTACGCGTCACTAACTGGCTGAGATCACAGACGGCAGAATTCTATGACACAGGAATTTCAAAGCTTGTCCACCGCTATGACGAGTGGTTGAATTTGAATGGTGATTATGTTGAAAAGTAGTATTTGACTCCCTCTTCAAATGTTTTTCTTGTACTTGTTTATTTATAATTCCAAAACGTTCCTTAGTTTCTGAATAGCCTTCTTACTATAATTTGTATTATATCAAGAACGCATTAAGATACAAAAATACATTAAATTGTTACATTTCGGTTGAATTATTCTAGTTTCAATGATTTCTCATGGCTTTGCTCAAGATTGTGAATTGAGAATAAATTAAATAAATCCATGTTATTTTACGAAAAGATACATACATATGTATATTATAAGGATTGAAGAAACGGATAAACTTCACTAACACAAAATCAAATATATAAAATTATTGTCCAAACAAAATAAGAATAAATACATCTAATATGGTTCACGTTTTGTTCATGTTCGTGTAAATTCTCCCAGTCTTTAGATTTTAGACCTTACTGTTTCTAAAGATATTCCCGGAATTTTGTTATTTTAAGGCACTTACATGACTAGTTAAAATTCCTAACAAATCACCAAGGAGCTTATAATACTATGGAGTTGACAAGGTGGTTTTAAATTGGGACCGAGTGGTGGGGGTAGAACTTCGAGGGCGGCCATATGCAATAGCACAACCATCGAGTCCAGACTTGTTCCAGAGCTTGCCAGAGCTTGCCAGAGCCACTTGTGTTGTTTTATTTTATTGTTTTGAATTTTGATTATATTTTCTTTTTGTGATTTAAACGTAAAACATTACGAAAATGGGTATTTGCTGTGTATACGGACGGATGTTCCAACCGAACAGACAAAAAGAAAAACTTCATCCCCACCCTGCCCCCATTTTTTCTTTTCGATTCAAAGAGAAAGTCAACTCCATAGTATTATAAGCTCCTTGCAAATCACACACGTTAAAATGGCGAGCTTGTAAGTTTGGCATTTAAGGATATGTGTGTATTGACCAGGAAACTAATGAATATTCAAATTATTACATTTGTCAGATAGTCGTGACATTATTTTTTTATTTATAACATTAAAAGTCAAAGAAAATAAGTAAAACATAAAAATTTTCAGTATTCTCTTTAATTTGGTTATTGTAAAGATAATTAAATAATAAATTATGTTAAGCGTTTAGGTAAGTAATTTAAATAAGCTATTTAAATAAGGTAACAATATTATAAGGTAACACCTGTGAAAATAAATATAAATCCTCAACTATTCTCAATTTAAAACTTTTATTTTCGACAGTTAAACTATTTAAAGATTTTTTTTATTACTAACTTAAAAGAAAAATATCCTTTGACAGATCGATCTTGACAGATTTTTAGAAGGTTTTTAAAGTTATCATAAAAAAAATATCGTAATAATAATTTTAGTGATATATCTTTCATTGCAATACTTTACTATTTCCTGTTTTAGTAATAATTACAGTGGTGAATATTACTAAAGAATTATATTATGCAATCCTTAAATAAAACCTTTTTTAAATGAAAAATCAGGGTCTTCTGCACAAAAATTTAATTATTTATTTACTTCACAATTTAGTTTAAAGAAAATAGTCTCGGTGGAGGTCAAAGAAATGATTCTAGAAATAGTAATAACCTATTTATTAGAAACTGGCGTTTTTAAATTTTAAATCTTCACCAACATGTTGTAGACAACTTTTTTTTTTTGGAATTTAGATTGAATATTATAATTTAGTTATTATCCAAATTTGTAGCAATTATTTCAGACGATTTTCACTAATCAACAAATGATCTAATTATAAAAAAAAATAAACAAATAGATGTCAACTGCCACTGCTAACCTTCGTGGAAACATCCCCGCGCGAGACAGGACCGGGACATGAATGAACGTACACTAGGGGGGAAAAAACGAGGAGAAAAAACAGAACGAATGTGAGGGGGGGAGAAAAAACTGGCGGGGTTGTGAATGAAGGCCGACTGATATGAAAGAATATAGCGACTTGTTGATATCGGGTCAGCTGTCATGCGCTCCGGCTCCCGCGCGAAAAACTCCCGCTATTCCGTCAACTGGCGCCTTCAACGATAGGCCAAGTCGGCAGGTGATCCTCAGCCATCGGAATCATCCTTGATATCCTCGAATTCGATCATTATATCGATCGGTATTTATCGAGTATATTTAATGCGATAATGGTAAGGTCAGAAAGTCGTGATATTGATATTTATTTTGTTATTAAAATTTAAAGAAAATAAATCATACATAAACATTTTCAGTAATCAGTTGTTGTGACACTGTTAAGTTCCAAAAGTCGTTTTACGGTTATTTCTCTTTGTAAATATTGAAATTTAAAAGAAAAAAAATGTGTGTGTCAGCTCCGAGACGCGGCTGGAATTTACCCCTTTCCGTTTCTAATAAATTTTAAATGTGTTCTTACCAATTAATCGCTCTCTACTGATACTTATCATCGCGTTTTTTTTAATTTGTAAATTATTTTAAATTAATGTAAAATTAAATTATAAAATAAAAATAAAACAAAACAAAAAATTAATGTGAACTATTTTAATTAAAATTATAAATATATATTTTGTATTGATCGTGCCAACGTTGTACGTTGCGAATTGCGAATTGCGAGGGAGCGCACGTTGCTTCTTATAGAAAATGCCTCCATAGAAAAACAATAGAAGAAATAGTGACTAAAAGGATGAAAGAAAAGAGATCTAAACAGATCAGTGCTAACCAAAACATAACCAAACTAATGACTAACAGGATGACAGTTCGCCCTGGTGTAGAATACGCATCTTTTCTACAAGATACCAAAATGACAACCGAACCACAACCGATAACTTCCCCGTCTTTACTTTTTTGAAGGGGGCCTCATCTTCAGAGTCCGGTAGAGGTGTATTTAAGCCCAGCATGATCACTGCCTGTCCACTTCCTAATACATCAATCTCCTGTCCTAGTAGCACTATACACTACGCACTGCACACAATTAAACAGTCACTGCATTGCTAGATATTACCTACTCTTATCAGAGCGACGTTGCTCTGTCGTCTGTTGAGGTTGTATCCAAGTGATACGAATGGACCCCAATAGCTTAAGGCGGAATCTAAATAAGAGTAGTAATAGTGTCTGTTTGGATAGGTGTCCTGAAAAGGCTCCTATGTAAAATATTATCGCATTTAAACACTTCGTGAATAAAGCAATTGAATACACTGTTACCATAGATACCACTCGTATCGCTTCCCGATTAGTGCCGGAATTTAACGTTTAATTTCCATCGCTTTTGTAAAACAAATAATAGAATCTTATCCAGAAGGGAACGTAAAGCGCCACTTTTACTTAAAACATGATTTTACTCATAAAATTTTCATACCGCGGGCTAAATATGAAAATCGTTTCTTAAGCACTAAACGCCAAAAAAAAATGTAAGCATTCTCTTTAATACAATACCTATACTAATAATTAATCAGAACTTATTATGCATGCATTTTCCTTTATAATTACTGAAGCTTAAAAAAATAAAAAAATCCAGTAATCTCTTCAATTCGATTAATGTATTGATAATTAATCATATATTATGTTAAGCGTAATTAATTATAAGTTCAGGAAGTTCTGATGTTATTAGTGTTTTTTGGAAACTATTAACATTTAGAAAAAATAAATAATATATCAAAACTTGCATTAATCTCTTTAATTTGATTCATATACTAATAATTAATCAGAAATTATGTTACGCATCACAATGATAAGTTTGAATGTAGTGGATATTATTGTTTTTATTAATAATTAAGATTTAAAGAAAATAAATATAACATCACTAATGTTTTTAACCTCCTCAATTCGATTATTTTATTTACAATCAATTATAAATTATATTACTTGTGATGATTATCATTATTGAGTTCAGAAAGTCGTGATATACATTTTTTGCTATTTATTTAAATCAAAATAAATAAATAAAATGTTAAGATGAAACATCAAAATGTTCGTCAATCAATTGTCTCCTCAATTCGATTATTATATTGATAATTAATGATAAATTATATTACGAGTGATTATTATTATTATTAAGTTCAGGAAGTCGTTATATTATTCTCTTTGTTATTTGTTATAATTTAAATTAAATATATAAAAATTAAAAATTTTCGGTAATCTCTTCAATTCAATTATTAATCAAAAATTATGCTATGGCTGACAATGTTAATAATCTCAAAAAATCTTGATATTACTAATATTATTTTGTTCGTATTTTGAACTTTTATATACAGAGAAAATCGAATAAAACAAGAAATTTTTGAACCTATTTTCTTTTCAAATATACTATTAGATTATTTTATACAATGGATTATTACATTATTTTATGAAAAATTATATTACAATGATATATATCGATTTTTTGTGAATATTAAAGATATAATCAAAATAATCATAATCATAAAAACCTATGGAAAAAAAAGAAACAATTATATACCAATCCTTAGTTCTATGTTATTATAAAAAATATTTTTCCTATATAGTTTATTAAATATACCTTATTAATGTTGTCCACAGAAATTAATAAATTAAAAGCATTCTAATATATAAATGAATTAATCCTGATCGGTTGTAGTATAAGGAAAAACAGTTACCGCAAAATTAATCACAATTTCTGTTTTTAAATTTCAAAATGCTTGAATATATTAAAATACTAATTAATGAGGTTTAAATTAAGGATAATTTTAATTACTCAATACATTTCACTCATTTTCATTAATTTCACTGTAAATCTACCTTAGAAGACCTTGTGTAGGCATTTTAATGATATTCTAAAAAAAAAATATGTTAGTATATAGACCGAATGGATATCATATGTTTGTCAACGAGCCTTACTGAAATATATAAATTAATAGCTATTATAATTTCAAACATTAAGTGAAGCAATTTAATGATGCTTTTTTTCCAACAACTTATTTATTTTCATTACTTAAACATTTCTTCTTACTTTCTTTTAAATTTATCCCAATTCAACTATAAGATGCCTTAAGTTTTCATGCTTTTAGACCACTATCACACTTTTCTATGTTTTATTTACACTAGATACATTGTTAATTAACACCAGATTATTAATACATTTAAAAACACCGAAAAAGTGGTATTTTCATGATTTTTTTGAAGTTTGTAATAATGTCGAAAACACATTTCATAGTTTAAATATATTGATAAAATGTTAGACATAAGTTAGTAAAATAACTTAAAAATTTATGTATTTTGTTTATATGCATTAAGTATCCACAACCACACCATAACCGCATCATTTATAATAAATAATGCATGAAAATTAATAAATTTGTTATTTGTCCAATTATTTATGATGTATTTTATATTTAATTTGTTTTTAATATTAATCTAACGTTATTAAGTTACCTAAAATAATGAACTGGACGTTAGACTCAAGCCTAAATGTAATTTAAAAAATAAAAAGTAACTTAAATCTGATTACAAACATAAAAACAGTTATAAAAAATATTACTTGAATCATTTTGAGAAAAATTATAATTACTATTATTATTATGATATTAAATATTTCGTTGATTTCAAATTATTGTTCCTATGATTACAGAACAACTAATATTTCTATTTTATTTACAAATATGAAAATCTACTTTAAAAACTGTCTAAAAATCATGTTCAGTATAATACCATTGTTATATTATTTATTGAAATTAACGTTAGGTAAATGTACTTTAATTACAAGAGTAATTATCGTTTATAATTAATTAAACGATTAAATAATTGAATAAGTACTTGATACTAACATGTTCAATTGCAACGCATCACTCAAAAGCCAAATATTCAAGTTAGTAGATACACAATTAATGTAAACTATAAAATGAATATACAACATTTATTAGTTTATAAAAAGTACTGAAATTTGAAATTTACATAAACAATATTCTCTTACATCTTAGTGTATTTAGGTAAGGAAGCTTATATTTTATTCAAAAATGTATATAATTATTGAAAAAGTAGGAGCTATAAAAATGTCCTAAATTACTTAAACAGATTACTCAAATTGTTGTGATACATAAAATATCTAAAGCATCAAATCAAAACAAATTACAACAAAAATCCTAGCGTAAACTTCAAGCATAGATTAATAGTTAGTCTTACGTTTAAATCACAAAAAAAATAACTATAATGTCAACAAACGGATTTTTGAAAAAAAATTATAAACTTTATATTTAAAATGATCTAGACATCAAAACAATATACCATAATTATTTTATTAAGGATTGATACGATAGAATTAATGCGAAATCCCAAGCATAATTTGGGTGATTATCATAATTTCAAAGGCGGAGCAATTAAATTATCTTGTTGTGTATTAACCGCATATATAAATTGAGTAGTTTATTATTAATAATATTACGATTGCCAATAACTCATGTATTCATGATTTAATTATATCAAAGTGAAGAAGTGAAGATGTGCGGTGTTGAGTAAATGATTATGTATAACTTTTATTTTAATTTAAAAGATAATTCTTTCATCGGCAGAAATATAAAGATGAACCCAAAAACTAAATTAAAAACGATTATTTGACACAAAGTGATTTGAACTATGATTTTTTACATGTATCGCTTGTTAGGTTTTAATTTGTATAACATGAATGGAGTAAAATTTAAGGATAGATAAGGAATGTATTTATGCTTTGTAAATTGTGGAGTATGGAGAATAGAGTAACGTATTTATAACAAACTTTTTCAATTGGAAAAAACGAGATTAAGTCAAAAGCACCAAATTTCATTGTTAAAAAGGGTAAAAATAGATTATATCAGCAAAAATTTTCAAAATTGTTTTCATTGAGGGTTTTTAAGTTATTTTTTAAGCAATTGATATTTGTTAGTAGTGCATAGTTATTAATTGTTATCTTGCCCATATAATAATGATTTATTGTTAATAATTTTATAGCTTGTGGTTTGTTTGTATTATTAATATTGTAAATAAAAATAGAAAAGGTATTTATGAAATATGAGTTTCTAGAAAAGACAAAATTTTAAATTTCAAACACCGATTTTGGGAACAGACTGCATTGGTATTATTTGGATGCTGAAACATAACATAAATAACTTGGAGAGTTTTTTTGCACAAATAGAAATGAACAATGCCATTCCATGCAATCCAGAAATGCAACACTTGAATTTGTCAATGCTGTGTGATACCGAATAAATGCCAGATGATTGTTTAGGTTCCAAATGCTTGATACAGTACGGACATTTTTTTAAATGGAGTTAAAAATCGATATTGGTATCTAGTGAGAAGGAATATAAAAAAAGAACAGCGAATAATTTGTTCTAAATGTTCAAAGGAAGAGAATCAAAATGCAGATTTTTACTCTGCATAGCAACTAAAACTATTAACAACGATATGGATCATTGTTAAATTTTGTGATTTTAGTACATGTGCAGATCTGCATGGACACCAAAGATATTTATGGGATTTCATTTTTCCGATTTCATTATTCAATAATTGTACCAATACAAATTAATATACTTATTTCTATTAATGGAGGCGTTCGAAATGAGGATTTGAAATATTTTATTTAATCTTTTAAATATTTTTAATATTCTATAAAGGATAGATGAAGGATTAATCCGTTATAGGTAGCATTTATTTTTCAGGGACCTCAGAACCGGATATCCTATTGTGTCAGATTTTCCCGCCAAAAAAATTTTTGGTTGATTTTTTAGCAGGGAAGTAATAATAATTGAAACAAATAATGCAAGAATGATACAAAATGGACTTTAAGTGAAAGTTAATATTCCACAATGGACAAAGTAAGGATCAATCCGTTTTAGGAAACATTTGTTCTTCAGGATCCTAAAGAAACGGATATCCTGTTGTGTTTGATTTTCCCACCGAAAATGTGCTAACGCGAATTTTTCAGGAGGGTGTAATAATTTAAACAATTATTGGAGGAATGGTAAAAAATGGACTGTATCTTATAATTTAAGATATTTGATATTCCATGCAGGAGAGGTAAAGGATTAATCCGAACATTTATTGTTCAGGAACCCAAAGAATCGGATACACTGTTGTCTGATTTTCCCGCCAAAAAATGCCAAATGTGGATTCTTTGGGAGGCGAGAATTGTTCCAGCAATTCTAGGCGGAAAATAAAATACAGACTGTCTAAAACTCTTGTCAAATATAATAATTAAAAATTATTATTTGGATAATAGTTAAATCCGCATTGTAAATCGATGGATAATTTTGATTAATGAATATTAAATATTGTTTACGTATTTTTCTGAAGTTTACAAATTTATACAGTATCTACCAAAGAATTTTCTCTATTTGGTGCAAATGTCTCGACTACTTTTTCCTCAAGGACTCAAGAAGAACATTCGCTTGCATATTTTTTGTAATCTTAACTTGGACAATATTAGGGGGCATGTTTGGTCGATTTGGCATACAATAATATTTTAAACATTGATTATTAAGAGTAAGATGGTTTGATAATGGAACAAAAGGTTCCTGGTTGATTGTGCATGAATCCACCAAACTTCCTGTTTGTTCACTTTTGGTACTCGGACTAATTTTCTTCTTTTTTTTTGGAAACGTATAAAAACTTAGATAAGTTGAGGTGGGTATGTATTTTGATTAATTAGGGTTGCTTATTTTAATTTCGTCATTTGGAGCAAGGATATAGGGGGAGAACAACAATGTAATTTAAAGTTTAAAAATCAAGTTGGTAGAAATTTTGGAACAGTCCTCATCAATATTTTTCCGAAACTCAAACATAACAATGCAATAAAATGTTGTTTAAACATTATTAAGAGTAGGACGGTTTGTATTGCAACAAATGGGTCATGGCGGAATAGTCCAAGTATCTACCAAACTTTCGGTACAAACTTGGATATTAGATTGTTGAGGAGGGATAACTACTTGAAAAATCAGGGTTGGTTGTTGCTTAATTTCTATATAAATACGCTTTGGAAAAAGAATATAGGGTCAGAAGAACTATATTATGCAGTAGAAAAAAAAAGTTCAGAAACCAAGTTGAGATAAATTTGGGAACAAGCCTACTTTTTTGGGGAAACATAAAAAAAACTAGGAATTTGGATGGTTGAGGAGGAATACGTGTTTGAAAAATTAGGGTCGGTTGTTGCTTAATTTCTTCATAAATATGCTTCTTAAGAAGGATATTGGGTCCGGAAAACTGTGTTTTGTACGTTATGTTTGTCTGCAATGTTCTTCGGTGTTTATGGATTTGTAAGTCAAGTGTTAACCGAACCAGTTTCTCAGGTGTCTTCCTCGCACAAACTGGAACTCTTTCATGATGCCCACCTACAAGATCAAAAAGACATTTCTGTCGAGTAGGAGAACAGGACACACTCACCCCTGCCACTCCTTCCGACGAACCTGAGATCGTTGAACTTTGCCACTTGGTTCTTCATGACGGCGGTTGAGTTCCTGAGCTCGGCGCAGTAGTTCTCGTCGTTGCCCGCCCTCACTGTGACCACGGTACCGTCCATCACCTCCCCCAGGGCTACCACCTTGAAGCCGACCGGAAGGGTCTTGTTGGACCTCCAGTGGCTGGGAAGACCGGTGCAGACGAAGTGCGGACTGCCAGTCCTGACGAGCTCACCCGGATGCTCCGCGAGGAAGTCGCCGAGAGCCCTTTCGGCCAAGATGTCGCTGGTCATCTTGACGTATACCTCGGCGAGGGGCTCGGCCCCATCGCTGCCGCCCGGAACGAGGTGCATCTCTCAGCCCATCCGACGGCCGAGTGCCCCGCCCACTCCCCCCACCACCACCACAGACACATGTTCCCCCACTCCTCCCGCTATTAATAGCCGCGCTATCCATCACCTTCTTTCCCGCCCTTCCGCTCTTTTTCCCGCCAGATGCCCGCTGTCACCGCCTTCATAATCTATTTACCAAGTGGCTCATTTCCCCGCCGCTCGCCCTTTGACAAACAACTCTTCAATGGAGGGCTTTAGTAGTCTGTCTCTTTTTTTTTCCACTCCTGT
This sequence comes from Troilus luridus, assembly GCA_964056705.1. Lineage (NCBI taxonomy): Eukaryota > Metazoa > Arthropoda > Insecta > Hemiptera > Pentatomidae > Troilus > Troilus luridus. Next base: position 28,969,304 of record OZ057417.1, on the reverse strand, counting down.
TGAATGACAATTTCGCTGCATTACCTTCAATTATGATCGTTTAAAAAAATACTAACTAACATGTCCTGACCACAATGCATAAATTAAATACACGGTATGTGTTCGCTTCGAGTTGAATTACAATAGGTTTTAAATGTTTGTTCGTTTTATTTTTAATATCTTCCAGAAATACAAGTTTTCGTGAGCTTTATCATGCAAAAACAATGATGGGTGATGAGTAGATTTAGGTCATCATTTCATCAAGAAATTAAATTTTCAACTAACATTTCGAAGTATAGATGATATATGTTTGAGTGAAAAATAATTGAAAGGTTAATTATAATAAAGGATTGAATTGGTCAGGGGGTGTCTTAAAAGATAACACAAAACTAGCAAAACTTCTTTTAAAGTTCCAACATTTCGGCCATCTTAATAGTGGGTGCTCAAACTATCCAAATAATAATTTAGTCCTAATCAATAATTTAATTAGGAAATAAATAAAGTTGTAACGTGATCCAAAGTGGTGAAGCCAATTAGTCATATTTAGACCATAATTAGTCAATTATGGAAAAATCAAGGGAATTAGCGTGTTCTGGAACAAATCATCTCCCTGCACAACCTTTGCCCAAGAAACAGTAGTCTTCAACATATACTGAACCCAAGATCCTTCATGGGTTCCGTGGTGCATTCAGATTTTTTTCTTTCATAAATTGGTATCAGTTCCGCAGGTTGTCGCTTCGAGGTTGTCCCTATAATGTTTAACTTTTCATTCATTTTTTAATATTCTGGAAAATAAAAATAATCGTAAGATTTAGTATGGATAAAAGAGTGTGTCTTCGGGAACATGGATATTTCGCTATTCACATCTTATCTATACAGATAAAAATGAATCACCAAATGTGTTGCTAAGCGCAAAACTCGAGAACGTCTTGACCAATTCAGCTAATTTTTTTTTCTTATTTTTGTTAAGCTCCAAAGAAGGTTCTTATGGAGAGAAAAATCGTAAAAGTTACAAGTGAAATAATAAAAACAAGACTTTTCTTGATCCCTTAATATAAAATAACAGTTCAGTGAGGAGGTCTATTGTAGAACAATTACAAATTTTAGTTCTTCAACACAATCAATTGAATACATTATGTAAAACTGCACTGGATCTTATGCCATCTGGTAATCATAAAGTTGTAATCAGAGCTGGTAAAACATCTGTAGGAGAACATGTGAGATGTTTCAGTGCACCAACAATCGATGAAGTTGCCATTGTAATGGTTGGAGAAAATTTGGAATCCCTTTGTTTTAAGGAAATAGGGCAGAACGACGTCTGCCGGGACAGCTAGTTAAGAAATAAACTTTTCAACATACCTGTATCACCTAGTTTCGAAATTTTATTTGAAACTTTTATTTCTTGATTTTATGATTACCGAAATTTACTCATTTACCGAAATTTACTCATTTACCATAATTAAACTCTTTTTTCCAATCTAAAACTCAGGATTATTTTTGTTTTCGAAAATATTTTAAAAGGAAACGAATGAAAAATTAAAACTTTTTTGTGACTTAACTCGAGCCTCCCGAACTGGTACCAAATACACTTCCAAATTTATGCTTAAGGTCAGGAATATTGAAGTTTTTTCCTAATACTTACCTTGCATGCAAAAGTTCTTAATTAATAATAACAACAAATTAAATATATCAAGCAAAATAATTGTTAAGAGGAGAGTGGAAAATTACCAAAATAACAGGAAACAAGCCTGCCGGTATTTCGCCTATGCAGGCGTCTTCAGGAGAAAAAGATAATTACAGGAAAGGAAAAAAAAACAACGATTAAAGCAGATCCTAACATCATGATGCAGCAAGACACTGACCAGAAGAAACATCCCACCAATGCCAAGGCCAAAACTAGGAATTGAGTATAAAAGTTATTTTTAAAACAAAAAATTCTAACTGTTAACCTTTGAGCGATATGTGTTTTAATCAGAAATAAGAGTTATCAGCAGCTTGGGCTATATTTATTCCTTGTCTAATGCCTGCCAGTACATTGTCCCTCCACCGAGATCTAGGTCTTCCCCTAGGTCTTTTCCCGACTGGATTATTTTTGTACACCTCCCATCTCCATCCTAATAATGTGTCCGGGCCATTTTACTTTCTGCTCTTTGGCAAACTTAGAAAGGCTGAGATCCTGGTGTTCCCTATACAATTCCATATTCCGAAGCAGCCGCCAGGATCCATTTTCTTTGATAGGCCTTATTATTCGTCTTAGGACCTTTCTATCGTAGCGGTCCACCTTATGTGTATCGGACTTGTTGAGAGTCCACGTCTCACACGCATAGGATGCTGCTTACCTTGTGAGGCATTTGTAGTTCATCATTTTCCTAGCACGGCTTAATAACCTACTCCTTATAATTTTGGCGAGGGGAAAGTACGCTCTGTTTCCTGCTGCCAGTCTGTTCTTTATTTCAGCCTCCTCGTCCATGTTTTGAGTTAAATGTTCGGGCATTTAATACATAAGTAAATTAATAAAGTGCATGTAAATGTCCAAAAATTGTGAATAATATCATTAGAAAATGATAAATGAATAAAGTTGTCAACATGTTTCGCTCCTGTGAGCCAAATATAAAATATTTTATAGTCTCTGTTTTTAAGTCTTCATTTCATGCCAGGGATCCTCTATCGAAGGTATTATAAACAAACAACTGGGATATTAATACAAGGGTACGCATTTGGCTTCAAAGCTAGACTTGTGGAACTCAACTGATTTAAACAACACTAAAACTAGTCAATGAAAACCAGCTAGATAAATATATTTTATAAAATATAGATTAATATATTTTAAAGCAATGTTCAAACGACATTTTTTGCTAGACGAATCACACATAAATCATACTCGGTTCTGATTAATTGAGACGTGGAAGGTTTTGTCACATGGTTTGAGTAGAGAAAAAAAAAAGTTGTTCCCAAATACATCGAGTTCAAAATGATGAGCATTGAATGGAAAATGGTAGGATATTTTTTATAAAAAAGTGAACTAAGTATTATTGATATTTTTCTTTCTACAATCAATTATGGACTGCGTCTGTTTCTACTGTTGTTTTCTTTTTTCCATATCTCTTTCATTCTCTCTCCGTGGTTTTGCTTTCTTGCGCCCGTTTTTCTCTTGGGTCAAGCTTGAATACCTGGAGCACTCTGACTTTCATCTTATGTGAAGAACGTTCTTTAATATACTATCTGGAAGAATCTCAAGCTCTTTGATGTCTTTTTTAGTTTCCTTAATCCACAAGTTGGAGATTTCAAGCTTTTTAAGATACGTGAATACCCTTTTTGTCATTATGCTCTGGTCCATTCTTAGTACGTTACCATAAAACTGAATTCTTTGTTTTCTCATCGCATCTTATATTGTCTCTATGTGCGTGTAGAGTTATTCGTTGTGGCGTCGATAATGATGTTCCCCTTCATATTATTGATATTTTTATTATTCCGGGACACTACAACCCTAGGCTATTCAATAAATCTCCGCCATCGGACTCTATCTTGTGCTCCCGTTCTCCAATCAACTCCGGTCCTAAGGATGCTCCTAGCATCAGTTGCCACCCCATCCATCCAACTTAGTTAGCTTCGGATGTACGGCTCTTCTAGTGCGATGCAGAACTTCACTGAAGACATACATCGGGATCTCTGCTTCGGACATTCTTGAGATGTGCCCCGCCCAGCTCAGTACACCGATCTTAATGGCTCTAATTACATCGATATCAGCGAATAGAGCATACAGCTCCCGATTCTTCCAACTTCTCCACACATCTTCATTCTTCACTGGGGCAAATATTCTTCTAAGGAACTTCCTCTCAGATACAAGGAGATCCCTCTCACCATTCAACGTTCTGGTCCAAGTCTGTGACGCCTATATAAGGACTGGCCTCAAATGGCTTTATAAGGTTCTTATTTTTTTATAAAGCCATCAAATGGCTTTATAAGGTTCTTATACAGCCAAGACTAGGTTTCGTGATGAACTTGCTCGGATTGTATTTAAGGATGCCAAAATATTACCTATTTTCTGCTGCTATATAACTTATTGATATAGTTCATTATTTTTTTAATAACTAAAAAATATTGTTTAATGTTATAATAAAATAACACCTCAAATTCTTCTATAATAGTATATTATTTGAAAGTAGTTTTAATCCATAAATAACTGGCGGGTCCATTCCCATCATCATAGCCATTCCTTTCTACCGCTCATGCAGAATGAGGTTTCCTTCCTTCCGATTTCAAGTGACAGTAAAAAAATCTTTCGAACCGTTCTTCCTTGCTGGCGCTATAGTCCGAGGTGAGGTTTGGCCCCACATACAATCACATTCCATATATCACGATCCAGCACTAGCCGCTCCATCCAGTTATTCTAAGCCTTGCCAGATCCTCCTCAGTGTCATCCAGCGTTCTCTTTTTCTTTACCTATTTTTCTCGAGAACTACAATGTCATCCGCATATCCAAGAATCTGTGAGGTCCGTGTTGCGATACTTTCCATGGGCTCAATTATCTTAAAGCCTTTTTGAAGAGCTAAGTTAAACAATATGGCTGACAGAACAGCATCTTGTTGGAACAGCTTAATTCTAATTAAAGTAATCAGCTTATTAAAAAAAAATCTGCACCACTAGAACCCATGAAGGTTCATGGGTTCAGTACGTGGTGGAGAGTTTACTGTTTCTTGGACAACAGTGGTGGTGCCCCGTTTAACGTCCTTTACGAAGGATGGCGTAACCAAGGATTTTTTACTCCCTTTTAAAAACATCCTAGGACCGAATGGGGCAACGAACCCGCTATGTTGGGTTTAGTAGGTTGTTATGCTAACCATTGGACCACAGGTCGCCCCTACATTAAGGTTATGTCAATGATTATGGACTTTAAACTTCATGAGGCAGTGAAACCATGGTACAGGGTAGTCTGTGCAGAAAATCAGAAGAAAGGTGGATTGAGGATAGGCTAACCGAATACTACACACAGTCTCTCTGGAATACAGGCATTTCCAAAGAAAATAAACATCGAATTTACACAGCCACAGTGGATTTTATCCTAACATATTCTTCAGACTTGGACTATAAACCCCGTCGTATTCAAAAGTGCAGGAAGGTGAGATGAATTTATGGGGGAGGTGCCTCTGTGTAACAAGGCTGGATAAAGTAATAAACGAACGAATTCGACGCAGGATCGATGTGGTACATCTTTAAATGAAAGGATCGGGGCACGCCCCATAAGATGGTACGGCCATGTGAAGAGAATGGCTTTCGAAGGTTAGCCGAACCGAGTCCCGGATTGGGTTCCACCACAGAGGAGAGGACGCACATGGCCCAGAAGCAGGTGGACGGAGTGAATCTAGGAAAAGATAGCTGAACTCTCCAGGAAGAGGATTGGTTGGATCGAGAGACACGGAGCTCTGCTCTGGTAAGTTGAGGCAACCCTTGTTGGAACGCCTATATTGTAAAGTATGTAAGTATTATTATAATAAGGTGGTAAAGAACAGTTGTGCAGCCTAGATGTATTGCTAAATAGATTTTAAGAATTTATTTCACCAAGTTAAGATTTAATGCTGTTCTATTATGTAAATATCTAACTCTATTAATATTAAATATGCTCCAGAGACACTATCTTTTTACTATAAGTTTATTTGTATCTGGTCTTTGCTGTGTCTTAAAAAACCTTTTGTATAAAAAACCGCAGCATCGTAAAGAAATTCATGATTAACTACCTAAAAGCAAACGTCTTGTATTCAGTTCGTGGTAGAAACTGTACTGTTTCTAAGACAACGGTTGTGCAGGAAGGCTATTTGTCCGAGGTCACGCTCAACAGCCACGTTTTCTTTAATTGGTAATTGACAAATAAATAATTGGGGAATTAAGTGTATATAGAATATAGAAGCTGAGTTATCCCTCTTAACAGGTAAAACAATTTATCTAACACCGCCGGATTTGAACCTGGAACTTCCAGTATAGAACATTATAAAAAAACGTGTAATAAATGGGAGCTCCAACTTATTTTAATTTCATTATATTATCTACAAGAAATTTGTAGAAAGGGCAAACAAGGAGGACAGAGATCGCCAACATTTTTGCAATGCAGTTTATAGTCTTTCGAAGAATTGTGTATAATGAAGTTCTTTAGCCAATAACTTTAGTCTTATCGAGATCTATAAACTCTGATTTGATTACACTTTGCAAGAATATTTATTTAGTTTGGTACCCATTTTTACACAATTTACAAATCCGTAAAGTTCAATCACTAATGGACAATTAGGGAACAGACCAACAAGAAAGATGGACTTCTATATTGTTAGGAAACACACCCTCAGGCCATGAAAGTGTAAATTGAACATGAGTAGGATGGAGGGGTGAGCAGGGGCCTTCAGAAATTTACAAGTGAGATTTCTCGTGTAATAAGGGCTCGTGTGTAGGGGGCGTTGTAAGGGCGGTGTGAGGGACATCAGAGGAATGCTAAAGGACTGGGCAAAGGGTAGCCCGGCGGAGGGTCAGCACAAAAAGATAAATCTCCGCAATTAGTGTGGATTGCTGGGGGCTCTCTCTTCTCTTAGGGAAAGGGGAGGAGTGTTCCATCATTCCCTTCATCGCTGTCCCAAATCTCAGAGTACTAAATCTAAGTGAAAATATATTTATTTAATTTTTTCACACGGAATTTTTTCATAAAGCGCAATACACTACAATATAATATTATTGTAGTGTATCCATTTAACGTCACTATATGCTCCTTGTGCAAGCGTTGTCCAACCAAAAGTCTCTACCTCGTACTGAACCCTGAAGACTTTTCATGAGTCGAACTGGTACAGGTTTTTTTCTTTGTTACGGTGGGAGTCCTAATTTTTTCCCCACCAAGTATGATCAGGATAGGAATCTTTAACGTGTATCTAAAACAGTACAGTCTTATAATTGACAATTTATGTCACCTCCAAAGGTTGACATAAAAAATAATAAAATAAAGTGCGAATCCACGATCTTGGCCAAGGTAGGTGGTTATACTAATCACTAAAACAAAAGTGTCCCCAAAAATAATTTATGTGATAGCCTTGTGGTATGTAAAGTCGAAGATAATGCATGACAGATGATTTTAAAAGAAGGTTAGGTATCATAATCTAGGAGTGATTGTTCAATGTTTCTAGAAGTTTTTTTGTACGAGGTATAGTTGTATACATAATGTAAACAATGTAATTTAAAAATGTACTGTAAGTAAAATTTAAATTTGTAATGAAGAGGTTGATAGAGATTTAGAAACATTGGTATGGTGAGTGAAAAATCTCAACAAAAAAAATACACAATCAGTTTCCACGTGCAATTTTTGTAGACGTTGCAGACTAGTGTACCGGAAGTGGGTTGGCAGTCATAATTTCGTATAATGATTCACTCTCAAGCGAAAGAAGTTAGACAAATGGGTCCGCCAGGGTGGAGGAGCGTACAGAACTGTATATTGAGTTGTCACACAGGAATTGTCCTATTTTTTAAATCTTAATATTTATAGAGGATTAAAGCGTTGTCTGTTCATTCCTAGCAAAATATTTACTATCTATAACAAGCACTTGTTAATCCTCTATTGGCTAACTGTGTTTGTTTTTTTCCCAAGTAGGCATACAGATTTTTGTATAATTTTAACCGTGGCCAAGGAAACACGCGATTTCCGAACGATTTTGTTTTATGAGTACAAACACGGCCCAGGCAGCAAGAAATATTAATCATACGAGAGATACGACATTAGAAAATCTGCCCCGTGGACGGCCTCAAACATCAATAGAGGACGAAGGTCTTAAGAATTCTGAAACAGTCAGAGAATAAGCGTCAGAGCTATGCACGAGTCATACGATAGTTTCCAGGCATTTAAAATTGTTCGAAAAGGCAAAAAAGCTCAATTCTTGGGTCCCAGTCGAGCTCCTTCATGATAACGCCCGATCTCATGTTTCAATACAGACAGTGAATAAATTAAAGGAGTTGGGCTACGAAGTCTTAGCACACCCCCCATATTCCCCTGATCTGTCCCCTACAGACTACCACTTTTTTCGGAGTTTGGACAACTTTTTGCGAGGAATATTGTTTACCAATGATTTATACATTAAAAATGTATTTTCTGAATTCCTTACATCGCGTTTTTCAAATCAGCGATAGAAAACTTGGTAAGCCGTTGGCAGAAGTGTATCGAAAATGATGGTAAATACTTTGTTTAAAAAATATGTAAGATTTTATCTCAAATTTTTATTTTCTTCCTGGTTCTTAAAACGGTTATTTCATGTGTGATAACCTAATAGAATTCTCTGGCGGAAATTAACCTTTACTATGAGTGATTTTTTGTCAATAAGTCAGAGTTTGATGACTGGCACTTCCGGCGAGAAGTTTCTTGATCTTAAGGAAGATTGACTGTGAAGGAAAGAATCTTACAGAATATATTCAGGGTGTAGCCAGGTGGTAGTTTCAATTGATGATAGAGCCATTCAAGTATGACAATTAACAATTTTTATTTGTTTGTAACAATTCGATCATTAACCAGATGGGGTTGTGAATCTTGTATTAGATTATAGTAATTAATCTTATTAGTGCCATTATGATTATTGACATTTAAGTGGAGAATAGGTGGCTGGATAATTCTAATATTGGTATGAAGTGGTAAGGAAGTCCAGTCGATGATTGTCTCAACTAAAAAAGGAAGACTTATTTTATTGTGCCAATGATTCGGCCTAAGAGGTAGGCCATCTTCAAGGCTTTCAGGAGGGGGGGGGGGCGATGTTAGTGTCGAATTTCAACTAAGGACTACTAACATCTGTTGTCTCAGAAGCAGTTCAACTTCTATCATGTCCTGAGTCTATACCCTTTCATGGGTTGTAGAAGTACTGTTTTTTTATTAGGACCCTTAGTAGTGGAAATTATAGCCGAAGATTATATAGATAATATAACACGCATTCCCTATATATATTTGTTTCCCTGTACCGCAACAAACTATGTAGGATCTTGGGTTCAGAGGGTGTTAGTGACTGTACTGGCTCTAGGACACTTCCTGCTCAAACGTTGTCTTAAAAACAGTCATGTCTTACAATCTCTAGTATGTACAGAGCTCATCATCTTTCGTGGGTTGTAGAAGTAGTGCTGGAAATAATAATCGAAAATATGAAATTAACACATGAGTTACTACAAGAATACACCAGAAGGTGGAATGTTCAGGTTATGATCGATGATATCTTGCGAAATTATGGCAAGGTGACTGTTAAAGGAACACAACAGATGGAGAGGAATACCATTATAGCTCGGCAAATTTTAAAACAACCTGCGCAGTCACCTCAGATAAGGAAGCCACGCCTATTCCCCTTACTATCTATTCACTCGTCCTTTTTAGTGGCTATTTTGCATCTCCTGTTATATCCATGCTGTCTCTTGGAGTTAATTTTATTGTTTTGCGTTCAATCTGACTATCCTTGGGATTAATATTGGACTTGTTATTACGTTTTAGACAGGTGGAGGTACTACTTTACCTCCACCACATCTCCCCATCCCCGCCTCCGATTTTGAAAGGTCGTTTTCTAAATTGTCGGGCAATAAAAAGATGGCAAAATGAGGCCTTTGACTGGGAGATTTAGTACGACCAGGAAAACGTAAACAACAATAGATGTGCGAAAAGAGAGAAAGAAATTCTTCATTTTTTCAGCAGTGCTATCCAACTACATTGGATTGCCATAACACACAGCATACTCATCAATCCATATTGGGCATACTTAATTAAATAAAGAAAGAAAAATTTGTTTTTCAACTGAAAAATTGACATGACTGAGGACTTCTTACTCCTATAATAAATCCTAAGACCATATGCTGAGCTGGGAACCTGCGATCATGGGCATAGTACGTTGTCATGCTAACCACCAGACCACAGGTAACCCCTATTAAATAAGTACCGTACCCTGATATTTAATCCAAGTCCTATTTCAACCAATGTTATTGATTTTAATAACTCTTTGTTTATTGGTTGCTCAATGTCCAATCATTACCGTACCAATAAGCAGGAATCTAATGCATTCGTCACAAACCCTCAAACGTCAACTCATACAACTAGTGTAAGGCATATTACAGCCTTTTTGACGTTATCATTGAATAATTTTCTTTATGAGCTATTCCAATAATTCAGCTTGCAAGGAATTTATATTAGAATTTAGTTCGTTTTTTGTTTCCAATTGGTCCCGAGCTCCTTTGATTTAATTTCAATTACCCGACAACAAGATGAATGCATGCGGTAGAGAAGATGATAAAAGACATCGGGTGCGGGAGTTGAACCTGGACAGGCTGAGGGATGGATCGGATTACAAGGGCCAGCGGGGGGTTGGGGTTGGATGTGTGAGGGTGGAAGGGGACTAAACTTTTAATCCCCCCCCCAGTTGGGGCGGTTTCCCGGCTCACAGTCTTTAATTACATGCACAAGCAATGACTCACCCAGTCTATACTGTGGGCTGTGCCTGGACTGAACAACACTCAACACTTGATACAACCTAACACAGATGTATTAAACAGTATTGGTTTTCTTAACGATAACGCCTAAAGTATAGAGACCCTCACCCAATCATATGAATTGCAAGTTATGACAGGGTGAAGACTATAGTATGAGAGAGAGAGAGAGAGAGAGGGAGGAGAAGAGGTCGATAATCACATGGTCAACGCAGGATGCAAAGAATCATGGGTTGATAAGGCAGATAGAGAGAATCACCGATTGCTGGCGGTTAAAGAAGACGGAACAAAAAACTGTGAAGAGAAGTTGCGAGACAAGGCAAGGGTCGCATTGCCACCCACGTCAAGACTTCACCAGGGCCGCAAAAATGGTATATTATTAACAATGTTCCGAAAGATCAAGCTGGATTTGTCAGATTGGTATTTTTATTATTTTAAAATAGGGAAAAAATGTAAACTGTTGCGAAATTAGCACATTTCTCTAACACCAATAATTTTTTTTTCCAGGACGTATTGCTTCCTATTAATGAAGCCCTATTTTTAAAATATTTATTCAGTTCATTCTTTAAAAGAATATATTAAATTAGTGCCCATATAATTACCTTTAATATGAATCAGTGCTTACTCTATTATTAATGAAAACCTTGCTAATTCGACCATCATGGGATGATAATTTATCAAACGATAGGATTAATCAGCAATTGAAAAAAAAATTTAATAATTAGTAATTTTTACATATAATTCTTTCTGTAGATAAAGTGTGGCATCAGCCTTCAGCCGTTAGAAGAGCAGAGAGAGAGTAGGAGTATGAGGCACTGAGACTATTTCACGGTTTGGGCGCCAGAAAACCTTTTTTATCATAGATGTGGACGACCTGTGCTAGCCAATATGTGAAGGACAAACTTCATTCCTTTTTAATATTTCGTTCAATGATATAGTAAGTCAAAGGATCAACATGAAATTAAATTTTTTGAGACCCTAAGACGCCTCGCGGCGCCGCTTGAGAGTCGGCCCCCGTATCCCCCGCACATAAGGTAAAACCGGCCCTGACTATATATAACGTTTGTAATACATTGACAATTCTGTACCGTGGAGGAATAGAACACGGTGTCACATTTCTGTAATTTTTATATTTGTTTAGGAGAGCCTATTTTATATAACTTTGAACCATTAAAATTTGTTTTAAGTAACTAAAATTAACAGCTTAAATGGAATTGTTTACATTGCTATAGGCATTAATAAGTATTGATCATTTATATATTTATGACAATTTATCTAGCATATTGGGAGCGGAATGGCTCAGTGGTAAAGCACTGAGTTGCCGTGCTGGTTCAAATCCCGCTGCGGGCATGACTTTTATTTAGTCTATTTGCAGCAGGAGATGGATCATATAGGATCTATGACCATCCTGGGGCTCACCCGGCCTCTTTAAAATATTATAAAAATATAGTACCAAAAATAAGGGGAAATCTGGTGGTTGAGCGTGACCTAGGACAAGTCACCTCCTTGTAGAACCGTTGTCCTTGAAACAGTACAGTCTCTACCATGTACTGAACCCCAGAACCGTTCACGTTTTGTAGTTGTACATATTATTTATACTGTGGACATGTTGAACTTAGCCTCAGGGTCACAGAATTTTATTTAACAAATAAAAACGAATAAGAAATATTTAATGGCACATTTAGCTATAATGGCATATGACCCCTGCAACAGACGGAAAGAACATTCAAAACCCAACACAGAGTGTACGGCAAACAAGAGATATAGAGCCAAAATGCTAATAGGACACTAGCGCAGGTGAAGTGTATTTGTCAGGGCGGCAGGGAATATAAATCAGTGCGGGTGCTCCGACCGCAAATAATTCAAAAAGGTGGCCCCCCGCATTGGGAATTGGAAAAACAGCGGGCGAGGCCATTAGCGAACGGGGGTGGGCATTTAGCCGCCCCAGGGGGGTGGTATCGTTGGCGGCGGCCGTTTTCAAAACCTGTTCGGTCGCTTTTACAACACCATGTTCTTCTCTCCTCGTCGTGTTCCAATAGCCGTGTCCTATCCGCAATGAACTTTAAAACATTTCGAATCCAAAGTTTTTCCAAATAGTCCTTGTACCACAGTTTTTCCAGATAGTCCTTTTACCACAGTCATACCTAGATGCATCCCATAACTTCTAGAGGAAAGAAGAAGCTTCAGGAAATCAGGATCAATAAAATATTATTATGCAACAATAGTTTGCTTCAAAACGGATCTGTATTTTCTTAACCTCATTTCTTCTCATAAAGATCCTCTTAAATCCATTTTGCCACCTTTTGAGTAGTTGTCATTTTCAAAAAATGTACGGAACCTTTTACAACACTATCTTCTGACCTTTCTGTGTTTCACCAGCCATGTCCTATCCTGATTGAACTTTAAAACATTTCGAATCCACAGTTTTTCCAGGTCATGCTTATATCTAAAGTTTCGCATTCCTTTCACCACAGTTTCTAGATGGACCAATGATATATTATTTTACAACAATAGTCTGCCTCAAAACGGATGCACATTTCCTTAACTCTCATTTCTTCTCATCTAGGTCCACTCAATTTTATTTCACCTACTCTTGACCTGCGGCCTTTTCAAAACTGTAATACCTTTCCACAATACTCGATACCTTTCTTTCTGAAAGAAACCAGAATCTTTATGAGATCAGGATCAATGAAATACTTCCTTGAATTTATACCCTGTCTCAATACTCATCTACATTTCCTTAGACTTTATTTATTCTCATAAAGATTCTCTTGAATCATTTTAATCACCTTTGAAGTGCCTAATAATAGTTTGCGAGGAATGTGGATTTCTCATTAGGTAGAGGTAATAAAAAAAACTGTACCACTACAACCCATGAACGGTTGAGCACATGGTAGAGACTGTACTGTTTCATGGACAGCGGTTATGCAAGGAGGTGACTTTTCCTAGGTCACGCTCAACCGCCAGATTTCCCCCCCTAATTTTGGGTACTCTATTTTATAATATTTCATAGAGCCTGCGTGGGCCCCAGGAGTGTCCTAGATACTATATGATCCATCTTCCGCTGCAAACAGACTAAATAAAAGTCATGTCCTTCAGGGGGATTTGAACCAGGATTTCCGCCACGGCAACTCAGTGCTCGACCAGCGAGCAACTCCGCTCTCTAGGAAGGGGTAATATATCCGGATAAATCTCTGGAACTGAAACTAGCATACTAGAAGGGAATAAGGAAAGTAAGTACTAATGACTTAGCCGGTACCCAGGGACTGTATTCCGACATTATTTATAACCTGAACAATAATGATTCTGATACTGAGAACACCTACCTTCTTATTCAAGTTAATGGACATTGTAAATATAGCATATGTAATAATAAAATTCTATCGTCTGCTAATTATAGCTACCCTATACGTTTGTTACAATTTCGTAGATTACAAAACAAATAAGTTCGCGCCTCAGAAATGATGTAACGAAATGTTACTGGACATGGCTTTCCTCTGGTCTGCTCTACTTACTACATCAAGTAAGGCAATATTTGTTATGAGCAGATGGTACCTTTTTAACTTCGTACATTTAATTTTTTAACTAACGTACTACACTATAAAATAAAGATATTTGTATTCGAAAGTAAGGATTACTTATTTCTGTGCTGACTGGCATTCCTACTTTTATAGAATTTCGGTTATTTGAACTAGTCATTACCTGAACCTGATGACGATAATCAACACATGCATATTGTAAAATCCAGTACCACTACAACCCATGAATGGTCTTGGATATTAGTACCAGTACAGTTTCATGGGTACGGTTGAGACAATCATGTTCTAAAGACAATTGTGCAGAGATCACGCTGTAACCAGATTTTCACCCACTTAAGGGTACCCACTTTACAGAGGATGGGTGAGCATTTAAAATGTATAATGTAAAATTAATATAAAATCTAAAAAAAAAATCATCAAAATATCTGACGATGATGGTGAAGTTATCACACCTTGACCAATTAATTGCGTATGAGTATATCTGTTGCTTAAATGTGTTAAGTATAATGGTAAACCTGAAATTAACCTGTAACCTGTTACACTACAACCAGTGAAGGGTCTGCAGTCCAGTACATGGTAGAGATTGTACTGTTTCATGGACAACGGTTTTGCAAGGAGGTGACTTGTCCTAGGTCACGCTCAACCGCCAGATTCCCCCCCCCCTTATTTTGGGTACCCTATTTTTATAATATTTTTTAGAGGCTGGGTGAGCCCCAGGGGGTCCTAGATCCTATATGATCCATCTCCCGCTGAAAACAGACTAAATAAAAGTCATCGCCTGCAGCTGGATTTGAACCAGGATTTCCGGCATGGCAACTCAGTGCTCTACCCCTGAGCCACTCCACTCCTAAACCTGAAATTAATAGCAAGACAAAATTAACTCAAGTCGTAGCATTTTTCTGTAACAAATAAACAACGAAGTAATTTGGGTATTTTTTTAATATAAACATAACAGGAATGTACACTAATTAAAAATATATATAGATAGGCTAATCCCGATACCGCTACCGCTGCGCTGCCAGCCGGATCCAACTTAAATCAAATACATTGAGGTTCTTAACAACAATAAACAATTTAAAAAAAGCGTCATTACTCATAGCTCCTATAATTTCGAGCGCAGCGCTGTCTCCCGGACGAAGTGTAAATCATATTAAAAATTTAACTAATTACAATTTAACTAATTAAAAATATTACCATCCGATCGAATTGTAAATCTAAACCATCCCCGTACCCACTTGAGTGTTCACAATTGTTTGTATCGAAACAGGTCCAATTATTTAGGAGGAGTTCAGTGACTTACATACAGAAGAATTTTATATATATACACATATTTAACATCATACAAAGAGAGAGTCACTACCGAAATTAATTTACATGGGAGTGAGATATTAAGTAGGGGTCCCCTAACTTGATGTTTTTTGCCCCTCAATAAATCTGGCTCGGGCCAAAGCTGAAAGCATAATCCCGGGATTTGGTGCTAAAGTCGTCTTGTATTGGATCAGCCTCTTACCCCGCAATCCTCGCCTTCTCTACATCAAAAGGTTTACGTAACCTTTATATAATTATCTATGTTTCAATCACTCAATTACGTATAATAATAAATAATTCAGAAATCGGGAAAAAATCTGTACCACCACAACCCATAGAAGGTCTTGGCTTCAGTAAATCGTAGAGTCTGTGGTCGTGGACAACGCTTGAGCAGGAAGGTGATTTGTCCTAGATCACATTCAACCGACAGATTTCTCCCCTTATTTTGAGTATCCTCTTTTAAAGGCTGGGTGAGACACAGGAGTGGGCTGGATCACATAAGATCCATCTCTGGGCGCTTAAAGATTAATAAAAAGCCTGCCAGTGAGCGGGATTTGAACCCTTGGCCTTCGGCATGGCACCCCAGCGCTCTACCACCATTCCTATTAGCTATAAGGATAGGAAATAATTGTAGATTCTAATCCCAAAATAAGTACATATTAGCAGGTTAAATACCCTAGTTTATTGTTGTTGTTTTTTTTATAAATGTTTTTTTACTTATTTATTGGGATGAAATGCGGAAGGACACTGTCGATATCGATAAGATCGTGATGTAGAAATTATATAACGAGTTTTCACTTGAGGGACTTAACTATTTCTACAATCAAACATACGATCTGCGGAATAATTACCAAAAAATGTAGGATATCATTTCAGTATGTAAGTGTTAGTGTTAGAAATAATGCTTACCGTCCATTTGGAAATGCGACCGAAACGTAAACAGTAGGATAATCTTAATTATGATCTCAAGAACTTTTGGCATTTATTATTGGTATTTATGTGTATATTATGTATTTATTAGAATACTAAATAAAGTAAAGGATTCTTTAAAATAACTTATAATTATATAAGAAAAAAATGTATTGTTCTTTTGTCTTAGAATGTATATCCATAATTTCCACCTTAGGGTGAGGACCTAAACGTTTATATATTTTTTATTTTACCCATAAAAAGATATGTGTACATAGATTGATACTAATCGAAAAGTATATATATATATTTCAGAGTTTGCAAGCCATTTGGTGTTGCCTTAAACAGTATACTGGAAATCGCTTGTAAGCAATATTTATACAAACTGTTTACTAAAGTTTAAACCTCGCAGAAAAAAGGCGGCCAATGCAAAAACAAAACAAAAAATGTGGAAAGAGTTCAAGGATCGGCCGCTAGAGGGAACACTCTTTCGATTCTACGCTCGGCCACTGGATAGCGTTGTCATCGCTGGACACTCAACTTAGTTCACACCATTTTTTTTTTTTATTTATATAATTTAGTTTATGATATAATAATATTGCAGTTATAAATAGACATAAAGAGGATAAATAATAAAGTATCGTGTATGTTCCTCAGTCACTTCGATTTGAGTTACAAGATTTAACTGCTTATTCGTTTCGTCTGTAATATTTTCCAAAAATACAATTGAATCGGTCATTTGAGAAACACCTCATATCCAAAAAAGTAAACCTTCGGGAAATAAAAAAAAACTCAGCTTGTCCATAATTTAACGTCATATATATATATATATATATATATATATATATATATTTTATATATATATATGTTTCTACAGGGGTTTGGTAAGTTAATTCTACCAAACTAAAATTTTATTATTTTTATTTTGATATTTTAAAAAATTATAAACGTTGTTGGAGATGTGCTGTTTCTCAAATGATTGATTAAACGATATTTATCAGGTATGAAATAAAAAAAATTCAAAATATCATAAAAAATCAGGATTTTATTTTTCAAATAATATTCACATTTTCGAAACATGCGTATTGGATTTGTCTAGCCTTCACCAACAATTTAATATGTCTAACTCAATTTTGGCCAAAAATGGACATGAGGTGTTTCTCAAATGACTAATTCAATTTATCATGATCATTGGTGTATAAACTTCATGGTAATTTGTATTTTTGGAAAATATTAAAAGGAAACAAATAAAAAGTTAGAGCTTTGTGGTGACTCAACGCTTGGCGACAACCTGCGGAACAATTACCAAGTAAGAATATGTTACTGATCGACTTTCAATTTACAAAAATCTGGAATAGAACAAAGCAGGGAATGCCAGGCTCCACGCAACTGATAATTCTACTTATTAATCGATACTAAGCAATTAATATTTTAAATTATTACTCAGAAGCCCCCCCCCCCCGATTAAAGTTGGCTTAATAATAGTGAATAATTTTTCGAAATTTGTTAATTGTATTGAGGGAAGCTGAATCGTGCCGTAACATTTATTTGGGGGTTTTTTCCCCAATAGGGGTGGCATTGGTTTTATTTGGCTTTAAATGGAGTTTTACATCATATTATATATATATATATATATATAATATGATGTATATATTATACATATATATATATATATATACTTTAGATAGATAATTTTTACTTTACATTCTTGAGATTTAGTCTGTTATTTTAACCTTTTTTTAGCGAGGTTTCAAGACTATAATGGTCTCATAATCATGACAGTTAAAAAATATACTTATGGCGAATAAATTATAACACACACTCTTCTAAGTATATATTACGTTAATGGTATGAAAAATTGGTGAGTAAAAATTACGACATCAATGAATCAAAATACTTGTTGAATACATACATATATATCTAAATATTTTTCAAGACTTGTGATCGACGAAATGTATAATGTTGGATTTTTCCTATTTCAGATGGTGAGACTTATTTTTTTTTAAATTAATTTTGGTGTAAAAGATATTTTATAATCGCTTAAGGTTGAAATTAATGAAGATTCTATTTTGATATTTTAAAGATTATATCGTATTTCTGATATAACGATTTACGGATGTAAAACTTGGCCGCTAACGCTCTTTCGGTCCAAAAAAGGATGAGGACCAATTGCGAAACATTCATCCGGTTAATATTATTCTAGTGATCACGGAGATTAAGATGGGCTTGTAAAGTGATTGGGCTTAGTAACGAACGAATTCCTAAGATGTAGGTGGGAGGATCGCGTTAAGAATGATCTGGCGGGTTTGGGTTTGGGTAATGGTCCGTGGACGAATGTTTGTAAGCAGGTATTGGTGGTGTCGGCATCGAGCTTTCGGGTTTGCTTAGCCTTATTTAAGGCTAGTTCTTTTAGTTTAATTATTTAAACTAGAAGAATGTGAACTGAGGTTATACGGTGGTTAGATTTATTTTGGTTGCAGTTGTCCCAAGGGCCCAACAAGGGAAGTGTTATGACTGCCGTCCTTAAGTGCCATAAACCTCTGCTAGGGCAATAAACCAATTTGTTTCATGAACCAATGGTACTTTCCCTGAGGGAACGTCGGAACCAGTAGATTGGAGGCTTCCCTTTAGGTCTGGTCTAGGTATCTTTGTCGTAGATATAGACAAAGACTCCTGGCTCTTTTTACGTCCTATATATATGAGGGCTCAAGAACCAGGAACTAAGTATTTTCAAAGCATTTCGGCGGTACGTCGTACCTAGAAATTGGATCTATAAGAACTGTGAATAGGATTTGTGACAACAAAAAAAATCCTACATCACTGCAATGACCCGGTTTTGCGATGGGAATAAAGCTGGTTAAGCTGATTCCTTATCCCTAAATATACCTGCTTCAGTAAATACGTTAAAATACTCTTTGGGGTGTAAATAGTACGAAATAGTCTATTAAATATTCAAACAGAACCTACATTAAGCCTTAACCAATTATAAAATATTATTTACGCAGAGAAAAAGTTTAATAAATAAAGCTATATGCTAATAGAAAGTTAATTAAATAAGTAAAATGTTATGTCCTATAAGATGCATAGGAACCTGGAAATTACGAAGCATGATGAAATATATCAAAACATAGAAAAAATAACAGAAACGATAAGGAAAAGAAGATTGATGTTTTTTGGACATTTATACAGATCGGATGACAACAGGCTGTCCCAACAGATCTTTAAGCATTTCTGGGAAAAGAAATTATCTACAAGCTGCAACCCAGAAATTACAAAATATAAAAGCACTAGCAGCAGCATATAGAGGTGCCTTCAGAAAGTTAATGTTAAACTTGCGATTCCTGGGTACAAGCAATAAGAGGACAGGCACAAAGTGGTCTAAAGAAAGAAGATACATGGTGAAAGGATGGAGGAGTATTGGAGGAGAAGAAAGCAACAAATGAGAAGGACCAAAACGAAGGGGGAAAAATTTAATTTGTTACATCCAAAATTTAAAATTATTATGATACAACGTTTTGGTAAATAGGGTGTGTATTTTTTTTCTATACTTTCAAAGTGGGTACCCAAAATGGGGGGGGGGATTTGGCGTTTGAGCGTGACCTGGGACGAATCACTTCCCTCCACTACCTTTATCCCAGAAAAAGTCTAATCTCTACCACGTAATGAACTCAAAACCCTATCATGAGTTGTAATGATACAGATTTTTTTTTTAATACTCCTTCGAGTGCAAATACCATAAAATAGTCTGTTGAATAATCAAACAAACCAACTATCTTCATATATTTTAGCCTTAAGCAATCATAAAATATTATTTACGCTGAGAGTAATTTAAAAAAAAGTAAGTTTAAAATACTAATTATAAGAAAAATAACATAAGCATATCATCGCTGTCAAAACAATACCGCCTATCTACAACTTTTGGTCTAAATGAGTTACGGTAACGGACGTATTAGGGTCGGCAACATGGCAGAGTATGATTTTTTGATAATTCTTTTCAATCTGTTTAGTAATAGTTGCAAATTTTTATAGATAAAAAATATATTATAAATTGCCAAGTCTATAGTCGGCGCGGTTTATTTTCTCTCCTGTAAAATCGCCCAAAGTGTACTTAGGTGGTATTGTTTTGACAGCGACGATATGTAGATGTTGATATTAATAAGTTTAAACTTTATAAACCAGATTTTAATATTAATACATTTTAAATTATTCTTATGACTGGTTTGATCACAGCTCAAAACTGCTAATTTTAAATTCAATTTTTTTTTTGAAGTACATATCAAATATGATTGTATTAAATTAAATTATTTAAATCACAAGGAACAAACAAGGAAGTATTTTTATAAATTTAACATGAACTCTGAATGAGGAAACGGCATCGAAATACAGAAAAAAAGATGATGTGATTCCATTAATCTAAACATATTTTAATTGTACTTGTATGTATATATATCCTCCCGGTCAAAAGTAGCGCAACACTTGAAATATATATTTGAATTTTACAAAAACGTCTGCCTTTTCATAATAAAGAAAGGTTCTGAAGACTATAATAAGCATTATTAAACTTGTTTATGTCCAGTTTAAAAATGCTTATTACAGACTTATCTATTCTACTTAACCACGATATCTATTCTATTTAATATAGGAAGGGATCTAAGTATACCATGCTTACTACACTTATACTAAGAAATAACAATACAATAGTCGTTAAATATGTAAAGTGAGGAACATATGTAAAGTAACATGATAATAAAAAGTTAGGGAGGGTACATGCCATAAATAAACTCAGGCCCTATGTCCTTACCTGGGTATCTTGCAAAAAGTAGCTTCGCCATAATGGTGACTGAAAACATGAAAAGAGCCGAAAATTTTATGTTTTGCCAAAACGGAAACGGGATGGCACATGTTTAGTTTTATGACAGGGCGGAACTTGTGAAAAAGTCATTAGTTCCTGACCCAAATAACCTGAGTTCCATAAACGAATATGGAAGTAATAATAGTAAAAACATAAAATCAGAAGTTCCAAGGACGAAGCCACAATTTAGAGCACCTTGCCTTCTTCTAATGCCCTGGTTCACCCCAGCAAGCAAAACGTCAAACAAATGTCTAAACATGCTAAAGGTTTTACAGAAGGGGTTATAAACTATCCCTGAATTTTCTTTTGTCCATGACGTATACAACTTTTAATAAAGCTAATAAATCTTCCACCAATAACAATAATCAACAAATTTGAGAATACTAGGCTAAGAATAATATAAAAAAATAATAGTTTAATAAATAAAGCTATACATCTGACGGACAATTTTAAACTACTGAAAGATATGAAGTTTCGAAATAGTAAGTAGTGTGTGTAATTTTAATATTGTTGATGATCACTGATCAAAACCGCTTATTAAAAATTCATTTTTTAAATATTTATAAGGATAAAACATTTTCTCTAGGGAGAAAATGTGTATATTTTTATGTAGAAGCAAGCTTACAGTTAGTAACGATTTTTCCTCCTTCATTCAATTAGAGAAATCTCTGTCAATAGCATATCTTAGCAATGCCAATACGAATAGCATTATATAATGCTATCATATAAAATTACGCTTTATCAAAAAATTAGTATGCTAAAGGGTTTTACAGAAGGGGTTATAAACTACCCCTAACTTTTTCTTTGACCACGACCTTGACAACTTTTAATATAGCCAACTAACTATATGGCAATACAACTCTCACCAATAATAATAAACAACAAAGGCATCGTCAATTATTATATGAGAATGTTAGGCTAAGAATAAAAAATAATAGTTTAATAAATAAAGCTATATACTTCACCCCAAAAATTTCAAATTACTAAAAGATACGACGTTTCGACCATATTATGTAAGTAGTGTGTGTAAATTAAAACCGCTCCTTAGAAATTAATTGTTTAAATATTTATTTTTATTTATAAGGATTATAACAAAAAATTGTTAACTAGGGAGAAAATGTGTATATTTTTATCTTGAAGCTCACAATTGCTCACAATTGAGATCCACATTTTTTACTCCATTTTTCAAATCTTTGTCAATAGCATTTCTTAGCAATTTCAATGCGAATAGCATTATATAATGCTATTATATAAAATTACAATTTATTAAAAATAAACATGTTAAAGGGTTTTACAAAAGGGGATATAAACCCCACTGAATTTTCCTTCGTCTATGACGAAGACAACTTTTAGTATTGCTAACTATATGACTATACAGTTTCACACTAAAAATTATAAACAACAAAATCACCATCTATTATCATTTAATAATGCTAGGCAAAAAATATTTTTTTAAAAATAGTTTAATAAATAAAGCTATATAATTCACTTAACATTTCAAAAAGATACGTTTCGACCATATTACGTACATACTGTTTGTAACTTTAAATCTTTTGATGAACACTGATTAAAACCGCTCAGTAGAAATTATTTTTATTTTTTATTTTTTTCACGAAACGGCCTCTTAATACCAAGTGAATATTACTAATTTTCTTTTCTCATTTTCATCTTTTTCTTCTTCCAGTATTTTCTCATCATTTCTGGTTGGATCATAATCTGATCATAATTGAGTCCATATATATTCCTCAGGATCCTTTTCTCTATCTTTTTTTTATTTATAAGGATAAAATATTTCTTTAGGAAGAGAATGTGCATATTTTTATCTTGATAAATGCTTACGATTAGAAACTGAGCTACCCATTTTTCACTCTAACATTCAAATAGAGGAAACACTTTTAATAGAAAATCTTAACAATTTCAATACAGATAGCATTATACACTGACAGGCAAAAATACCCACTTTTTGTTTTCATCTAAAAATATTTCTTCTTTGGATTGGTCTATTCTTTTAATGAATAAATATGTATTTTTTTTCTATTAGGAATGTCAATATAGAGGATAACAACCCTTAATCCTTCATAGTTTCTTAGTGTCCGGCTTTTAATTTTTTCAATTTTAAGTTTAAAAATGCCCCTTCGTGCTGAGGATGTTCCGCGTGGTCTGGGGCTTATCGATGATGGACGTTCCATTAGATATGCAGCTAATGCCATCGGAGTTCCCTATGAAACTTCACGAGACGTCGTAGATGGCCCGGTTCTGGACGGTCTAGGGTAAAAGAACCACAGACTGACCGTTTTTTTACTTTAAGAATTTTACGAAACCGGCACCTTACCTTTGCTCAAGCGATTCATCAGCTCGATGAAGTTCGAAGTGTGCAAATTTCTTAACGTACTGACTGCTCTGAGAAGAGTAAATGAGCATGGGTTAATGGCTTTTCCTCCAGAAAGAGGACCAGATTTGACCAGAACTCACAGAGTTACACGGCTGGCTTTTGCACGTTGAAAAGGTTGGCTCTGGGTAAAATTACTGGCTGGATATCTTTTATTTCTTCTTCTCCACATCCTTTCACGCCCGTCTGGACATCGAAGAGAAAATCTTGATTCATCTGTAAAAAGTACAGCACTCCATTCGTCCATAGTCCAATGGCTGTGCTATCGAGCAAAAGCTATTATATAAAATTAAGACTTATTAATAATAAATATGCTAAGGGGTTTTTCAGGATCTTCCACTGCTCCGTAAGGTGACGGAGGCAACTTTTAATATAGCCATATGATTGTAGGATCTCTCACCAATAAATAAAAACAACAAAGACATCCCCAACAGTAAACACAAGAGGTCTGGAACAAGTTGGGTTAAGAACCAAAAGGCATTTCGATGACGGGAAGATCAAACGCCGACAATGGAGTCACTCCGGTATCACACTTAAGAGACTTGGAGTAATCTCTTGGGGAGGGGAATTCCTTAGAGGGAGGTCGTCCAAGAATAACTCGGAGGCGTGGAAGTTCCAAATTGAAGTAAGAGCGGTCCAAAAATAAGTGTCTGGTAAATTTGGAAATAGTTTCATACGAAAAATTTAATCTTATTCCAGAATTTTTGTGATCCGAGCACAAAGAAAAAATATAATTTTTTTTCCTTGCCTCTTTGTTATTATTATTTTTTTTTTTGTACAATGACATTTAGTGATAATAAGATAGAAGGGATCTCTTTTACTCCCAGATGTATTTTAAGAGAGGAATGTGGATAGGGTTAAAAAAAAGGAAAAAATTATTGTAGTTGAGTATATAAAAAGCGTACATTGTTTGTTAAATTATATATAGAAAAAACGACTGTTGTTCTAACTGTCAACTAAAATATTTGAATTCAAATGAATAATATTTGAGTAACTCTTCTTTGTTTTTTATATCAATGTGTAGTTATATATACCTACCTACCTACATTTTAGTATATACTAACATGCGTATATTTATGGAGAAAATACAAACAAAACACTAGCTGTAGCGCCGAATAGTGAGAGTTAGATAAATTTATTTATTTTCTTTAATTAGTTAATATCTTGTCATGATTCATGCTATTTATTTATATTTCGTCATTTCATAAATACTTTATGATTTGAGTTATGTAGCATTTTGGCTTGGTATATATTATGCGTCTTTTCTGTTCATGATTGTTATTCTAAAGGGACTTAGTCCCAGAATAAAGTCACTTCTATTTCTTTCTATATATATATTTTTTATTTATTCATGAATTTGGCTTTCTGGAGAACGCATACAACTCAAGACTTATGGTGTATCTTTATTATTCATCTTTTCCCAGTACTTCTTCATTTTCTCTCCACCCGCTCGTCTCTGATCATCTGTCCATACTCTCTTTGATCGAGGCTTAGGCTTGTCTTCTTCCTAGATTGCGTTTTCTATCAGTAGCCTGAAGCGGTTCCTGTCACGTATCATTTTTTCTATAACACCTATTTTGTTGGCATCCTCCTTCACTGCTTCTATCCATCCTACAGTTTATTAATCTAATTAAAAATCTTTGTAATCCGTGTTTGTTCCATCCTTTTTAAATTTATATACAGGTTTCGCCGTATCTTTCTCATTTTTTCTGTATTTTTATACAAATATTAATTTCTTCTTTTAATCCATATATTTTCATTGCTTTTCTCAGGCCCTAGAATAATAGAATTTCTTACTATTTTTCTCTCTCTCTTTTTTTTCTAGTTCTCATATATATATATATATGCTATATATAAACATATGTAAAATAGGATGGAAGAGAGCACAGTGCTGCGTGCTGGAGCATACTGGAGGAAGGATCAATTAGGCTAAGAGCGGCTGCCGAGGACCCTTAGCATAAGTGGCATTTATTTTGCTCTCATCGACAAAGGACACTCCCGGACCGACCCCCCCCCCCTCTAACCCCCTCAGCTCACCTCACACCAGCAGCCTTTTTTACCTTTCCTTTTGATCTCTTATTCCTTACCAGCGTCACCGTCTCGGCTAATTCCCGATTCCGCCTTTTTCAAAGTCTTTCATCCCCCCGTCTTCTTCGACCCACTCTCGGCTTATCAATTATTGAAACAAGGTACGGCGGATTCAAATGACAGGAAGCCCGGATGAGATGATCAAAAAATGAATTTTTATTTTAAAAATAATGAATACCAGGTTGAAACGACAACAAATTATGGGGAAACAAAAGTTATAAAAAAGAACAGTCGAAACAAACGTAGTTCACAGTGGATAGAAAAACAACATAAGATATTTTTAAATATTAATGTATTTTTATTTTTTGTTAAACTCATTTACAAATCTTAAACCTTAATTTTATATGTATATAAAATATAGAAATAGGATAATTTATTATAATCTTGAGCCGTTATTCTTGTAAATAATATCCAATTTCTGTAAAACAGATCCGGTACTTAGGACTACACCTTGACCAACGATTAACCTGGAATCCTCATACTAGACTGAAACGACAAGAAACAACTCGCCGTTCAAGGCTACTTCAACACTTACAAGACAAACGCTTTAAGCTCTCAATTATTACTAAAGACTCATATACATGACTATTATAAGACCCATTAGAGCTTTGAGGCTCCACTATGGCACCAATTCGTTTCGCACATCTGGCATTAGCAATTCAGAATCCTTCGTAAAATCCTCAATGCTCTTTACTTTGTTACGAACAAAGTAATCCATAATCACCTTAATGTCCCAGTTGCTGCTGATTTGCCACGAACCGGGCATCAACTCATGACAAACTATATTTCCTCTCAAACCCACTAGTTTCAAACCTAGCAACCTCTTTAATTCTCGATAATCCCCGTGGAGTCTGAAAATAAGATGGCCTCGTGATCACCTGAATTGTTATTTGAGTACTATGGGAATACCAATACAATATCATTACGTATCATCTGTCCTATTTACTTGTTGTATTATTATAATATAGTTGTAAAATTCAATTAATAAATTAAAAAATATTTATATCCTTAGGTAGATGATTCACTTAACACTTAACTCAAGTTGCTTGGTCAAATCTTACTGAGTAAAAGTAAATAAATGAATTGTATTCTCTGGCCTGCTAATTGCTTAAAAATTAGGCCAAAACGTAGCCACAAATAAAACAAGTTATAATTATTTCTCCACCCCTACCCCGGCCAATTTCAACAATTCTGAATCATTTCCACATCAATAGAAATTAGAAAATCCTCAAATTATTCATATTTTAGTTAATAAATTTCCCCCTAATAAGTGTACCCAGTTAGGGAGGGCGTGTTACAGGGAGGTTTTAAAATTCCACAGGGGAGACCCACGGCCGTTAACACAGAAAGTAATTTATTTGCCACAGCTGGTTTCAAACTCAGATCCTTCAGCCAAGTAACTTAGCTCTCTACACACCGAGCCCTGATTATAATATAAGGCTATTCCAAAAGTGAATTATGAATCATACTAAAGCAGATTCCAAAATTAATCCATACTACAGGAATAGTTATACAAATAAAAAATATCTTGTACGTGCTTATTGAAACAGACATTCCAAGCATTCCAGAGGATCTGAAAAAAACTAGCATGTGATGTTCAACATTCAAGTTTTAATAAATCAAATGTAGGTGAAATGGAATACAATCCCATTTATTTTTTTCTCCCACAATAAAAATGCAGACCTCTTTTTTCCCGAGGTTTTCAATTCAATTTAATTTTTTTGAAGTTCTAAAATATTTTGAGAATTAGAGAGGTGGTCCATATCTGGGAAACTTTGAATCTGTACGAGAATAGCCAATTTTTTTATAGTTAGTGTTTCTTTCAAAGTTTATTTGTCTGCTACCATGGAAGGCAACATTTTTCTGTATTAATAATAATAAAATTGATAAACTTAAATTTAAAATACACATAAAATATATCCATTATTTTACCTATTTAAGCGTAATTGGGACGAAGTTTTTTTTAATTTATTATTTCGGACTAAAATACTTGGTGCCTTAATGTTCAGATTGAAAATAAACCTGCTGGGTATTTATTCAAAGTTATTTTCTGATTTTTTTTATTGTACATTTTCTATGCTTGTGAGGTATACGGGGGCCTCTCGAATGTGCTCGAGGACAGATTCAAGGGAATTTATAACGAGTTAAAGTGATTCTTCCCCTCCAAAAGTTCAGTATTCATTTTGACGGAGTTGTATTTCAGTGCTGTATATTTGAGATATAGTTTCAATCGTGTATTGGTATTGAAACTTCGGTTTTTCCGAAGCTTTCTTATTTACAGATGTTTGAGGTTAAATATAAATACAGCTTTGACACATCTTGAACTGAGAATGTATTTCATCAGGTACGTGAAAACATAGACCTAACGGTCCAAAAGGTCATCAAACTCTTCGCTAATCCTCTGGAGTGCATTTACCTCACTTTCCAGCTACCAGCCCCCAGGGCCACCCCAGTTGTTTTTCCATTCATAAGGGTATCTTGACCAAGTAATCCTTGGCGTCACTGTACTGTGGCTGCCCGCTTTTTCAATTTCATAACAGTTAACAAGTAACAAGTAAGCATGATCCATTGAAGTAAGCAAGCAGTTACTTTTCTTAATCGTGCTATTAAAAATTAATAAAAGGGAGAACAAATAAACAAATTCCTAAATTGAATAATAAGAGCGGGGTGGCTCATTGGTTAGGTCATTTATTTAATCTGTTACCAGACGGGGTTGGATACTTTTGGATCAAGAGACACCCTGAGGCTCATCCAGCCTCTATAAAGTTGGTACCCAAAATAAGGGAGGGGCTGGCGGTTGAGTGTCATCTAGGACATATCACATCCCTGCACAACCGTTGTCCAAGAAACAGTACTGTCTCCACCATATACTGAACCCCAGACTCTTCATGGGTTCTAGTGTTACAGGTTTTTTTTCTCTGTGTTTATTCCCCCTTAGCCCATTCTTAAAATCTTAGTCTTCTGATTCTTATTTCGGTTTGTAGGTTTTCCCTTCTCTTTGTAGATTTCCTGGTTGGGTCTTAACCTGTGGCCTTTCTCTGTGTTCTTGGAACCATAGATTCTTGGATCCTTTTTTCTAGTTTCAATAATTACTTCTATAATTACTTCTTCTCACCATTGCAGCCTTCTGGTATCTATTTCATATAATATATTCTTCTCCTGCCCTATGGTTTCTCTTATAACACTATTGAGTATGTGTTGGAGCTATGAGATGCAGCAGCTACGTCTTAGAAAGTTAATTTTTCTCTGTTATCATAAATTTCGTCTTTTCATAGGAAATTTATAAGCCTGCTTTTTCTTCTACTTACTGATGAATTATTAATTTAAATAAGTTAATTTAAAACAAAAATTCTCTTATACTAAGGTTGGCGGGATATTCTATTGAAACGCCGATGGTTGGAACCACTGCGGGACAATAAAGGGTATAAGGTGACGGACAGGGGTTAAAGCGATTACCTCCAGAGGAAGGACAATTAGAATAAAGAGAAAAGAGAAGGTAATTGGGGGGGGGGGGAGAACGTGGGGAGCTAAGCCGGGTCGTTAGGCCTCGCCTGTAATTTACTGTGGCGGCAAAAACTGTGGCGCAAGTTGGCCTCCGTGCCCCCACCAGATGTCTCGGTTCCGGGATGTGGGTCTGTCAGCTTTTAATGTCTTCTTCAAAATATATATACCTATGTTTCGTTTTGTTTTTTTCCATTGTTTCAATTATAACTGGTCTGAAGAGAACGATGTCAGGAAACATGGTTAGGTTGCCTCCCTTTTTCTTAACGACCTACCGAAGACCCCCAGTGACTTCCTTAATCGGACCATTAACTGCTGGGCGACTATAACTGTCTAATAGGAGATATCTTTACTAAGCTAGCTTCAACCTGTTATTCCCGCGTTAACATCAAACTATTATAAGAACATGGGTTATATGTGTCTACACAGGACATCTTATGGCCACATTATAGAGGCTTTTATAAGCCCCAGGAGGGTATTCATATCCCAAGTAATATATTCATTGCTGCTAATAGAATAAGTATTAAAAAAAAATCTGTACCACTAAGACCCAGGAAGAGTCTCAAGAAATACATTCAGTGTATGGTAGAGACTGTACTGTTTCTGGGAGAACCATCGAACAGGAAGGTGATTTGTCAGAGATCATACTCAACCGCTTCGAACCTTTTTATAGAGACTGGATGAGCCCCAGAGGAGTCTCCAGATCCCAAAGGAGTTTGCGTGAATTCTATGGCTTCATTCGTTATTTTTGGGGAGCACAGCATACCTTTGTGTAGAGTATTGAGTTAATACTGAGCTGAAGAACGAGTCTGTGGGATCAAGACCACTCGCGGTGCTCACACATTCCTTATTAATCGATTACCTATAACTGGGGAAAGCCTAGTGGTCGAGTGTCAGCCAAATCACATCCCTACACAACCATTGGCCTAGGCAGTACAGTCCCGATTTTTTTTTTATAATTCACAATGTGCATCGGGTTTAGCAATTGGTAATTATATAATATTTTATTAATTTATTCGATGGTCATAATCCAGTCATAACTTATCTGGCCAGGAAACAAATGTAAACCAACTCAGTTTGTTGTGCATGACTAACACCGAACGGAAGTGGGTGCTCATATACCCACTTTTGTAATGCAAATGAGACCTAAAGAACATTTTTATACCGCTTATTTCAATAACGTGGACGCTTGAGCCATTCTTGAAAGTAAGCTGTGAACAAAGACAGACATGATGTACATAAAGGCAACACTTCTACGAATGTCCTCGGCATAGCTACCATAGTTTAAATGCTGCTATACTCCTATATACTTTTGGGAGCGGGGTAGTTCAGTGGTAGAGCGCTGAGTTTCCCTGCTGATGACCCGGGATATAATCTGGGGATGGAACCTGTGTAATCTAGAGATCATCCTGAGGGTTGTCCAATCCCCATAAAGTGGGTACCATTAATTGGGGGATAGCCTAGAGGTCGAACTTGATCTAGCACAAATCATTTCCCTGCACAACCTTTATCCCAGAAGCAGTCTCTCCCACGTACTGAACCCAAACCCTTTGTGGTACAGTTTAATTACGTATGTTAAAATTAAATTAATGCAAATATTATAAACATAGATACTTATTTATTTATATTTTAGCAGGTTATTAATATTAGTCCTAACCATTCATGTTTTTTTAATAAAAACCATTCTTTGAAATATACCACTAAAAGTCGGTTTGACAACCGTAGGCAGAATTGCCAAAGTTTTTGGAGCTGGTTCCCATTTAGTTTTCTTCTTCCGTTTTTTAGCGACCTTTACTTCCTTCACTTCCTTTTCTTTTGCATCCTCCTTGGTCTTCTCGTTCGCTGCCCCAGAAGATGGTAAGGCAGTCTTGGCTACCCCTAACAGTACTTTCACTTTCTCTCTTTCCTTCTTTCTTTTTTCCATTTCTACTTTTTGAACTTCGTATAGCTCATCGTAGAACGATCCCTTTTCCCACTTGTTGTGATCGTATATATCGGATCGGTAATTGGTTCCGAACTCATTGATGCCGCAGAACTCAATAAGCTTTTCGTATATGCTGGGGTTCCTGAAACTCTTCTTATTCTGAATGACGCTGTTCCAATCGCAGTCTGTCTCCTTCATCGTCATCATCATTTTAGCTATCTTCTCTTGAAGTTGAGGATCGCAGTTTCCTTTCGGTTCGGGAAACTCGTTTTTGTCCAAAATACAGTCTTGATCGGGAGCTTCGGCGTCCTCTAACTCAGACTCGGCCGAATTGACATCCTCCTTTTCACTCGTTGTATCTTCATAAGGATCGTCGCAATAGGATACCAACTGTTTCTTCTTTCCAGAAGTTCCATTTGGAGCCTCGTCGTGGATAACTTCGACAATTTTACATTCTTCATCTTCTGAGTCGGTGAAGCGATCTTCTGCGTCCATAACAAGTGAGATCTAATGATGTGAAATTATTTCTCACATATCAGTTTTAATGATAATTTCAATATCTATACCATGTGATTCGATTTTCATAATATAATATTTTCATGTGTTAAGGTACACTTTTTTAAATACATTCATTCTAAAGCAAATACCATAAAACCTCATTAGGGACCGAGGTCTAAACGAAGCCATTAAAATCAACGAGTGTTCTTCAAAATTCTTCAAGCTATTGCCGGGGAAACCGAAGTTTAATTTTATTTAAGATGTTTTACGATTGTTATTTTTTTTTCTCTGTTGTATATGTGGATTTAAGAGGGGAAAATCTTGGAGAGTTTCAAGATTCAGAAAGGCCAGAGAAGGCTGGACGAAGTTGGACAGATGGTCAAAAGAAACTAGCCAGCAAGCACAAGAAAGTGTGTTGGAGAGATATACGCGTACACAACCAAGAATGTACTCTCTATGATCTAAGGAACATCCTGGGGCTCAACTAGCATCTAAAAAGTGGGTACGTTAATGGGAGAAAAGCCAGGTAGTTGAGCGTGATCTCGGACAAATCACCACCCTGCTCAACCATTGTTCTAGAAACATTACAATATCTACCATGTACTGAACTCAAGACCCTACATGGGTTGTAGTAGTAAAGGTTTATAAAAAAATAGGGGATAAAATTTGCATCTAAACTAAGGCTTTATTTTAAATTTATAGTATTTTAATTTTATTTCTGTTGCCATAGAATTAAGTTCCCTGCCTAAATTATCGTTCAATCAATTAAAGTAGAACTCCACAATAAATGCATAATTTTATGTCCAAAGTTAAATATCAATGGAAATAAAAAAAGAAAATCTTATACATTTTAATTCTTAGTTGGGATAAAATTTTAAATGTTTGATTGTGGTTAGCACACCAAGCTTTTATCCCCAAGTTCGCGGGTTCGCACCCCGGCTGGTGGCTTTAGGATGTTTTAAAAGGAGTAAAAAATCCTTGGTTATGCCGTCCTTCGGAAGGATCATTAAAAGGAGGTCCCAAGCTTGTAGCATCTCAGATACTCGTTAAAAATCCCTACTCTAACTAAACTTGGATTAGCAAAATTTAGGATTTTTGTAGCAATAACAGCATAAAGTGACGTTAAATGGATAAAAAATAAAATAAAATCTTTAATTTTATTTATTTAAATGTTAAAAAGGATATATCTAAGCGCAATTAAATACATTCACCACATCCGTTTTCCTAAAAACAGTACAGTCTCTGGCATGTACTGAACCCAAGCCACCAACTTGTAGTGGTGGGATGTAGTGGTAGTTTTTTTTCTTTCTATATGTACATGTTATAAAAATGTCCATAATTTTATTGGTAGGATATGGATGGACACATACACCTAGTTGTCTTTTTTTTTTAACTTACTTATTGTATTTACCAATATTTCGAGCATACATATTCGTTTTTATTTTGTTTTTTCGACACCAGAGGC
Organism: Troilus luridus; assembly: GCA_964056705.1. Lineage (NCBI taxonomy): Eukaryota > Metazoa > Arthropoda > Insecta > Hemiptera > Pentatomidae > Troilus > Troilus luridus. The sequence goes on along the minus strand of OZ057417.1, from coordinate 28,936,385 downwards.
TATAAACAATTCGCTTTTGTAACAAACTCGTTAGTAGAGGAGACAAGAGGAGAGCCCAAGCTGTTGACAGCGGGATAACATTGATCACCGAATCAATTTCATATGCAAATAAAGTGAAATAGAAACCAAATTAGGGCGGTGGCGAAGTTGGCCATTGATTTTCCAATTAACAGCTCACCGGCGTCCAAAACGGGTTTGTTAGTTATCTCACCGGACTCATCGTTAATTAGCAAGCCCCACCTCCGCTCCACTGTAAATAGTTCATCAAGAATTACAAATACCTTTCAATTAAGAACTTCATTGCCCTACACACCGACTTCTCTCTCTCTCTCACCGTTCGTGTAATTTTAGCTTTGATACGGAGGGAACTTTTCCAATAAGGAAAGCGTAATTATTCGGGACGTGACACTAAATTGCACGAAATTAGCGTTAAAAATTAACTTACCTTGCGCTTGTTGCATAAATGTGTCTTCAACTATTTATGAGTAAGAAAATGGTTCGGGTGGAGGTCAGGAAAAATTCTCTTTAATTGGAGAGCTGTTTATTTGAAAGCCAACGTTTCGACTCACATTGCAGGTCTTCTTCAGAGATTGTAATGGGGTCAAGGGTCTAAAGTGAAATAAATGACATTTTTTTACTCACATATTTAAGGTCAACTAATATTAATCATTGATAAATGATCTTGAGTACATAGTATAGCTCATAACAATGGCCATATAATATTTCGATTTAATAGAGTATTGATTTTGATGTGAGATAGATGTTATTATGCCCTACATAAAACCCAGAGGTCGAAGTGCATAAATAGGAAAGCAAAAACAACCATGTACGAGACAGTGATCAGACCAACGGTAATCTATGAGAGTAAGACAGCGATGTCAGTAGGTACAGAATACAGGGAAACGGACAATGACGGATAAGGAAGAATGTAGAACTCAAGAACATGTATCAGGAACTCGATAGTGCCACTATAATAAAACAGGGAAGGCTAAGACGGTTTGGGTATGTGGAAAGAATGGAGTTAAGCATACCCCACAAGAAATTGCTCTATGAAATACCAGGCGGGAAGAGGAAACGAAGAAGCCCATGTCTACGGTGGATAGCGTGGAGCAAGATCCGAAAAACACGGGAGAATGAAGGGGAAGGAGTAGGCGACGATCAGAGAGATGTGAAAGAGGCTCGTCAGGGAGGGTCTAGGCACTGCGAGGACTGTTGCGTCGACCAGTTAGTCAGTTAGTATAGACTATTCATTTTTTGCAATAATATTTATTGAAAGTTTCAATAAATAAGTATTAATTACAGAAAAGCTTTTTGTTAAAATAAAGATTATCTAAAACAAAAAGTCTCCTGGAATGCTAAAAGAAAAACGTAATACCTCTCGATGAACTAGAGTCTCTAAATTTTGGTAATCCTGGAAAGAACAATGATAAGCAAAATCAGTTTAGGTACAGTACAGACTGAAGGCGGATGGAAACTGGAAAGAAACGGGGAAATCTACCATAAAGTGGAAAAATATCGGATATAATGTTGATCCTCAGACACCTATACAGAAGGAACTAGCATATATTTACCAAGCAAATATTAGACACTCCTGGAAGAACAAGACCTCTACAACCTAGACTAATCGAAGTAAGGAAAGATTTGGAAAAGTTAAACATCACAGTCTCTCGCATGTTGTACCTCCAGTGTTCATCATCACGATCTATCAACATATTCTGCTTTATCCTATGGATTCGCCTATACTCAATTTTGAACATTGCGATCTTTCATCATAGTTCATAATAGCTCTCTCACCTATACTGTTTGATTCTCTTACCTCCTGAGTAATAACATTATTGTCATAATATAACATTTTATTTCTCAATCCCGTCGGTTTGCTAACCTTCTATATCCATCATATTGAACATAACATCATGAAGTACTTTTCTTCTTCTCTATATTCTGAGTTATCTTGTTTTAAGTGTTTTTCATGCTCATACAGCACTTCATTTATCTATCCTTGCATATCTTCAATGTCCATCATGTTGTACATTGCATCATTATGATGAATCATTACCTTTCTCTGTCCAGTGAGTTCACTTGTTTACATGATCGATGATATTATGACACATCATTCCTTACCTCTATACTCTTGATTATCTTACCTTCAATGTTCATCATCATCATGTTACACTCCATTCCTGTATCATGTGATCCCTCTTACCTTTAATCTCCATCAAGTTCAACAAAAGATCATCTTGATATATCATTACCCTTTTCTGTCCGGTTGATTCTCTTGTCTTTTTTTTTCCGTTCCTCTTTTCTTATATTCAGTAGATTATTTTTCCTTCCATGTTCATAATCATGAAATAACACTTCATTCCTCTATCTACTGGGTTCTCATACCTTCAACGTGTTGAACATTACATCATCATGATCCAATCTGTGGATTCTCTTACTTCATCAAGACGAATATAGACTGTAAGTCTTGACGTTCATCCTTCATTTTTCTTTACTCATTAATTAAGTACTCTCATTATTTTTTATTCTAGCATTATACTTAATTAGCATACACATATGTAGTTGTTTTGAATTTGTTTTGTTAGAGAGAAAACAGAGATGATTTCCATAAAGATTATATTTATTCGTTTTGTTCTTGTATGAGGTTACTATTACAAATTGCTGACTTATGCCAGGAGATAACTTTCGTAATGTTTTTTTATACTAATTGATGTAAACTTCCGCCTAAACCCAAGTATTAATTATTGAGATTAGAAGTATACGCGATAATTGGTCAGCTAATAATTGCACTTCCGCTAATTTCCTCTATTACCCCTCCCCACCACCGGAGCCTCGGCGATCTCTTCGAGCAGACAGTCACAATAAGCAGTTACCGCTAGCAGTTGACTAATTGGTCGGAACGGCGGGAGTCATCAAGCAACTGCCGTCCAATTGGACAACAGGTAGCCACTCCAGCGCCCTCTCCAGCTCCAGTCTTTAATTAGCCACTCTCCTCCATACAGCCAATTCCTGCTCCATTATGTAATGTCCGCTTTGTGCGGGATTGACTAACTGGTCTTAGGCAGTAAAGAATTATATGAACATCTAGGAGGGAGGTTTGATACCTCCTTTAAAATTTGTATTTTTAAAAAACAAAAAGAAATTAATAAAAAAAAGCCACAGTAGTGGCCTGTGTTCATTACAAGGCTGATCATGTTGTTAGGTGGTGTAGCGCTTAGCATAACAACCTACTATGTCCAGCCAACACAAGTGGGTTAGGATTTAAAAAAAAAAAGTAAGTAAAATTCCTTGGTTATGCCGTCCTTCTCTTCCGAAGATTCGAAAAATGGGGGTACTGATACTGTGCTGTGTCAAGTACTCGTTAAAAATCCTTATCCTAATTATGCCAGGATAGGTAGAGTTTAGGACTACTACTGTTTCATCGTCCGAATAACTATTATTTAAGTTTTTAATTATTTATTTTTATTTATTTAAGTATCGTTAAATGAATAAACAAACACACTATTTGGTGCGTCTTAAAGAGTCGGAGAGGATGTCGACTTCCATGACAGTGAAACAAGATAAAGCATTGAGTGGAAAACTTTGATTAACTATGACTAACAATATGGGGAGTAAAAATCTGTACCACTACAATACAGTCCTTTAGGTTCAGTACGTTGTATAGACTCAACTGTTTCTCAGCGAAATTTTGTGCAGATTGGTGATGTGGAAGAGATCGCTCTCAACCGTCAGGTTTTCCCCTCCGATTAAGGACACTCACTTTATAGATACTTAGTGAGACCCTGTAAGATCTGCAAATCCACTCTTATAAACAAATTAATAATTCATCTGCAACAGCAGGTCACGAACGCGGGATATGTACCCTGGAGTTATCTTGTCAGCAAATGAAAGAATGAATTTAACAGGAATTTCAGTTAAACTCTTCAGATTCTTGTATTTACTAAATACTCGTTAGATGCTTGTATTAGACCATATTTTATTTTTGTATAAAACACTGCCTCAAAAAATTGTAAAAAATATTTTTTTTAACTACATCATTTTTTATCAGTTTGGGGATACTGAGGCTTATAACTGAGATTAAAAAAAGAAATGAATGGATAAACGGCAATTTCAGGATTACTCTGAAAGTGCTCCCGCTTCATACAGCACTTCTGTATTGCAATTTAAAAACTTTGCAATTCAAAACAACTTTTGTGCTAAATTTTTCTTGTTCTCCTAAGTTTAACTATTCGAAGTTTGAGAACTTCTTTTTCTATCCCAGTGTGCCCATTGCTCCTCCCAAATATTTAAAGTACCATCTTCCGTACTTCTGGTGTCTTTTCGGTTCGTCAAAGTAAAAACGCCAATGTGTAGTAAAACGGGTTCCTCTCCTGCGATTGAATACACCAACTAAAACGGGCTCAATGCTCCAGATAGAAAGGAAGTAGTTATCCTTCACTTCCCACTTGGGCACTCCTTCGCAGCCAACGACTACTTCATGACAAAGGGTTTCCTTTTGTGTCAAAACAAAAATTCCAAACACAAATATAAAATAAATATTTATTATAATTTTTTAATCATTGCTTTAATTTTTAAATATTTTTATTTTGAAGAGAAAAGATTTGCCCACGGCCGGGATTCGAACCCGGGTCGTCCGCCTCACCGTGGCAACGCTCTAACCATTTGAGCTACCGGGGAGTACATCGCAAAATTGCGAGAACACGGGGGATATGGGATCGGCGAAAAGAACAGATTTGTCCTAGGTGGGGAGGCGACCCCGGTACCTTAAATGGTTAGAGCTTTGCCACATTGAGGCGGACGACCCGGGTTCGAATCCCGGCCGGGACCATATCTTTTCTCTTCAAAATAAAAATATATAAAATAAATATGGTCGAATCTCAAGTTCCTCGATTTCTTGTAAAGGTACGAAAGTGATCATCAGAATCAGAAATCTAAAATTATTAATTTTGCAAAATATAGAAATTACCGCCTGGTGTAAGCACTCCAAACTGTTGATGATAACCAATCATTATCCCATAAATCATCTGATAAATATATTAGGTAATAATTGTATCTAGTTACATTGATATTCATTAATTTTGCTTATATATATTATAATGGAATAAGCAATACAAATAAAAAAATAAAAAAATCTATTCCACGACATACCATGAAGGACCTTCGGTTTAGTACCTGGAAAGGGTTACAAAACACAGAAATTAGTAATCTAAAGTAATTCTTTGTTAATGTTATACATAATTTAACACAAAACAACCGATTAAAACGGTTGTGCAGTGAGGTGACGCCCAAGATCAGGCTCGACCGCCAGGCTTTCACCTCATGAAAGGGTAAGCTATTTACAGATGATGGTTGAGCCATAGGTCATGCAGACTCTGCGTGGTAGATGCCGGATCAAATAACTTTTGATAGCCGGTTTTGAACTTCATAGCATACCAACTTAACGCTCTACTATTGAGCTACCCAGCTCATTGATATAAATGCAGTTTATGATATTATATAATAAATGCAACTTATAAGATATAAAAGGGAACTGTTAATTGACCTTGATACTCCCAGAACTGTATAAACGTTGGCTAAGAACAGTATAGTTCCATATAGAGAACTCAATACCGTGTTACGGCGTTTTAGTCTTTTTTTTAGCGAAATTTTGCATGATTGGCTATTTTCTGTAATTTGATCCTATAACACACAATATATAAAAAATACATACAACTTATATATTGTAATTGTACAATACAATTATTCGAAATGGATTATAAAATATAATAGACACGATTCTCGGGAGACACTACATTAGCGAAGCAAACAGAGATGGAAAGGTCAATAATGGACGGGTCTGCTTCAGATTGGATCATTTCCTTCAGTCTGATTGGTTCATCGCCAATGGGGTGGGGGTTGTATACTCCACTGCCGGACCAATAGTAATTTCGCGAAATTATTTAACAGTATTTCTGTCTCGAATCGTTGGCTCGTCATGATAATATAATAATGATAGATATGGTCATTAACAAAAACTAATTGGTTGGTTGTTTTAAATTGGAGGTGTAAACCCCATTGGTCATCAACGCCACAGTTTAAATGTTCATTTTTTAATAATAATTAAAAAAATGTAATAAAAATAAAGAATAATTAAATAAGAATAAATGAAAAAATGTATATACAAAGAAAAATAAGAGAAAATAAAAAGTAGAAGATAACTGTATCAGATATTCTTAATTAATCCTTCTTTTGATAGAAAGGCGATGACGTCATTAACGTACCTTTCCTCATTACCCAAAACCATTGAAACAGTGGCAGGTAGTCCTATTTTATTCATCGCTCTTTTGTAAAAAGTGCAGCCTTCGAAGATATGGGAAGACATTCTTAAGCTGTCGTTGGACTTTTCGCATGTAAGCCTTGTATGTCCTATCCTAAGTCGTGTAAGGACCACTTCCTCTCTTCGGATGCCACGACAGGAGCTGCTCCAAGGTCTAACATCAGAGATGGTATTTATCAGAGATAAATATTTATTTATTTTTATAAGTTTCAGTTTATTTGGAGAGCTATTATCATAGGGCCTGCCACTCTTGGAGTACGTTTCGTCTCAGTGGTCGCACTTGCTCGGATGGGGTCAAGATAGTAATGGTACAGCAACATAAAGTGACGTTAAATGAATAACATTATCTAGTTGTAGTAACAAAATAATTAACACTAGTTATAACAATTATATTTTTTAATAACAAATAATTTGTATCTAGTTGACCCATGTTAAGTTATGTTTTACACATTAAAGACAATTTTTAGAAACCTAAAATGACATTTTAAGAATTTAATTATTCGTCCTAAATTAAATAAAATTGATTACAATTGCGTTATTTATTAGCTATAATCACGTGACTGCGAACACCAATCAGAGCGCGTGACGTCACCGTCCAGTGAAGCTGGCATAAACCATTTCATAACCGGTGTACAGTGAACTTTTTCTCTCGATAATTTATTACAACAACGGTAATATCTACAATTTTATGACAATGGAGACGAATGCCACATTTCATTTCAGAGTGTGAGTAAGAAACCTCTTCCGAAGAATTTTACCGTGAACTGTGAGGATAGAAGATTATCCACTTCAATCCTCTACCTTGACGTCAACTTTAATAGCCACCTCACCTTCTCAAAGCACGTTCAGGCAAGATTGAAGTTGGCACGACAGAAATCCCACAGGCTATACCATCTGCTCTTGTCGCCGCAGCTCTCACTGAGGTTGAAATTACAAATCTACAAGTCCATCATAAGACCTACGTTGCTCTATGGTGCACCACTACTGAGACACCTCTACAAAACAACGCTGAAGCACCTGCAGCATTACCAGAATTTCATCCTTAGGAAGATCGCTCGAGGGGGCACTTAACACCACCATCCGGGAGTAGCTTCGGCTTTGTATTTAAGCAGAACGTATATCAAAGCGATCTTCACAAAAATAACAGGTACTTGTTGTTGCCAATGATTCTGGATGTCTTCTAGCAAGTGTTAACCACATTCTTCTTATTTTTGCACTTTTTGGAACGTTTATGAAAAGTTGTTGCGGTGTACTGACTGGCATACTTCGGCACTGAATAGGATTTTTATTACGACGTATTCATTTTTATGGCTTTTATTAAATTTATTCGTAAAAACTCATTCAAGATCAGTTTGACAGGGCGCGAGATTGTTTGACGGACTGGACTTTGACGTAGATCATAGCCATTTGACAGTTTGGAGCGTTTTAGCGGGAATTTTGAAAACGATTTACATTTAAGTATTTTTTTAATTGAAATTTGATATATGTTTTCGTAAAATTATTATTTTCGTGTTTATGCAGGGTCTGTCTACAAAATAAAAGCAATTCCAAAAAATAGTCAACATCTGTATTGCTTTTCTAATTGCAATTTGTATGGTATGTAGGTTCGACACATAGTTTTGGGGGACTTATTAATTGAAGAGTAGCTCAAATGTTAGTGGAATTTGACGATTGAATTATATAGGAAGCATGTATAAAATTGCCAGCTTGTGGTGTTGTTTAACGTTATCATATCATTAACGTTATGTTGCCGGTCCAGAATCAACATTAGAAAGAGGTATCAGCCGACACCAGCTCTCTCGTTTCATAGCGAGCGCACTCCAGACCTGCGAGTGAGGGTAATCGAGTAGTCATATTGTTTTCTCAATTAAAAACCCACTCGAGGCTTCCAATAAAGGACAGGTATGCGCATCTCTAATTGCCAGGTAATTCTAGAACGACCCCCTTTATTACAACACCCCTCCCTCATCTCACTCTCTCTCTCTCTCTCTCTCTCTCTCTCTCTCTCTCTCTCTCTCTCTCTCTCTCTCTCTCTCTCTCTCTCTCTCTCTCTCTCTCTCTCTCTCTCTCTCTCTCTCTCTCTCTCTCTCTCTCTCTCTCTCTCTCTCTCTCTCTCTCTCTCTCTCTCTCTCACACAGACACACAAATACACACACACACTCTCACTCTCTCTAGATACCTCCTCTTCCATATTCACAACCCTGTTTTGAATCATTCAAAAATTCTTTTCGGAGGATGATAGGAATATTTGATTGCACTTAAGAAAAATAAATATTATTTATAATATAATAATTAAATTCATAATAGTTTTTTGAGAAAAAAAATATCTGGTCAGCACCGTCACAAAACACAACTTTCATTTACCATTTTCAATAAATCATGAAAATTTATATAAATAGTGTAAAATGGTAGGGGAAAAGAGGGTAAACAAGTATTCTCTTCTTCTTCTTCTTCTTCTACTTCGCTGTGTTAAGGACCACGGAGGACCTTGGCCTCTTCCACGCTGATTGATCTACCGCGGTTCTTCTCCATGTTCCACGGGGAGCCGTACTTCCACATCGTACAGCCAACGCACTTTAGGCAAGCCTCTTCCTCTTTCTCCAACTGGACGTCCCTCTGTGATCAGCTTTGGGTGTCTTTTTTTTTATCCATTCTATACACTGTATCAGTATATATATATACAGGGTGTCCCATTTCAAGTGGATCAAACGTTTTTAACTTTTTATCTTTCAGAAAATGTCTGGACATTTAAATACCTTAATTTTAATTTTAAAAATTTTTCTATTAAAACTTCGAAACCTATTTATATTAAAATTAAGGTTTGTAAATGTCCAGAAATTTTCTGAAAGATTCAAAATACCTGGATTAGTAAGTAGTAGTTGTTCATTTAACATCACTTTATGCTGCTATGGTAAATCGGACGATGCTACAGTGGGAGCCCAAAATTTTGCCTATCCAGGTTTGATTAGGATAGGGATTTTTAACGAGTACCTGACATCGTACAGGCTCGGGACCCCCGTTTAACGTCCCTTCCGAAGGACGGCGTAACTAAGGATTTTTTACTCCCTTAAAAAAATCCTAGGGCCACCTGCCGGGCTTCGAACCCGCGATCTTGGGTTTAGTAGTTTGTTACGCTAACCACTAGACCACAGGTGACCGTTGATTAGTAAGTTATTACGACTTAAAACTCTTAAATAAAATCACTTAATGCTACATTACGTTTCCTCGGAAAGGAGGTATACTAAAGTAGTCAACTTTGAATGCTTTTTCTACTTAAACTATGACAGATAGAAAAAAATGTTACTACATGTTTTCCATGTTTTGGATTGTACATTTCAGGAAAATAAAAATAAATGGGTGTCAAGAAGAAACTACATTTTTTGAAAGTCGATATTGACCATTTAAAGTGAAAAACTATAAGTTTAAAAAAAGTAATTCAAGACTTTCCTTATTTTTATGCAATCTTACTGATTGATTTTTTTATCACGCATTGTTATTTTTTTATAAATGATTCTTTTTTTTATTTTTTATTTCCCTCTTAATTGAAGCTAAACCTCGCGGTAAAGCACGATTTCGACCAATTAACCTCCTTTCAGAACCGTTGGCTTATAAAATGTAGAGTCTCTACCATGTACACAACGTAAGTGTACTAAGTAAATAGAGTATAGTGTTACAGGTTTAATAAAAGAAAATAATCGTCACTGTAAGATATTTATGATAATTATAAGGCTTAGCTAACCCGAAGGTTCGATGCCTATACCTCCAACCTCTGCTTACAAACTTCAGCCAACGGATTACTACACAAACTCAAATCCGCCAGATCACTCTTAACGCAATCCTCCCACCAACGCCTCGGTCTTCCCCTCCCAGTCGGCACAGCGCTTATTAGGAATTCGTTCGTTACTAATCCCAACAACTTTACAGGCCCATCTTAATCTTCGTGAGTCTATCAATTGAATAATATATACTGGATGCACTGTAGAATATTACGAAGTGATAATTATTTCCTGCTAGAAAGTAAAATCTAAGTAAAGAAGCAGAGGAGGGACTTGATGTACATTATCAGATAAAGGTATCTGTTAGCGGTAGGAGCCCCTGAGGCCAAGAGGCTGAGGGAGGGACCATTGTGATGGTAAGGGCGCCGATCTAGCGAGGAGATAGGATATCTCAGGTTGTGGGCTCCGGCTTCCCCTAGGAGCCGCTTTCACGGCTAAGCTCTTTTATGGAGTCCCCTATCGGCTTTGGTTCGGGATGTACTCCGTTTTATCTCCGAGGTCTGTGTATAGGGTCCCATCCGCTGGGGGGGATATATCGGTTAGGGGGAACCGATTTAGTTTGTAATGCCAATTCGGATATACCTCTCGGTCAATAAGAGAAGAAAAAAAATACTCGTATGAACTGGCATTTTCGTATTTTAGTTTGTACCTAAACTCATAATAATAAAAAAAAAACTGTACCACTACAATCTATGAGGGTTTAAAGCTTTAGTGCATGATAGAAATTATTCTGTTTCTGGGACGACGGTTATGCAGGGAAGTGATTTGTCCGAATTATGCTCAAATGTCAGTTTTTCCCAGTTTATAGAGGCTGGGCGTGTTTTATGAATAATAACTTAATTCAAGAAATGCAATTCCAGTTTTAAAAACACTCATTATATTTTTGGTAAACTACAAGCTTTTCTATTAATTTTTATAAACATACGATCTATGACTCCCTGATAACAAATATACAATATTATTTATAGAACATCTTCCCTTTGTTTTTTTTGTTTTTTTTTGTGTTTTTTTACATACAATAATCTCTAAATCTAGCCTCTATAAAGTTGGGTACCCAGTATAAGGAGACAAAATCTGGCGGTTGAGCGTGATCTAGTACAAATCTACTCTCTGCCGAACCGTTGTCCATGAAACAGTACAGTCTCTACCATGTACTGAATCCCAGACGCGTCCACGGGTTGTGGTATCGGTACAGGTAGAAGTAATTTAGACATGATTAATATTCTGTTTTAAAGTTTAATCAGATAATGGGAACCCTAAGTTTTCTCGAATAGCTCCGTCCTTTTTGTCCGTATCTCCTAGGCGTTGACTGCCTGCACTGAGGTGCGAAAGCTCCCCACCCATTTCTGAAGATGAGTATCTGATCTACTCTTAACAAACGAGGGACGCGCTAAAACCTCCACCTCGGAATGGAGACGTGTTAAAAGTGGTGATGGAGCCGCTATAGACGGCCAGATCCTGAAGGAGGATAAAGAAGGAGTTGATCCTGGTAATGGAGCGAACCGCCGGCGCGGAACTAAGTTGACCTTTCATTGCAAGCCATCGCGTCATCAGCTTAATGGCGTCTTGCTCTACACCTGCGAACTTCCCTCAGCCTCTCTTCTCTAATCCTCCTGAAACCTCTCATCCTGGGAGCTATAGTGATTTGCAAGCTATAGTGAACCAGAGTCTATTTAAGAGGCTCTTGTTGAGTGTTTGGGTTCTCGATTTCACTATAGGACTAATCCATGGATCATCCCTTTACATTAGATAATATTTACTACCTGACTATTTTCTTTCCGATTACATACACTTCATAAACTTGCAGAAAACATTAACTCGACCTACCTCCTTTCGAATAGTTTTGCGTTGTCCATTTGTAAAATATAATAAATACAATCCATTTCGTCCAATTACCAAATAGAATCCATATTTGGCAAAAACAAAACAAAAAAACCTGCACCACTACAATCCGTGAACGGGTCTGGAGTTCAGTACATAATAGAGACTGTGCTATTTCATGGACAACGGCTGTGCAGAGAGGTGATTTGTCCTAGATCACGCTCAACCGCCAGATGTCCCCACTTATTTTGGGTACCGATTTTATAGAGGCTGGATGAACCCAAGGAGGGTCCTAGATCCATCTCCGGTTGCTCTCTCCAGAATTTTCGGCATGTCAGTGCTCTACCACTGAGCCACTCAACTCCCCATAGTTGACAAGGTACTATATAAAATCCATATTTTACAAATAACCGTTTGATATTTCCTGGTATTGTAAATTAAGGCAAAATTTAAGATTTTAATAATATAATAGACAAATATTTATTTTGAGAAAATGTAGCTTTGTAATAAAGAAGCTGTACTACAAAAAAAGTTTCGAGACAGATACCTACTCAGAAAATAATTAAATAAAATTAAAATTATTATAAAAATATAAATGAAAAGAATATAGTTCTTTTGAAATATTAAAATTGTTACTAATACAATAAGAGCCACAAAGAAAAAATATATTTAGAAGAAAAATGTAGTCATTACAGTAAATGTATACACATTAGAATTGTAGAATTGTAAAATTATATTGCCTGAAGAAATAAATAAATAAAGAGAATATTAGAAATTCCGAAAATTCAAGATTGAGTGTAGAAGATTATGTTTGTAATTGTTAAGGTAGCCTTTCGTCTTAGATAATGACTGTTGTTTGTATACTTTAATGCATTAAACAATTAATATATTTATTAAATAGGTAAGAATAGAAATATATTGCGCAAATGTCGTAATAGGAAAATCATGCGAAAATGGTAATTTAAAGAGAGCTTGAAAAGAATGTAATAGATCAGACAAGATGAAAAATACTGGGCGGAGAGAAAGTCACAGAATATGCATTTATTTGCCCTGGCCGGGATTCGAACCCGGGTCGTCTGGTTCTCCGTAGCAGTGCAAAACAAAAATATATAATAACAATTAATAAACATATGCATTTATGATTGATCCAGAGTACTCCGAAAGTTGGGTGAAACTAAAAAAGTAATTGCATACATTAATAATTATATAAATTTCTCTGTATATTCACTACCTTTCTTTTATTTCAAATACCTCTTATTAGATTAATTATTATTGCTTTCTATATTATTTATTAGATAATACTCACTAATAATCATCCCTGTTTTATATTTATTTATATGGTTCCCTATTCTACCGCCTAACTACTTTCTCGTCCTTCAATCCTATCTCAAAAACAGAACTTTCCAAGTAAACCATAATAATGTCTATTCATCCCTCTTTTCTCAATATGCTGGTTTTCCTCAAGGTAGTATCCTTGGCCCAATCCTTTATACAGTTTATACAGCTGACATCCCAACTCATCCTAATACTATCCTTACCACGTATGCTGATGATACATGTGTATTATCAGTCAACACCAATACAGTTATGGTATCCCAAAGCCTCCAATCCCATATCACTGATCTTGAAGAATGGTGTCAAGACTGGAGAATTAAAATAAATTCTCAAAAATCCCATCAAATCACTTTTACCTTGCGTCGTAAACCAATGACTTCCTGCCCTTCAGTATCCTTTACTAATATCCCACTTGTGCCTGTAGAACAGATTCGATACTTAGGGTTGCATCTTGACAAACGATTAACCTGGAATCCTCATACAAGACTGAAAAGACAAGAAACCGCTCGACGTTTCAGGCTACTTCAACACTTACTAGACAAACGCTCTAAGCTCCCAATTAACTACAAAAGACTCATATACATGACCATTATACGACCTATTTGGACTTACGGAGTAGAGCTTTGGGGCTCCACTAAGCCATCGAATTCCTCTCGTATTCAATCCCTACAATCCAAAATCCTTCGTAAAATCCTCAACGCTCCTTATTTTGTAAAGAATAAAGTCATCCATAACGACCTTAATGTCCCATTTGTTGCTGATTTGGCCCGAACCCGCTATCTATCCTTTCATAACAAACTTCATTTCCACTCAAACCTTCTAGTTTCAAACCTAGCTTCCTCTTCAATTCCCGATAAAGAAGATGGCCACGTGACCAGTGGGTAGTTTCTCTACTAGTCATTATGTGTAACTTAGCCTATTTACTTGTTATATTATTGTAATATAGATGTAAATATCAATAAATAAATAATTAAAAAAAAAAAAATCATATTTTCTATCTGCCATGTTTTCTCTAAAATAGTGTTTTCTATGTTTTATTTCACCTATTTCATGTATCATTTTAATTTGTTTCTATCTTTTATATCTAGTCTCTGAAGAAGACCTGTAATGTGGGTCAAAACATAAGCTTTTAAATAAATAGTTCAATCCTATTTAAGAAATAATTTCTCAGCCCTCCACCCGGATCATTTTCTTTCTCATATATGTAAGTTCAACAAGAATTGCTCTTTAAGCTTTAAGATATAAAGCTGTATATTGAGTTGTTGTTGTTGTTTGTTCATTCAACGTCACTTTTTGCTCTTATGGCTTCTCGGACGATGCTACATCGGGAGCTATAAATTCAGGTTTAATTAGGACAGGGATTCTAACTGACATCGTACAGGCTTGGGACCCCCGTTTACGTCCCTTCCGAAGGACGACGTAACTAAGGATTTTTTTTACTCCCTTTAAAAAATCGCAGAGCCACACTGGGCGACGAACCCCCGATCTTGGGCTATGCTATCGGTATGCTAACCACTAGACCACAGGTATGCCGGCCCTTTCATTGAGTTGTACTACAAGTAATTAGCATTCAGTAGAGGTATCCCATTATTGTTTTAGAAATTGAAGTCCAGTTTAGTATTTAATTTGAGCTTCTTAAAACAGGAGTACCCATTTTGTATTGTTTTGAGATTTTGCATTAAATTAAATAATGACGTTCTCCTTATTTAAGGCTTATTTTAATAAATAAATAAAAGGCTTAACGAACCCGATGGCTCGATGCCGATACCACCAATCTATGTTTACAAACCTCCGTCCACGGAGCACAACCCAAACCCAAACCCCCTAGATCATTCCTAACGCGATCCTCCCACCTACGCCTCGGTCTACCCCTCAGATGCTTCCCAGTCGGTACAGCGTTAATTAACATCTTAGGAATTCGTTCGGCATGTAAAGTTACTAAGACTAGCAACTTTAAATGCCTATCTTCGCGACACTATCCCCTGAATAATATTTACCGGATGCAAGTTTCGCAATCCCGCGTTATGTTATCTCCCATATTCCCTAGTGGTCTCGTCCTATTTTGGACCGAATATTCTATGTAATACCTTAGTTTCGAATACCCGAAGACGTTGTTCATCCTTCAGCGTTAGCGGCCAAGTTTCACATCCGTAGAGAAGAGATGGAAGAATGATTTTTTTATAAATTCTGATTTTTAGATTTCGGGACAAAATACGCGAGCTTAGTAATTTCGAGACCGAATAATAACAAGCCTTTAGTCGCGCCTTTATTTCCTCTTGGATTTCGTCCTTTTCTGGTACTAACTATACACTTAGTCTTATCCGAATTTATTTCCAGCCCTATTTCCTTTGCAGCACTCATTAATGTTTGTGTTTTTAGCTTTATAGTTTCTTCGTCGTTACCCAACAGTACCGAATCGTCCGCAAACCCAAGCACAGATATTTTACTATTCATATTCAAATTCAAACCTCTTTCGTTGTCTATTACCTTTTTAAGAACGTACTCGCGTGTTAAATTGAATAGTACAGGTGATAATGAATCATCTTGTTTTAAACCTGAACGAACCTCAAACTTCTCCGAACAATTAATACCGAATCTAACCTTGTCAAAAGTTTCGCTCATACACCGGATTAACTAATTTCTCGGGCATACCCTGTTCAATCAATACGTTATACATAATCTGACGGTTGATGGAATCATAAGCTTTTCTTATTTTAAATATATAAAAAAGTAGTTTATAAGAAATTGTCTTAATCTGATTCCACTGTATTCGCTGTATTGAAATAACAGTTCTGAAATCGAAATATTGAAATAAGATGTAGTAATGCAGTTTCATGACCTCAACCATGAGAATTTTATTCCCCACTGTTGTATACTATAAACAGTTGTATATCATGTAAAAAGAGGATACCTCTCTAATATCATCAAATTTATTTTGTAATCTAATATCGGATTTAGCACCGCTGTAGCCGGTGTAAACTCTAGTACACATTTAGTTTTGTTTTGAGACTTAGAGTATTTTGCATTTAATAAAATAATGATTTTTTTCTAGTTAAAAAATACTGTATGAGCATAATATCTTCTTTCACAACATTCTCTGTATTTTAAAAACTGTCCTAAAATCTAAATATTGGAATAAGGTGTAACTTTGTTCATGTCCTCAACCCGGACCAATTTATTCCCCAGACTGTTGTATAATTTGTACGATGGGGGAACTTCCCTTGTATTTATCAGATTTATTTTGTAAACTAATAACGGATTTAGCACTGTTGTATCCGGCGAACTGTATATCCCTGCCTTAGCCCGAGGTTACGATGTTGCGCTTCTGTTGCTAGATTAATTAGTTGTGCGAAGAGTACGCCCTAGCAAGTTCCTCTGAAGCCTAGATATTAACGAGACCGCTCCCAAGTTGGCTGAGGAAGGGAGATGGCGGCGATTTATCGAACCGGGGGATTGCCTAGAATAGGAACCACATATAGATTCCATTTGTGTCAGATGATCAGAGTGTGCAATTGTCCGTGGCTCCCATCCAATCTCGGTTCTGATCCCTGCTTCTAGCCTCTCTCGCCTCCATCTCCTTTTCCTCAACCTTACAATAGAAAACTCGTAACACTCTTTGTTGTTCACAGATTTTCTGTAAACCTCAATATTAATTAGCAGTTGACTTAATAATATGACTTAATATTAATATTAGTTGAGAGTTGTTGGTTTGATAGTCACCGAAGACTTCGCTATTTGGTTGCCTGAAGATGGCCAACATCGTAAGCTGAAACGTTGGCACAATTAAAAAATACGTTCTGCTTACTTTCTGTTATCGTTGACTGCATCCCTTGACTAATTCAACACATCTTTACCATTTATTACTTGATAACTTTGTGATAACCATATATTGATTTTTTAACACATTTTTATTAGTTTCCTTAATAACTATTTGTTTAGAGAAATATGCACAATATAAATTCCTATACAGGATTCAATTTCACTAACGGGCAGTCAAAATACAAAGCCCAAAATACCAGAGGCCTAGAAATATTAAATTTGTAGTTTAATACAAAGTGGGCAGGAAACTGAGACATATAAGAAACGTATGGAATAAGTTTTATTTCTACTAAGTTTTAATAATCTTCTACTTTTTTTATGTTTTTAATTGCTCTCAACAGTTTCCAAGGTTTTATTACAGTGATGAATAAAACTCCCTACGAATGTTTTAAAAGTATATTATTAGTAGTATTAAACTTCTTGAATGATATTAGTTTACTATATATATATAGGGAAGAAATCCGGGTGAAAGTCGGAGAAATAACTTCGTTTTAAAAGGATGTAAACTGGACTGAATTTATCTAATAATTCCTTCTCACAGTGAAAACCTTTCTCCAGTCATTTATGATTTATAATTTTATTATATAAAACGTTTCGACAACTACATGTCATTTTCAATCACCTAACAACTTTTTGTATCATTTCATCTTTATCATCATCTTGAAAAGGACCATGGAGCTCCAAGTAAAACTTTTAAATAATGACAATAAATAATAAAAAGATAAGTGTGACTTGTAACTCTTTCATGATGATGATAAAGATGAAATGACACAAAAAGTTGTTAGGTGATTGAAAATGACAGAGTAGTTGTCGAAACGTTTTATATAATAAAATTATAAATCATAAATGACTAGAGAGAGGTTTTCATTGTGAGAAGGAATTATTATAAATAATTTCTTAATAGTCCAACGCTATTTAAGGAATTATTTCTCTGACCTCCACCCTGACCATTTTCTTCCTAAATAATATAAAACAGTTGTATATTCACAAATTGTATGTCAATGTATAGTAAAATAAACTAATTAACTAACAAAGGTTTATAATTACTTATTCATACAATAACTGTATAAATTTAAATGTATATACTAAGCCCATATAAAATCCTTATATTACTCCTGATTTTTTTCTAATTTTTTATGATTATATATATTTTTTAAATATTAGAAATTTATAATCCCACACATTTTTTTTCTTGAAGTGGTCTGGACTAGTAGTTTTAGGGATGTTCTGGTGATTTTTCCCCCTGGTTTCCCTGGTACGCCTCTTATTCAACAAAGTTGCCGAATGTATTCAACCTTACGGACATTTATTTATTTTCTGATATTTATTATACAAAAAAATAAAAGAAGGCGAAGATCTATTTACAAGCCGGCCACCACGTGCGGGAAACACTTCAGGTCTTCGGCGATGTGGAAGTATCCATGGCATTGTCAACAGATTTTTTTTGCCTCTTCCAGGTGGGCTTCTGGCGCAGATGTGGACCACTCAACCAGGATCATCTTGGTCCGAAGGCGTACCGAAGAGTAAAAAAAAAAAACTGCTGATAAAATCAGATTTTCCACGGTTATTTCGAGGCTAATACTCTTAACACGCATATCCTACGCATTATGGAATCCTTCAGAGGATATCCATTTACCGGTCAAGAAGAGCGAAGAGAGAAAAAAAAATCCATTAATACACAGAAAACGGAATTTCTCACTCAAATGGTTCATATTATGGACCCGTACGAGGTAGGATGTGCCCGTGTAAATTGTTAATTCATAGACCAGAAAACCTCCCGACTGGAAGAACTCAGGGCCGCGTTATCTTCCTAACGACCACCCAGTCACTACCAGTGCTTTCATAATATTTTACCAATGCATTGTATAATGCGCACAATATTTTATAATTACTGTATAATTTAACGTAATAGTTCATTATAAAAACCATAGAAGTGGGAACAATAGGTTTTTTAAAATATCAGAAATTAACATTTGAATTAATATTAATTTAAATTAAGTCAACATTATTAATATCATGGAAGTCGAAAATTAGAGAAAATGGTCCTGGTGTAGGTCGAAAATAAATTTTCGAATAGTGAAACATTTTGATCCAAATTCTTCCTCAGGATAGTGTAACCAAGATACAAAAATATTAGAAAAAAAAAATTTAATAAACAAGACACAATAAAATTATCCTTTGGTATTGTGCATAACAACCTAATATCCAATTCTTGTAGGCGGTCTTAGTATTTTGAAAGGTAGTAAAAAAAATCTTTGGTTAAGCTGTCCTTTGGAGGAGACTTAATATAATGATACAGAGACTGTGCTGTGTCAGTTACTCCTTATAGATACCTACCCAAATTATAAGTGGATATGAAAAATGTAGGACTCCAACTGTATAGTGGAAATTATATATTCCGATTAATAACAAGAGAATGACAATTTTCTTTGTAATTAAATTTAAAAAGAATAAATTACATGCCTCAAATTAGCCAAGATGTAGTATTTTACAGACGCCTCGGCGGATTATCGAGAATTGAAGAGTATTTTTATTTGAAAAGAAAAGATATCTCCAGGACCGGGACTCGAACCCGGGTCACCCAGATCGCTAGTCTGGAACTCTACCAATTGGGCTATCCTGGGCTCAATCAAGCTCGCTTTCCGGTCATGGCCATTCGATTCCCGGTCCTGGACATATCTTTTCTTTTCAAATAAATATATTTAAAAATTAATAAAATCAATAACTAATATAATAAAATAAATTACAATAATATATAATGACGTAAGTCAACAAGATACAAATTAAATAAATGTTCAAAGAACATTCTTCCCCTCGTATACATCGCAAACTTGTGAGAACGCGGGGACATGGGATCAGTGAAAAGAAAGGATATGACCATGACCGGGGAGCGAGCTTGATTGAGCCCAGGATCGCTCACTTGGTAGAGTTCCAGACTAAGGATCTGGGTGACCCGGGTTCGAGACCAGGTCCTGGACATATCTTTTCTTTTCAAATAAAAATATTTAAAAATTAATAAAATCAATAACTAATACAATACAAAAAAAAAAGAGAATTGAATAGGTTTGGAACAAGTGGGTTTGAGTGGGAATAAAGTTAGTTATGAAAGGTTTGATATCGGATTCGGGCTAACAACACTTCAAGGTCATGTATGACTTTATTCGTAATGAAGTTAGGAGCATTGAGGATTTTGCAAAGGATTGAATAAGAGAGGAAATATCAGAGAGGAAGTATCATATTATTCTTTTGTAATTAATTGAGAACTTAAAGCGTTTGTCTAGTGATTATCCACATATTTAACTCATCAAGAAAATTTGCTTATGAATCGAATTTGGAAACATAGTGACTCTTACTCTTTCTCCATCAGATCTTCAATTATTGATAGATTGAATGCATTTTTCAATTAGGATAAAATTAAATTTTCATTAACTGGAATTGATTAAGTCATTAATGATGGTATCCCGGTCTGATTGAATTTTTTAAAATTCTAATAAGTCATTATTACCTGCAAAGAGTCATTCACATAAACAGTCAATAATTACAATGATTATCCTTCTGGATCTAAAATGCAATTAGTGAAATATCCAGAACATTTTTCAATGTATTTTTGCTGAAAAATATTACCGAATTATTCAAGTATTTGAAGGGTGGTAGGGTAAATACATAGTTTTTTACGTTATAGGTAAGCCTTTCCTCGTACTAAATGGTTTTCCTCGTAAAACGGCTAGAGTATTGATATTAGGAATGCTATAAGCATGGATATGTACTGCATTGACTCTATAAGTGCGATAGATATTGGAATTGTGTTAACAATTAAAGTGTGAAAAATAAGTTATCTATCCTGATAAGAGCTGTGAATTCAATTCGTGGGTTCTGGAGTCCTATCTGGGGCACACCCAGCTTCTATAAATGAGGTGGGAATCTGGCGTTTGATTGGATAATCAACTCCTTGCACAATTGTAGGTTTACTAGAAATACGTATGTTAGGTACAATGTTCTGAACACAATGCTTTTCATGGATTCTAGTGATATAGAATATGATATATTCAATTAGAATTATGTGCCTAAGAGAACCAGTTCATTCGTTGACCTAATTTCGCATTTGCCACATTATAATTTTTATAATATATATATAATAAATAACAAAATATCAAGTCTCTATGATTCTGTTTGTACTGTTGATGAAGGATGTACTGTATTTGATCATTATTGATTTTCATTATCTACTTTTTAGTTTGGCTAGCAACAAAAGAATGTTTTTTTAGTTTTAATTTTTTTAGTTTAAAATATTAATATTTTTTTCAAAATATTTGACTCCCTCAACAAGTTGATCCTGCCAGTCATATGCTCGTCTCAAAGATTAAGCCATGCATGCCTTAGTGCATGGCACAAGATACTACCATGAGGAGTGGAGTATTTCAGTGGTGCAGCGCTAAGTTGTCGTGCAGAAGGTTCTGGGTTCAAATCCTTCTTCTTCTTAATCTTTTAACAGCTAGAGATGGATCCTATGGGATCTAGGACCCTCGTTGGCCTTATTCAGGCTCTTTAGAGAGAGAGAGAGTGAGTGAGTGAGAGAGAGAAAGAGAGAGAGAGAGAGAGGGAGAGAGAGAGAGAGAGAGAGAGAGAGCCTCCACGTTTTGGTAAATGTATACTCTTACCTTCATGTTTTAAGAAAAGTTGGAATACAAATAAATTAAAAATGTTGTTGCAGTAAAAAAATATTTATTTAAATAAACATAATACAAAAGGCTTTAATAACGAAAATTATTTTAATTAAAAAATGTAAATGACAAACAAAACATACTTTTCTTTGCATATTATGCAATATGTCGTAGGTTGTGATCCCAATATTCATAAATACAATTTTCGTCCTAGTTTTTGAGGAGTTAAATTTAATAAAACAGTTAAATTTTATAAAACTATAAAGGAACATATAGAAATTTCATAATGAAAAAAGTTTTATTTATTTGAGCAAGAATTGCTATTGTGGCACTTGGAATACATAATATTCCAGCTTTTTTACAACTGCATTTTGTTGGGGAACATGTTCCTTTACAGATGCATCTTTTAAAACCTTGTCCAGCAGTAAGTGACTGCATTCCTATAATTTCTATTACCGATTTCTCAACATCTTGAGGAACATCTTCGTATGATATAAACTTTTGTTCGCAAATGGCGAATTCATGCCTAGAATAAAATTGTTTTTGTTCCTAATTATAATAATTTTAATAATTTAATAAATTTTTATCTCGTCATCTCTAGATAAAACAACGCGATTTCGTATTTTGTATGCTCACATTTACCAAAACGACATGGTCATTGTGAATTCAATGTACATTTCCCTTCTTTGAAATTGTAAATGTTAGTTGAATGCACATTACCCAAACGAGGAGGCAAATGTGCACATTTACCGCAATATCTACTTTTACCGTAATATATATATATATATATATATATATATATATATATATATATATATATATATATATATATACATAAATAAAATAAAGCAAATACTGAAAAGAGTCTATTCAACGACAAGGAGACCAAATTTTAACCTTAAGAAATTTAAATAAATTTTTGATTATATGGAAGAAACACGATATTCTTTTCTTCTTCATTGTACTGGTGACTGGGTCAATCTCTCTCAGACAGTTTCATTAGAGAGAAAAAAAATAATCAAAGTCCTTATGGGAATAGACTCAGGATCAGATCTTTACGTTGTATAGATCATAATAAGATATTCTAATAATATAAACAAAAACCATTTTTTTTTGTTGTCTAATTCACAACTGCTTCTACTGAAGACCTTAGCATGCAGTTGCAGTAAACAGCCATAGATTCCATTTTTTTTTTTTTCGTAAAGTGATTATCATTGAATTGGCCTATAAGAATTGCTGTTTGCGTTCTTTGTTTAGGAAGCTCTTGGAGTTTGTTTTGCAGAAACGTTGAGTATTTCTGCCTGTTCCGGGTGACGAGGGACATCTGGAGCCTGCTTTCTTCTCTTGAACTAGGTCGTTGAAGGTTTCAGGTATTAAGTTGGAAGCGGTGATGACTCCATTTCAAAAGAGACCGCTCTCATATCTCAAAGGGCACATGTCAGAGCTGTCACAATACTTGGACCCTTAGGCCTGACTTTACAGGGGGTGGTTTCTCTCAAGGCTAGGTCGGGGGGATAATGGGGTTGGGGGGAGGTATGGTTCGTAGTATGAGGTTCAAAAAAAGTCATAAGTTAGTAACTTGAAGTTATTACTAATGGCTTTGGTCAAATTGTCTTATTTTATCTACCAAAGCAAGAATTTTGAATAAACCGCATTCCATTGTTTGGAAGGTTTTGTAAGTCTATCTTAGTTTTGCTAAAAATTGTTTATAGATTAGAATAGAAAAATACACTAAAATGTATGTTCTCTTTATATTCAGTTCACACATACCTAACTTTTTGGGAAATGTACACATTTTACGGTAATAGTGTACATTTCCCAAGAGTGTACATTTACCGTAATATATATATATATATATACGTGTGTGTGTAATTCTATAGTCTACATCTTAGTAATTAAGCAATAAGTAAATTCAGTTTAAACATCCCAATATCTGAAAATTTATTAAACAAAACAAAAAAAAAACAGTTACTAATAACAAAATTCAATACAAAAATACAATTAGAAAAAAAATACCTGAATAAACATAATTAATGATTTTTCTTTAGAATGGAATGTAATATTGTGAAAATAGAAAAAATAAAACAAAAGACTAAATATAAATAAAACGTGTTACATAAAGCTTGTACTTCACTAGTAGGTGTAGGTTACATTATTACTCCTACACAGTCTTCCTAATTATAAGCTATTTTGTATATATATATGTATAATCTTACGGTACAAATGACTTAAATCTGATAGTGGATAATAATACGCATAACCAGTAAATCAAAGAATTAATATAGGCAGATGGTGAAATTGCAAACATTCGGACTAAGTCCAATTTTGATGGAGGTACAAAGGCTCTATGGGAGGATAATATAAATTCCAATCTGGTTCATAATGAGGCGACTAATTGAAGGGAAATATTTGCCCCTTGGAAGCTTTAGTTGACGTATTCTGGGCCCACTAAAAGCTTCTGTGCCTGGAAACTTCCCATATTTTGTTGCATATTCAGTTTTAGAGCTGTGTAAAATATTAACTAATAATTAATAAACTTAAAAATTAATATCTTCCTCTAAGAAATGAATTTTAATCGAACAATTTCTGGTTTTGGCTACTCATGACTGATACAGGTTTTGAACTGCAAATCAATTGTAGGTTGATAGTTGTAAAAAAAGATATTTTAAATAAAACTAAAATCTATGAGGTACTGCTAAAATTATTATTAATTAATTATAATATTTTTAAATCATAAAATAATTTGATTTTAAACAAATTAGTCATTTTAAATTATATTAATAATGGATTGTGGAAGCAGTCAATGATAATAAAAAATAAGCGAAACTTATTTGAATGTGCCAATGGCCATTTGGATGTAGACCATCTTGAGTGGCGAGTCTGAGGTGACGCGTCAATCTATCAACTGTCAACTGATAATTGGTCTGAAGATGGCCTGCATCTTAGGCCGAAACGTTGTCACATTAAAATAAGTTTCGCTTATTATGTGTTATCATTGACTGCACCCCCTGACCATTTCAATCCATTATTATGAACTAACCAGACAAATATTTTCCTCTCAAACTTAAATTCTTTAAATTACTCCATAATACAACGAACATACAAACATACATGTGGTAGGTTTTGAAGCAGTTGGCTCCAAAATATTCGTATCACGCATTAAGGAAAAATTCAAGGACTACAGCATACTGAGTATCCATCCGAGAAAGCAGAAGTTGACAAAGAAGAATTCTAAGACCAGTTCAAAACAGCCTTAAGCCAGTGTTCCAAATATGTCATTAAAATTATTGCTGGTGATAAGAATGCAAATGTTGGTACGGAAAGGATTTACTCTCTAGCCATAAGTCATGGGCCATAAACTCATAAACTAACCACACATGACCTTATCATTAGAAGCTATATGTACATTCATAAAACATTCAAAACGGTACCTTGAGACCGCCGGATGGAGTTACGTTAAATCAGATTGACCACATTCTAATCAGCTCGAGGTATAGGTCTAATCTACTGGATGTAAGATCCTATAGAGGAAGGTAATAGGAACCCATTGGCACGAATCTAAAAGGATGGAAAAAAAGAGCTACATCATCCTGAAGTTTAAAGACGAAATAATTCGTTCTTCATACGTGGCTGACCTGGAACACAGGATGCGCAGACTAGAAATACGGAAAGAAAATTCCAAGGTGGATTCAGTACTTTATATTAACTCATAAAGCAGCCGAAGAAATAGTGGGACTGGAACACAACGAAACTGGAGATTTTTTGTATGACGAGTAATGTGCGGGCGTTACAAAAAAAAAAATGAAGCGTACAGAGCCATGCTGCAGAGCCGTTGAGAAAAAATGAACACGTGGTTCTACAGAGAAGTACCGCCAGAAGCGACGAGATGAAAAGCGCCGACATCACAAAAGAAAGCGACAATGCGAAAATGAAAGCTGAAAGTATCGAGGTTTAAAAAAGTCTGGAATAATGGCTTTGTGATTTGCCAATTTTTAAAATATATTTATAATTTATCTGATTGAGCACGACAAAAAAAAACCAGGAAAAAAGTAGTTCCTCGATCCGTTGCTAGGTTTCACTGAAAATTTTAGTTAATAGTTTTAACTATGCACCTATTATGTTATGGTTGTTATTTATGTATTATCTAGAGAGTGGAGAGGCTTAGTGGTAGAGCGCTGAGTAGCCACGCAGAAGCTCCTGGCTCACTGGCAGACTTTGATGGTATTTGTTAGCACCCGGAGATGGATCCTTTGGGATCTATGACCCAACTGCATAATCACCTCCATGCATAACCGTTGTCTAAGTATTATCTTTACCATGTCGTGAACCACATCAAGCGATACAGGTTGCTAATTATTTAAGAATTTTTTTAAGGACCACACGGACCATTTTCTCCTTTGGAATATTATTATTTTCGTTGGATACATCTTTAAACATGTATCCTTTCTTAAATAATAATGGCATTTTGTAAATATTGAAATATAAAAAAATACCTTCAGATATCAAAACTTTTCTGGAGTTGATTAAATTAATAGAAGAAGATCAAAGCTAGGTTCAATTGACCTGAAATGGCATGGTTCATAACTTAACAAGTGGTTCGGAATTCATTCAGTTGCAATTTATTAGAGAAAGGAATGCTCGCCCATGAAATTCCACCGACACTTAAACTGAAATCCGTTAATCGGTTCGCCATTGCTCAAGCCATTGTCAGATACTGGATTCACGCAATAGATCGACTAAGTGATCTCGAATATAACTATGAATAGTTATAAATTCACGATACAATTTAATTTTTTTTCCCTAGATGTATTTAATTTCAGAAGTGAACACTTCTTTGGCCGCTTTTAGCGTAAACTTGTGGGGTATAAACTTGTGGGTTCGCGTCAGCAACATGCTCGAGAATGGCAACATCTAGAGACCAGTGCATGACTTATATAATTTCTTTTAATCAACTTTCAATAGTTGTGCGATTGATATTAATAATATCATAAAACATCTATCACTAGTTGAACAATTCGTTTTCTCTAAAAAAAATGATTTTTCATAGTTAAATGTGTTTGTTTATTTATCGGCTCGGCAGGCGCCTGAAGCGGCCCTTGGCCCTCTCAACTGCCTTCTCCCACTCATTTCGATCAGCAGCATTTCCTCTGGACACTCCAATCATCCTCAAGTCCTCCATCTTCCTTTCGGTCTTCCACGTGGCCTGGCTCCATCCGGGGTTCCATATTATACTTTCTTTGCTGCTCTCCCATTATCATTCTGACAAGGTGTGCCAGCCATTTGAAGCGCTGAATTCGTACGAAATGGGAAACTCGGAGATCGTCGTATAAGTCGTAGATCTCTTTGTTCTTTCTTAAACGGTATATACCATTTTCTACAGGCCCCATGATGCGCCTTAACACTTTCCTTTCAAACCTGTCAATCTTTTCAGCCAGGATCTTTCGTAGGGTCCAGGTGGTACAGAGATAGGTCAGTACAGGTCGGATAATTGCTATATAGAGCTTCATTTTGGCACCCCGACTTAATAGTTTACTACAGAGTAAACTTCTTAGGGCGAAAAAATGCTTTGTTAGCCCCCATTATGCGATTATGAATTTCTTCTTCTTCGTCCACCCGATTATTTACTATGGAGCCGAGGTATTTAAAACTAGAAACGCAGTGTAATGGCTACTGTCCCACAACATATTGCTTCGGCGGGTTTATAGGCGTTTTCTTCCTAAGCACCATAAGTTTCGTTTTATCTTCATTTATGGATAGCCACATTCTTCCAGCTTCCCTCTGCAATCTTTCACAGGCCTCCTTGATCGCTTTGAGGGACAGTCCAATCAGTGTCACATCATCAGTATAACCAAGCACTTGGGTTGTCTTAGTAAAAATTGTGCCTGGCTGATTAAGCTCGGCCCTGTTCACCATCGCTTGGAGGGCAATATTATATAGAAGGGACAGGGGGTCACCCTGTCTAACTCCTGACTTCACCGCAATAGGTTGTCCCAGCTTTCCATTTATTTTCACTCGACTTACGCTCCCTCTCATAGTACAAGCTGTAAGTCGGATTAGTTTCGGTGGGATTCCCATCTCTTCCATTGCCAGGAACAGCTCTTTTCTGATAATGGATCCATAAGCCGCTTTAAAATCGATAAACAGAATCCATATAATCTTGTTAAATTCCTTTGTTTTATCCATTATTTGGTTTAGGCTGAATTACTGGTCAATACTTGATCAGTTAAATGTTTTTGTTTTATGGAAAAATTGAAAGCCCAAATGATCTAAGTTGTTTTTATTTTGAAGAGAAAAGATTTGCCCCCAGCCGGGATTCGAACCCGGATCTCCGCCTCACCGTGGCAACGCTCTAACCATTTGAGCCACTGGGGTCGCTTCCTACCTAGGACAAATCTGTTCTCTTCACCGATCCCATACCCCCGTGTTCTCGCAATTTTGCGATGTATAGACAAGAAAGAATGTTCATTGAAAATTACTTTTAATTTTAGGATCTTTTTGACATACGTCATTATATTATTTATAATTTATTATAATTTTTTTATAATAGCTTTAATTTTTAAATATTTTTATTTTAAAAAGAAAAGATTTGCCATCCAGCCGGGATTCGAACACGGATCTCCATCTCACCGTGTCAAATATCTATGTTGTTGTTTGTTCATTTAACGCCACTTTATCCTGATATTTCTAATCGGACGATGCTACGTTGGGAGCTCTGAATTTTGCCTATTCAGCTTTAATTAACGAGTACCTGACGTAGAGGCTCGGGGCCCCGTTTAACGTCCGTTCCGAAGGACGGCGTAACTAAGGATTTTTTCACTCCCTTTAAAAGATCCTAGGGCCAGCTGTCAGGCTACGAACCCGCCAACATGGGCTTAGTAGTTTGTTACGCTAACGACTAAACCACAGGTCGCCCCCATAATCTAAGTTACTTCTGACAATTATGCTAAAAATAAAAATAATGTTCATTGACATCTGTGTAAATACAAATACAAAGTATACATAATTTAACTTATTGTTATTTTACTGCGTATTTTACAGGCCAATTTTCCAATAGGTTTATGAGACGATCACTGATAACATACCTCAGGAATACCATTTTCGACTTACCTTCTTAACCACCGCAAACATAAATATCACCGAAGTCAGTCGTATATTAGTTGCATAATAAAACAAATTCGTTATAAAATTAACACGGATTTAAATATTGTACTTTTGAAATCACAATGGCCTTTAATGGCGAGTATTAAAAGATTCAATTTGAAGACACAGGTGCGTTAGTACACCTGTTACCTCATTACACATTGCCGTGCGGCTTTCAACATGACTTTTTAATACTTTCAACAAATTTATTGCAAATGAACAGATGTTTTCGACTCTTCGTAGCAAGCCACAGACCATCATTGTTACTTGATTATCATGCCTATTTTTTTATTATTATTTTTTATCTCGCTACTACTTATTTTAATTTTTTTTTTTAAACCAGTTTGCATCAACTTTTTTTTGTTGTCAAAAACGTACATTTGAAATTTGTCACAATTCCCCCAAAGATTTGAATATATCCCTTATAAAAAAAAATAACATTCTATTTATAACTTGGATTTGTTTTTACATAGATTTTATTTTCATTTTTAGCATTATTATCATCGTTAAGTTCGGCCATATATTATACGTTCAATCATTACATAAAACAAGACATTCATCCATTACAAATCAAATCTTATAGGGGAATGGAAAAGTTCAACCATCTATTGATATTATAAGTTATTATCTGTATCAATCGTACAACTATTAAACGACTTAGTATTTAATTATAATTATTCTTATATCAATGAAATTCTAACCTTTAAACTAAAGTTGATTTAAAAAAAATAGTATAACCCGTATATGGCCGTATACGCCTCCTTTCAAAAGTCGCCAAACTGGGCTAAAGTTGTTTTAACCTAAATAACTATTAGAATGATTAAATTTCATATTTGTGAAAATACAACATTGGTACTGCGCAGCTAACATTTTTTTTCTATGTTTGGGCTTCCATGCGGTATGTTACAAATGGTTCTGGATCAATACTGGACGAAGATGAAGAAAAGACTCCACAACCTAGAACTCCTCCAGAAGAAAAATGAGCCACGATAACAATTTGCTCTTCACCAGAAAGAGGACATTGTTAGGATACTGAAAAAGAAATATCCCATTCCATTACAACTGTTGTCAAAGTCGGTAAATCAGTATGGCCGCTTTGACATTGAATAACATGCGTGGTACAAGAAGTCCTGCGGAGGACAATGCTCACAAGAGGACATCATTGAGCCCAATTTGGTCGCGCCATTTACCCCGGGATCGGATAGTGTTTGGGAAAACGATAGTCCTGGTAGGGAGGAGTGATCCCTTTTTTTAGGGACGGCCCTTCTGTCGTTGAATGAAATTAAGACGTTAGGACAAACCTCAAGGGAAAGGCAGATGCTGCCGAAATATTTTGGTCTGAGCCGTACGTGATGTTCCCGTTGACTTCACGGACCATTAGCCTCGGGACAGCGATGACAGGGTGAGTTATGTGAGGGCACTCAATGGCGGGAGCTGAATGGCCCAGGTAATACCCAAGGGGCCATCATAGCTCGTTGTCAACAGTCCAAACACAATTATACACGGTCTTATTACTAAGTTTACCGCAATTTCTTGGTTATTTTACTTTAAAAGTTATTTATTTAAAGCATCTCAAGCAATTATATGGCCGACAAATTTATTTTTACACAAATTATGTGAAAATTTAAGTGAACTTCGAGCAAGAATAGTAGTCTTACGCAATTACTTTGACCAAAATTTTAGGAAAATACAGGTTATCTTACATCTCTTATTGTTATAGAACAATGCGAACCTTTCAAATACAATAATACATGATGGTAGTACAAAGCTTATTGCAATATTTTGGTTATTTTAAGATTGTTTATTAAAATCCTCTCATGGAATTATATGACTAAACACTTTTTTTTAAATATTTTATTTTATCTCTTTTCAACACAATTCCTGTGAATATTTAAGCACAATGTGGGCAATACAGAAAACAATTTTTTGGTTATGTTATTTAAAAAGTTGTTTATCTAAAGCCTCTGAAGTAAGTGTTTCACCAAAATTTTTTTTTTTTATTTTATAATTATAAATTTAATTTTTTAATTAATCCCATTTAAACACTATTTCTGTAGATTTTTTAAGTAATACAGGTAGTCATAAGTCTTTTATTGTTAGAAAATTATTATTTCACTTAAAAAGTTTATTTAAATCCTCTCAAGCAATTATATTAGCAAAAAAAATTGTTGTAATGTATTTTATCCCTTTTAAACATAATGTAAGGAGAATAAAATTAACACTTGAAACACATTTCTTTTTCATTAACTTTCCACATTTCTTTGCGGCATGGGCACTATAAATCAAAACGTTAAAAAAAAAAGCATTGGGATGACATTGACCACTCTAAAAGCACCGGCAGTATTTGGCAGCTGCAGCAAACTGTGTACCTGGGTTTGAGTACTTGTGTGAAAACAAAAACTTGGTACACGTGTCTGTTATGGGCATACTGTGGATTGTATTTATTGAATTAATAAACAAAAATGATTGGTTTTATTATTATTTAACTTTATTGCACACCATGAAAACGTGTTTTGAATTTTATTTTACACCAGACAAAGGTCTTCTTGATTTTAATAATCTTGTGTAGTGAGCAAGTCTTATAGCTTTGACTTTTTCACTTCAAATAAATTTTTAAAATTTTCATTAAGCAGTCGCTAAAATTCATAAATACACTAACTCTACAACACACACTGGTTTTGCAGTTTATGGTTTGGACTGTGCTGTTTTTAAGCCAACGATTGTACAGTCAAGTAGTTTGGCCAAACTTTATTTTTTTTTTTTTTTACCACACATTAATAGTACAGAAATTCTAAACTATGTTTATTTTTGTATCTTGTTTATAACAATAATCTCAATTATAAATGTTATTTTGTTGTTTATTCCGAGTATTCTAGTTCGAATCTTGTTTAGTCAGTGCTGAAGAAGACCTGCAACTGATTTTGGTTTTAAAAGTGCGGAAGCTTGAATTTGTTTATTAAAATCAGGTCATCGCTCTAACAGGTAAAGTCGTGGTAAGGTAAACGTATGTACGGTAAGAAGGGAGCCACTACGCCCATGTGTTTGTTCAACGTCAACGGGTGATAAATAAATATAGATAAAAAATATAGTTAAATATTTTAATTTTTTATTAATTGTTTTGATTTTTAAATATTTTTATTTTGTAGAGAAAAAATTTGCCCTGGCCGGGATTCGAGCCCGGGTCGTCCGTCTCTCCGTGTCAAAACTCCACCATTTGAGCTACCACGTGCCGCCTCACAGTCAGGACAAATCCGTTCTCTTCACCGATCCCATATCCCCGTGTTCTCGCAATTTTGCGATGTATACACGAGGAAGAATGTTCATTGAACATTAGTTTTAATTTTAGGATCTTGTTGACCTGCGTCATATTATTATTTATAACTATTTATACTTTTTTATTAATTGTTTTAATTTTTGTATTTTGAAGAGAAGGGGATACAGTGGATCGGTGAAGAGAACGGACTCAGGAGTGTGAGGCGGCCCCTGGTAGCTCAAATGGTAGAGTGCTGTCACGGAGAGACGGACGACCCGGGTCCGAATCCCGGCCAGGGCACATCTTTTCTCTTCAAAATAAAGATATTTAAAAATTAAAACAATTAATGAAAACTTATAAATAATTACAAACAATAATATGACGTAGGTCGACAAAATCCTAAAATTAAAAGTAATGTTTAATGAACATTCTTCCTCGTGTATACATCGCAAAATTGCGAGAACACGGGGATATGGGATCGATGAAGAGAACTGATTTGTCCTGACTGTGAGGCGGCCCCTGGTAGCTCAAATGGTAGAGTGCTGTCACAGAGAGACGGACGAACCGGGTTCGAATCCCGGCCAGAGCAAATCTTTTCTCTTCAAAATAAAACTTTTAATATTTTAAGATAGATATTGTCTATATGTAATAAAACTTTAATAGAAAATATTAACATAAAATGGATAAATAAATAAATGTATAGATACCACAAAAAGACATATTCTTAATACCATCTTACTGTGATAAAAGTGCTAACAAACCAATTCAATATTTCTTAAAAATTCGTTTCGTTGCCACAGTAACATCATCAATTATAATTCTATAACTTTATTGATGTCAAAGTTAAAATTTAAAACAATTTAACTTTTAATAATTTTCTAATGGTTAATAAAAGAATTTCAAAACCATAATTACAAATGTATTGCTTTACTAAGCAATATTAATATTGGGTATTGCATTATATTTTTTTTTTTAACATGGAACTTTCAAATAACTCTGTAGAAGAATTAGGTGTTTTGAGTTATTATATGTTCGTTTGAAAGAGTGATATGTGTGCAAGTGTTATCTAAAGAGAACCCTGTACCACTACAATCCATGTTCAGTACATAGTAGAGGCTGTACTGTTTCGTGGACAACGGTTCAACAAGGAGGTGACTTGTCTTAGGTCACGCTCAACCGCCAGATTACCCCCCTTAATTTTGATACCCACTTTATAGAGGTTGGATGAGCCCCAGGAGGGTCTTAGATCCCACAGCATCTATCTCAAACCGCTAACAGACTACATAAAAGTCTTGACAGCAGCGGGATTTGAACCAAGATTTTCGGCATGGAAACCCTGTTCTCTACCTCTGAGCCACTCGGCTATACATATATCTATCTTAAGAAAATTTTATTATTGTCTAATAAATTTTTAGTTATAGATAGAATACATACTAGGAAGGTGAGAAAATTAATATGTGTGTGTGGGATTTCATAATTATTTATATAAATTTCCATCTTTTTATTTTTGTTCACGGTCTTTTAAGGCCACAGGGATATTATTAATTTTCTTTCCCCCCAGCATTTTTCCATCATTTCTGCGTGCCACCTTTCTCTCATTCCTTTCTTTCGACCACGCAGCAACCTTACGTTTTTCTTTATTTTCCACAAGAACGTGGATTTCTGTAAATTCATTTCCGTATTGTTCTCTCACCTGGCAACATTTGTCTGTTATCTTTACTTTGTTCTTCTCTCATTTGTTTTACAAAGCCTTCTAAGCTCTTGTATAACTGATTCTCATACCCTTTTTATTTTATTATTATCTAATAAACTTTTAGTTATATAATGATAATATTTATCTCATAATTTATAACACTCGCTCACATAGAAATTTAAGAAAACACTTTCTTTGACATTTACTATTTCCCTTTCTACCTGGAATGATTTTTATCTTTCTGCAAACATTACCTGCTAAAGATATGGCCTACTTCCTATAAACAAATTCATATTTCAAAATTCTTAAAATCAAAACCCGACCCAATGTCAGAATAATATTTTCTTAAGATTTTGGATAGAATTTTGTATAACAAAAACTTATTTCCATTCAGAATATATTAATCGGAATACTTTATAGTTATAATTAGGACTAACTATAAGGATATAATGGCACAATTGTCTAGGAAAGTTATAATAATAAATAAAAGCTTATAATCTGGCCAATGGAGGAGTTAGTTATATCAACAACTTCCGTTGTGATGACCTCCCACAAGGGATTTAAAAAACATTTATTGTTTGTATCGGGGAGCGGAGTGGCTCAGTGGTAGAGCACTTATTGAAATTCCGCAGGCAGTTACTTTTATTGTTTGCGGCGGGAGATGGATCATATGGGATCTAGGACCCTCCTGGGGCTCACCCAGCCTCTATAAAATATTATAACAATAGGGTACTCAAAATAAGGGGGGCCTGGCGGTTGAGCGTGGCTTAGGACAAGTCACCTCCTTACAGAACCGTTGTCCATGAAATAGTACAGTCTCTACCATGTTCTGAACCCCAGACTCGTTCACGGGTCGTAATGGTTACAGGTTAATATTTGTATCAAAAAACAATAGTAATATATTTTCAATTAATTCTAATGAGTTAGGATTTATTTTAATTTATTAAAATTAAAATTTATTTTCATTGAGAATATATTAATCAGGATATTTTATGGTTATAATTTGGACAAAAAAATTGTAATAACCATAAAATTACTCATCAAATTAAGTCAGACAAAGTCAAATGTTTAATATTATTATCAACTATTACTTCCGAATCTCAATATACGAACACAAATATGAGTATTATATATGTATATCAAGGGAGCGGAGTTAGAGCACTGAGATGCCATACCAGAAATCCTGGTTCAAATCCCGCTGCAGGCAAGACTTTCATTTATTCTGTTTGCAGCCGGAGATAGATCATATGGGATCTAGGACCTCCTGGGGCTCACCCAGCCTCTATGAAATTTTAGAAAAATAGGGTGCCCAAAATAAGGGGGGAAGGGTGCCAAAAAGGGGGGGGGGCAGTTAAGAGTTATCTAGGACAAGTCACCTCCTTGCTGTCTCTATCATATACTGAACCCCAGACCCGTCCACGCGTTGTATTGTTACAGGTTTTTGATATATGATTATCATCTATTAATATGTATAAAGTTTTTTAAAAATTAAAATAATTCGGTAAGACATTCTTAAATTCCTGAAAATTAGTTTCTGTAGAGAAATAAAGAAGGCCACAGCCCTCTAATATCAACGGGACCAAAGATTCACTGGAATACTTTTCTTTCGAACATTTGTAGCTTTTTATAGTCTAACTGTGGTAGTTTAAGTTTCGGAACCGTCGGAAGCACAGGTTTGATGAGGGTCTTCTACAGATTTAACTTAAATCGTGTTGAGATCAATTTACTCGACATAATACTCCTCATTGTAAAGTTGCTAAGTTGATGGTCATAAGTCAGTTTTTAATATCTGCTCCTATCCTATTGTCATACGTTACCTGCTATCCAAAGTAAGCAAATTCGGATACTTGTTCAAAGTTGTATTTTTCTAATGAAACTTTAGGCACTCCGTAGGAGCACAAAGCTGGTCACAAGATTGATCAGTGATGGCGCCCTTATAAGAGTAAAGTTCTGCCAATATAATATAAAAGAATATTTCACCAATAGTAACTACGGAGAGAAAGATACA
The DNA here is from genome assembly GCA_964056705.1 of Troilus luridus. NCBI lineage: Eukaryota > Metazoa > Arthropoda > Insecta > Hemiptera > Pentatomidae > Troilus > Troilus luridus. The sequence continues at coordinate 28,900,563 of OZ057417.1, read as the reverse complement.
GATATTTCGTTAAAAAAAATGAAATAAAATAAAAATCTGTCAACGAAAAGGAAGGCCTGGGGTTTAATATAAGTAGCCCAGAGTGTTAATATCAACAGCAGATGGGGGGGGGGGTGACGGGCTGTGCCGGAATGGGCCGTCAGCTGCAGGACCACCACAGTCCGAACCGCCACAGTCCTATTACAACCAAACCAATTTGCACCTAACTGTTAACAATTTACCCCCACTTTACCTCCACTTTACCCCTAATTTTCACATATTTCCCTCCTATTTTACCCGCTCTTTGATTCCCGGTTCGGATCGCTGAACTACTTTCCCGACTACAAATGGATTGCTCTCTCCTATTTGACCCTTTTGTCGAATTAAACATTTGCGGTGACCCGGTATCCGACCCGCCTTGTTAGCGACGGGTAACGAGTTGTCGACTCAACTGTCAAAGAGTGAGGATTGTTTGACAGCGGGAAAAAATGTTTTAACAATTGTACATAATATTTATTGAAAATATGTCATGTGATCTTCAAATAAATCTTTCGCAAGACCAGAACTGCACCAGGATTTTTTTTTGTTTAGCTACCCCATCTATTAATTGTTAATTTTATGTCACTTTATGCTGCTATGGCTAATCAGTCAATGCTACAGCGGGAGCTCTAAATTTTGCTTATCCAGTTTTAATCAGGATAAGGATTTTTAACGCGTACCTAATATAATACAGGCTCGGGACCCCGTTTAACGTCCCTTCCCTTTACTCCCTTTAAAAAATCCTAGGGCCACATGCCGATCTACAAACCCGCGATCTTGGGCTTAGTAGGTTGTCATACTAACTACTAGACCACAGATCACTCCGATATTGATTGTTTGACAACAGGACAAAAAGATTCAACTATTGTTTATATTTATTTTTCAAAATCGATACAAATGCGAAGTATCGACATTAATACTGTTTCAGGAGAGTGAAAAAACTGTTTCAAGGTTCGTTCAAAATCAGTGCTTATCCTCAAACGTATTTTATTCATGCCACTATGCATAGTTTTATTTCTTTACAAATGACAAAACGAATTTTTTTTTCATATTCAAGACTTCCCATTCGTGTCGACGATTTGTCATATAATATTCATCTAAAAAATCTTCCATAAGATTAAAAAAACTGCACCTGAATAATATCTATTACAACTGAAGTACCATATAACTCAATAAAAACAAAAATATTGTTGTATTTACTATTACTACATGGTATTACAAGAAATTTACGAAAAACTTAAATTTACCAAATGTATCTATATAGAATCCAAAAAAAAATCTTTTATATATGATCTCTACTATCTTAATACCTACCTACATTGACAGAACAAAACAAAACAAAGAACAAAAGATTGATATGATTCTAAAAGGTGACTAAGGTAGAGTAGAACAAAGATAAGATAAAGGCTAAAGATAAAGAACTAGATAGGAAGACAAAGGAGACTAACTCTCATTCAATTATTGTGAATAATTTATTGAACGTCATAGAGTGAGTTTGTTATATCTGATTGATGAGTGCGGATGTCGTTGGAATGTTGGTGTGGGATGTGCTGCATTCGTCTTCATTGATGTGATTTTTTTTTTCTCGAATAAGCCACTTTGTACAACCTTTCTTCAACTCTCTGCTTCTTTTCTATATCCTCAGCTCCCAATTCTTTTTCATTCTTACACTATATCCTATTCTTTTCTTTAGTCCAACTTTCTTTTTCTTGGGTACTTTATTTTGTAGATTTCAGTAGTCCATGTTCCATTTTCCACAGTCCCTCCCCAGCTGTTAATAACTCAAATAATTCATTTGTCTCAGCTCGTGGGTTCACTACATGGTAGACAGTAGTTCAAAGAGGCGATTTGTCCGAGAACACAATAAACTGTCATATTTCCCCCAATTTAGGATTCCCAAATTTAAAAGTCTGGGTGAGCCACGGTAAGGTGTGTAAATCCAACAGGACCCATCCGTGAATTTTGACTACTTAAAATTTTATCTACCACAGCCTAAGTCGAACCTGGAACCTTGAGCATATAGCTCTCACATTGAGCTACCGATTCACTAATCTTTACGAATCATAATTATTATCTCAAATAATTAACTATCTTATTGTCATTGTTTTTAAATGTGCTTGAACCATGTTAATTTTTGGAGTTGAAATCTCGAGATATATCTAAAGCCCCGGTGAATAAGTGATTACGTCTAATTTTCTCCAAAATGAGTTTCCTGTACTTAAGTAAGCGGAATCGAGGTATTTTCGTGGTGAATAAGGGGCTAAGGTAAGGCATTGGCTTGAAAAGGAGTTATTTTTTATATTACAACTCCATTTCAAGCCAAATACTACGAGAATGATACGATTCCGGTTATCTGAATGCAGTTAAATCCTTCTGGACAAAATCCAACTTATCCACTTATCACCGGGGGTGCAGATATATGTGGAAGAAAATGGTCCGGGTTGAGATTATAAAAATAATTTCTTACTTAATAATTACTCAAGGCAAATGCTATAAATAAATAAGATAAATTTAAGTTCTCAATTTTTTGTTTGTTTTCCAATTGAATTTTAGTTATTATTTTATTTCTCTTTTTGTGTTTTTGCTCATTTTTAGTTATTTAAAAAAAATTAATTTATTGATATTTACAACTATAATAATATTACAACAAGTAAATCTGCTAATATAAACAATATGACATGAATATCACTTGTGGAGAAACTACCCATCGGTAGCACTCCAATAAAGTTCTATAGTAGAAGGTCTCAAGGTCATCTTCTTTTCAGACGCCTCGGGGGGGTTATCAGGAATAGTATGGGAAGCAAGTTGAGAGACTAGCGGATTCAAGTGTGTATGGAGCTTGTCATGGAAGGATAGGTTTGGCCAATCTAGTTTGGGCCAAATCAGTAACAAGATTAACAAGATTAAGATCAAGATGGATGAGTTTGTTTGTGACATAATAAGGATCAGTGAGGATTTTACGAAGGATTTTGGATTGTAAGGATTGGATATGAGATGAATTGGATGGTTTAGTAGAGCCCCAAAGCTCAACTCCCTATGTCCAAATGGGTCCGATAACTTTCATGTAAATGAGTCTTTTGTAATTAATTGGGAGCTTAGAGCGTGTGTCCAGTAAATATTGTAGGCGAAAACGTCGAGCAGTTTCTTGTCGTTTCAGTCTTGTATGAGGATTCCAAGTGAGACGTTTGTCCAGATGGAGTCTTAGGTAACGTATCTGTTCGACAGGGTTCAGTGGAATATTATTAAAGGATACAGTAGGGCAGGAATTTGTAGATTTACGAGGAAGGGTGAAGGTAATTTGATGTGAAATTTAATTTATTTAAATACGTAATTTCGATTTTGTACAATTTTTTGTTCAAGAGACATTGCGCATCATTTTTCAAACATTTTCTAGACTTAGATATTGGAAAACCGAGGCCCTTAAGAAAAAAAAACCTAAACCTATACAATCCCTAACGGTTTTGTGGTTCAGTGCACTGTAAAGACTTTACAGTTTCAAGGACAACGGTTGTACAGGGAGGTGATTTGTACGAGATCCCCACCACAAGGATTTTCCCCCAATCAGATTCAGATCCGCAGATGATTTGAACCCTGAACCCAGCATTTCAACTCAGCACTCAACATACTGAGCTACTCTGCTCCCATCTTAAGACAGAATTTCCAAATGTTAAGATTCTAACTGATTCGCGTTAGCAAATTTTTCTTTGCTAAATATTTTGTATAAATAGAACTGACTGTAGTAATGGATAAGCTGGCCGGTAATCTCTAATACGTCGTGATCAATTAACATCGGCCCGGCCAAGAACAGGTGTTGTACAGTAGATCACTCTCGTTTTGGATAATTACACTGGAAGAGGGACTGTCAGGACACCAGGTGTAATTGTAACCTGAGAGACGGGGTACCCACCTTCTGGGGAGGGCTGCGCGATCCGCGTGACGCGCCCATTACCCTGTCTAGATAACTACAGGAAATGTTGTTCCTCGGCAAACCTAATCGGTCGATTGTAAACACCCACTGTTACCTATCCCATTATTGTGTTTACCGCCCGGGTAATACCCAACAGCGACCACACTTCTCCCAGCTTCGATCCACTCCCAAGCGATTATGTAGTTCCATATATCGTATTAATCCCGGGGTGATGTTTAAGTGCTTCGTCGACTCGACTTATCTAAGTCTCGAATAAGTTAAAACTTGAACCAACAAACCAGGTATGGCAGGTTCAATTCCAGCTGTCGCAGATCGATTATTTAATTTGTTATCAGCCGCGGATAAATCCTGTGGGACCTATAAAATAAACCATCCTTGGGCTCACCCAGCCAAAGATGTTTAAGTGTTTACATAATACCCCTTATCCTAGTCTGGAATAAGTTAAAAAAATTCTGCTTTAGCTTATCCATCCTTTGTTATCTTAACATGCATATTTTGTTTTAAAAAATTAATATTAGAAAAAAAAGATTAATATTAGAATAGTCGAGTTGACATACACAGTGAAATAGATAAACCCAGTAGAAAGAAGAAAACAAATAAAAAAATTAATTATTACAGGAAAAAAAACAAGGAAAATATTAACTCATTTATTTATAGTATCATTTTGAATATGAATAAAAACTTATTTAAATATTCTTTTAAATTGCCACAGTCAATATTTTTGATCAATTCACCCCTAAATCTTCTAGTTTCGTCCGTATTTTCAAGTTCACGGTTTCACAGCTCGGCAGGTTGCCTTAGGATTTTTTTAACGTAAATAAAAATTCATAGTTATGCCGTTCTTCCGATGGAACGTATAATGGCAGACAGGAGGCTGTGCGTTATTATGTATCATTTAATATGCATTATATCTACATTGACAAAATTAAGGAATCCTATTATAGCAATGTCCGAATAGTCGTAGTAGCATAATGTAACATTAACTAAAAAAGAAACAAACAAACCATTGCTTGTTTTTAAGTTATTTGATTAATATTGGTTATCTTTTGAAATTTATACTTTTTTATTATGTTAAGCAGTTAATTTTTTTTCTAGCTCTAAGTTAATATATTTTTTATTAAATACTAAAATAAATATAAAAAAGAACCTGATACTTTAATAACGCTGGAACAATGCATATTTTGAGTTGAACCCATGCATCAAATTTATATATATTTTCTTGTACTAATCACGTATTTACATATTTTTTTAAAATACATAGAATCGCTAAAAAAATATTTCACTTAGATAACGTTGATCAATCAAGCCTCGTTGATTCAGAAAATAGTTAAGTAGTTGTATCATTCACTAATCTTAAAAAAAAATAACTATACCTCTACAAACCACGATGATACATGCGCTATTACATAGTAGTGACTGTACTATTTCTAGGACAACAGTTGTGCGGATAGGGGATTTTTCCGTGATCAAGCTCAACCGTACAACATTCCCCCTATATAGGGAACCCACTTTTAGAGGCTGGATGAGCCCCAGGATGGACTGATTCAATAATATTTACTCTCCTTAAGCTTTATCTCACTATCTTAACTATTTTATTTTTCAAGTCATTATTATTGGGTTTTTATGTTATTTTTAATTTAATTTAAAGTTTTAATGTTATTTTTGGAGTTGACATTTCGAAATGTATATGGAAATAATTACCCTAAGAAATGCTTAAGATATATGGCTGTATGGAACAATGTCTTGAAGATTCTTTACCAGGAAGATTTAAGGTTAAAGTTTCCATTGAAAATAAATAATCGTAGAAACTAAAACCTCAATAGGCAGGAAGCAGATGGAAACTGCCAAGACCAAGTTTTGAAGCCCAAATCGTTCCTCGCCTGTCCTGGGAAGATCGCTTATCAGATCTCAGGCGGCTTAGAGATGTCTTCGATCCAAACAATACGTTTCCTATATACCTAACTATTTGTGTTTAAGCCTTAAAATCCTATAAACTATTCTAAAAGAGGATGAAGATAATAATACCACGTTTAAGGATTTTCTAAAAAAATAATCCATAGTATAAGGTGCTGTACTACTGAGATTGAAAATAATGGGCAACGAAATATGCTCAAGAATACACATTTGTTGTTAGACTTTAATATATTTTTTTACAGATCATTTAAAAATGTAGTAAAATAAAGTATACTTTGTACAAGGCAAGAGATCTGAAGTTTTTGTAAATGTATTTTTTCCTGCAACTATTGAGTAATGCTACCCATTACTCAACTAAAACTGGTGTGGAAAAACCACTTTCCTCACTAGTGGGGGAAAGAAACAGCCACCTAGATCGAAATTGACAATTGGCACTCTGTTATTTTAAATGTTAAATGACGGTATTGTTTCATTATTCATTGTATATTCCTAAAATGTTAAAATAAATAATTTTAGAACTATTTTATATTTGATTCAAGATAGATTTAAATTATTTTGAAGCGATTTTATAGAAATATTTAATATAACCTTAAATGTATTAGACCCTTCATACATCAGAAATTTGTAGATCTAGCATTAAAACAGTGATCAGACCACAAAAAAAATTAAAAATGGAAATAGATAGTAATGAATTCATAGAATTTACTCCTCCATTCATAAAAGAACAGGCTGAACAGGCAATAATTCAACTTTTATCAAAAACATCTAAAGTCAGTTATAAAGAGAAATATAAATATCAATCAAGATATAATAATATACGTTTATTTTATTTTTGTATGTGTTATCAGAATATTATTTTCTAAAAATAATAAATAAATGTTTCAATAAGTAAACCGTCCTAGAGTTATAATTTGCATGGTTAGTAATAGAAAATTGTAAGAAATAGCGCTAGTGTAGTTTTAACAAATCTTAAGTTTCACCTATAATTTCTTAATTTTCAAATAGTTGCAGGAAAAGTGTAATATTTAACACGTGAGAAAAGTGCTTATAACGCCCTCGTTCAATTACCACATTCACTCGGGTGTAATAAAGTGGCACTTTCCTCACTTGTCAAATAAATAACTATTTTTTATCAATTAAAATAAAAATAAGTGACTACACATATTTATTCTATATGTGCTTATATTTTCTATATGTAAATAAAGTACCTGTCCTAATACAACCCGTGAAGGGTCTGGGGTTCAGTAAAGGGTAGAGACTGTACTGTTTCTTAGACATCGATTGTGGAGGGAGGTAATTTGTCCTAGATCACTCTCAACCACCAGATTTCCCGCCTGGTTTTGGATACCCACTTCATAGAGGCTGGGTGAGCCTCAGGAGGGTCCTAGGTACTATAGGATCCATCTTCGGCTTCTAACTGATTAAATAAAAGTAATTGAACTCAGAATCTTTTCGGGCACCTCAATATATCAAATTAAATTGAAATTTTACAAAGTTTTCAAGGACCGATGATAATACAATAATTTCATAATTTTGACACATTATCCTGACCAGGATCTTCAGAATCTACGATGTCTTGTGCCAAGTAGAGCTTATTCTTGGAGATAAACATATGACTACCGGCAGGATCAACTTAAGAGTTCATATGTTTATTAATAAAAACCAAACAAATTTAATTTTAAAAAATAAAGAACACGCGTTTATAGCCAGCAGAACTAAAAAGTAGGAAATAAATTATAGTTTAAAAAAGGTTCTCAAAAAATTAGTGACGGACAGAAATATTCATTTTACTGTAAATAAGCGTAGGGTGCATTTTAAGAAATTTTCACAATTAGTCTAATTTTTTCAACATCAGTCAATAAAATATTTACAGCTATTAATATCAAGCACCCCATGATTTTTTAAGGATAAAATGAGGTTGTTTGTTCAAAACTCTATTTTTTTTAAACTAATTGAAAATAATCTTTTTATACTATCTTTTTATTTCATTGCTTGTCACAAATATTTAAAATAAAAACAATTAATTATCCAAATTATGCCAATAAATAGCTTTGTGTTTATTTACTGAACTTCAAGAGTCCGAAAAAAATTATATAATATATAAAATAGATATATGAAAAATATTTTATTTATTTAAAATGAGTTTACAACAAATAACTAATGACAAATCGACTGTAAAATGTTATCAGAACCATGCGACTTCGTGCTGTACGCCCACAATTCGCGTGTACAATGAGTAAACAATTCCCTGACTTACGCTAGGCTATCGATTTAAGAGCTCCTATCGTGTCGTAGAAATATTTTTTTTCAACGATTACTTCACTGCAATAACTAATTAATATTTCTATTATTTTAGCATTAGTTATTTTATTTCATCTAAGTTTTTATAAAACATCATACGGTTTTGAACCAAATTTTGGATTACTCAATTACTTTTGCATGTCATTGTACACTTGTTTAGGCATTGCAGTTAATAATTAAGTGTTTATTTCATGTGACTATACACTGTTGTGGCTTTGGTTTTAAATGGTTATAAATTTCAAAGTCCAATCTAAATTCTCCATTAAATTTAAATATTGACATTTTTATGTTTTATTATTACATTTTATCATTTATAATAAACAAATGCTTAGTACATAACATGTTTAATAAGTATAAATTAATGAATTAGTTATACTAAACATAGTCTTGTTAAATATTTTTTATAAGCGAAATAATTTTATTACTACGGTCGTTCGGAATATCGTTCATTTTATAGGAATAAATAAAGACTATTAGGTTTTTGTTTTTTTTACTTCTGATGAACGAACGAAATTCTTCCCAAATGTGTGAAGTTATAATTTCACCAAATCAATTTCATAAAGGATGGCATCTCCAGAAATTGCTCCAGAATTTTACTAATATAGTATTTTTTTTAATATACGTCGTGAATTTAGACATTTTTTTTTTTTAAATACCGGACCTTGACTTCGAATCAGAGGGGTAAATAATAATGTAACCATTTTTTAAAAGAAATCAATACTATGACTATGTCACTGCATTCAATATAAAAGATTTATATATACTCCATGCACAAACCTTTCCTTTTGTGAATTCTAAATGTTGCGGAAAAAGAAATATATAAAAATTGATTTATCTATGTGTGTATCATATGCCAAACAACTATATCTATAAAAGAAGAATAAATTCTAAAATAATTTATAAAATATTTATTTAAAATAATAATATCTAGATTGTTGTTGTTAATAAGATCGTATTTATACAATTGATAGTCATTAAGTGAAATATTAGTAATTTTAAAATATTATGTCATATGTTGTTAATAATTATGGATATGAGAATAATACTATCAACCAACTATCAAACATTTTAATAAAAAGTTTTAGGAAATGATTTGCAATAAATGATTTTTTTTTTAAATTAAGAAAAATATTCTTAAATGATTCCTTTATTTTAAATTTCTGTGGAATAAAGTTTATCAGGATTTATAATATGAGTTCTTCAATTTTTTCTTTTTGAACTTTATATTTTTCAAATTAAATTTAAAGACACACTCTGTTTCGAGAGTGAATACAAAGATAATTAATATAAAAATTACTAATGTAAAAAATTACTATTTTTAAGACATGAACGGGAAAATTCAAAAAACGTAAAAAACGAAATAGCTAAGTTTCTATAGTAAAACCAGAAAATTAATGATACTATAATTAGTAATAAAAAAATAAATCATCTTTATATACATACCTGTGTATATTAAAAATTAAGAAGGAATAATTTTTTAACATTGTAATTGTTATTTATTTATTATTACCCCCTGTTTTTTAAAAAGATTAGTGCTGTAATCAAACTAGCTTAAAATAATATTTAAATAAAATCTGTGACGGTAAGTAAAATCCCTAAAAACAAATATACTAAAAAAAGATAGTATTTCATAATAAACATTAAATTAAAAAAGTATATATATTATTAATAGAAGTGTAAAGGTAATTAATAATTTTAAAAATATAATAATTAAGAATAAGACAATGATAATAAAAAATAATTACTGGAAATAAAATAAAAAATCATTGTCTATATCTTCAGTATTTAGTATTTATTTAATATATTTATTCAGGAGTTCATTTTCTTTAGCTATAATTATTACTAGCATCATGTTACTACTATCTATGAACATTAAACTAAAAAATAAAAAAAGAATATAATAAATAGCGAAAAATAATTAATATTACATAAATAACGATTTAAATAAATTATAAAAAAAAAGAAAAAAAGTTAGGGGTAAAAACAATTTCTAATATTTTTATACAAATAAGTATTAAGATGTAAGAAGTATTAATTTTTTTTATCTATAATTATTTTAAATTATTTGATACCCATATATTTAAAGAATAATTCAACTGATTAAAATAGATTTGTGACCGTAATAAATATAAATCCCCTAAGACAGAAGACTTCCAGGCTAATAAAATGACTGACGTAATAGATTTGAAAATGAAGGTCAACCAAATAAATTTATCGTGGTAAGAAAATGGCGGATGATAAAGCAATCCGTCTCCTCAGGAGAATCAACAGAGACAAGAACGGAAGGAATTAGCTAAGGACGGCAAGAAGAGAGTTATTTGTTTAAAGCCGTGTAGATAGCGAGTTAATACCGAGTTTATAAGGGCAAGAGGTGGGGGGGGGGAAGGAGACGTGTCAATTATGAGACCTACCCCCTCCACTCCGGGGGGGAGGGGTTCGCCGCAGGACACGACCGCGACCCTCCAATCCCAGCCCGGAGCCGCCCAAAAAAACCTCCCCACCCCAAGGATATCGACGGGAAAAACGGAGTGGGGATGGAAAAAACCCCCACATCTCCCAACCTTTTTCAGTCGGCTCCGAAGAGTCAGTCGGTGGTTTGCTCTGTGCCTCTTCTATTCGTCCACTTCACGTCTTCGTCTCCGTATGCATCTACCGGGTGACGCGACAGTGGTTTGGGAGCAGATGTTCGCGGGAATCTGCAATGCCGTGAGCGAACTTCACGGAGGCTTGGTAACTACGGGATCTCCCAGCATCATGTGTTCCGCACTTCCAAATCATTGGCGGTCAAATAAGTCTCTGCCGACTGCCTTCAAAGTCGTGACGCTGGACGAAGTTCCTGACGGCACGCTAGTCACCATCAAAGCGGGAAACGATGAGAATTACTGCGCGGAACTGAGGAACGGGTCGGCCGTCATGAAGAACAATGTGGCCAAGTTTAATGATCTCCGATTTGTTGGGAGAAGTGGCAGGGGTGAGTGTGTGTGTCGTCAACAATATGGATTACTCATCAAGTGTATTCGCAGTATTCTATGTGCAACGAACATTATATATACAATAACCTCTGTATATAGAAGTTATAATAATTATTCTGCAGGTTGTCGCTTCGAGTCGAGTCACAACTTTTTAATATTTTCCAAAAATACAAGTAACCATCAACTTTATTATGGAAAAGATAATGTAATTATGGGAAATGTAAATGTAATTATGGGTATACCTCTTCTAGGAATCTGCTCATTACCCATATTTACTCTTTTCCATGGTCAGCTCATGATAACTTGTATTTGTGGATAATATTAAAAGTGAAACGAACAGTTGAAACTTTCTGTAACTCGTATCGAAGCGTTAACATGGGGAACAAATAATTTTAATTTATTTATATTATAGTTTTTACTTTCCATTCTCGCGATTCAGTCTATTCTTACAATTTTCTTTTGGTGACGTTTCGGGACTATATTGGTCACATAATCATGACAAATTGGGATGATTATGAGACCAACATAGTCTCGAAACCTCGCCTAGAGGAAGTTAAAAGAATATACGGAATCTCGAGAATGACAAGTAAAATTTATATTAAAACAGTCAAGAAAAAGTAGATACGATCTATAAATATATACGTATATATAAATTGTTCTGGACGAACTAAAATTACTTGATTTCGCTGATCCGTAAAGTCATTAAAACACTACTTCTTATATATTTCTTCCAGATGAATTTTCTCCAAACAAAATTTCTTGTACTTAAGGAAGCTGAATCGTGTTATTTACATAGTAAATAAATTAGGCATTTCTTGAAATGGACATTACTTATATTACAACTCGATTTCAAGCCAAAAACTACGAAAATGACACGATTTTCCTGAGTACAAGAAACATATTTTGGACCAAATTTGACTTGACAACTTATTCACGTATAAATATATACATTTATGTACTGATATTATACATTATATACTGTATTAAAATGAAATCTATTTCATCTATTTATTCTATTAGTTTGAAGATATTTCGACACAACGAAGTCAAGTGCTTATGGTTAATCGTAAATATCATAAAATAATTTTTCCTTCAATGTACCACAGTTTTATATACGAAGGGATTGACAAACATTAATTCCGATTTTTATAATTCATTCTTTCGACATTACCACATATAAACCTAATTTTTAAATAACACAATAAGATATGACAATGTTTACGATAAATATATTTAGAGATTCGTAGTGGATTACAAAGCAATTCATAGGACAAGGATTTAATGCCTGTCGATATAAACAAAAATAGACATATCTTGTTCTAAGGGGCGCATTTGACTACTTTTTTCGCTTTCAAAGATTTTTTTCCTTTTAATTTTTTTCTTGGATCGAAATCAAAACGGAAATAATATTTTTTTGCAAATAGTAAAAAATAGGTACTATGTAGCTAAGGATATATTATTTTTAAATGTTTATTTTGGATTTTAACTGGAAAATGAATATTGTTAAGACGGAGAAAAAATTAAATGTATTTTCAAATTCTAATGAACATTATTTTTAATAAATAAATTAGTTAAAGGAAAAAGGCTTAAATATATATTTTTTGTTAGTTAGTGATAACTATATTAATGTGACTGTCTACTTTATATAGTTATTTAAAAATCTTTAATTTATTTAACTACAAAAATTATTTATTTAGTATTTTTTTTAAATCTACACTGAGTCAATTATTTAAAATTCTACATGTCTAATATGTAGTCAATAATTAATTATGTTAAATATGTTTCATATGCGTCAAACCTTACATAAAAACATTAAATCCAAACTGTTTAAATTACAGAGATTTCTCTATTTTTTATTCAGATGTATTTTAAAAATTATAATAATAATACTAAAATTATATATAGTTATTATTTAACTTTTTAGGTAAGAGCTTCTCCTTGACGATAATAATTGGATCCATGCCTCACCAGATGGCAGTGTATTCGAAAGCCATTAAAGTCACCGTGGATGGCCCCCGAGAACCAAGATCTAAGTCGAGTGAGTATAAACATTATTATGTAATTATTAATTCATTAATTTATTTGTATTTAGTAATATTTAAACTGTACCAGGCTGCATAAAATGTAATTATAAGAATAATTAAATTAATTTGTCTCGTACCATTCAGATAGTAAGACATTCCAAAATATGAATTACCAGTTCTATTGTATTAAGAAAAGTTTCAATACTCCATAAAAAATATATAAATAATTATTTTATGTTGTTGCTTAGACGTAAACAATATTTTTATTTTACAATGACAGTTAAATATTGGTTTTAATTATTCTATTATAAACGGAAAAATCCTAAAAAATATTATTAGTATATTTCCAGATATAATTCAGTATTTATATATTTTTAATATAATCAAAACTAGAAGTAACCGTGCGAGTTAATAAAAAAAAATAAAATTGTCTATGTTTAGTTAAATAAAAATTGTCATAATCGGAGGAAAACAATTTCAAACTTTACTTCAATATTATTCGATCATTATAAATCTATAAGATCTATTCAAGTGTCCATTTTTTTTTGTACCGACCATTGCTATGTTACTAAGTTATTATAAACCATAATGTCGTTATTAATTTTAAAGTTATTGCAGATTTATATAAGCCTGAGTAAAATGTAACTGATAGTTTTATCAAAACAAATAATACATTAGTTGTAAACTGTAAAAATCTTTTAAAAAATTAGCTACACTTAAACGGATTGAATAGAGTTCTTTATTTAAATATATATATTTATAAAATAGTAAGGGACGTAAAATGGAGATCCCGAGGTTTTGAGATTGAGGTAATCGTTAAAGATCCGTATCCTAATTATATTTGAAGAGGCAAATTTTAGTACTCTCACTTTTTTATCGTTCGAGCCATAACTTCATAAAGTGATGATAAATTAATAAACAACTATTACTTATAGGACAATTATAAGTTATAAATTATTATATAACTTATTATATACTTTTTTTTTTCTTGATTATTCATGAATAGGATTCTGGTGATATTCTTGGGCGAAAAAAAAAGAATTGTTTATAGCGATTTATTATCAGATCTGTAATATTTATAACCGGGTAATGTTTGTTTTCTGTTGAACTTACTATTAAATTCTTATTACTAATAATATGTCAAATTTAAATTGTTTTTACTAATGCCAACTTTTTTTCATATTTTGAATAAATTTTCTACTTTTCGTAACATTAATATAGCATGCAATGGGAACACTGCAATACATATATCGATCCTGAAAAGTGCGATATATACATGCTGAAATATATTATTTATTGTGTCTATTTATAAAGTCGATAGGTAAACCAAAGACCAGTGTAAAAATAACGAGGTTCGGAAGCGGGTTGTGTTGTAATAGAGAAAGAGGGGTGGGGGGATCGGCCATAACTCGCGGATTGTGGTCGTAAAAGTGTGATCAGGGGGACAAACTTTTGCGACTGCTCTAACCAGCTCTCTTAAAACTTACCAACTCACCTCCCCTACTCCAACTTGTTATAGCAACTTTATCCCCCATTCTTAACCTTATTTTCCCATATCTTTTTCCCTCTTTCCCTCCCATTGAGAGGAAAAAAGTGGAGATTCTGTTATAGTCCTCCGCCCGAGTGGATTACAGAAGTTTGTTTAAACAAGTTCGTTGTATGTAAATATTTACTTCCCCTTTCACCAACAAATATATGGAAATAACTCCTAACAATTTAAAATATTATATTTGAGTAATATTAGTTGAATCTCCCAGATCTACATTTTTGTAAACTTGACCTTCTGTCTCTGATGATGTATCCATTTTGGTTTAGTATTTTAAGAATTTAGGGTATTCTTTTTCCAACTTTATTATAATTATTATTTTCTTGAATAATATTAGTTGGTTTTATATATATGGGGAAAAATGGTCCGTATGGAGGTCAGAGAAATGGATTCTTAAATGGGTTGAACTATTTATTTGAAACCCAACGTTTCGGCCCAGATTGCAGTCCTTCTTTAGGGCTAGATATACAAGAAACAAAGAAATTAATAAGATACATAAAATATTAAAGAATGAAAATTGCTAAAATAAAATTTAAAAATCATGATATATGAGAAAAACAAATGAGATAAAAAGATTTTTTTTTTACTTTTGTATCCGTGTTTTTTTTTTTAAGTGGAAAATAGGTGACTGGATAATTTTAAGAGTGGTGTGAAATGGCCAGAGGGTGCAGTCGATGATTACACAAAATAAGCATGACTTATTTTATTGTGCCTATGCTTCAGTTAGAATAACCTATATTATATCTCACTACTGCCCTGAAGATAAATCTTAGACCGAAACGTAGGCACGATACAATAAGTCATTCTTATTTTGTGTAATCACTGACTGCATCCCCATACCATTTCACACCACTTCTAAAAACCCAGATACAGACTGCTGACTTCAGTCTTTAATATTTATATGTATCGTTTTAATTTGTTGGTATATTCAATATCTAGCCCTGAAGAAGACCTTATAGTCTTCCAATAATTGTTAACCAAAAAAACAATAACTTATCAAGTTTTGATAAATGAAATCATATTTATTTTTAAAATAATTTTATTGGTTTACTATTACACGCATAAAAAATACCAAATTATGGTTTATTAAATAAATAACAATATTAATAATTATTTTAGGATATAGTGAAATTATTAATCTCATGATATTATAAGATTGTTCATACATTTTTTTAAATGCCTCGTATTTCGCCTAATAACAGTTTACATTTGTCGCGTTTTAATTTGGTAAAAGTACTTTTTTTGTATATAAAATGTTGTAGACTATATATTATCAGAAAATAAAAACGCAATTCAAATTTTATTTTTGAAGACAATTAACTTTAATACAAATGCACTTTGTTGAATGGGTCAGAACAGAATAAGGACTACTGATACAGTTTTGAAAATATGCCTCAAAAGTACAAAAAGGTTTAGGTGAAACCCAAAAAGGTTTGAGGGTACTTGGGTTCCTCATACCTAATTCACGTGCCAGTTCTTATGGTCTCAGGACTACCGTTAGGTCTCTTGAACATTTCTAAGTAAAGTCTCAGAGCTTAAGATAACCTGATGACAAAACTGTTATTTATGGCAGAGAAACTGTCTTCAAAAGATTGGTCATCTTAGTGTTTGACAACTGCGGACACCTTTGAACCCTAAGTACCTATAAGACTACTTATGGCTAAGACGTGGGGTGGTCATTGTGTACCTGTTAGCGTTGGGATTTGAACCCGCAACCTTTAGCATGGCAACTCAACACTCTACACGTTGAGGTACATCACTCCCTGTGTTCCGGATTCTATATATAAATTTAAAATAAAAATATAATTGCCGACATACTTTAATAAATAGTATAACCTATACTAAATGATTTGCAAAATAATATAATGCTACTGTTTAGTCTATTTTATTTAAAAGGTTGTAATTACCCTAATTATTTGATATAACTAATTTAAATTTAGAGCTATACATAAATCACTTTGCGATAAATATTGTTATGCGGACTTTTTGTTCGGGCATCGTTTCGAAAAAAAAACAATTTTTTTAGGGTTGCAAAAACCTCTTGCTGTTATATATTTTTGCAGCCTCGCTTGAATAAGTGATTGAGTATTAAAACTTATGTGTTCGTGTCATTGACTATAGCACATATTATGTTGGTTGAATCTTTAATTTCTTACAGAAATCTACTCGTTTCCCATAATTACCTTCTCTTTTCCATATTAAAGCGAATAAGCAGTTAAATTTTGTTAACTCAGCTCTAAAAGACAACCTGCGGAACAGATACCCTTTTTTTTTTTTTAGGTGTACCGTTTCATGTAAGAAAGAGAACATAAATATATGAAAACTTCTGTCGCATATATACAAAATGTATAACGGTAATAATATTACGCATGGTAAATTTTATTCGGATGACTGAAATACTTGAAAAGGACCCTGAAAGAAAAGTTACTTTTTTGTTTTTTTTTCTCTCTCCGGGTTGGGCGGGTAAAATATTTGCCCCGGGTTTGCGGACAACCAAGCACTCTGTGGTCCACGCCGGTCCCTACAAAGGAAAATTACTCCTGTATCATGTAAATGAGCTGCCTTGTAGGGCTTTATATAAAAGGGCTCACGTCTAATTTGAATACCTCCCGTTTTATTACATGTAATAACCTTTCAACAGGTAGGAGGTAACGCGCTGCTACATGCCCTTAGTAGCAGTTTTATTAAAGATACGCCCTCTCCGACACGGAAGAGGGAAGCAAAGATTTCGGGAGAAATATAGGAGTCGTTTGAATGATACAGTAGTTAAGGGTAGAAGAAACAATTAGAGGTAATAAAATACTGTCTAAGTGAAGCAACAAGAGGAAAATAAATTACAACGTATATATTAATATGTATATATCCCTCTAGTACTTCTAAAATAATACAACTCAAAAATCAATATGCATTCGGTGGTTAGTTATGGTGATTGTGTAGGAAGGCGATTCTAGATCACGCTCAACCGCCAGATTTCCCCCATTATAGAGGCTGGGTGAGCCAGCAAGCAGGATTTGAATCCGGGAGCTTCGGAATGGCAACACAGCACTCTACTGCTCAGCCACTCCACTCCCCATGAAATTATTTCCATTAGCAATTAAAAAGTAAGGCACCCAAATGAAAAATATAAATTTTTAAAAGAAACGACAAGTTTATTATAATATTTCTGTTTTTGTCTAATGTTAGCAGTAATTAATTAACCGTTATACAACATAAATAGTTAAATTATAGTATTCTTATTGAGCCGAAGGTTTCATTTTAGCACATTGTATTAGTAAAATACTCCTTAACGTTGTTTAATTATTTTCATACGTTTTCATATTTTCATAAGGAAGCTTTTTTCTAAGATGCCCAAATATTACCTATAATTATTGCCAATTATTACCTCTCTAATTGGTATGATTACCATTAGCCATTTAAAATAAGATATTCCAAAATGACAAATGTAAGTTGTAAAAAAAAAAAGCGTGTAATTAGTTATTTCTGTTTTAGTTTAATATTAGCAGAAACTGTTTTGCTTTTAGAGAACATAATTATTTAAAAGAATGCCTTATTTTCCTATAAGAAACCAATACTAAGGAACACAAAGCTAGCGAATCGCTAATTGTTTCGATTCCGGATTACAACCGAAAAGTATATATCGGCAGATTGGGGAAGATTTGTGTCCGGCTCAGAGCAGAAATAAAGTAGGGGAAGAAATAGAGGTTGCGTGCAGGCCATATAATGCACTCCCCCCCCCCATGCACTCTGGTCCCAACGAGCTGGGGAGAGCTGGTTCGAAAAACTAATTTTCACCGAATCCACAAACACCACCGGCGCCTGGGTATATGGACCTAAACCAATTATCATACAAATGTTTTTCGCCTTCCGATTGGGGCAAATATTTGTCGCCTCGCGTTTCAAAATACATATGGCGCCGATCGCTGCGAGAAAAAATATTAGGAAGGGGGGAGCTGTTTTCGATTGGGCATCAGGCAGATGTGTTGCGATTATATAACGCGTTAATTGATTGGTCGGATCGTACTTCGTATAATAACCTGATTGGCTCGTCGTTTGTAACTGCTCCATTTTGAAACTGATATTATCCGTTATAAGTTATAATCAGGCATCGTTTCGCTCTTGTAGGTTTTCCTAGGATAGCAAAGGAACTAAGCAAAATTAATTTTTTAAAGAAATAATTAAGTTAGTTCAAATAATACAAGTAGCACTATGACGATAATTAGTCTTAAAATAATATACTAAGAAACCTGACTAAAAAGTATATGGGAGGATCTCTTTATTTCATTTATGATTTTGATTAGTTCCCGTGTTATTTTTTTTATTATCAATTCTGGCGGCTTACCTATTAAAAGTATTAATAATAATAAATCTTAGTATTATCGCTTATATATCCCTTAAAGGATCTATTTTAATTTTACAATTTATCTAGAGTACAAAATAAATACTAGAGTTAACAGGTTTTCAGTAAATATTTAATTTTCAAACTATGTAAATTGTTTTTAGTGCGCACAGCATATTTTTATTTCAACATTTTAAACTAACCATTTAATTAGAAACGAGGCGCTCAGGGGATGAATTATGGCATACGATATATGACGGCCGATCCTTCAGCCGCCTCATTATCATGTTGAGCATAATTCTGCCTTCTGACACCTGTTCTTCCGAAGATAACTGTTTAAAGGCAATAAAGATGGCGTCGTGATGTTAATTGTCGAGTTAAATGGCCCTTTAAGAAGCGTTACGAAGGAATAACGAACTAATGATTTCTTAACTGTTCCCGGGCCGCCCTTGACAATAGGGCTCCTCTCCCTTCGGGGGTTGGCTCATTATAATATGAATCGCTATATATATTTATATTTTT
This sequence comes from Troilus luridus, assembly GCA_964056705.1. Taxonomy (NCBI): domain Eukaryota; kingdom Metazoa; phylum Arthropoda; class Insecta; order Hemiptera; family Pentatomidae; genus Troilus; species Troilus luridus. The sequence goes on along the minus strand of OZ057417.1, from coordinate 28,881,002 downwards.
TCTTCAAGACCGGTCCCGACAGAAACCATTTGTTAACTTGGAAGAGGTTGGGTATTAATTACTATGAGGGCAATGGAGAACAGGGTTCGGTACCTAAACATATCCCGCCAACAGCCGCACAGAAGTTATTTATTCTACGGCGGGTTTGTTGTGATAGGCGTACTATTTCTGTTCTACCTACTACCTTCTCGCCTGCTTCTACAAAACCAGAGCATTACTGCTTCCTTCAACTGGTGTCTGTGTTCTAATACGCATCGAGTATATTCTCACTTTCATACATTATTATATCTACCCATAATGCTATTATTACCGAATACATTTTATTGGATATCGTGATAATAATAAATTAATTTATTATAAAATCATTAATAATTATCTATAAAAAATAATCTTTTGAATAACTTTATAATACGCAAATTTACTAAACCATGTATAAATATAAATTATTATTGGAAGTTCATGTCTTTTTTTAGTTGTATATCTATTATCTACTGTTATTTTGTTTAAAAATCTGTACCATTACAACCCGTGAAGTGTCTGGGGTTCAGTAAATGGTAGACACTGTTTCATGGAGAACGGTTGTGCGGGGAGGCGCTTAACTGCCATATTTTCCCCCCCTTATTTCGGGTACCCACTTTATAGAGGCTGGGTCACCCCCAGGAGGGCCCTAGATCCCGTGGTATCCATCTCCGGCTGCTTACAAATTACATAAACGTCTTGCCAGGAGCGGGATTATTTTGTTTGTAAAAAATATATGTATAATATTATTAAATTTAAAAAAAAATTGTATGGGTGTCATGAACTTTAAAATAATTATAAAGTAGCGGATGATAACATAGAATAACTTCATACTAAATACAATAAGAATATTATATAATAATAGATATATCTTTATAAACTTAAAATACTAAACGCCCTCCCTTTATAATGGCCGGCGAGCTCAAAGATTATACAAATTTTGTTAATGATTAAAGCAGATGACGATAATGATAAAATTATATAAAACAGTCATAAAAGACTGATATTTTAGTTTCATGACAATTTTTTATTTTTATGTATTTTATTTGCTGTCATTACATTTACCAAAAAAGTAATATAGAAATAATAATATTAAATTATAAAATATGGGTGCCATCAACTGTATTTAAGAATATCAAAGTAGCGTAAGATAATTTAGCATTGTACTATACTGACTAACCTGAAAAACCTGTACCACTACAACCTATGAAGGGTCTAGGGTTCAGTACTTGGTAGAGACTGTACTGTTTCATGGACAACGGTTCTGCGTCCCAGGAGGTGACTTGTGCCAGATTTCCCCCCCTTATATTGAGTACCCTATTTATATAATATTTTATAGAGACTGGGTGATCCCCAGAAGGGTCCTTGATCCTATATGATCCATTTCCCGCTGCAAACAGACTAAATAAAAATCATGGCTTGCAGCGGGATTTGAACCAGGATTCCGGTATGGCAACTCAGTGCTCTACCAATGAGCCACTCCGCTCCCTTACTATACTGAATACATTACAAATATAACGTATGAAAAATGGTGTGAAAAAATACATTATTTAGGCGTGTAGTAGAATCTACTGATATATTATGATAATCTTATCATTAAAAATTGAAGAAAACCGGTACGGCTAAAAAATTGTTTTCCAACTTTAGCTCCTCCATAATCATTAAATGATTAATAAGAAGTAATGATTGAATAAAGAAATATCTAATAATTAAATCATTAAAATGGTCATTTGTCAATGATGATATCAACAAAGAATATAGGGCTAAAATTTCGGGAGAGATATTTGTATAAAACTTGTTAATATTAACTATATCACTTATAAATAATTCACACACAAGAATACATACTGCAAACATACTATATGAACTTTTTATCTAATAAATTTTACCGGAAATCATACTCCATTAAAACTGCAATTACAAAATTATAACTAAAAGTATAACCCTCCCGACGAATGTAAGATATTAATAATTAATCGCTATATCAAAGGCAGTATAATCGCCCCATACCTGGACATACAAAGAGTGCAATTAACATATTATTGAAAGAAATTAGTTGAGCGTATTGATCATAATTTCGAAAAAGCTGGGGCGAATTGGAAAGGTTTTGCAGAGAACGCCCGTGCGATGCATTACACTAATTACAGTACTAATGTACATTTTCATTCCTCGTTTTAATTTATAATATTAAAATACATGCTATCTCTGAAAAGCTTAATTGAGCCGCAGATTCCCGATTTGTCCTATATCGGATCATGTATATGATCACTTGATTGCAAATATATTGAGGTTTTTCTTTTGTAATAGTTTATATTTTTATATAATTCAAATATAAAAATTGTATTCTCCATTGTCATAATAAGGTGGATCTAGATTAATTTTAGCATATTTTCATATACTTTTTTTTTTTAAACTTATTATTAACTATTTAACTATTTACCGGTACATAAATGAATTATTTTCTAAATTTAAAGTAGGTTTAAACAAAATAATAAATAATGATTATATCAATAAATATTGCAGTCCTGTATATCATGAAATCGTTAGTTAAATTTGATAACTATAAGTATAATATGTTAGAGAGGAAAATAGTTGACTGTAAGATCTAATGAAGGATGGGATTAGTTGGGGGGGGGGGTGCAGTCATAAATTAACACCAAAAAGTGAAATGTTATTTTTTATTAGTGCCGACGTTTTATTTACACCAGTGAACCAGTCAGTTACACAGTTCACATAGCCACCTCTCCTTCCATTTGCCCTGAAGATGACCTACAACGTAGGCCGAAACGTCGGCACTAATAAAAACAAGTTTTCACTTATTTGGTGTTAATGTATGACTGCACCCCCCCCCCCCAAACTAATTCCATCCTTTATAAGTATTATATCTATATTTTGAAGGTAATATTACCAATGCTTGTTAAACATGTTTTAAATTTAAATATTTACATTTTATACTTACATTACTATTACATTTTGAAAGAATCTAGCAACAATACATTCTATACCTTTTTTATTTAAGATGATGTTTTGTATATTAACAGAATGATAGAGGGATAAAAAAATAAGGTTTCTATTTTTAGTTATATCACCAATAATCTGTTGTATTTTTTTATTTCTGGGAAATGGATAAAGGGTAATTAAACAAGCTTGTAATAAACTATTAGATCTACAATAAAAACTTTCATGGTATGTCATATAATAATGCAGAAGATGGAGTGATTCAACACAGTGTAACCCCACAAATTAAAATTGTATAATATCCATTATAAAATGGAAACTGTGTTAATTATCGAATCCAGTTGTGGCAGATATATTATTTAATCTGTTAACAACAACCGATGGATCCTGTGGGATCAGAAGGCCTTCCTAATGCTCACTAAAGAGGGTACCCTTAATCGGGGAGAAATATATCGCTTGATTGTGATCTCAACCCTCAACGACCGCTGTTCACAGTCTCTACCATGTACATAATCCAAGACCTTTCGTACCCATGTAGTGGTAGTTTTTTCATGTATACAGTAATTGATTACGGGACAAATGTAAAAAACAAAAAATATGATGGAAGTTATGTAAAACTCATCTAATGCAAATAAGAGTTTGATTGAACTGAAACAAAAATAATGTTGTACAGAAAAACATTAGTTTATACAGAAATTAACATAAAAGATCTATTGGACTTATGTATGGTTGAACATATAACTTAGTCGTATTTTTTTCTCCTTATTTGACTATTCATACATCCAGCTACATTTTTTTAAATCATTTATTATAGTTCTTTTTTTCTTTTATTATTGTTTTGTATTTTTTATCATGAAATCTGTGTTCGTTCGTTAATTTAACGTCACTTTATGCTGCTATGGCTAATCGGCCGATGCTACAGTGGGAGCTCTAAATTTTGCCTATCCAGGTTTAATTAGGATAGGGATTTTTACGAGTACCTGACATCGTACAGGCTCGGGACCCCCGTTTAACGTCCCTTCCGAAGGACGGCGTAACTGAGGATTTTTTACTCCCTTAAAAAAATCCTAGGGTCACCTGCCGGGCTACGAACCCGCGATCTTGGGCTTGTTACGCTAACCACTAGACCACAGGTGACCTTTCTGTGTATATGTATATATTAAATGCTTTTTTTATTTATAATGCTATGATTAATGACTCCTTTTTTAATTATATTTATATATTCATTATTTAGAAGTGTCATCTGAGTGACGTCGGTTTAAATAATAAGTGTATTGTACGATTATAATAATTGATCATAACTTTGATCAATTCGAATTGAGGCTTTATACTGACATAGACAGGATATTGTATAGACCCTTCAGATAGCAATTACACGGCCCTCAGAAGGAATAAGATATAAGGGCTCGATACAGAGACTGTCTTGGCCAATAAAATAACAATCGTCGGGAAGACGGATGACGGGTGCGGACAGAACAGTCCCCACAGGCCCTACACAGCCCGAGTATTATATTATTAAAGGGAAGCCAAGGCGTGTGAAAGGGTAGAGCCGTCCTTTGTCTCGAGGTTTAGCGGGAGCGTGGCGGCTAATGCGCCCTTCGAATTAGCCCAATCTCGACTCGGGGGTTCGAGGCCCGTTCTCTTTAATGTACCTTCGCCTCTTTTATTATTTCTTAATAATAAAAAGGACCCATTGTAATAAAGTCGACAATGCCCGTACTGCGGGAAGTCGAGGACTTCTGTTGTGACAGGAAGGGAATCCTGTTCTCACTCGAGCAGAAGATTCAGTTATTAAGTTGTCATGTACGCGGGTATTGATGAACCAGATTTTATAGAGTGCTTTGTGACGTTAATAAATATAAATCTTTTCCATGTTTATATAATTGAAATTATTAGCGAAGTTTGTTGTTCATTCATTTAACTTCAGGTTATGGTATATATAGTATAAGAATATTGGCTCTGGACGAGTACCTGAAGACGAATAGGCTCAGGAACACCATTTTATGTTACTCCCTTAAAAACTACTAAGGCCATCTGCCCGGCCCGCGATCTTGAGCTTTGCAGATTGTTATATTAACCACTGCACAATAAGTAACCTCTTGCGAAGTTTGTGATTGGCTCAATTAGATTGTTTAAGAATTGGTTAGTTCAGTGAAAACGCGAAAACTACCAACAAAAAAAACCAACGACAATGTTGTAAAGTATACAGTTGAAAGCAGAATCGGTGATGGTTTTTCTGATAATGACATATAGAAGAGTATGTTTGAACTGTTCTATATCGGTGTGAATCGTTGAACGATGGTCACCCAAAGGTATTGTGTTGTACATTCGCTCACCAAATTATAGGTTACTCAATGCATCTCAAAACATGATACTGCTAGTATAATTGAAGTGATAGTTGGGATGCTAAACCAGGCCAAATAGTAAACCTAAGCGTGGGTGGGAGGATTGCATTCGATCACCCGAATACGGATTTGGGCGATTAATAATCCGTGTACAAAAGTTTGCACAGCGATTGGTGGAATCGGCGTCAGGCCTTTGGGTTTACTAAGCCTGTTATTTTTATTATCCTTTTTTTCTTGGCTCCCACTAAAGAATGCAACTATCTGGACATATGTCAAGGGTGAGGGTAGAAGATTTAATTAACCTGACAGTGCTCTGTATCTAGCAACACAGTTTTCTGCATTTGTTCCAGAATATTAAAAGGTTTTATTCAACGTCATTTCCGGAGTCGCTCCTTTGCTTGCTAAGCCTATGCCAATATAATTGCTTCAGTTCCTCTGCCATGTGACATTTTCTCGGCAGCCACCTTGTGCAGGTTATGAATGTGTGCTCCTATTTCAATGATTTTTCATTTTTAGGATAAACAAAATATTATTTATTATTATTATTATAACTATTATTATTATTGTCGTTTCAGGTTTCCATTACATGGCCCCTGGTGGCACCCCCCTCACATTAGGTAGTTTCTCCCTCATTCCTCCGGGCTGGCTGGACGCGGCGTACCTGAGCGCCTATTGGCCGGACTACATGAGGAGGCAGCCTATGGATCTATGCAAGCTGCCTTTGCCACCTCCTCTGCCTCCATCTCCACTCAAGGGTAAGCACAATCACCAATAAATAAATAACATAATCAATAATAAATAATCGTCCATAACTTGTCTTGACTAATTAGGCTTGACTAGACATCTTGAGGTATTGTTGAGAGTATTCTAGAAATGTATAATTCGAGACTTGGTTTACTAATATAATGTGTTATGAATTATCCATTAAATTGATCGATATCGGTTCTGTGCCAAATCAAATGGGACGTTAAGCCCATTATGGTCATCATCTTTTAATAAATTAATGGATATTTAATTTCTGTTACTCAAAAATGTCCTTTTTAAAAAATATATAATTAAATGTATTTATATATTTTTATTTATTAAGGGATCGGGGTAGTTTTTTGCGTTAGGCGCTCCAATATTTCTAGGGTCTGGGTTTGAAACCAAATTTGGTAGACCAATTATTTATTTATTCTGTTACCTGTCAATAGACCCTATAAGTTATGCAATAACACACGGAACTCACACAGCCTATAAAGTGGGAATCCTTAATTGAGATGATAACCAAGTGGGATTTTGAGACTTTACTCGGGCTCACCCATCTATAAACTGTGTACTTTTAATTGAATAAAAGCCAAGTGGTTGAACGTGATCTAGTTCAAATCACCTCCTTTATCGTTATCTTAGAAACAGTGCTGTCCCTATCATGTACGGAACCTGATAATATCCTCCAATATCATGGATTGCAGCGGTACAGAAAAGAAAAAATGTAGAATATTCCATTCATCATGTATCCTTTTTTTTTCTTTTTTATAGTCCTGTTGATTATCAACCGATAGCGCTCCTCAACTCGGCGAGACCATACCTAACTGCTGGAATTACAAACCGGGCTCGAACCTCCGAACGGGCTCTCCCAATTAACGACTCCCCCCCTCCCGCCGGACAATTGCGGTCTCGGCCACTATCAGAAGAGAACTCCGGGCTTTTAACATGGCTTCCGATTGTCCGTCCTCGACGTTACGGTTAATGCGTAAAGTTTGAACTCCCAGTTAAAAGCCGTTCGTCCTGAATGGCTGCGAAACGACTACTGCACAGCCTATAATTCCGGCCAGTTATGAATTGCCCAACAGAACGACGGCCTATTGTCCCTGCCTGCCCAGATGGCGGAAGCGCTCCTCACAATCCCCAACAATGTGAACTGAAAATTACCCATTTCGTAGCCCGGTTCACATCTCGAATCTCTTTCAGGACAAACATTTTCCGATGTTTGAACCGCCGGGAGCTGTGAATGGCCGAAACCGAAACACGGCCCGCTCTGCATATCATGCTCTGTTTGCGCCGTCCCTCCACGGGGTTGTAACGGCAGGGCATATAAAATAGCAGAGTCCGATGATAGAGAATAGGGTGTTCCGGAATCCAACTTTGTTACTAAATTATTTTCCCCGATAATAATAAGAAATAAGTATCGTTTCTTAAACATATAATTTGGTGTAATGTGCATATGTATTTTTTTTTTTTGGTTCAGGGATGTGATTTGTCCTAGATCACGCTAAACCGTCAGGTTTCTCCCCCGATTTTAGGATACCCCAAGACAACCACTGAGATGTCTCTTATAATATATATAACGTATAATAATATTTATTATTTTAATTATTTTTTAAAAGGCAGTATAAAATGCAAATTTGGTCATGCAATGTTGATTAATACTTTGCCATCTTATTCTCATTTGTTTTGTCCGGTTCTGAACCTGAAGATACTGGAACATAAAGCATTACTATACTATAGCGAAAAATGTGAAAAAGTCGATTTTAAAATTTTGGAGTTATCCGCTTTTGATCGTGAACGCCTCACTTATTAAAAGAATAAAATCTCAATACATATATTTTCTAATTAGTTCTAGTACTATTAAAACAGATTGATTGCTTATTGGTTCACGTGCCAGGCCAGTCAAAACTTCAATCCAAGGGGTTCGGACTGTTTTCAAGAGAACGGTTGTGGAGTGGGGCGACTTAGCCAAGATCACGCTCAATTGCCAGCTTTTCCGCCGATTAGGGATACCCGCTATGGTTGGGTGAGCCCCAGGAGGTTCTGCAAATCCCTCTTCCTGCTCACGCGATCTCTCACTTTTGCTATAACTGAACGGTTCTGTATATAAAAAAAAATTAAACTTATTTTTATATTGAATATAAAAAAGAGGGTAGCCCTATATCGAGAATTTCTTTCCAATTAGAAGGGCCTAGCACGAACGCATATGCGGCCCTACAGCCGGCAATTAAAAATGCCCTTAACGAGAGAGTGCCCGCGGCCACAATGGAGATGCCTCCCTCCCTCTGAGGCCACAATGGCGGGGGCGGTAAGTAGCCCGGGATAATAAGTCCCTTCTGAGTCATGCGCTATGATCGATATCGAGGGTCTGATTCCGTTGGCTATGTACCAAGGGGGTTGGTACAATACGAGCGATGGTTTGTCGGCGATCGACTTTAGGGATCGTTTATTAGGTGACAGCCCTGTCAAAGTAACAAAATGGCTGCCGTGAAGTTTATACAGAATGATACTGTCTATATTTTTGAATATTAGTTCAAGTTATATCGGGTCGTTTCATATGAAAAGGTATATGCAGAGGCGTAGATGGGAAGATTGCGCTAAGATTGGTTGGGGATAGTGGTCCGTTGACGAAAGTTGATATTGGCATTGAGACTTCATTGTCGCGAAGCCATATTATTATTCATATGAAATGTCCGGTTTCATTTCTTTTAAAATTCCAAGTTGAATTATTAAACTTCTGTGGTTTACTATACCTTTACAAATTCTAATGAGCTGTTATTAATTCTTCCTTCTTTTTTTGATAATATTTATCATCACTATAATTGAATGAGCATTGATTTATATTCCATTAGATATGAATATTGCAACACGCGCCTTTCTTTAATTTTTTTTTTTATGACTAAACTTATACATGACTAAACTTAAAATTATGACTAAACTATGACACTCGGAGCCCAAGCTGCAAGAAATATTACTACTGCGTTCGGGAAAGGTTAGAACAACAAATTATGCGCCATAACTAAATTTCTATTTAAAGAAATACTGGTTTCTATGTTGTAATCAATTGTTAAAATAATTCATTTCTCCGTATTACCAAGAGGTGAAATCATCACATCAACATCGTATACTATACACTAATTTAAATAAATAATACAAAAAATTCTTTTACACTATTTTTATTGGATATAACATTCGATTTTAGACTACTTTAATGGCCTGAATTTGATTTTTCTTCTCATGGTATTTTATATCTATTTGAACTTCTCGGTATCTTGTTGTATTCTGTCAGTCCTAGGATATCCGGCACCATAAAAACATCACCTTAGTCATGAAGGCAATTGTTGAACTGATAAATATATCTGAGCGTGGTAGAGCGCTGAGTTGCTGTGCTGGAAGTCCCGGATTTAAATCTGTTAAAACCCAGGGAAGGACATAGTGGACCATCTTGGGGCTCACCCAGCCGCTATAAATTAGATACCCTTAATTAGGGAGATAACCTTGAGGTTGAAAAATGATCTAGTAAAATCAATCTATGCTCAACCAATGTCTTAGAAACTGCACGGTTTCTACCACGTAGAGAACCCAGAAGAAAGGGTTGTAGCGATACAGGGTTTTTTTTTAATATAAATAAATCTAGATAAAGAGACCTCAGAGAGAGCCCGCAGGTTTTGGTGAGACAAAGAGGGGGGGATAAACTGGCAGAGGCTCGAAGCGGACAGTCTAAATATATTGGCCAACCGTTGAGAGTACAGTTTGTTTGTTTCGAGTTGTCACAACAACTCCACTCCGAGGTAATTGCCTTAAATATAGCAGTTAGTGCCGCTGCCTTGTTGGAAACCTTTACAAGCTCTGGATTATTCAAATTTACAACTAGGCCCTCAAAATGGTCCGTGTTAACCTGTAAACAGTCGTTCAAGATGGAGTCGTTTTACATAATTCGTTAGGGGAAACCTAATCTACATATTGTCCCCGTAACTATTAGTGTCTACATTACCATAAAATATGAGAGAAAGTTATTAGTAAGAGGCAAACATAACATATTTTTTTAGATAGAATAGCTTAAATCTGCAGCCCCATGAATAAGTCGACCAGTATACACGATATTAAACAAACCGACTAAGATCTTGGGCTCAGTACAAGATTGAAACTGTACTGTTACAATTGTGGAAGGAGGTGTTTGGTCAGGATCACGATCAACTTTCAGGGATTTCCCCTTAATTTAGAGGCTGGCTGAGCTTATGGAGGTTTTGCAGATAACACAGACTCCCTACGTAGCTGTTAACAGATTAAGTAATTTATCAGCCACAACCGGATTCGTTTTTGAATTTCTAAATCAATTATAGTCTGAACTATTTAATTTTAAAAATTAGTAAATTGAAGTTATTAACATTCGTCTTATAATTATTAAGTATTTATTCTTATAATTATTAAGTAGCATAGTTTTCATATCTATTGGCACTCCGAGCAATAATTATATATATTTTATTTATTTATTAATCAAACGATATGATGGCCTATACAAGGTCAATACAACTTAATTTGAACTAATAATTAGTAAACTGCTATATTATATATATATATATATATATATATATATGTATATATATGTATATATATATATATATATATATATATATATATCATCCAAATTCTTATGAATCTGCATCCATTAGCAACTTAAAACAAGAGATTTAACAATAACAAATAAAATCGTTAGGGGAAGAGAAAAGTTGACTAGTTACTGATATTTTAGTTATTATTAGTATCATTTGTACAACAATAAAACGGATTTTATTTATAATCTAAAAAACGCTCAACGCGGCTAATGAAGTTTTCACTTCAAAAAAACATTTCTCAAGCTTTTTTATGTGTTCATCCGCAGTAGTACGTAAGTGTGGGTAATAGATAAATAGATAAATCCACGACATTGAAGGAGACCCACAATGAGAAGGGCTACATTACAAAAGAGCAAACAATAAGAGAAGATAATAGATTGGGCGACTATAGACTGAAGCTGGGAGATACAGTCGCATCCCGACGGGCTATCAGTAGCAGAGATCTGCTCGGAGGGATCCCCCGACCGTATTCTTTTCTTCTCCATTATGCCCCCGCCTCTTCGTCCGACCATATGTCCCCATGAGAAGCTAATCCCCAGCTGTCCCATAATCCCCTAATTCCCAGGTAGGACTCGGGGATCACTCCCCCGTTCTTTCACGGGTGTCCCTAACCCTTTGTGACCTTCTACAAGTTTATATATTTATTAAAATGCGATTGAACTCCCAAAGCCTTAAGTTCATAAAATACTGAACAAAAAAAGGTATCGCCAATTCAGGCATCAACAGGATTACTCTGTGTGTAGAGCGGTGCGTTGTGCTGATGGTGCCGGGTTCTAATACCTTCAGACCTCAGTGGCAGATAGATTATTTATTCTATTAACATCCATGGATGGACTCTATGAAGTCTGCAGAACATATTGGAACTCACCAATCACGTCTCTGCACATCCGTTCTATGAGAAACAATAGCCCCTTCCATGTAAAACCCTTAATGGGTTGTAGTATCTCAGATTTTTTAAAATAATTCAAGTATCAACATAATATTTAAAAAAATGATAAAACGTCTTGGAGTTAGGGTGCTATCTCTGATTGATGAGTTTGAACTGTTGATTTGAGATGTGCTGAATTTTATCATCATTGATATTACCTTTTCTTTTTATTGCTTTCTCTATATTTTAGAGAATAAAAGTTTTATTTTTTGGAGTATTCCATTTTCATTTTAATGATGTCATTTGTTTAAGCATTATTTTGTTATACCCTATTATAACAAAATTTTGTTTTACTTTACCTTGCGTCGGGGAAAACTCAAACAATAGCAAACATATATTTCGGCAGTTTTAAATGCTTTAAAAAACCTCCCCTGAAAAAAACAGATATATATGTAAATTTATTTTGATAGAAGAACTCTAACTATTCTGTTAATATATTTTATTTTATTTGTTGTTAATTTTTAAATATTTTTTATTTGAAAAGAAAAGATATGCCCAGGACCGGGACTCGAACCCGGGTCTTCCAGATCGCTAGTCTGGAACTCTACCATTTGACCTATCCTGGCCCTAATCAAGCACGCTTCTCGGTCGTGGTCATATCTTTTCCTTTCACTGATCTAGTGAACTTACGTCATTATAATTATTATAATAATATTAATAAAAATATTTAAAAATTAACAATAAATAAACTAAAATAAATCATTATAATGACGTAAGTCAACTAGATCCAAATTAAAATAATGTCCAAAGAACATTCTCCCCCTTATATACTTCGCAAAAATGCGAGAACGCGGGGACTTAGGATCAGTGAAAAGAAAAGATATGACCACGACCGAGAAGCGTGCTTGATTAGGGCCATGATAGGTCAAATGGTAGAGTCCCAGACTAGCCATCTGGAAGACCCGGGTTCGAGTCCCGGTCCTGGACATATCTTTTCTTTTCAAATAAAAATATTCTGTTAATATTTTCAACGCTGCTTATCATTTCAAACTCATCAGTGGACGTACCTTCTGGCCCTTAACAGTTGAGAAAGTTTAACAGGTGAGTGAGCTTATATAGGAGCAACTAAAGACCCGAAATACTCCCTCTCACATAAATACACCTGAGAGTGATGACAAGATAATGAAGTGGGGAATAAAAGCAAACTCTTGTGGAATGTTGGAATTGCCTTAATAAATGGCGAGGAGGGTGAGAGATAAGGAGGGAGGAAGTAAAAGTAAAGTAAGAAGATAGCAATTAGCGCCTGGGTTAATAAGAGCCCTTAATGCTCTCAAGACTCCACAGGTCCTTCTTAGCCCCCCCCCCCCACGGCCCCTCGCCCTAGGGCAGATGTTATGACTCATCCCTTCACCTTCATCAGCTACAAGATCCGCATTTCAGGTAGCGTTTGTCTCTCGGAGATCAGCTACCGGTGTAACTTCTCCTATTACACTTTTTATTACTATTTACTGTGGGAGTAAATAAGTGTATAGAGCACTAAGTTGCAATGCTTAAGATCTCGGGTTCTGATCGGAGGTAGATTGTTTTATCTGTTTAAAGACAGGGATGAATCCTGAGCTATCTACAGACCCTCCTGGGGCTTAGCTAGACTCTATAACTGGCGACGTTTGATAGAGGGTGAAATTAGGGCTTCGCGCCAGCAACATTCTCGATACTTGCGACACCTAGTGGCCTCTGTATGAGTTATACAATTTCATTCATTAAACATTAGTTCAAAAGTTAGAATTTCATTGATATAAGAATAACTATATTTATCTAAAAATTCGTTTAATGGTCCTACAGTTGATTAAAAAAAAATTGTACCACTACAACCCGTGAACGGGTCTGGGGTTCAGTACATGGTAGAGACTCTACTGTTTCATGGACATCGGTTCTGGAAGGAGGTGACTTGTCCTAGGTCACGCTCAACAGCCAGATTCCCCCCCCCTTATTTTGGGTACCGTATTTTCATAATATTTTATAGAGACTGGGTGAGCCCCAGAAGGGTCCTAGATCCTTCCTATACCATTCCTAAATGATCCGTCTCCCGCTGCAAACAGACTAAATAAAAGTCATGGCCTGCAGCGGGATTTGAACCAGGATTTCCGGCATGGTAACTCAGTGCTCTACCACTGAGCCACTCCGCTCCCATTGTTCAATTGATACTAATAATAATTTTAAATAATAGTAACTGGTTGAACTTATCGTTTCTCCTAAAAGATTTTATTTGTCATAGTTAAATGTCTTAAATTTCTTAAAACGACAGAAATGATCGAAACTACAAACGATCTAAGCATTGTTGAATTTAACGATGGTAACAATGCTAAGAATGAAAATAAAATGCATATAAAGAACAATAAAAGGTTATAACTATTATTTCAATTAAATTATTATAATTGATTTAGAATTTCTTTATGATAGATATATATATGAAATTCTCTTTATGTTTTTATTATTAATGAGAAGCGAGGGATGGTTGACTGGATGATAGATGTAAAGAAGAAAATAGTTGGGGGTGCAGTCAAATAAAACACTAAATAAGTGGTTACTTATTTTAATAAAATAAGTAACCAAATAATAAGTATAAGTAATAAATAAGTAACTTATTTATTAAAATAAGTAACCACTTATTTAGTGTTTTATTTGACTGCACCCCCAACTGTTTTTATTATTAAATTATTTAAAGTGGTTTTATTTTTAATTTTATTTACAACATTAGCAACCACAGCTTGGTACTTTGTACACCTGCTGGGAGTTTGATTGAACTACTAAATAATAACATCTAAAAATAAATTAAATTTCTTTTTGACATTAGTGATTAAATTCTGAAATTAAAAATTTTTTATATCGACCTGCATTACTTACAAAATTATATAAACCTATTAAATTCTCCCCATTCAGAATATCTATTAGTTTTTGTTTTAAGATCAGCTCATGTTTTAAGAATTTTTTCTATACAATTTTAAGACGGGACACACTGCCAGGAAGTGAAAACTGTTTCAATTTCGTTCAAATTACACAGTGAGCATAGCTGTATATTTTGCGAATCAATTTCAAATGGTTTGTAATTTAGATTCAGAAGTTCCCCTAAGCATAACTACGATAATTTTTTTTTGTTACTTTCAAATGTCTAAGGTAATCTCTTGTTTTATTTAAAGACCTATAGAGGCCGTGGTGTGTGCTCTATGCTGCTTTTGCATGGGAAACTTGTATAAAATCTTTGTACAGCCCTAACATTTTGAACATTTCACACAAGTACCCACGGAGTGCTTAGTTAAATCTAATTAGAATTTCTATATGAGATTACAGTTATTCCGAAGTTTTGAGTTTTCAATGACTGCCTAATTAAAAAAAAATAAAACTAAAAAAAAATAGTGGTATTTTTATTATTTATTTATAATAATTTTTTCCCTGTTACAGAGGCGAACAGCCCGCCAGCGATCATCACACCAGGAAGCGAGCTGCTGGCACCTCATTTACCATTGCTGCCTCCAATCCTACCACCTCCGGGTTCCGCCTTCAGACCACCCGCGGCCAGTCCGAAGGAGCCCAAAACAAAACCGTCCCACAGCAAGAACACCGTATGGAGGCCGTATTAGCCACTGTGATCAACATCCACTAATATATATCGTTTGTAAATAGTCAACGATTACATGATGAATAATATACATCGGTGTTATATGATGTATAATGTGTGAATGGATACATCATTGTTATCAATGAAACGAAAGAGAGATGATTATTTATATATAATTAAAAAATGTATAATTAAAATGTAAATAATGGTTAATGTAAATATATAAATATATATATACAAGATTATCAATATGAAAATTTTGAAATGTGATGATATGTAAATGGATTGAGTATAAGAGCTATGTCAGTTAAAATTAATGAGATTTTATTGTGTATAACTTACATGTTATGTAATGATAGGAGATAATGGATTTATTGGATCAAACTAGAGATACTTCTAAAACACTTCTGGAAGTGTATCCATTTTTAATTTAATGAAAATATTAATTTATATATAAAATATATGAGCTTATACCTCATTTTTTATATTTTTTTATATCACCCTAAACCTATAAGTTGAAGAAACAGACATAGCAGTACCATTAACCCTCTAAGTGCTACAGACGAATATACAGTATGTGTCTGTCGAAAGTCACCAATAGGGACGGACTATGGGCGCATCTATGCGCCTTCATCCATGTAATAATTACATCAAAAATATGATTAAGATATTACTTATAACTTCATGTGAGGCAAATAACTGTAACTTTAGCTATGGCGTTAAAGAAAGACAGATAGTGAAGCAATCAGTAGAATGGAAAATAATACAAGTAATAAAATTATACCTAAATATTAAATGGGAGCGGAGTGGATCAGTGGTAGAGCGTTGAGTTGCCAAGCCAAAAATCCTGGTTTAACTCTTCTTGCTGGCAAGACTTTTATTTAGTCTGTAAGCCGCCGGAGATGGATCGTATGAGATCTAGGACCCTCCTGGGGCTCATCTAGCCTCTATAAAGTTGGTACCCTTTATACCTAAGACAAATCACCTCCCTGCACAACCGTTGTCAATGAAACAGAACAGTCTCTACCATGTACGAACCCCAGACCCGTTCACGGGTCTTTAAACTAGGTATTTTCTCTTCAAAATATTCGAGTTTAAATTGGCTAAATATCCTGAAATTGTTTTATTCATTTTATTGTAGCTATAATGGATAAATTGTTCGTAATGGCCTGAACCCTAAATAGCTGAGAGGGAATTCCATTTGCTTTCTTATTTTTATGTAGTAAAAATATAAATTTTACTTAATTTAAAAGATTATTCTGTCGTAAAAAAATCCTATAATAAATATTCGCGTATAAACTTAATCAAGCAGTGGAGCTTGACACGAGTGAAAAATATTCCATCACTTAGGGCGGTAGTAGTGATAAAACAATGCAATCTCTCTGGACCGTGTCGCCCGTCCGTGAAGGGTTGGGCTTAAAAAACTGTATCTCTACAACCATGAAGGGTACCCAAGGGTTTAGTCCATGGTAGAGACTGTACTGTTTCTAGAGAGAAAATTGTGCACTGTGGTTATTCGTCTGAGATCCAAGGTTTTCTTATAGTAAGGGGACACTCTTTATATAGCTTGGGGATAGTAAAAAATAAAATAAAAAGGGGTCTTTTGACCACTTCATAACATATATGGATCATATGGGATCTAGCACACTCCTGGGGCTCACCCAGCCTCTATAAAGTGAGTACCCAAAATGAGGTGGGAAATCTGGCTGTTGAGCGTGGTCTAGGACAAATCATGATCCTACACAACCGTTGTCCATGAAACAGTCCAGTCTCGATCATGTACTGAACCCCAGACCTGTCCACGGATTGTAGTGGTACAGTTTTTTTAAATTTATTATAAAATTGACAGTAGCACCATCGTATTAGAATTAACAGGCCCTCATCCCTTTGATCCTCTATAATTTTGCATCGCCATTAAATAAATTTCCATCGTGCCCAACAGGGATGGATCCATCGGGGAAGATCACTCACACAACCCCCCTGTTCGGCCTAACGGCATCGCATTACCAGTATACATCATTACTGGCACCCGCTACCAGAGCACAGCACAATAGGGATCGCGTCAATTATTTTCGCCTGAATTAAGGAGCCCTGCTTATTAACGAAGGTTATTAACTGACTAATAAATAACTATGGGATTGTTTATAACAATATATTTCAGAATGTATTTAATTATTTATTAATCACACGCTTTAATGATCGATTTATGTAGTGAAAGCTCTCGTTTCATTGTATATCATTGCGGCATGTCGATTTAAATAAACGATTGATATATAAATTAAAATTAGTGAACTTGGAGATCGGTTTCTAAGAATAAAAAGGTTTGGCATTTTAATTTTCGATCGGTTTTCTGGTAGATTTCTTTGTTACTGAGCAGTTTCCGTCCGTCTTCAGTCTGAACTGCTCTCACGATTTTTCTTAGACTTCTACCAAGTACATCCATTCCGTTTTAATGGGATACATCATTACTCCAATACTTTGTTTAAAATATAAATCAGAGAAGGCATCAAGATGTCTAGAATCGAGTTAGATTATTTTCCAAGTTTCGATCCATTTTCTTGTAGATTTATTTGTTATTTTCCTGTCTTCAGTCTGAACTGCACCTACGATTTTTCTTTCCAGGACTTTCTTGAGACTAAAGTTAATCGAGAGGCGAAGAGGCATTCCGTTTTGAGGGGATATTTTATTATTCTAGTAATTTATTAGGAATAAAAATAAATCAAAAAAGGCATCGACATGTCTGGAATTAAGATGGATTCTGTCCTTTTTCAGCTAGATTTCGTATTCTTAGTTTCCATCCGTCTTCAATCTGAACTGCACCCATGATTTGTCTTCGATTTCTTGTTTCCAGAGCTTCCAGTTTTTTTAGACTAAATTTAATCGATTATTCATTGGCGAAGAGGAATTCCGTTTCTATGGGATTACACTGAGAATTATATTCCGAAGTACACTACTGTAATATTTTTTCAAAGAATTATAAGTAGATTGGAAAAGGCATTGGCATGCAAAGAATTGAGTTGGATAGTGTCTTTCCATCCGCCTTTAGTCTGAACTTCACCCATGATTTTTCTTGGATTTCTTCTTTCCAGGATTTCCATTTTTTTTTTAGACTATAATTCAGAGATATTCACTATAATTCACCCGTTTTTTTATGGGATACTTTATTATTCTAATACTTTATTTAAATTATAAATAAATCAGAGAAGGTGTAGAATCGAAGTGAGTCGTAGCGTTGAGTAACTTATAGCATCCTTTAGCAAGAGGACATAAAGTCCATATGCCACATGCTAATCGATGGAGCATGTTATCGATGTATTAAAAGGGCGAAAAAGTTACAGGGAGATGAGAAGGGATCGCTGGGTCGTGTGATTCCATTGTTCGACACATCTGGTGCCCAATACGTCACCGCCTTTCAATTATCAACACCCTACGCTGGCACAACAGTGTTTTTTATTATTTTTTTTCGCCGTGTTTTGTCCCGAGTCCGAATCTCGAAGCGGGCGACAGACAACAGAACGGAATATGAACAAAACCGGCTTTAATCCCGGTTGGATTTATGGAGTGGAGTTGGGGGGGGGGACTATTTATTTGTGGCTTCATGGCTAGCCTTCAAACCGACCCGTATTGATTGAGCCCTAAATCTGCCGGGCCTTCAAATGTACACCCGCTACTGCCAATCAGCTCGTCGCTGTATCCATTAATTACCTTTTATCAGCGGTCCAATGACTATCAGATGAATCGTAATGAACCTATGTCAGCTCGCTCTCTCTCTCTTATGTCCCTTTTGATTATCCCATATCCAGTCCCGTTTGAAAATTAAATAAAATCCGATAAATGTAGTCATCGCTTAAAATGATTCTGTTACTCGTCGGTGCTTCCAACAAATATAAAACAAAAAATCTAAGTGTTTTTTTTATAAACACAGTAGAACAAAAGCTCATAAAAGATGCATACAATTGTTGTAAGGACATCCATCAATAGAAAAGTTAATGTGAATTCTTTCCAATACAATTGTACGAAGGGATCACCTGGTTAGGTGTAGTGGCTAGCAACCCGGCAGGTGGCTATTGGATTTTTTAACGGAAGAAAAAAATTCTGGCTTATGCCTTTCTTTTGATAAGACTTAACATGGCGGGTCCGAATCCGTTCGGTTGGCCGTATCAGGTACTAAAGATCACTATCGTAATTATAGCAAAATTTAGGACTCCCACTGTTGCATCGTCCGATTAGATATTATAGCTCATTAAGAGTCTTGTACTCAGTACTTGTGTTAGTACACAGTACAATCCCCGGACAAGTTGAGTATTTGTAAGCCATCGGTTCAGTAGGGCTGTAATTTGAACGAGATTACGCTTAAACTCGCCTATCCTTAACCTTACGTATTTAAGGAAGCGAAGTAGATCAGTGGTAGAACATTGAGTTGCTATGCCGAAGCTTCTGCGTTCAAAGCCAGCAGCTTGGAAGACTTTTATTTAATCTGTTAGCAGCCGGAGATGATCGTTACGGGAGCTATAGAAACTGCGAACCTTTTATAGGATACCCAAAATATAAATAATTACGTCGTTTTCTGCACACCTCTCATATGGATCTTACGGAGAAGGAAAAGTGCACCATACAGGAATATAATAAGCGCAAATGATACTTCAATATTAAATTCGTTCTGTTGTAAGAGCTAATCATTAAAATTTATAGTGGTAGAGCTCTGAGTTGCAATGCCGAAGGTCCTGGTCTCAAAACCCGCATAATTTCTTAACGGACTTAATTTCTTAGGGACCGGAGATCAAAGAACATCCTGGGGATCACCCAGCCTCTATGAGGTTGGTACCCAAAATAGGTGGATAATCAGGAGGTTGAGCATCATCTAGAACAAATCACCACCGTTCACAACCGTTGTCTGAGAGACAGTACAGTCTATAAAATGTGCTGATTCCAAGTCCCTTCATGGGTTTTTGTGGTAAAGTTTTTTAAAATATATTAACATATATATATTATGTGTGTGCATGCATCAATACATATTTAATTACTTATGTGTGTTTCCAATTTTTTAACAGCTAATGGGAATTACCTTTGCAACATTTTAAACTAGAGAACAGTCTATAAGGCCTAGCAGAGAGGGTGTTAGTTTTTAATCAAGGTCTGTCGCGGACAGGTAACAACAGAGACAGAGAGTTTAGAACCGTCGGATAGCTAATTGCGAAGGGAGATGGCGCTAGGATCGATTCGGGTCGGGGAGGACGAGGAGTGACCGAACGTTTGATGTATTTTTTTGCCAGGTGGCAGCACCAGCGCTGGACACACGCACACAGAGGCGGCAAAGGGAATATTGAATGGGCGGATCAGGGGCGGCCATCTAATCATCTAATCCGGGCTTTCGTTTGCTCTCCGGAGTCCGGCTTCATTAAACGGCGGAAGTCAGAGGGTCGGCTCATAATTTAGCCCCCACGGCCGGCGAGTCAATTAGCCAAATGAGAGGGGGGGGCTATCCGGGGGTGGGGGGGGGGCAATCCAGGGGGGGGCGATCCAGAGGGCGCTGCTCTAATAAACCATCATCCATGTTTAGCCCTCACACTTCCACACTCTAATTCCTCAAAAGGACATTTCTTTTTTTTTCTTTGTTTTTTTTATTGATTTCAATCCACTTCGGAAAATATACTTTTCTCAGGTACAGAAAGTGGGGGGGGGCCCGGAAGATTAGAGGATAAATATTACAGTTCTCGTATATGAATCGATATAAGAATTTTTTTTTTAGACTAAACAATCAAGAAAAATACTCAGCAATAATAAATAAAAGATAAAATTGTCTTATATTAATATAAGACTGGATTGGTGTGAATATCTTTTTGTTATGGTATTCAAGAATTAAGTATTATAAAACCATTCATAAATATTCACGAAAAATAGCAAGCACCTATAAATCTATGTTAAATTTTACTTGTTATTATTAACATTACATACCTACAGATCAATTCCTGTAAAATATGTTACAGTTCTCATATATGAATCGATATATACATTTCTATAATTTTTTTTTTTGGCCCAACCATACAGGTTTTTTTTGCACCCAAAAATTAAGACAACCCTTCGTAGGTAATGAAAAAAAAATGCTTATGTACATTATACTTAAATTATTTTTAATAGGAAATTCAACAGGAAACAAGCATTACATAATAATTCGTTACCGTTATGTCATAGTTCTCGAACTTTTCTCCGGATAAGAAAGTAGGGGGGGGGCGTAAGATTAGGTGCTAAATATTACAGATCTCGAACATGAATCGATATATACATTTCTTTAATTTTTTTTTTGGAGCCCAACCATACAGGCTTTTTTTGACGTCCAAGAATTAAGTATTAGAGAACCGCTCATAAACAATCAGGAAAAAAATGCTAATATCAAATAAATTCAAATGTG
Organism: Troilus luridus; assembly: GCA_964056705.1. Classification (NCBI taxonomy): domain Eukaryota; kingdom Metazoa; phylum Arthropoda; class Insecta; order Hemiptera; family Pentatomidae; genus Troilus; species Troilus luridus. The sequence goes on along the minus strand of OZ057417.1, from coordinate 28,859,425 downwards.
TATTTAACTAAATTTAACAGAAAATAGACATTACATATAAGTAAACTGCTGTTAAATATGTTACAATTCTCATGTATTTTGGCATCCAATAATTAATTATCAGAAAACCGTCGTAAATAATCAAGTAATCAAGAAGAAATGCTAATATCCAATTGAAATATGTTAGGAATCGGTATAATAAACCTTTTATTTTTTATTTATTCAATTCAGTTCGGATAATATGCTATTCTTACATAGAGGATACGGTCACCTGTAGTCTAGTGGTTAGCGTAAAAAACTACTAAGCCCAAGATCGCGGGTTCGTAGCCCGGCAGGTGGCCCTAGGAGTTTTTAAGGGAGTAAAAATCCTTAGTTACGCCGTCCTTCGGAAGGGACGTTAAACGGGGGTCACGAGCCAGTACGATGTCAGCAACTCGTTAGAAATCCCTATCCTAATTAAATCTGGGTAGGCAAAATTTAGAGCTCCCAATGTAGCATCGTCCGATTAGCCATAGCAGCATAAAGAGGTTAATATAGTGGTTTTTCGCGCCCATAAATTGAGTATTAAATGACCGTGTTTAAATAATCAAGAGAAATAGCTAAAACTAAAAAAAACAAATCATATTTGACTTATCAGTAGTAGTAGTAAAATCAACAAGAAACAAATTTATAAATATGCATTACCATTATATTTCTGAAATATGTATATAATTGGTATAAAGTTTTTTCTTTTTTGTTTTGTGCAAAAAAACATAGATTTTTTTTGTTTTTTTGCGACTAATAATCAAGTATCAGAAAACCATACATAGATAATCAAGAAAAAAATGCGTATATCCAAGAAGTACAAGTTATAAAATTATTTTAAATATTTAAGCCTTCCGATTCTTACTATCCTCAATGCTCCTTACTTGTTTATGAATAAGATCATCCATAATAACCTCAATGCGCTATTTGTTGCTGATTTGGCCCGAACCCGATATCACTTAATTTATTGCAAACTTTATTTAACTGTTTCAAACGTAACAACCTCTTCAATTTCTGATAATTCTCTAAGGCGTCTGAAAAGAAGATGGACTCGTGAGCTTCTAAGTTGAACTCGCTATTTGAGTACTGCGAGTGGGTCGTTTCACTACAAGCGTTTATTGTTATTATTGCCATACAGCTGTAAATTTAAATTAAACAAAAAATCTTAGTTCTAACTAACATGTTACCATGCTTAAGTAATTCAAATATCTGAAGTATGCCGACTACTGTACTGTTAAAAGAAATGTACATCCCACTCCAAGAGTAACCCAGGTTCTGACTGCTGTGAAGGGTTGAAACAGTTAGACAACCAACAATCAACTCCTAAACAATCGAATTGTGTTTTCCATTCAGGTGACAACGGCGCAGTACACAAGTTGGATCACAAGTACCTCTTGAATCCAACATCTGCAGATCTCCACAAAAAGGACTTCCCTTTGTCCTGCGAACTGCAGAAGTAGGTGGCCACGTAGAATAGTTGTGTCTACTATTGGATACTTTTTTTAAATTCCAGCTACTCATTCCTGGGCTTCATTTGTATCCCTTCGACTGAAATTGGTTTAATACTCGCATGATTCGTCATAATGCCGTCAAACATATCATTAATGGTACCCACCTTAGCCCTCTAAGTTGCGATATTGTTCACCATAGCAAGTTCTATTCTTATCCGGAGCCAGTTTGATTCCATCCTGAGCGAGAATCCATCGAAATTTAGTTTGTGAACTAAAGGAATGAATTTTTATTTTCCTATTCGAGTTCGATAAGGTAGATAAATTATAATATAGCCATGATTTTATACCTAAATTAATGAGGAATAATACGTTCATTAATTTAAAAAAAAATAATGGTTCGGCCATCTTTGGTTGGCTAATCCATGTTGTTTTCATTACAAAACTGTTCATAAAAATTCAATTTTAGAGGGCAGCAATTTAAGTGGGCAGATTGATGAGTTGCTATGCCGGGTTTAAATCTTGGTGTGGCAGATGAATTATTAAATCTGATTACAACAGTGGTTGAACCATGTGGGATCTTAAGCCAGCGGCCAGGTACCAAAAAAGGGCAAAGGTCACAAAACAATTGAAGAAAGCTGCATTTTTGATATGTAGTAAGGGCATGTTTGAGTAGTGTAAATCCAAGTTGGCAACAGAAAAAACGGATATGAAATTAATTAATTCCGTTTTTGGCCTCAATATCCTAATCGGTGCGTTTTTCATAAAAAAACATAATTAACCATTTTCAATGTAGACTACATTTGCTACAATTTGAATCCAACCTCGGCTTTGTAGCTCTAATAAATTCTGAGTTACGCCCCTTTGAAAATTTTTCCAAAAAGTCCAAATTTTAAGTTTTGGCCGACTTTCGTGAGCAATCCCGGCCGAAGGAGGGATCCTACGATAAAAGTCATAGAAAATGAAACTGTAGCAAATTTAATTAGCTTTAATTTAAGCACATATCGAGGCCTGTGGGTCTCATAGACTCTGAGTTACGCCCCTTGGTAATTTTTTACAAATAGTCCAAATATAGGCCAGCGGCCGGTGTTTGAGGAACACAAAAAATTGAAGAGAGTTGCGATTTGATATGCTGTAAGGCCCTGTCTGAGTAGTGTAAATCAAAGTTTGCAACCGAAAACTTTTGTTGGCCGAAAAACCTCGGGGAGACTGGATGGCTTCCCCCCCCCCCTACATAGTAGTACCTACTAGTACTACCATTATTTTTTGATTAGGTAATTTACAAGTAAATATAATAAACAATCTGTTTTAGATCGATTCGTGGCGTATAAGGTCATTTTCTTAAAACACCCACCTTCCCCAATTTTCCTTTTTTTTAATTAAAAAGAGAAGTATATCACATACAGGCCTCGTCACGTGCTTAATTTTAAGTTAATTGACTACAACTCCACTCCTTGACTTTCATCGTAGGATCACTCCTTCGGCCAGTGTTCCTCACTCAGAGAAATAACTCAGAACCTGAGAAATAACATAAATAACACCTACGGGTCTCGGCCTGTGCTTAAATTAAAGCTAATTAAATTTACTACAACTTTATTACCAATAACTTTCATCGTAGGATCACTCCTTCGGTTGGTGTTCTTCACGAAAGTCGGCCAAAACTTAAAATTTGTACTTTTTGGAAAAAATTACCAATTTTCAAAAAGGCGTAACTCAGAAACTGTTACACCCACAGGCCATGGTCAGTGCTTAAATTTAAACAAATGAGTTTACTATCTTGACTTTTATCGCAGGATTACTCCTTCAGCCGGTGTTCCTCACGAAATCGGCCAAAACTTAAAATTTTGGAAAATATTACAAATTTTCAAAACTGAATTAACTTCGAAAATTTCGATTTACATTACATGGATTAACACTACTCAGACATGCCCTTACCACAGATCAAAAATGCAACTTTCTTGAATTTTTGTGACTTACAAACACCTGGCCACTGGCCTACTCCCTTAAGCAAACGGGACTTTCAGTAAAGCAACTTTGCGTTTACCGATAATGATTACTGATGCCTTTTAGAACATCTAATAATAATAAGAATATATCGATTGTGGATAAACCGGATTTATATCGATAATTAATTTAAACGCTTCCAATGCTATTAATAACTATCGATACTTTAAGTTACACCCCGGATCAACATCCGAAGCAATCAATGTAAACCATTCAGGAATTTATGGGGGGATTAAGACCTTAATGTTTGTCAGGGAGCACTCAATATCACAAAATCGTTTACCAAATCGCCCAAGATAATCACCGCACTAGTGGCGGCTAGGAATAGAAAAAAAACAATTAAAGAAAGGATCGGAACTAAACAAGACGGGTAGTTAAACAGTTTAACAAGGGCAAACAAACACTATCGGCTGTTTCTCAATATTAACAGACTTAATCCGTTCCTGTCTAATAATCGGAGCGAATATCTATTATTAATCCATTTTATTATTTAAAACGTTGCAATAAAACCTTAAAGTGTTATTGACGCGTATGTCATATGCATGCGTATTCATGCGTGTCCTATGAACGCAAGCGGTACTATGAGCACATTATGCGTCTGTTGGAAGACATCAACAGGGACTATAGGAAGTACATAGGCGTTTTTTAATTTTTACGGTTTCTCATGTAATAATCACATTTTAGTACATTGATATATCACATATAGCATTATGTGAGGCAGTTATATAAGTTTAGCCAAGGCAATAAAGAAAGAGAGATTATGAGGCTATCAGGTTAAGTCAAAATATTAACGAGATAAGATATTTTTAATAATTTGATGGTAAATATTATATTAAAGGGATTCATGATATTTTTCTTGTTTTTATATCGTAACACAAAGTTATATATAAATTATATTATATATAGAGAGGAAAGTAGTTGACTGGAAGATCTAATGTAGAAAGGAAATAGTTAGGCTGTGCAGTCAAAATAAACACACCTTAGCCCTGAAGATGAGCTACAAAGTAGGTCGAAACGTCGGCACAATCAATAAATAAGTCCTCACTTAGTTAGTGTTCTTATTTTGACTGCACCCCCCAACTATTTCCTTCCTAACATATATTATATATAGTAACATAAATTTTACATATTTCAATATTATGCTCGAAAAAAAAAAACTTGTAACACTACAACCCGTGAACGGGTCTGGGATTCAGTACATGGTAGAGACTGTACTGTTTCAGAGACCACGGAGATGACTTGTCCTAAGTTACACTCAACCGCCAGAGTTTCCCCCCTTATTTTGGGTACCCTATTTTTATAATATTTTATTGAGGCTGGGTGAGCTCCAGGAAGGTCATAGATCCCGTATGATCCACCTCCCGCTGCAAGCAGACTAAATAAAAGTTCTGGTTGCAGTGGGATTTGAACCAGTAGTTCCGGTATGACAACTTAGTGCTTTACCACTGAGACGCTCCGCTCCATTGTGCTCGAAAATAATGTTCTTTTGCATCAGATTGTATAATAACATAATACCGTTCTGTTGTTATACAATCGGATGTAAAAGAAATAGCATAATCATTTATTAGTCTTGAATTTAATCAAGCAATAGAATAGGTACGGGCTACAAGTATTCAGACAATAGCGATGGTAAGTCTGTAGTCCGGTGGTAAGTCGTGCAGTCTCTCTGGACCGCATCGCCCGAGAGTTGCCCGCACTTTAAGAGTTAACCGTTGTTGGCGGAGTGGCTCAGTGGTAGAGCGCTGTGTTGCCAGTTCTGGAAGTCCTGAGTTAAAATCTGCTCGTGGCAGACTTTTATTTAGTCTAGCCTAACCCTAACGCTAGGAGCCTCCTTGGGTTCAACGAGACTTTTTTAAGTGGTTACCAGAAATAAGGGAAACATTTGGCAGTTGAGCGTGATCCAGGGCAAATCACCGTTGTCAAAGAAACAATATGATCTCTGACATGTACTGAGCCCAAGAACCTCCACGGTTTGTAAAGGTGGAGGTATTTTGTGGCTGAGTCGCTGTGCTGAAGGTTGCGGGTTCGAATCCAGCTGTGGTTGGACTCCTCTGCAGACACTCCCAGTTCTAGTATAGCCTTTATAAAGTGGGCCTTAATTGTTTCCCCCCAATTAATATAATGGTGAGCGTATTCTTGGACAAATCACCTCCCAGTACAAACGTTCATAAACCGCACAGCACTGCATTTTTTAAAATCAATTTATTAGAAGTTGTATTTTTTATAAAATAGAGAGACAAAAAAAAAACCTTGTAGTATTCGACCTTAAAAACGCAACGAGATGCATAGGCTGAAACTCAAAAAAGTTATGAGTTCTTATGACTATTCCAAAACATCCTCCAGAACAGCTTGCAAACGGCTATAAAACTGATGAATTACGAAGCCAAGTACTGCAGAAGATAGGGGAGGAGGTGATAATGAATGAAGACAGAAACAATTAGGAGGGAGTTTAGGAGTTAAAAAGAAGGAGTTGAAAAGAAGGAGTTTCCTTTAGTCGCCTCAAGGAGGGCCACTTGTTGCTTTAAGGAGACCCAGATACGCCCGACAATATCTCTTCCGCCCACGTCTTCCTCAAGGGGGAGGAAGTCGAACCTTATTAAATCCTGACCTCGCCCAGCCTGTCTCCCCTTTTCATTACCTCTTCCCTTTAGGAAATATTTAAATCTTTCCAAATAAACATACATAATAAATATTTACTTGAGGAGCGAAAAAACTAGGGAAAATTATCGAATAGAATAGAAAAGTAACTTTTTTTTCTGGGACCGAGCCCCTTTAAAAGTAATATGAACAGAATTAAAAGCACAATATACATCTGACCAGAAGGCTTCATAATAAAGACCATAAACTATTTTATGGTATTTATTTTATATTATAAGAGGAGCGGAGTGGCTCAGTGGTAGAGCACTGAGGTGCCATGCCGAAAATCCTGGTTCAAATCCCGCTGCAGGCAAGACTTTTATTCAGTCTGTTAGCAGCTGGAGATGGATCATACAGGATCTTGGATCCCCCTGGCACTCACCCAGCCTCTATAAAGTGGGTACCCTAAATGAGAGCGGAAAATCTGGCGGTTGAACGTGATCTTGGATAAATCACTTCCCTTCACAATAGTTAGGAATTGGTAGTCTCTACTGAACCCCAGACCCGTTCACGGGTTGTAGTGGTACATATTTTTTATTATTTTTATTTTATTCGCTCCACCACAGTGTGGACCTCAATCCCCCTTTCATCCATCATGCTTCTTCTTGCTTTTCCATAATCTGACCTCCCAAAAATATGCTGTCTAAGCAGGTCAATATTGAATAATCGTTTTCGCTGCCTACGCCTTTTTGTTTCAATTTCTTAAAAAAGATAAACACTATGCAAAGATATTATTATTGCACGCTAAGCCATTCATTTAGTAAAGTATTAGTATATGTATTCTTGATTTATATAATTTAATAGAGAAGAAAAAACCGTATTCCAGTCAATAATGGTTATTTAAACTTTAACAAATGATTAAAAAAATACCTATTAAATTCATGACCATAAAAGATAGACAAGTTCCAGAATTTTATATAAATTTTTAACTTTGAAATAATGTTTGACCTTAAGTAATGATTTGGACTTATAAATTTAAATGAAGTTGTATGAGGAATTGCTGGAATTTAGAATGACAAATAAATGTTGAAACGTTTTTTTAATCATTTGTTAAAGTTTAAATAACAATATTTGACTGGAATATGTTTTTTTCTTCTCTATTAAATTATATAAATCAAGAAGATTGAGTCCAGTATATAAGTAAAATCTTATAAAGAAAAAAAAATATATATTGTTACGGTCAGAGAGGGATGAAGGACCGGCTGAGAGGATTAGACGAGCTGTGGGATTGAGCGGAAGGGATCAAAGAACGGTGTAGAACTTTCTGAATCAACCTGGATAAAACGAGACAATTCTCGATCTTCCGAGAAGTGCCCCCCCCCCCCGACCTACCTCGATCTTCCGAGAAGTGCCCCCCCCCCCCCCCCGACCTACCTTGCCTATACAAAAAGGCCAGCTGTTTCGGCCGAGTCAGTGAGCATCAGTCTGTGATAAGTCTGTCTGTGGTAAGTGCTGAGTGAGTAACAGTGGCAGTGATAGTTAGTGGCCGTGTAATAAGTGTAATAAACTGTGTGTCAGTTTGTCATATTTGGAGAGTCTTATTTAAGTCCACCGACCGACTTTAATTAGCGAACTGTAAGTGTTAATTTGTAGTTATAAACTATAGTGTAATTTTATTGTATTTGTACAAATTTAGGTAAATAGTTAAGTTATTAAGTTGTAGTAATATCTTATATTATTTGTATATTATTTAAGTATTTAGATAACAGTAAGGCCTAGGTGATAATCTGTAGAATATTGTTATTGTAAATTGATATTAGTTTAATAATTTAATTGTTTTTAATAATTTCCTTGTAATCTTTTTAATTTGTTAATAAATTTTAGTATCTTGAATGCAGTAATAGTTTAGTTCATTTTACACCCAATAGCCCCTAACAATACATATATTTATTCTCTAAAATTGGTTAATTTTAAAATCCTGTCAAGATTCGTACTTTTTAGTTCTTTCACTTTCATTTTTATCTTTCTTATTTTTTGGCACATTTTAAATACTTCATGATTTGTATTATTATGTAGCCTTCTGGCCAGATATATAATATGTTTATTTTTCTGTTCATGTTTGTTATTCTAAAGGGACTTGGTCCCAGAATAAAGTATCTTTTCTATTCTATTAATAAAAGGACCAAATAAGTAAAAATGGAACCATTCTATACAAAAACTAAGCAACAAAAGATAATGAATAACAGCTAATAAAAACGTGATCTAGGATGTAACAACTTTTTTATAGTTGTTTATTTAACGTCACTTTATGCTGCCATGGCTAATCGGACGATGCTACAGTGGGAGCCCTAAATTTTGCCTACCCAGGTTTAATTAGGATAGGGATTTTTAACGAGTACTTTACATCGTACAGGCTCGGGACCTCCGTTTAACGTCCCTTCCGAAGGACGGCGTAACTAAGGATTATTTACTCCCTTTAAAAAATCCTAGGGCCACCTGCCGGGCTACGAACCCGCGATCTTGGGCTTAGTAGTTTGTTACGCTTACCACTAGACTTCTTTATATAAGATATGTTTGTTTACAGTACAGAAGTCTTTACTCTTCCTCATCATCATACCCTTTTCCTCATCTACCACTGTGCAGTGTGAGGATCCTCCTTAAGAGCCTGGACCAAGAATCAAGTTCTATTTTTCGTAATATTTCGGGTTTTAAGGAGAAGCTGGGTATCAGCCCAGTTCTGCCTCCTCAGAGCACCCTGACTTACTCCCCCATCCGGGACGGCTACCTAGGGAAGGTGAGCCTAGTGTGTGTACTGTAAGTGACCTTGTGTTAGTATAAGTGACTTGTGCACGGTTCTGAGTGCGTTGGTGCTGTGTACTGAGCTCCGGGTGAGCCAGGGAAGCGTTAATCCCCACTAGCCCTGCACTGAGCTAGCCCCTGTGGGAAAACTGATTTATTTAAACAAATGAATCTTGTTAGGGAGCATCAGTGTGGGAAGTGGGAAGGTTGGTAAAGTAAGGGTTTAAATGAGGATAGGGAAGAATCATGGCAGATATTAGGAGGGATTGAGTTCCAGATGGTGGAGGAGCGGGGGAGAAAGGAACGCACGCTTTTTATGGCTCTATCGGACTCGTTCCCACTCTTTACGAGTACATATAGAGATCGGAAAGGCGAAACCTTGGGCTGGAGTGAGGATTTGAATTGAGGGATGTAGTTATAGGACGGGTGTAGAGAATTAAGGAATTGCTATAAGAACGTTCTGCGGAATTATTGCCTACGAATGGGAGGGAAGTGCCACTTTAATTCGTCGTAAAGGTGGGCCACGCGAGACCGAGAACGATAAAATACGTGGGTTTCTTTTGACTAAAGATAAAAAAATATTGATACATTTTTTAAATTACAATGCCTTATATCCATGATTATCTATAAAATAAATTAACCACTCTCATCTCACTCCTTAAAAAGAACGACATAACTCAAAGATTGGCATTTTTGAGTCAAACATTCAGTAGCAATTGTGATGGTTGAAGCTTTTTAATTCAGTCACGACATATTTGATATTCTATTTCCAACAAGTTTTTTTTTTTTTTTAATACATATTTTGAGTTGTATCATGTTTGAACTTGAAGTTTTGAGGCAATAATCATCTTCAGTTATTTAAAATCAAAATAGTTTCAAGTTTTTAAAAATTTTCAAATGATTAATAATTTCAATATCATCATAGAAATATGCTTTCAAATACCCAAATTTTTTTAAACTCACATGGAACTTTTAAATAGCTATTGAAAATTTAAGTTTTCTGAGTTATGTTATTCTTTTTAAGGAGCGATATGTTTTATGGAAATAATAGCAAAAGTTAAACTAAAAAAAGTATCAAGCTTTTGAAAATTTTCTAACGTGTAATAAAATAATTTCAATACCTTCATTACAATTGGAATGCTTTGCTTCACCAGTATCAAGCTTTTTATTTTTTTTTAACTCGTATGGAACTTTCAAATAAATCTATTGGAAAAAATAGATTTTTCGAGTTATGTCGTTTTTCTTTTGAAGAAGCGAAATGTAGTTAACTGTGCATCTCGACAACAGCAATACTTATCAAGCGGAAATATTTTGTTCCCCATATGATGCAGATATTTAATAGCTCCATAAAGTGGTATTAGGATTCACCCATAGGAAGGTACGTAAAATGGCGGTCTCTGTGGTGGCATGTAATTATTAAAGATCATACAACGTCTGGGTAGTCAAGATTTAGGATTCTCACTGTAGCATCGTCCGATTAGGTATATCACCATAGATTGACGTCAATATTCTAAAACTATCAAACAAGCCTGTGTTAGAAAAAAATATCGTGCAGTTAGTAGATGGTCATAATTAAAGAAATTATATTAATAAAAGTTAGGAACTCAAAAAAAAAATTTAATTATATATAAGATGTTATAGGGAAAATCATCTAATCAAAACCTTAAATCTCTATAGTCCTGTAAAAAAAAACAATCAACTTTTCGCCAATTCAGGCATCATCAGGATACACACTAAAAGAAAATCATACCAAGAAGACAAAACCTGCACATCTAACATCAACAGCTGAACAGACTGTATCAGGAACAAAACGCTCCATAAACAACTCATGTTTCTGGAGCGTCCTTCCTTCGGAGTGGACGTAAAATGGCGGTTCCGAGCTGCCATTGTAGAGTTAGCCACAATAGCTCATAGTGACTTCAAATGAATAAAAAAACTCCATCCTACTACTTATTATTTCAATTGTAGTAATATAATAAAGAATTTTTGTAGATAAAATAAAATATAATTTATTGACATGTGTGCTATTTAAAAATGTCATATCCATGACAACTGGATTCGGTCTACAATCAAAATTTTAAGTAAATTTAAGATGAAAATATTTTAGTATAATTAATTGAAAAGTGAAAAAAAAATATCCAAATTTACTGTTAATATATTATAAAACCAAGCATTACAATGGGATATGGACGTCGTAACTCGCATCCTCACAAGAGCCATCATTGCCAGCGAGATCATATACTGAAGCAATTATTGATATTAGTGAAAGAAATAGAAGAGTATGACGAACAGCCACAGCATTACTCTCATCATGGTGCGATTGGAGAGAAGCATCACCATCAACATGGCCATCATGCCATGACTCATGACTCATCCTATCCAAGCGAGGGCCTGGATTTAAGGAAAGATGAATACTATCGACCCATGACCTTGGATGGTGAACCTGGAAGGCCAGTGTTGACTAGGAAAGCAGATGATCGGTCCCGAGTAAAATGGTGCCCTCCCTGCTTCGAAATAGTACCCACCATGGATTATACTATCAGCTGCTACCAGCCACCCCACAAGAAGAACATGCAAGAGATGGAACCATGGTCAATGGGTGGGCATCAGATAGGGGATCATGGACATGGAAGAGCTCACCACATGCCAGAACATATCGCAGGAAAGGATATTAATCAGCATTATCAACACCACAATAGTTGGAAAGTTATGGCGCGAGATGAAAAACACCATGGAAATCAAGTATACCATTGTAAACCTATTCCTTGCCCACCACAGGATCAAATAGATGGAAAACACCATACCTTTGGAGATCAAGCATACCAACCACATGATCAAATTAAACATCCCATTGAAGGAAAGAAGCATCATAGGGAACACCCACATGAACATCATCACGTCTCACATAACAAGTGCATTTATGATCCAGTCGAAGACAGTTCAAGGCGAGTTTTTTGTCACGAAGATGAACACATGCAAAAGAAGAGAGAACCCTATTCAGGAAGACACGAGACACACCAAGAATATCGCTGGGAAGGTGGTGATGGTAAAGGGATGCATCATCGTACCAAGGGAACGGATACAGAATGGCACCAACCTCACGAACCAAGATATATTGGGTCAGAACTTCACAGGACTGAAGATTTATGTAACCTCAAACCGGAACATCATTCAAAGGAGCATCGTGGGCACGGTCATCAAGGGCACGACTATCATGAGCACGACCATCATAGGCACGACCATCATGGGCACGACCATCATGGACACGACCATCATGGGCACGACCATCATAGACACGACCATCATGGGCACGACCATCATGAGCACGACCATCATGGACACGACCATCATGGGCACGACCATCATAGACACGACCATCATGGGCACGACCATCATGAGCACGACCATCATGGACATAGGCATCATGAACACGAGCATCATGGGCATGACCATTATGAGCACAAAGATCATGGATCTGGGCATCATGGACACGACCATCATGGACACGAACATCATGGGCATGACCATCATGAGCACAAAGATCATGGATCTGGGCATCATGGACACGACCATCATGGACACGAACATCATGGGCATGACCATCATGAGCACAAAGATCATGGATACGACCATCATGGCCACGACCATCATGGACACGGCCATCATGGACACGACCATCATGGACACGAGCATCATGGGCATGAGCATCATGAGCATGCTCATCATAAGTGGGGCGAATCAAAACATTGTCATTATTCGTTTCCAAAATCAGTTTTAATGCTCGAGCATAAAGATGATTTCAGGCATCATGCTGATAAACCACACGGAGGACACGGTGAATCAAAATATTATCCTGTATTGCTCCCTAAAGATGTCGTGTGGCCCAAAGAGGGTCATCATCATAAACACGGCAGATTTGATGAGTCGAAGTATCAACCAATTCTGATTCCAAAAGAAGTTATACATAGAAGACCATTAGAGTACTCCATGGGTCATGTTGAAAGTAAACCATCCTCGGGAAAGATTCATCACGGAAGGCCCGAACCCTGCAGAAAGGAAATGGCCTTAGAGCTATACCATGGAGCCAATTTGAATCAAAGAAGGAATGGTTTGGCTCCTGATACCGAAGGCGAAAAGAGACCTCACGGCTATAATCAATCCATAATCTGTTACGACGATCGGGTAAGGAAAGAACGGCAGGAGGACATGAACTGGGATCTTTATGGGGGACAGAACTGCGCCAAAGTCCGCCCACCACAAGCTTACTTCACATATTCTTGCCCCGAGGGCGACAAGAGGCACAATCATTGGTCTCCTCCAGAAACGACAATCTGCAGGTACCCTAACACTTGCATGGCGTCCTGCTTCGAACATCCTGTAATGAACAACTGGGTCTACCAGCAGCCTTCGTACAGGAGCTATACACAAAGGCGAGATTATAAACCGTTCTAGTATCGATGTGGTAACTTTTGTAGTAAAACGTTGATATATTGTACAAAAACATTAAATGTAATTTATTTAACCTCATTACATGGTCATTCCTTCGTTACTATAGTAACAACAAAATAATTTATACTGAATGGTTTTCTTAGAACTTTTAATTTTTATTTTATAGAGTATAAGATTTAAATCAGACAAATATTAAACAGTTGTTTAAAAATGAGGTATCTCTACCGCAGGTTGTCACTTCGAGCTGAGTTGCAAGTTTTAACTGTTTATTCGTTTCATTTTTAATATTTTCGAAAAATACAAGTTATCGTGAGCTTTAGTACGGAAAAGATAATGTAATTATGGGTAATGAGTAGATGTCGGTAAACATTTCATCAATAAATGAAAATTTCAACTAACATTTCGAAGTATAGATGATATATGTTTGTTGAAACGTTCATTTATTGATAAAATATTTCCAAAATCTACGCATTTCCTGTAATCCCATTCTCTTTTCCATACTATGGCTCACGATAACTTAAATTTTTTGAAAATATTAAAAGGGAAGTGAATGAAAATAAAAACTTGTGACTCAACTCGAAGCCTCAACCTGCGGGATAATTACCAAAAATTATGAAAATTACGGAATGTTATCTATATGCAATAAATAATTTCTATTTACCGATGAGCCATTATGAAATAGAAAGTATATTTTGAAAAACAATTAAAAAGCATCATTAACAAGAAAAAGATTAAAAGTATTTACAACGTACAATAATTGAAGGGTTAAATTTATTAATATAATGAATAACTTTTTATTCACCTTTTTAAATTCTAACCTCCTCCAATTATATTTTAGTGTGAAGTCAGAATGTCGAAGGTTTTCTAATTAAATATCGACTTAATTTAACGAAACCTTTCAATGCATTTATCTCTATTTCTAGAACAACAGTCAGTCAGTGCACGTAATCTCAAGCAATCGATTCATTTTTTCTTCTTACCAAGGACTCCATCTGGACAAACGTCTCACTTGGAATCCTCATACAAGACTGAAAAGACAAGAAACTGCTCGACGTTTTCGCCTACTTCAACACTTACTGGACAAACGCTCTAAGCTCCCAATTAATTACAAAAGACTCATTTACATGACATTTATCAGACCTATTTGGACATACGGAGTTGAGCTTTGGGGCTCTACTAAACCATCCAATTCATCTCGTATCCAATCCTTACAATCCAAAATCCTTCGTAAAATCCTCAATGCTCCTTATTATGTCACAAACAAACTTATCCATCATGATCTTAATATCCCGTATGTTACTGATTTGGCCCAAACTAGATACCTATCCTTCCACGACAAGCTCCATACACACTCGAATCCTCTAGTCTCTCAACTTGCTCCCCATACTATTCCTGATAACCCTCCGAGGCGTCTGAAAAGAAGATGGCCTCGAGACCATCTACTATAGAACATTATTGGAGTGCTGCCGATGGGTAGTTTCTCCACATGTGTTTTTCATGTCATAATGTACATATCACAGCAGATTTACTAGTTATAATCATATTACAGTTGTAAATATCAATAAATTAAATTTAAAAAAAAAATGTCTTCTATAAATATTGTTTTTAGAAAAACATGAGCCCGAAACTTCTACAGCTTCTAAGTAACAAATTTTTTAATCAGAGATAAACTGTAATCTGTGCAATAAAGTTTTTCCCGTAAGTAGATAGGTAAATTAAAAATCTTAAATAATGTAAAAAGAATAATAAAATATATAAATCTTGATGATGATGCAGACAAAAAAAAATTAAGAGAGAACTGAAATTTCTATATATTTTATGTACAGACCACTGTAAACATTTTAACAATTATTTTAGTAATGAATCATTATATCATTACTTATTTTAATGACTAGCTTTGCCGAGTTAATTGAAGTTAATATTTTTAAATCGCACCGATATAAGTAACTCTATTTTAAATAGGCCATGTGTTTGAAGGTCGCAATAAATTGAAGAGAGCTGCATTTTTATTATGTTGTAAGGGCATGTCTGACTAGTAGAAATCCAAGTTTGCTAGCGAAAAAACGGATGGGAAACCTTTTGGTGGCCGAAAAACCTCGAAATTTTCGGAGTTATTTCAGTTTTTGGCCTATATCTCCTAATTGGTGCGTTTTTCATAAAAAAACATAAGTAACCATTTTTAATGTAGATTAAATTTTTTATAATTTGGGTCTAAGCGCAGCTCTAAAAGATTCCGAGTTAGGTCCCTTTGAACATTGGTAATTATTTTCAAAAATACCAAATTTTATGTTTTGACCGACTTTCTTGAGGAACACCGTCCGAAGGAGTGCTCCTTATTACTTTAATAATTATCAATATAAAATTTACTATACACTGTGCAATTTTTTTTAATTACCGTATAAAGGTTTATTATTTTATTGTGTAACATTATTTTTATATAATTGCATGATAACTAAGTTTTAATAAAGACAAATCACTCAAAATGGCTCGCTAGATATATTCAGATATAAAAACTTCATGAATTGGAATAATTATTAAATTATAGTACATATGTTTCTGATGAAGAAAATGTTAATTTAACGTGAAATAATAATTATTTGGGGAAAAAACACTTTTATTTCCGTTATTTAAATTAATGATTCAACTCTAGATAAAATATAATCAGTATAGAAGCAATAATTAGAAAAATTATTTCGATGTTCATCGGTTCAAGGCTTGGCCAACACTGATATCGAAGAACTAGGTACGAACCTGCACCGATCTGTCGGGTACAATTTTCAAGTAGAGGAAAATAAAATGGCTCTTTCGAATATATTCTGATATATAAACTACACTCAATAGAATAATTGTTAAATTTTAAAGTATAGGAATAGGAAAATTGTTAATCGTCAGTCCACTTGTTCCACTTGAAAGGAACGTTCGAATGCTTTAGTTCTGTGGGAACGTATATAGAGATCGGAAAGGCGGGATCTTGTTTTATGGTGTTGAACTGAGGATTTGATTTGGAGGAGACTGTAAATATATGAAGGGTGTTGAGAGTGAATGGATTGGTATAAGAATGAACAGAGGAAATATTGTTTTCGGAAGGGAGGGAAGAGCCACTTTAACTCATCATAAAGCTGGGAAACACGCGATCGCCTCGGAGTATCAAGCACAAATCTCAGAGAGTAATTCATTATTCTCTTTAATCTGTCTTCCAGCATTTCAAGAATGGCCTCCATAAACCACGCTACAATAGTCAAAGTGGGGGAAGATGAGAGAAGATACGAAAAGCTTACGGGAAGATTGTGTAAGGAGATGTCGAGAACGATGGAATAACTTCAAGGAACTAATTGACCATCGGGATATCTGGCCGATGTGGGATTTCCAAGAAAAGTTTTGGTCGATGGTAATGCCTAGGTTTTTTACAGAGGAGGTAAACGTGATAGGATGATCGTTTAGGAATAATGTTGGGAGGGTGTGGATGGATGTAAGGAGGGAATTGGAACCTAAAACAATCGCCTTTGCACAGGCACTGATCCTATCTAGGTCTTCCTGAATTCTGGCGAACGCAATTAATACCTCAGAAGGAGGAAAGGGCAAATAGATTTGGAAGTCGTCAGCTTATAGATGATAGGAGCAATGGTGAACAGATTTAGGAAGATCATTGATATAGCAGTTGAAAATAAGAGGAGAAATGCTTGAGCCCTGAGGGACCCCTGAGGACAGAGTGACAAAAGTGGAAAGGGGTTGACTAGGTATGGAAACTGCTTCAGATCATCAGAGAGGAAAGATTGGAACCATCGGATAGATCTGTTAGAAAAGGATGAATGCAGGCAGGCGTATTAACACTATTTTGAAAAAAGGAGTCAATCCAAAAAAGACACATTTAAATGGATTGACGAGATCCAAAACGATCTGAAACTGGGTGTTATTACATCAGAGGATATCCAAAACCAAATAGTCTGCAGATTTAAAATGCAAGTGGCAAGTTGACCAAGAGCTGCATCGACTCGGAAATGTCTCATAATTACATTGTCTTCTCCGTACTAAATCTTACGATAACTTGCTTTTTTTGAAAATATTAAAAGGGAAACGAATGAAAAGTTAAAACATGTGACAACTCGAAGCCGCAGCCACAGGAAAAATTACCATAAATAATATAATTCCAATTGTTTTTCCACAAATATTCTTTCCAATATATTAATATTAATATCCATTTATTTAAATCGAATTCATTAAAATTGCTGTCACTAACCGTGGAAGTTTTAATCCTCCGATCACGAATAGTTCCTTGGCCTGCATCCAAAAGATGTTTAATCCTCAGGAGGCCGAAGGTTTAATAGAGGGGTTTGAATCCGGTCCAAAAACCGCCATCCGCAGCCAATCAAAACGACCCGGCTTAAAAGCGAGACTTTTGAACCTCAACGGTTGAGAGGGATGTTATTTCTGTACCGCCCGGGAAGGCGATAAAATAGAAGGAATCACTGCTAGTGTCGGTCGTATGTTAGTCGGAATTCTCTCGTGCTGTTTCATCTTGTTAGGGAAAGAGAAACGAATTGAGAGCTTCTTTTCATTTTCTGGCCAAGATTTTTTTTTTCTTTATTTATTTTTAATTCAGACGCGACGGTCACAAAGAGTTCGAACTATTTCGGAACTGTTTTACTGCTTTTTAAACACAGCATTGCCTCAAATTTTGATAGCATCGGACAGAATCGACTGTATAATGTGACCTAAAAATATTAGATTACCGTATAAATATCAATATACGAAGATTGATAGTTTCCAATAAATAGTTCCTTTACAAAATAGAAATTTTTTTTTGGCATCTGCCGTTGTGGCAGTTTATTCTCCATAAAAAAATTAATATTAAACACTGACTAGAAGAGAATTATTAGTCAATTAAAAATTTCTCAGATCACAAAAATTACATTTCACGCCAATTATTGATATTGTTCAGATATTTCATTGAGCAGCCACTCCTATTGGCCTTGAAGATGACCTAAAAAAAAGGTCGAAACGTAGGCACAAATAAAAAATAAGTTTCCACTTATTTGTGTGTATATTTTGACTGCACCCCCCCCCCCAACAATTTCCATCCTCTATTAGTTCTTCCAGTCAACTATTTCCTCTCTAATATTGATATTCTTAGTGGACTAACACAAATTATCACTATATAGTATCGATTAAAATCTTTTATGATTTTGATATTCCTACTCTTTAAAAAAAAAATTCCTGTATCAACAGCCCATGTCTTGTGGGGTCTTGTGTTCAGTACATTTTAGAGACTGTACTGTTTCTAAGACTACGGTTGTGCAGCGATTCGTCTGAGATCATGCCCAATCCCCGGGGTTTTCCACCAATTAAGGGTACCTACTTAAAAGAGCCTGGGGGCGCTCCGGGAAGATCTGAAAATCTGAAGGGTCCATCCCCGGCTATTAACATATAAAATAATTTATCTGTCACAGCCAGATTTGAATCCAAAACCTTCAGCGTTGGATTTCGGCATTGAACAGACTATGCTACCCCATTCATTCTGATCGAAATAACAATCCATTCCTGCTATTATTTCCTTTAACACTCCCTTAATTCCTCTAGAATCCGTCATATTTAATAATTTATTTAAAATATAAATAAATAGGGAATCGAAATTTCTAGAATTGAATTGGGCGTAGAGGTGAGTAACTTTTTCTGTATTTAAGAAATTTTAAAATATTTTATTTAATAATTCCTTCACTGAATGAAAACCTTTTTCCAGTCATTTGTGCAATACGCCTTTATTATGTGGAAACGAGGACAATGGACCTCCAAGAAAAAATGTTAGTAAATGACAAATAATAATAAAAAAGATAAATGTTGACTTGTAAGATGATAAAGATCAAGTTCTTAGATGGATGGAAAATGACATATAGTCGAAACGTTTCCATATAATAAAGGTGTATTGCACAAATGACTGGAAAAAGGTTTTCATTCAGTGAAGGAATTATTAGATAAATTCAATCCAGTTTACATCCTTTCAAAATATTTTATTTTGAAGAGAAAATATATGACCAGGACCGGGATTCGAACCCGGGTCACCCATGTTTCTGTCATCGTACTCTGCAACTTGAGCTATCCTGCCTCGCATCTCGGTCAGACAAATACACTCTCTTCACTGAACACATATCCCGTGTTCACGCAATTTGCGATGTTTACAAGGGGAAGAATATTTATTCAAGATTACTTTAATTAGGATCTTGATGACTTACGTCATTATATCATTTATAATTTATTTTATTTTATTTTTTTAATTATATTTTATTTTATTTTTCTCTTCAAAATAAAATATTTAAAAATTATAATAATTATAAAATAAAATATTTAAGAAATTATTTCTCTGACCTCCACCCGGACCATTTGCTTCCACATGTATATGTATAAGATGAGTAAATATGAAAATTAATAACTTTTTAATAATATATAGTTCTTGTTTAGATGTTGATGGTTTATTCATTTAACGTCACTTTTTTCTGCTATAGTTAATCATCGTACAGGCTCGTATAGGCTGGGTACCCATGGTTAACTTCCGTTCCGATGGACTGCATAACCGAGACTTTTTTATTCCATTTAAAAATCTTAGGGATAGGAAGCCGCGATTTTGGACTTAGTAGTTTCTTATCGTAACCACTAGAGCGCAGGTCGCCCCTTGTCTAGTTGTGAGGGCAATATCAGTTTTTGTCCTTAAAATTAAAAAATAGCATTGTTAAGAAGTCTATTGTTTTTTTTTTTTTTGCAATAATATTTTAGCTGTTATTTTTAATGGCAATAATTTAGCTTTCGGCCAGTAATAATACATTAAGTTCTCGAAAAAGGATTTCTATATCGAAAATACGAAGATAAACTGATATCAGTAGCATTATCAAGAGATAATTGAAATTATCAAAGAGCTGCGAGAGTTACGAGGAAAGGATGAGGTGAGCTGTGCGGAGGAGATTACTAATAATCTCCTGAAAGTAGGTTATTGTATTTGTGAGGGGGCGAATTTGGGGGGGATTGGCTCGGGTTCCGGGGAGCGTAATGAGTGGCTAGAGATAATATGCCCTGAAAGGCCAGATAATCCCACGCCTGTTTAAAAGAGGATTATTAGGGAGGCACTGGTATTGATGACTGCATCAGCTGCTGCAGTGGCAATCCACCTCCACTGCAATCCACCTCCGCTGCAATCCACCCCTGCACTCCAATGCACACCTATCCGTATCTCCGTTTCATTGCCACTCCGTCATAATAACCTCTCTGTTATTGATGGCCTCTTCGTCAATGGCCTCGCTGCTCTGTATCCACGCATCCATCCTAATATATCCAACGCTAATGGCACCGGGAATTATAATTTATTCCGGATGCATCTGCTAAAGCACTGGATGAATGAACATCAAAAGAGGTGGAATAAATAAAACGATTGTATTGAA
The DNA here is from genome assembly GCA_964056705.1 of Troilus luridus. Classification (NCBI taxonomy): domain Eukaryota; kingdom Metazoa; phylum Arthropoda; class Insecta; order Hemiptera; family Pentatomidae; genus Troilus; species Troilus luridus. The sequence continues at coordinate 28,838,721 of OZ057417.1, read as the reverse complement.
ACCTATCAACATTATTCTAACACATATTATTTTGTAAAACTGTATATTGCTAGTTTATTCAAAGGGAAACCAGAAAAAAATTGTTATATGGGCGCCAAAACTTCAAATGTATCTGCTGCAATACAATTGAATGGCCATACAAAAATACAGATACACAAAACCATTCCATTTAAATGCATAAATGTACGGTCTCCTTTCATTATATAAATATGGCAATAAAAACAATTAGTAAGTACAACAAAAGGCACAATACAAACTTTTAATGTCCTGACATATATCTCATTCCAAAAAAAAATATATTTTTCTAAACCACCAGCCAATTTAGCAAGAGAAACCATAAAAAATTGTTATTGGATACCAAAATTTGATAGGAAAATTATATATTCGGAAGATTCAAACGAATTAGGAAGAACACAAGCTAAAGTAAATCTCTAGTTTATTGTTAATCTTAAGTAACTGCTAGAATAAATCCTAGATAATATAATGTTATGTAAAGAACTAAATATGTTGACACTTCTTTTTACCCTGAGTGTGTACTCTGAAATAATAAACTCGCTTTTAATTCAATATTACTTTTTTGATTAGAATACATCACTGAACCCTATCAGATCTACAGACAGACCCACCTGGAGTTCTCCCGGGGTCTATAAAATGGTTACCCTAAATTAAAGGAAAACCATGAGTTCTGACTATGATCTCGGATAAATTGTAACCCCGGAAGATTGTCCTGGAAAGAGTGCAGTTTCTACCATGTACTGAACCCAAGACCTTTCTAACCTTTTTTTTTAGAAGGAAGCAAACTTTTATAACCTTAGTTTATAGATTATAATGCCAAGGAAAATCAATGTAGGCGAGTAACTTTTACCCCCACCAGTTCTAGCGTCCACCAGCCCCTATCAAAGGCGATAGCGTAACCCAAATCTGACACGGCACGGTATCACTGTTCCCAAAGACTTCAAAGACAAGTGTTCCATCCGGGGAGTGTACAGGGCGCTGAGTGAGCCCTATCGTCTTTCAATTAGTCACTCCTCGTCCATAAGAGTGTTCAAGAGGATTCGATTTACCAGCAACTATTGGGCAAGGCGGGTCCATTGTTAAAATGTATTCCAGTGGTAACAACAAAATGACGATAAAAAGTGCACAAATTAAGAAGATATTGAATAATTGTTGGAAGACGGGAAAAATTCTGTCAAGACAGACTTAGTGTTTAGGCGCCAACATTTGATTGGAACTATAATATTAGATTCAAATAAATTAGAAAGCATAAAAGACAGCTCAATTACACCCACAAACATAAAGAATCTTACCTCCAGTTTGTTAAAAACTAAAACTAAAAAAAATGGAGGGTGAATGTAAAACAAAACATAATTGTTTTTAAATTCAGTAGTGGGAGGAGGAATCCTAAACATAACTTTCAACATAAATTTTGTACCCACATTTTCGGAAGAAATCATGCATAAAATATACTGCATTAAAATATTTTACGGAATTCTCTACACGTTTTCCTTAAACTTGTCGTACCGCTTCTGATAAGAATAAAGTACAGTATGAATGTTTTACATTTTCATAAATCTACTTTTATCAGAGGTTGGACATATTTATAATACAGGACATGGAGACACAGCCAATATTAAAACTCCATTTCCAGCCAAAAACTATGAGAATGGCACGATTATGCTTCCCTCAATACAGTTAACTGTCTCTGGACAAAATTCAACTTAAATACTTATTCTTAAATATTTTTATTTCAAAAGAAAAGATATGTCCAGGACCGGGACTCGAAACCGGGTCGCCCAGATCACTAGTCTGGAGCTCTACCAATTGAGCTATGGTGGCTTGCCCCCGGCCATAGACATATCCTTTCTTTTCACTGATCCCATGTCCCAGCGTTCTCGCAATTTGCGATGTATACGAGGGGAAGAATGTTCTTTGAACATTATTTTAATTTAGATCTTGTTGACAACGAAAATGCGGGGAATGGGAATTACGAGAACGCGGGGAATGGGAATTACGAGAACGCGGGGAGATGGGATCAGTGAAAAGAAAGGATATATCTTTGACCGAGAGGCGAACCAGGATAACTCAATCGGAAGAGCTCCAGGCTAGTGACCTGGGGGACCCGGGTTTGAGTCCCGGTCCTGGACATATCTTTTCTTATCAAAAAAAATATTTTAAAATTAGTAAAATCAATAACAAATAAAATAAAATAAATTATAATAATATATATGACGTAAGTCAACAAGATCCAAATTAAAATAATGTTCAAAGAACATTCTTCCCCTCGTATACATCTATGGATATGTATGTGTCGTATGGAGAGGATATGTCTATGGACGGGGGCGAGCCTGGATAGCTCAATTGATAGAGCTCCAGACTAGTGATCTGGAGGACCGGGGTTCGAGTCCCGGTTCTGGACATATGTCCTGGACTGAAAAATATTTAAAAATTAATAAAATCAATAACAAATAAAATAAATAATAAATACCTATTCATTGGATATGCAGAAATTCTCTATTCTTTAAGGACTTGATATTAAAATATCTCCAAAACCCAAAATGTTTAGAGATACTTGTTCAATATAAAACAACTTACTTGCTCTATCTCTTTCCTATAGTGGTAGAGCAATCTCTAATGCCTAGGACAGCTAACGACAAAATGGTTCTACAAGAAGATAGGAAGTAAAAGAACTAAGACCATGTGCTCCATATATTTCAGCAGGAGTCACATCACTATGGAGTAGAACAGCTCAGCGGAGAAAGGAGAAATAGCAAACACCCAGGTGAAAGCAACCTGCATCCACAGATGAATTTCCATCAAGCAGTAATTAACATTAAATTTATTTGTTATCATTATATTCTATAAAATATAATACCTTTTATTTTATTACCAATCTTTACAATTATATACAATCCATTATACCATAGCGAGAATGTACCATATTCCATAAAAATAATGGACTATGTTCTCACCATAAACACCTATAGAATTAATAAAATGTTCTGCATGCCGGCAAAGGGAATTGAAACAATTCCAACTAAATTGTGACCCTTAAGAACACCCAATCATCCCCACAGGACTTTGCTAAATTAAACAATTAAAATCCCCCAAAGCAGTTCAGTTCAGTAACACGCAACAACACCCCGTCCTAACGAACGAAAGATATACATAATTGATAAGACAATAGAGATGGCGGACAATATCAATGGTTCCTACTAATCCAATAATGGCGTATGATGGAGAGTAGGTGGAACCGGGAGGGTGGGGGGAGATTAATACATCTCTAGCTGGCATGGGAAAGGCCGAAGAGGCCGGGACGTAGAAGGGGGGATAACAAACGACCTCCGAGGGGTGCCCACTCCCCCACATGGCTAATATCCGTCATATAATAGGGAGAAGGTCCAATCAATAGCCGTTCTTTCTCTAGCTCGGAGGCCGCGTCTCATTAATCTGGAGGGCTGCGGATCTACAATGCTCCGTCGCATCTGTGACTATTGAGGCCGGCAAACCAGATCGATAATGTACGCCGGTCCATGGTTCTTGGCCACTGCCGATTCCCCTATCAATTATACTTGCAGAAATCGAGGATGTATCGTTAATTTTATCAAATAAATAAATAAAGATCCAATGAAACTTAATTTTAGGTTACATCCACTGTTTCTGTATATCTGATGTATAGTAAAGTAAAAATAAAAGGCTTAGCTAACCATCGTCGAATCCAAAACTCCTAAGATCACCCACATGGAATCCTTCCACCTACTTATCGGGCAGTCACCAGTCAATGGCATAAAATAAATTGTTTAGTAAAATAGTTTTGTAAATAAGAAGTTTCATCAATGCTTTCGTGTTGTCAGCAATGGCTTCCTTGCCTTTTCTTTTATATATATTATCTCTATGATTAGGAAGGGAATGTAGGAGAGGTAGGAGTTAGTTTATACTTGTAAGTATGTAGTTTCTAAATTAGATGTAGTCAATAGTCAATAAGTTATAATGATATTCAATAATAAAAGGCCTACTAGTTAGTTCATAAGAATGCCCCTTGTATATCCATCTTATATATTTTAAATATATCAATAAATATAAGTATTTCTTACTAGTCGTCCACCGTTCGTTAACTTGTCAACCCTTCAGACCAGTCAGTTCAACACTTATTAACTTTTTTTGAATTCGTTCGTTACTAAGTACAACAACATTAACATTAACATTAATCTTCTCGATGCATTTCTAATATATCGTTTTATTTATTATTAATATTTAATAAAATTCTTCGTATACTTTATTTTCTTTCGGTTGTATGACAGTCATCTTCATTTGCTTCAATTGAAAAATGTGATTTTCAAAATGTTATACAAATTTAGAATAAATAATGGTCGTAAATATACGGGAGAGGGGTAGCTGAGTGGGAAACGCATAGAGTTGCTGTGTTTAAGGGTTTAGATTCATATCCGGGTGTGGTAGATAAATTATTTATTCATTTAAACGTCACCAATAGACCTTGTTGGGTCAACAGACTCGCCTAAAGTTGCGGTGGAGTTTGATCTCGTCCAAATCACCTCTCTTTGCAAGCGTTGGACTCTCTACTAAACAGTACAGTACAAACAGTAGAGTCTCTACCATGTACTAAAACCAAGACCCTTCATAGTCAGTGGTAATACTTATTTTATCAATATAACAACCAATAATCTAGAAAAGCTTCGACTCATTGAGACAAAGTCAAAAAGCTTCTAAAATATCTCAAAATTCATTCAGATAACCCTCTTGGTCCTGGAAACAGGGAAGTCGATCAACTTGAGACTAGGGAACATGATAGCTTCACATCATATGTAAACATTGCCTCATCAGATCAATTCTGATCTACATGTTTAAGAATATTGAGCGGTAGGCTACAGATCGAAAAGCATTAGAAATTACGAAACATAGAAACGCTAAATCTACTGTGAGTTTCAAGGCCCATCCTCCTGACTATGTCGACCAGAGGATACGGCTAAAATAAACCTGAGTATCGCTTATTTGACTGAAACATTTGATCCATAATCATCCAAAGTTAACCATAATCACCACGTCGGATCCCTCATCACTAGCATAACCATGAATGACGTCATCCAGAAGTGCCCACGGTGCAGAAGGATAATAGAGGAGTGTGGTGTACCTCGGCAGCTGTGGATGTGACAATGAGTAACACATCAGTAAAGGGGACATTGTTGCCCCCCTCGTACTTTTTATAAATAATTCTGACTCGCGATAAATGATCCATCAAGCAGTTATAGGAACATAAGTACTATAATTAATTAAAGTAAATCACGTAAAAACAAACAGCTTCGAAATAAGATTCTTATCATCATCATTCTCAAGATTCTAAATACTCCCGTACTTCTAAAATATGATATGGGTGCGTATGTCAGTAATATAGACATTTATTATTTTCTAAGACATGAATTTGATTGACAATACATGAAATATGGTCAAAATTGTCTTAAAGAAAGACAACAGTAAAGAGGTCTAAAATTAGCAGCCGAAATGAGAAAAATAAGGTTAAATTTGGGAATATCTGCAGATTTCTCCCATCAAGTCGCCAACAGGATTATTAACTACATACAAAATATAAAACTAACAACACCATGGATTATGCATGTAAAGTTAGACATAAAAAAAGAAGAAATAATAGAGACAGCAAAGAAGCAAAATAGAAAATAGGAATGTAATGTAATTTCGGAAGAAGGAAATCACAGGGAAAAATGAGGGTAGCACGGAAAACCGAAAGAATACTCAGCCATAAGTATTATTTCCGTGATTCTAAAAAGGATGCATCCTACTTAATAATAATATTAATTATGATACAATAGACCTAATGATGATAACCTCCTTATAAATTTTGGAGAAAGGAGTGCTATTGATAAAGCGATCTTTAATGATGATGATTTAACTTAAAAGTTGGAGAGAAACGGTGGTAACACAAATTATAATATACGCAATTGCACAGAAAGTCTGGAACTTTCATTTGATGTCTTGTAAAAGGCTCAACAAGCAGTTCGCATGGGGACAGTATGAATATTTGCTTTGCTGAAAGTCCCGCGTTTAAATCTAGGTGTAACAGATAAATTATTTAGCCTTAGACAGGCCTAGAGGAATCTACAGACCCTCCTAGTGCTCACCCAGCCTTTATAAAGTGGGTAAACTTCATTGGTGGCAAAACCTGACAGTTGAGCGTGATCTAGGAAAAAAACAGCAAAGTCTCTATCATGTACTGAACCCTAAACCCTTCATGGGGTTTGTTCCCTATCGAAGTTAGAAGCGAGGACAGGCCGTTTAATGACCGAGTATACAAAGGTTTTTGTCGAAGAAGTGCTGTGTTGCTCTACTGAAGATTCCTCGTGAGTGACATATAAATTATTTAATCTTTTACTAGCCTTGAATAGACACTGTAGAACCTACAATCCTGCCTGGTACTCAGCCAGCCTTCATAAAGTATGTAACCTTAAATTGAGGCAAAACCTAGCGGTTGAGTGTGATGTAGGACAAATCACCTCCCTGTTCTCCAAGAAATAGTACAGTCTGATACCAAAACCCTTCATGGTTTCTTTTGAAAAGAAAGTAATCAAAGCGACATAGAGTCGCAGCGAAGTACGAGAAAAACAGAAGTCCTCTACGCTCAGGAAAAACACGCTAAAATATTCATCAAAAACAAAAAGCTCACATCAAAGAAACATTAAAGAGGGTGACAAAAAAACAACTAAATAAAAGGCCGACTCGGAAGAAGCGAGGACAGAGCGACCTGTTGTAGTACAAATGACAAGGGGTGAAAATTAAAACCTCCGCCGTGCCCTGTGCGGTACTCCAGATGGCTCCTTTGTCGGCCAGCCAGTTGGTCTAACAGAGACATTACGGTGCCCCTGGTCATGGGGGGCCTCATTCAGGGGGTGGCCCTTCATTGTGTAAATCTGGTTTGGTAGGAAGGGCATTACCATGAGGGGGCTATGGTAAACCCCAACACTCTGAATCAATACTCAACTACTACCACCTTCCAACCCTTCCTTGTACTTTCCAATGGTCATTTATAAAAAAAATGACTGTCTATAAAAAATAATTTGAAAAAAAATAAAGCTTATCATAAACAGTAAATCTAAATTACAAAATTGGAAGTGAAAACCTCTTATCCTCGTTGGGTAGGGGAAAAACTTATGGGTTCCGACATGCTTGTGACGTATAACGAGAGACTAGCTACACCTAGGGGGTAATGCATGAGTTCTACATTTTTTTAAATCATCGTGAAGCAGATGAGACTGTTTTAAAATATTTATTTTATGAAGGATGGAAATAGTTAGGGGTGCAGTCAAAAATTTACACAATAAATATGTGGAAACTTATTATTTTTTATGTGTGCCAACGTTTGAAGGTCATCTTCAGGGGTATGAGAAAAAATAGACAAAAACAAAAATGACTATAAAAATACATAACAGTACCAAGAATATAATAAAATAAAATAAAAATATAGAGATATAGAAAAATTGATCGAAAAAAGTGAAGGATATATATTGAAAGGATATATGAATAAAGATGATTACATAATAGATGTATAGAAAGGTGATAATGCAAACAAAATACAAAGAGAGAAATCAAGTTAAACAGAAAGTGATAAAATGAAAAAGATATAAATATAAAGAGTGAGATATATAAATATATCATTATATATAAATATAAGTTTAATAAAGATAGAATTGTATTGTAGAAAAAAAATTGTATGATAATAGACTCCTAGGGAGTTACATAAGTAAAATGAAAGAAAATTGATACAAAATATGATGCCAAAGAATATATATAGAAGAATATTGCAGAAAGTAAAGAATAGGAATCTCGTGTATGACAGGCAGAGAAGTAAAATATAAATATAAAATTTAAAATATAAGTATCGGATGTTATATAAAAGTATACAATAGGAATGAAGTTATATTAATATAAAATATGATGTAAGTATAGAAGAAACTATAGAATGAGAGATAAAAATATCAGTTGAGAAAGGAGATATATTACAAATAATTATGATGTTCTATAAACATGAACTCTTTGATTAAAACTATGATTGATGCTAAAGTGATGATGGGAGAAATAGGTGTGAAGAAAGGAGATGGAGAAAGATGAAGAGAAAATATAAATATTAAAAATCTGTACGAACCCAATAGGAGTGGCTACTCGGTATAAAATGAAAAAGATATAAATATAAATAGTGAGATATATAAGTATGGAAAACTTATTTTAATAAAGATAGAATTGTATTGTAGAAAAAAATTATATTGTTACGGGCTACTGGGTGTAAAATGGACTAAACTATTACTTAATTCAAGAATCTAATATTTATTAACAAATTAACAAGAATACAATGAGATTATTTAAAACAGTTAAATTATTAAACTAATATCAATATACAATAATAATATTCTACTAAATGTTATCTAATTTCTAAGATAATACACAAATAATATAAGATATTGTTTATACTAAGTAACTAAACTATTTATATAAATTTGTACAAATACAATAATATTACACTATAGTTTACAATTACAAATTAACACTTACAGTTCGCTAACTAAAGTCCACCGACCGTAAGACTCTTCAAATATGACAACCTGCCACACAGTTTATTACACTTATTACACGGTCACTAATTGTCACTGTTGCTCACTAAGCACTTATTACAGACTGATACTAATACTAACTAACTCACACACACTGCCACTAGTTAACGACTGCTACTCACTGGCTTATTACAGACTCGTCTTATTACTAACTAACTCACACACTGCCACTGACTTATTACTGACTCTTATTATTACTAACTGCGGCCCGAACAGCTGTCCTTTTTATATAGGCAAGGCCGGTCGGGGTGGGGATTTCTCGGAAGAAGACCACCTAGTCCCATCGAGCCCGATCCAGAAGCTTCTACGCCATTCTATAATCCCTTCCGCTTAATCCCATTGTTTGCCTAATCTTCTCAGCCGGTTCTCGTCCCCGCTCTGACCGTAACAATATGATAATAGACTCCTAAGGAGTTACATAAGTAAAATTAAAGAAAATTGATACAAATATAATGCCAAAGAATAAATACAGAAGAATATTGTAGAAAGTAAAGAATAGGTATATTTTAGTTTCATTAATTTTAGTATTTATGAGTGGCATACGTTACTGAGTTAAGTTTGTTGTTTTAAAATTTTTAGACTTGTGAAATTCATACAATAATTTTATAAATGTGTTCTGAGAGCAAACTGTGTAGGACATTTTTTATTTCTTAAATATCTTTTCAAATATTTATAAAATATGATAAATTTCTTACTACTTGTCCACCGTTTGTTAACTGGTTAACCCTTCCCACGTTTACCAGGCATTTTAACGCTTGTAAACTTGTGAGGAATTCGTTCGTTACTAAGTAAAACAATATTATAATCTCATCTCAATCTTCCTGACCAACTTATAATATATTGATTTTTTTTTTCATTTGTTTGGAGACCAAACAATCCACAAAAGATCTGAGTTTCAAAATCTTATACAAATTGAGAATAAATAATGTTCATAATAATGTGGAAGAGGGCTAGCTCAGTGGGAAAAGCATCGAGTTGCTGTGCTGAAAGGTTTAGGTTCAAATCCAGTTATGGAAGATAAATTATATAATAGACATACTAATTTTAATTCGTTAAAAATGTTTCTATGGTCGCTATACTTCCTGCTATATTAAATAGGTACTATCTCTTGTTATTTCTGAAATGAAAACAAGAGATAACAAGAGAATAACTTCTTTAGCCGCGTTTTGAAACTTTTGGTATAGGGTAAACTGGTGAGTTCGCGTCAGCAACATGCTTATACACTTGCCTTGCCTCAGTTATACAATTTCTTTTAACCATTTTTAGTTTAAAGGTTAAAACTCCATTGATATAAGAATCGTAATATGTATCTGTATCTGTCAAAAGTCGTTTAATAGTTGTCTAAAATAATAACTTTAAACACTAATAACTGGTTGAACTTCTATTCGCATAAATGATTTTATTTGTCTTAGTTAAATGTCTTTTTGTTTTTAAGATGCCAAAGGATATAGCCGCCGCGTTTTGAAGCTTTTGGTATAGGGTAAACTGGTGAGTTCGCGTCAGCAACATGCTTATACACTTGCCTTGCCTCAGTTATACATAAAATCATTTATCATTTATCATTTATCATTTACATAAAATCATTTATGCGAATCGTAGTTCAAGCAGTTATTAGTGTTTATAGTTATTATTTTAGACAACTATTAAACGACTTTTGACAGATACAGATATATATTACACAAGATATAGGATATTTGTATTTTATATAGCAATATGACTTGGATACGACCCCTGGTAGCTCGGTGGTTTAGAGCACTGCAACGGAAATTCAGACAAATCATTTCTCTTAAAAAAAAAAAAACTATCTATACTGATTATTACTTCAATTAAATTGTATTGAAATTTGTATTGAGCTTGCCCAGCCCAAGATACATTTTGATTAATAAATGAAGTAGATATACTTCCGTCTACTAAATGTATTTTATTTACTCATATTTAAAAATATCCATTCAAATGTGAAAGTACATAAAAATTAGAAATAACCTAAAAAATCCTCAATAATAAAACTGATTAAAAGCCGGCACCACTGCAACTCGTGAAGAAGTCTTGGATTCAGTACGTGGTAGAGACTGTAATCAATCGCCAGGTTTTCCCCATATTTAGGGTAACCACTTTAAAGCGGCTGTATGAGGCTTAGGAGGGTTCCATCCCGGACGCCAAAGCATACATCAACGGCTGTTGAAAGATTAAATAAAATCACAGTTATATTTGGACCGGGACCTTCGGGCACAGCAACCTAGCTCTCTACCACTGAGCAACTTCGCTCCTATGGCAGCATTAATGTGACGTTAAAAAAATAAACGATACTACATAAAAAAAATAATAATTTTCTTACAATTCTCGGACCCTGAAAATTGCATATAAGATCTTAGTCGGAAAAACCTTTCTGATCCTTGGCACAAGACCGTGCGCGGAATAGGATCAGCAGAGAAAGGGGACCCGCTAGGAATACAGAAGACAACTGCGCCACTATCAGGTTTCCAACCCGAAGCGAATAGAGGAAAGCACAAAAGGAAATTGCCAAGCCAAAAATATTACAGCCTAGGCTGGTATCAGATTTGGGAGGGAGAGGCTAATTTGGGGCGAGTGGGTGTCCGTGAATAGGCCATGAAGAGAGAGGGAAAGATGCTATCGCCCCGGAGCAAGATCCACAATAGGGCGCAACGCCCCTCGTCTGAACTGACTCACCCCCGGCGGATTGCAGATATTTTTTTATTTTGTCTCATTTCGCTTCTATAGTAGGGGAGCGAAAATAAGCTGTTTAGTTGGGATTCCAGATCTCATCTCCAACATTACTTGCATATGATGCTGGTTGTATTGCTCCTTCAAAAAAACGACCTAACTCTGAACCTTCAGTAGGAATTGTGGGAATTACTCATAAGTTAAAATCAAAAACGTATCAAGCTACAATTTTCTTGGTTAATAAAATAATTTGAATAACATCATTACAATAGGAATGCTTTGCTATACTTTATTTATTTTTTCAAATACTATTGAAAAATTAGTTTTTTTTTAGTTATGGTGTTGTTCTTTAGAAGGAGAGATACGCACTCTGACTATATGTGTTTATTGATTTGTATCAAAATATATACTAATAATCCCTACGTTAATCTGGAGGTTCGATGGAGAAACATCGGACTTAAAGCAAAATAAAATAAAAATAAAAGTGTAATAGCTCAGAGTGTAGGGAACTGAATTGGTATACTGAAGAATCCGGGTTCGAATCCAACTATGGTAGATCGATTATTTAATCTGCTAAGAATCATGGATAGACCCTCTGGGATCTTATGAACCTTACTGGGGCTCACCCAGCCTCTCTCAATTGAATACCTCCTAGCGGTTGAGTGTGATCTCGTAAAAATCACCTTCCTTCAGTACTTAAGTTCTAGAAACTGTAATGACTCTACCACGTGCTGAACACAAGAGCACTTCGTGAATTTTAGTGGATAAGTATTTTTTTTATAATAAAGAAGGGTCGTTCTGAAATAAATGGTAATTTATTATTTATTCTAGTATTATTTATCCAATAGATTTAAAAACTGGCCACGATCGGTTCACTCACACGCTCACTATTAAATAGCTCCTACCTCCCTCATGCCATTATTGTAACGCCATTCTTACATTGAAACATATTCTTGAATATTGTAGTCATTACCTTTCATCAATAAAGAAAACCTGACGCAAATACATATTTTAAGTAAATAGGCTCGGAAGGAGCATATTAATCTCACTTGCAACAAATATAACTAATCTATATAATGAACAATACCTTAACTTTCAGGCACCAAAATAAAGATTTCAATTTCTTGAGGGTTTTGGGACCATTATTTTCTAAATAATTTTGGAAATAACTTGAAGAAAACTCTTTAAAATTAAAATCTGCAGCATTAGAGCCCATGAATGGGTCTGTGGTTCAGTCCACGGACAACGGTTGTGCAGGCAGATGATTTGTTCTAGATAACGCTGTTATTTTGGATACCTACTTTATAGAGGCTGGGTGAGCCCCCGGAGGGTCCTAGAAGAAATATAGTTTAATTTTTTTTAAAGTCTCTATAGCAGTTAAGTTTTAAATAATTAGCTTATTGAAAGTAAACTAAACCGAGGGCAGGTCTAATGCAGCCATAAATTCGGCAACACTTGGTCTGCCACAAAGTAAACGAGAAAACCAGTCAGGTAAAAGAGGTTGATGTCCTCTGTGACGTACCAACCTTTCTGAACCTTTGAAAGCTCTTAAAGGTTTCGAACCCATTCCCGTTATACCAGAAAAGTAATCCAACAGATATCCAAAGCTGTTCTCTACCTATTTCTTAATATATTTTATTGCTACTTGGCAACAAAAAAACAACCTTGACGCTAGTATTCAATTTTTTTAAGACATCGTTTACAGTCTAAATTATAGTACTTTCCCAAATAGTATCAGCATTTCATCAATCAACCATGCTTTGAATGCATGCTTGCGTGTGCTAACCTTTTAAACAGCTGAGGGTGGATTGTGTGAGATCTACAGGCCCTCCAGGGGCTTACTGAGCCTCCGTAAAAGTGGATATCCTAAACTGGGAGAAAAAATCAGACGGTTAAGTCTATAAATAGTATAGTGTCTACTATGTCCTGAACACAAGAACTTACATGGGTTGTAGTGGTACAGGTTTTTTATAAATAACTATATAATATATATATACACGCACATATATAATATGTATATAGCAATCAAAACTCCCTCCATAGTTGTAGCATTAACCACGGCTGTCAGAGGCACCATACCCCAGACCGTGGCCAACTAGGCTGGTGAGTCCTGTAAATAATATTAGCCTCAGGATTATTATGTTAATTCTTCCCCCCCCCCTTCTTGCTGACAGATGATTTTTGACGGTCCCCCCTCTGTCAGCGCTGAATAGGAACCATTCACCCTCTTTACGGTCCAGGATGTGGGAAGTTGCCGATTTTTTTTTGTTATGCGCAATCCAAGGGGAGGATATTATACTAATTTTTCTGCAAATATTATATAATTTTTTTTAAAATAACAATTTGAGGACTCACCCCTGTCCTCAAATTGTTCCAATAAACAAAACTAAAGAATACAACCAAAAATTAATAAACGATTTCATTCCGGATCCACAATTAGGGACTTTCCTCTTATTATTTTTTTTATAATAGTAATCATGAGGGAAGGATCTTATCTAGTCATATTTAAAAAAAAATAATAATAATATATCATTTTTTAAAAACAAAAATTAAATTAAAAAAACACTAAAGGGAAATATTAGAAAGATTGAGGAAGTTTACCAGATGAAGGAATTTTCCTTTTTTTTTTTTGTAAAAAAAAGGGGGAGATTTAACGCTTACATATGGGGATATTCTATGTTGTCAATAAATATTCAACGGCATTTAAAAACTATTGTTACATTAAAATATAAAAACTAAAGAAACTAAATAAAAAACACCAAAACGGAAAATATTTTTTATTCATTAGGGAGATTTTATATCATATCTATATGTTTTCTATAATTATTGTATCTAAGTTAAAAAACAAAACAAATTAACTAAAATCAACATATGATGATGATGATATCATGATGAGTTCCGGTCCTGAACGTATCTTTTCTTTTCAAATAAAAACATTTAAAAATTAATACAATCAATTACAAATAAAATAAAATAAATTATAATAATATATATGACGTAAGTCAACAAAGACCATATTAAAATAATGTTCGAAGAACATACTTCCCCTCGTATACATCGCAAATTGCGAGAACGCGGGGACATGGGATCGCTGAAAGGAGAGGATATGTCTATGGCCGATAGGCGAACCAGGATAGCTCAATTGGCAGAGCTCCAGGCTAGTGACATGGTGGACCCGGTTTCGAGTCCCGGTTCTGGGTATCTTTTGATATCTTTTCTTTTCAAATAAAAATATTTAAAAATTAATGCAATCAATAACAAATAAAATTAACATAAATCACAATAATGAGGAGTTGATTTTACTTCAGGATCCACTTGGGGTAAGTTATCAATTTTATATTTTAATTTTATTAAGTAATCTAAGAGGAGGATTTTAATATTTAGTTATATTATATATTTCTGTGAATATTCTGTAAAGTTTATTACAAAAAAAAAAGAGAGAATGAACAAAAAAAAATACAAAAAATTAAAGACAATATATAAAAAATGCCAAAATGGACAAAAAATATGTTTGTACTCCATGTACCAGATGTGGAAAATTTACTGTTCTTTATTATTATTTTTATGGAGGAATGATCATAGCTGAGGATTTAATACCTTATCTACAATATTGTTTCTATAAATATTGTATATAATTTTTAAAAAAATTAACTAAAAACAAAACTAAGGAGAATAAATAAAAATGGGAATAATGAAGAAATCATGTTACTCAAGGATCCACAAGTAGTAAGTTTCCAGTTTTTTTAAATATTTTTTCAATGAATATCAAGTCATATTCTATTTTTCTATGAATATCCTTTATAATTTACTTTAAAAAAGAATGAACAAAACCAATTAAAAAATAATGAAAATTAAAGATAATAAAAAAAAATCTGTTAAATGGAGGAAGTGAATTTACTTTCATTGAAAATTAAATTATTAAGTAACAAAACTAACCATTACAAATGAACCTGATGTATCTAATATGATAGCATTACAACTGACAACCAATTACCGGTTAGTTCAAGTACCTGATACCGAATATGCTCGGCATTCTACGTCCCCTTTTTTTTTACTGACATCTCAAATTAGCATTTTGATTATAATTTTATAAAAGTGAAATCACATCCGATATTTTTTTATGAATGTAAAAAAGTGAAAAATTATTAATTTGTGTGCAAAAGTTAATTAAGTAATAAAAAACAGTTTAATTTAAGTCAGGATTGGAGAACGGAAAGTTTAGGACGTGAGGGCTTCACCGCAACAAAGTTGGAACGGAAGGAGCATATTAATCTCACTTGCGACAAATATAATTAATCTATATAATGAACAATACCTCAACTTTCAGGCATCGAAATAAAGATTTCAATTTCTTGAGGGTCTCGGGACCTTTATTTTCTAAGTAATTTTGGAATTAACTTGCAGAAAACTCTTTACAATTAAAATCTGCACCAATAGAGCCCATGAATGCGTCTGTGGTTCAGTACACGAACAACGGTTGTGCATCGAGATGATTTTTCTAGATAACGCTCAACCGCCAGATTTTCCCTCTTATTTTGGGTACCTACTTTACAGAGACTGGGTGAGCCCCCGGAGGGTCCTAGAAAAAATACTGTTGTTGTTTTTTTGAAGTGTCTATAGCAGTAAAGTTTTAAATGATTAGCTTATTGAAAGAAAACTTAACTGAATGCAGGTCTAATCCTGTCATAAATTTGGCAACATTTGGTCTGCCACAAAGTAAACGAGAAAACCAGTCAGGTAAAAGAGGTTGATGTCCTCTGTGACGTGCCAACCTTTCTGAATCTTTGAAAGATCTTAAAGGTTTCGAACCCACTTTCCTTCCGTTATACCAGAAAAGTATCCAAAGCTCTACCTATTTCTTAACTACTCAAACCATTTATAATCCTAAATTGCGGAAAAATCCAAAACTCTCAGCCCTAAGTCCCTAAAATACTGTCAAATAACTAAAAATGTTACGAGAATTCAGGCATCATCATGATATAGAGTAAATAATTCTCACCAATGGAGATCGAAAATAGCACATCTCACATCAACATTCCAAACAGAGGCATGACTCAGATAAAACAAAATAACTCCATTACGTCAAGCCAACTCCAGTATTTGATTTTCGTTGGTGTGAATGGATCTGTGTATGTGAGACCTCATTTCCTTAATTAGATATTTTCTTTGTTTTGGATTTTTCCAATTTTAGTAATGATTGGTATGCCTGCATTATATTTTTCGTTATTGTTTATTTTTTTTTTCTCAAGAAAAATAGCACGCTTTAGAGTTGAAACACACTGTCCAAGTCTTTAAAACATATGTGGGCAACTACCGCACCGGTGTAAGATTTGATCCGTCCCGCGAGACATTTTGAAAATCCCATTAAAAAAATATTACACTACTTACTCATACTCACGGAATCAAGATAGCAGACTTTATGCAAATAAAAGATAAACCACTATCTGAATTGAGTGGCCCAAAATGGATATGTAACTTAGCATTTCTGGTCGACCTTACAGGCCATTTGAATGATTTAAATTTGAAACTTCAAAAACAAGGACAGTTAGTATATGATTTATACATCCATTTGAAAGCGTTTCAGAACAAAATCCGCTTGTGGGAACAGTTACCATTTCACCACGCTCTCTGCGTATGAAAATATTGCTTATGCTCCATATGCTGAAGAACTTACTGTCGGAGCAATTTTCGAACAGCTTTAGCGATTTCAAAAACATGGAAGACTGTTTCAATTTATTTCCTACTCCAACAAAAAGTAATGTACAAAATGGTCCAGTACACTTGCAAATGGAGATGATCGAGATTCAAGAAAACTCACTTCTAAAATCTAAATTTGAAGACGTGGACTTCTGAGATTTCTTCAAAAAATACCTCGAAGAAGACCAGTTCCGCAGCTTAAAAAATTCGCAAAACGATTGATTTGTGCGTTTGTCATTACTTAAAAATGGGAACAGTTCTTTTCATTGATGAAAGTTAATAAATCAAAACATCGTACAAGGCTGGCTTACGATAATTTGGAAAATTCTTTACTTCTTTGTTTCAGTGGAATTAATCCAAACATCGATGGATTAGTTTCCCAAATTCAAGCTTCTCATTGATTTCGGTGTCGCTATTTACCTTCCGTAGTTTGTAACAATTCCAAATTTAACGATTTAATTATAATGTTGTTTTCATTTGATTTTGTTATTTTAATAAATTGTATTATAGTAACATTATCGTATTATTTCATGTCTGATACCTATCGCCAAAAACTATGAACACTTCTATAAATTGCACTATTTTTAACGTGCGAACGTATTTGCAAACTAAAGTTTGGCCCGCAACACGTCAAAGGTATAGGTATAGGGAATATCTGCTTTAAAAGATCCAAATTAACTTCACAACTCTCTTATTTGTTAACTAACCGATTAAATATCCATTACTCCAATGACTAATGAATACGTGATCACATTACCAAATGAAAATGTATCCCTTCGAAATAATTGTATGTTTATACATATATATATATCAATATCCCCTGGTACATGGGATATTTAATCTATTTGCTAACGAATAATCGATTTGTGAAGATAATGTTTCATCTTTTAAAGATTCGAAGAATGCTTCGATTGTAATTCGAGCTATTTGTATTGATAAATATAAAAAAACTCAAATGGAGACATACAAATAATTATTAGAATATAATTAGAAAAATTCAAAACGCAAAGAAAATATCTAATTATGGAATTGAGGACACACGCATTAACCCATTCACATCATTAAACTTCAAATACTAGAGTTCGTTGGAGGTCATGGATTTATATTGGTTTCTCAAATTGATGCCTCTATTTGGAATGCTCATGTGAGATGTGCTATATTCGATCTTCATTTTTTACTGTATAACATGATCACGCCTAAATTGTCGAAACATTTTTAGTCATCTGTCAGAATTTTTGGGACTTAGTACTGAGAATTTTGGATTTTTCCATTCGCACTTTAGGTTTATAAATGGTTTGACTAGTTAAGAAGTTCTCAGAGAACAACTTTGGGTGGGCGTAGGAATACCTTTCTGGTAAGGAAAGTGGGTTTGAAGCCCTCAAGAGGTACTTAAGTTCCAGGAAGGGTACGTCACAGAGGTCATCAACCTGTTTTAAAATGAGTGGGTTTGGTTTATTATGTGGCAGAACAAGTGCTGCCAAAATTTTGCCAATATTAGACCTGCACTCGGTATAGATTTCTTTCAATGAGCTAATTATTTTAAACATTGCTGCTATAGATAATTTAAAAAACAACATATATTTCGTCTATCAAATAATGATTCCTATATTTATATTTTTATATATTATTAACACATATATTTATTGTTTATTGACTAATTGTCAATTTCTAAAACCGGTAAAACGGAACATACGTCAAAATGACGGCATTGTTTCACACTTTTATTGATAAAAGCACGGGCGGGTGCTGTGACATCTTCCATCAGGTACCGGTGACTTCATCAATTCGGGAGCTGCTCACCGCCCTTTGTTTTGGCGGGAAAAAATCCAACAGACAGAAAAATTAAAAATGAAATAAATAAAGAGCGATTTTATCATTTCAAAAATGATGTCAAATGAAAAATAAATGCTTTATTACTAATTTTGACTTTTTTAAAACCCCTATCTTATGAAATAATAGTGATGTACCAACAGTAATCAATCGAATAACCTTTCCCATAACTGTACAGCTACTCGCATCTTAGGTAGCAATGAGTGGTTGGGAAAATTGCGAAGTCCGTACACATATTATTCGAAAATATACAGGGTTTTACGCTGAGTTATACAAACTGTTTAGCATGTGAGAATTTGCTAAAAAATATACAAGTTCTCTCGTTCTACACTGATAGCCATCATTATGACGGATGTTCCCTGTAAACCACAACTCAAGGATGTTCCGTTCAGCGGGTTAACACATTTGTATATTCCTGAGATCATAATATATAAATGATAGGACCTTATTGAGAGACAATCTTGCTCCCTCAAACCATTTATTCTAACTTACCCCCTTTGAATCTCCGGGGGTACATTTGTAAAAGATTTTCTAATCTATTTAGTACTTCATTCCATTTTCTACTTCGTATAGTCTTGTCATGGTGTATATCCTCTTTCGTGTAAACAAAATATAAGAAAATTAAAAAACAAATAAAAATGAAAAATAAATCCAACTATACGCAAAGTACTTTGATTTTTTAAACAAGCTTCAATAGGCTTCGCATTTTTCCAACTTAACATAAGGCGATTCTATTTATAATAGGATTACATTACTAATGGTAATAATAATTTAGAACAAGCATTTCAGAAAAAATAAATAGACAAAAATTATATAATTTCATTAGACCCAAAACAAAACTTGGGTTTAAACTACTTTAGGACTGCCAGTTACTTTTTAGTAACGTCTATTATCATAGGTTACTTCAGGTTGATCACTATTAACTAGTATATGATTAGATATATAAAAACAGGTTAACACAATCAAAGAGGTTAAAACTAATATTTATTTTAATGGAATATAAAAACAAATACCAAAATATGTAGCAAATAAAATTTTAATGCCTATAAATAACCTGAGACCATTCGAATTATAATATTCCCAAAACTGAACTTGTGATGTTAATAATAATTTAGAACAAACATTTCAGGTAAAACCAAAAGACCAAAAATACTCTGTATAGTTTATTATATTATTTATACAATTTCTTTATATCTAAAATTTATTGTTGTATGTTTATGTCTAAGCAGACAGTTTTAGGAATTCATGCATCAGTAACAGAAAAATATGCTGGTAAAATTTGGCACTTCTCAAATCAGTAGTAAAAAATGACATATTTTATAAATGTATTACTTTTCTATTTATTCCGATAGTTCGTGTAATATTTATACATACTAACGATTTTAAAAGTAAAAATTATATGTATATATTTTTATTTATTCTTCTTGGCTGTTGACAAAATAAAACCCCATTAAACCGGATCAAAAAGCTCTCACGACCCAATTCAGAAAAACAAAGTATACGTTTAAGTTTTATAAACCTAAAGAGATATACCACGAACAAATATTTTCAAAAGAAATAATTTCTATAGAAAAAATAAAAGAATCCGGCTATAAAAAAAGTTTAAAAAAACGTGAAAAAAGGTGTAGTTGTGTATTCAATTTTGATAAACTGGTATTAACAAAATAAATACAATAGTAAATTTATGCTAACAATTAAACAATCAAATCAAAACTTGTGATAATAATTTACAACATCCAGGATAGAAAAAATTCAACTTTAGAATTTTCTGCAATCACTAGTCTTGCATACAATATTTACTGAATAAATGGTTGATTAATGTGGTAGTAACCATCCGTCATCATTTTTAATAAGATTTATGTATTAACATCGTAAAAGTGTCAATATTATTTTCAGACTAGCAGTTTATTTAAATCGTTCGCTAAAAGTCTATTTTTTGCACTGTTAGGGGATGATTATGAGAGCATGAAATATAAATATGTAGAATTTATTTCACACATAATGTTTTCCATGTTTTTGTGGTTTAGTTAATAAATATAAAACCATATTTTGTATTAGCAAGAAGCATACCTTATATAAAACATTACCGCCTATCTACATCTTTTGGTAAAATGAGTTAGTAACGGTAACGCATTCTACAGGTTGAATTGCGCAATATTAAAAAAGTTTTCAAGTTTAAACGCAAGGAAGAAAGATAACCGATATACATAAGATAATATAACATATGGCGCGTTTTTTTTTCCTCTCCTGTATTATCGCCTAAAGTGTAGATAGGCGGTGTTGTTTTGACAGTGAAGATATTCAGATTGACTACTGTAATGCGAAATATTCAGTTGGAAATATTCAATTTGTAAGTACAGTTTTTACATCAACGTGGGAATAAATGTATAAAGCAAAAATAAATTAAAATTTATGTTTAGACTAGGCTATGATATCAATATTCATAAAATTCCCCGATATTAGTGGGTTTTTACTCTATGAGAGCACGAAAAAAATAAAATCGCGAAACCTAAATATATTTTTAAGCTAGTAAGAATCTGAAAAACTTATACAATGGACCTTAAAAAAACAAAAACTGTATCACTACAACCCGTGAATGGGTATCAGTACATGGTAGAGACTCTAATGTTTCAAGGACAACGGCTGTGCAGATGATTTGTCCTAGATCACGCTCAAACGCTAGATTCCCCCCTTATTTTGGGTACCCACTTTAGAGAGGCTGGGTGAGCCCCAGGAGGTTCCTAGATCCCATATGATCTATCTCCGACTGCTATCAGACTAAATAATTCTTGCCAGCTGAGGGATTTGAACCAGGATTTTCAGCATGGCAATTCAGTGCTCTACCACTGAGCCTCTCCGATCCCTATACCATATACAGTCGAGGAAAAAGCGACCATCATACATAAATATAATATATATAGCCTCGAAATGTCCCAAAAGCTATCTTTTTGCCAAACTATTTTAACTGTTTTAACGAGTATAAAACTGAATCTCAAGAGCTGAGACACACACACACACACATACGTATATACATATATATATATTTGTGTGTGCGTTTTATTATGGATCTCTAGAGATCTAACCTAACTTAGGTTCACTCAGTCTCTGCATCTATTCTAAATCAACTCCCTGACTTTGAAATCCTACCGTTTATTGAACCCGATTCAGTTCATGAGTTTTTTTAATTGATGTCTTTACGATGTTGATATGAAATGATATTCTGGTTTCCATTGATGTGAATTACTTTCTTTATCAATCCAAGACGTAATTGTTTGTTTTGTTATGCGTTGAAATATTTAAGGTTAACCTACCTCCATATTTAAGATTTAAGGTAAACCTTTAGCTTCCCTTTCCAGTGCTGTTGGGGTGGTTTTCCCTTAAGGGTTTGATGACCTCTGGTGAAAGCTGACCTCTAGTACTCTAGTAGTGACTCTTCCTGGATCACCAACAATTCTTGAAACCGTTAAACCTCAAAATCATACTGCCACTATTGTCCTATTTTACCTGAAACTTTGTACCACTGACCCTCATCACTTCACTATTTCTAATCCTCGACAAGCTTCAAAAGGTTCTAGAACATTGCTTGACATCTTGCTCAGAATTTACTTATGAGTGTTCATATTTATCTCATGTGTGGGCTATGTCCTTCTTTGTAAGATGTCAGGGTCGTCACCAGTACTCAACCCTACATTGACTATTCGAGTTTTAAGCGTGCCTCAGACCTAATCCTCCATTGAAGTATTCTGTAATGTATGCATAATTTAAGGCATAATTTAAGAATACAAAAGTTTATTGCACAGAATTTAAGTATTTAGAAGGGATTATCGCACATGATAACAATACAATGGCAGTAGTTCATGCAAAAGCTATGAAATATAGGTTGTTAATACACGCAAAAAATATTAAGTTCAAAGTTCATTTTAAGGAAAGCAGAAAGGATCTTTTTAAGTTCAAGGATCTTCAATGATATTATTATTCCATCAGGAATATGGCCGTTGGAAAAAACTACGATTGGTAGTACTTCAACCTTCACCAGCCTGTAAAGATGTTTCAATTCCACGCAAAGCTCCTGATACATCCTTTTTTTTTATGCCTATTGTTTTCAGCACATTACCATCGAAAAGAACTCTTATATCTATGATTTGAGCTTTCTTTACAGCCTTTGTCAATAAGCAAGATGTCATGTCTATTGTATGGGGTGTGATGGTCTGTTATCATCGTCTGGTTCCAATATAATTAAACATTACCAATTTATGACAATGCTTCAGAGCGGACTGGCGTTGTGGTAGAGTGGTGGGTTACCGTGCCGAAGGTCCTGGGTTCAAATCCTGGTCGCTGACAGACATTTATTTAATTTGTTAGGAATCTAGGACCTCCTGGGGTTCACCCAGCCACTATAAACTGGGTGCCCAATATAAGGCACATCCATTGTCAAGAAACAGTACCGGCCCTACCATGTACTCAACCCCATACCCTTCATGAGTTGTGGTTTTAACAATACTTCAGGATGATTCCTACAGACTAGTTGGCGAACTTTAATAGACAAACAAATTGGGGATATTACTTCCTAAACGAACGCGTCGTCATTTATTAACGTTATTTGGCCAAAAGAGACTCTACTATCTCTAACATAGTTCCATTTCTTAACCACTGAGCAGATCCTGCTAAATTGATCCCAGAAGTTTTTCATTATTATTATTATATATTAAATAATTACTCTCTTTAAGAAGGGGAATCGTGGTTATAAATCTATCAGATCTCCAGCTATGCTAGGAAAACAATCTTCTGTAGGTAAAAAAGGCGGATTGGGATCAGTAGAAAACCCTGTGACTGAGAAGGGCAATATCGCGGCTAGAGGAATGATGCAGACAAAGCGAGTACCTGCAGGGACCTTCAAAGAGAGCTGCAATCAAATGGATCTTTTCAGTGCCTTCATAAAACGGGAATCCGAAGAGGGCTGGCTGACCGCTTCGCAGGCTGACCGCTTTGCAGGCTACATCTCGGCTCTTTGAGTAAGGCTATACGGCTACTTAGCTCTGCAAGCCCTGTCACTGGGGCTTCCGCTAAATTGCTTTTCTACTTCTGGCCTTATTCTTACCGCGGCCTTTATCCTCTTAGTCCATTTAAAACCATTACGGAACAATGCTCAACTCAACTACAAAGCAATCAGCTGGTTTGGGGAGGAAGGAAAACCTATTTGCCCCAAACGTTGTGAAAAAAAAATACAATATAGTGAACTGTTACTTACCATAGCGTAAAAAAAACAACAACTGTGGAGTCTTTAAAGGAACAGAAAGTTATTTTTTAATTAGTTAACATTTTTTTTAGTTATAAGAATTTCCCAAAGTGTCTAGTGTTTTTATAAGTTCTATATCTGCGCAGGAATATGCAAGTAATACTTTTTACGTTTTACTGGAGAACTAATACAACAATTTGCATCGTATCCCTTGTTGCTGACAGTATCCTTTACTTTCGATGCTGCACCTTTCCTTCTAAATTTTCCTACAATTCAGGCCATGTAAAAAAAATATAATAAAATTAAAATAAAACAAAACAAAATACTACCCACAAAAGAAATTGAAATTACTGAGTTCTTTATATCTCACCCTAATTTAAAATAATCTCATAAACTGTTCAACCATAGCCTAGGATTCTAAGCCAACAGTTGTTCAGGGAGATTACCGAAACCATGTCTAACTACCAGACTAGATAAATATACATACATACATACCCCTGATTAAGAATATCAGGGGTATATATACATACATATATTAATAAATGGGAATCTACTTTTCTTGACTGTGAATAACTAAAGTAGAGAGAGATCTTGTAAATAGTTAGCCTCAGTTTAGCTTTGTCTGAGGTTCATTCACCTTTTTCTATGGTCAAGGGTCTCTTCCATTTTACAGCTTAGCGACCTAGTCAACTGTCAGTCATAAACTTTAGGGATGGTTAAGGTTGTTTCAATATGATACTTTGTATCTGATACTAAAAAGTAGTTGATGCAAGTATCAGATACAGTCGAAATGTACCTGATACTTTTGTATCAATTGATACAAGTATCAGATACGGTCTGATTGATACAACCTTACCCATCCCTATCCCCTATAAAGTATCAGTATCACTTGTATTCAAATACAGGAAAATCCAGTATCTACCCATGACGAGTAAAAGTATCAGATACAGAAAACTATCAGTATCACTTGTATTCAGATACAGGAAAATCCAGTATCTACCCATCTCTAATAAACTTATTAAGTTTATAAAGTAATAAAGTTATTTGTCCAAATATTTTATATATTTTTCACAATCAAAATGTTACCATAACTTAATCCCAGGTTTATTAAAATTGCGTTACTATCCTAATATAATAAGCTACAGAAGTCCACTAATCCCACTTTTAATTTTATTATTATTATTTAATACAGGCATTTCATATGAAACGACCCAATAAAATTATATTTTGAAAAAAAAAATCGCCATACTTTCGTCATTTCAAGTTATTATTCTGCAAGCTGGCTTGCCTTATATTGTTTATTTTTAAAATCCGCAACTGTTCAAGCCCTCGGCTCGTGTAATATAATAAGAGAGCTGTAATTTATTTTAGGTAGGGGGAGGACATTAGGGGTCCGAAGCAAATTTGTATGCCGCCCTGAGGATAGACTCTGAGGATTTGAGGTGACTGCTTAGCGATTCAGGAGAGAGACCTCTTCTAATGGAAGAGGAGATCCGCTCTCCTTTGTGCTCGTCCCTTCGAAACCCAAGCAGCTTTCTGACCAACTTGCGCAATCACACGCCTTCTGTTCTACAGCCCGTGTAATTATCTCTTACAAACAGGGATCTCGTTTCGGATAAACGCCGCGAGATGTTTGATTGTGTTTACTCAATCTCAGGTTGGGCTGTTCGGGCTCCGAAATTAGGCACGGTAGGCGACTTCGGCAGTTGCGATAACTAGTCCCAAGTAACGAACATTACACAGAATGGTAAGGGTTTTCATTAAGTTTTGTGTCGTATCATACAAATTGTCCGTTTTTAATGATATTATTATTTTAAACTTTTTTTTCTCTTTATATTTTTATCCACACCTCTTAAATACAAATAATTGACAATCAGCAGATTGGCTGTCAGGAAAATAATACAGAATTCCATGAAAGGTATGAAGAAGAACCTCTCCAACCAGCGGTACCTCTCCAATAGCTTGATTAAATTTCCTATGATAACAATTCTCAACTGATATCATAACAAATGATAACAACTATTAATGGGTTTGGATGTCCGTGTAGTTTTCCTTGAAAGCGTTTGTAGTATGTTCGTATGTGTTAGTCAACCGTTGGTATTTTTAACTCATTATGCAAAGTTTTGTTATTAACATACCATGGTGCTTTGGTGATAAGTCCAAGTACTTTTGACTGAAAAGTTTGCTGTCGTTTTCTGTGAGTCTGTTTAGCGATGCCGTAAATTTGTAATCCATATGTCCAAATTGGTTTCAGTCAGTAAGTGTAGGGGTTTAATTTCCGTCTTGAATCTACTTACGAGTTTTTCCTGAATATCGAATACATTAAATTCAGTTTATGATTTAGTAGTTGGTGCTTCATCTTAACGGGAGGACTCTATGTCATTCTCCTAATATTTTAAATTTTTTTTTCGAATTTTAGATCTGATAATATTTATTATTATCCATCATCCATCCATCATTCGTAAATTGAATGAAAGATACAAAATAGAATGACATTTAGGCAAGTAGAGAACTACCCACTCGAATAACAAATTCATCTTAGAAGGTCACGAGGCCATGTTCTGATGCCTGGGAAGATTATCAGGAATTAAAGAGGTACCTTAGTTTCGAACCAAGCAACCTCTTTCACAGCTTGAAGAAACTAAACGAACTGGGTTACGAAGTCATTAGTCAATTCCCATTTTTAAGAAAATACACACTAAATGGGTGTCCATAATAAAAAAGAAGTACACTAATATCACTAAAGTAAATATAATTTGTTAAGACTAATTAGTATTACAGCAGTGCACAATTTTAGGGAAATTTGGTATTGAGGTACAATAAAAACCTTATATTAGTGGGTACGAAATTTATACATTTTTCATAAATTTGGTAGGGGAAAATTACTTATAAATCCTTGATCTTTTATATGCATAGTCCAATGTATATATGTGTGATATAATTCTGATATGATTCACACGCATATTAATATTATGCAGCAATTGTATGTCAATTATGGAGGAAAAAACTTTCCAATCAAGCTTTTTGAAAATCTTGGATTGAAGTTGCTGAGTCTGTTTGAACTGTTGAAGTGGAATTTACTGAATACGATCAACATAGGTGTGAATTTTATTTTGGTCTGGCTCCTGATGTCTCAATTGGCAAAACGTTGACAGCTTATTTTTTTCAGGATTTTTTATTTGGATTCTTTCAATCGCGTCATTTTAATCATTTTATTTATCTTTTTTAGTTGTTTTCTCAATTTTATCGATTTATATGTTGATTGTAGGAGTGGGGTAGGTCAGCATGTCGAGTGTTTATGTCCATTTATGAAACATAATGTTTGAGCGTGACACAATTATGTTTCATACATAATGCGTCTAGTACAAATTACCTCCCTGCAAAGCCGTTTTCCAAGAAACAGTTTTTATATAATTAAATTATTGTCCGAAAAAAGTATTGTAAATATTAAAGTGGTTTAACGACAAGTGAATATATGACGTTAAAATTATTTTAAAAAGCCCCGACCTACGAAGACCACAGCTACCCTCGAGAACACGAACCCTTCAAAATGTGACTCTTATAACAATTGGATCCAAATCAAATTTCTTTCCCATGTCTCATGATTTATTCATAGGCGACAACGCCCTTCAGAGGAACTACACTAGCCTCACTTGTTCGAGTCGCCCCTCACGGGAGGGTTGTCAAGCAATAACCACTATTCCTTCGTACTTGGGAAAAACTTGACAAATTTTTCCATTTACATATGACCCGGTGAGAAGAAGACATATGTATCACTAACGTATTGGGCCACTGAGGTAACTCTTATGTATTTAAAAGATTTTTTTTTTAATACAGAATTTCAGTTTTACAATAAATATTGTGTTAACATATAACCTAGTTTTGTTCGTTAACAAAATGAACTTCACTTGTGATTGCTATTTTGCCAAAATGAAAAATGTTTTGTCCAATACTTTTTTTCTGACCAATATTATTGGCCGAAATGCACTCCAAATTATATTGTACGATTAGAAACAGGTCGTAGCCCACTTATCGTAACAATCCTGAAGAAGATTGTTAACTTCTGCATAAAAATACTGTCTATCCCTGATTATAGATTACCCCGTAAATGTTTCGATAGACTTGTTGAGCTAGAAAAGAACAAGCAGGACTTGACTTTTAACTGTTTTTTACAACTTAAAACGCTAGCTACGACCTATCACATTGCAGAATATTTTGCAGATTTTCATAGCCCCAATGTTTTATTAGCTAATAAAATTATTATTCTTGAAAAAGTAAAAAATTATTTACTGTCGAAGGATATTGATAGAGCTCTTAACTCAAATTACAACCCAATATACAAAACTATTTGTACCTATACCAACCCTGAATCCGAAAGTTATTTAAAATTCAATATAAACATAGAAAAGTTATGAACCGTGAGTCAATTAAGAATTTCAAACCCTGAATGCTTGAAAATATTTTCAGGAACAACACCTATATTCTCAGAACTGATGAAAAATGTCAGTGATGCCATGAAACCATAATCAATAGTTTAAAACATATAACATTGCACTGTAAATTTTTTCCAGGGTTTAATTATGGTTTATTAACGTGAATCGAGGATTTTTTCTTTAGAGGATTATTATTCTTTTGTTATAATTAATACTATTCTGTCCTAACTTAAATTTTATTCATTTATTTATTAAACCAGTGTTAATTAAAAAAAAAAAAAGATTTACATATTGTATTATATAACTGTAAATAATAAAACTGACAATACGCTACATACTATCTTACCTATATTATAGAGGTGGGACTATAATAATTATGGTTGTTGTTTTATTTAAAATAATTACTAACCAAATTAACATTAAGTGGGCCAGACTCAATGGCTACATGTTGTACATTAAAGCCAATAAAGAATTTATTATTTATTACTTTTTTTTTACCATCAAAAAATTGCTAATTTCTTAAAATTCGGATGGTCACGTCGTTATATGGTATTTATATTAAGGTTGGGATCAATTACTGGGATTCCTAGACACAATACAAATAAAAAACTAAGCCAAAAAAAAAATCCGGATTCTTCTAATTTTTATTGATCATCAGTCAATAGGGGGTACTGGATAGCTCAATATCTAGTGCGCAGAGTGTTGCTGAAGAACATGGTTTCAAGTCCAGCCATGACAGATAAATTATTTGGCCTGTACGGATGTACTCATGGTGCTAAACCAAAAAAGTAAAGTTGTTACTCTTAATTAAAGGAAAAACCTGGTCATTGAGAGAGTTTTCACCCTATCAACTTCAGCCTTCACAACAGTTGGCTTAGAAATAATACAAATTATAAAATATACCGTCAACCTTTCATCAGTTGTAGTAGAACAGTAAGTTCATTTATTTGTATGAGTATTTTATGAGTTAATCTGTTAAGATCCACGCATACCTTCCTACGGCTAACACAGCTTCTGTATTGTGGGCACTCTAAATTGGGGTAAAACTTGGTGGGTGAATATGATCTCGGATATATCACCTCCATAAACAACTTTCTCCAAGGAACAGTACAGTCATTACCATGTACTAGCCCACAACTCTTCATGGGTTATAGTGGCACAAGTATTTTTTTTTTTTTTTATGGGTCAGTTAAGGAATTATTTTTTAAAGCTATTTTTTAGGAACTTAGATAAAAACAACAGACAATGCAGACAATCAAACCATGTAGTGCGATACAACCGATTCAAGGGTTTGTTGGTAAGTGGTATTAGACTGTAGAACTGCTATTGGATGCAAAAAACAGATCGATGTCAAACGTTGCAAGTTCCCCCGTAGGCCGAACCCCTTTTAAGCTGCAAAACGATGCCTTTTGTATTGCCTGTCCATTCAGCGAGGCTAACCAGATGGGATGGTTTTCGTTAGTATTGTGCGGTAAAGGAATGAATAAAACATGAAAGATCTTAACTGTATAGTCGTTAGTGGTAGTAACTATAGCCTAGTAAATACTATAGTAACTAGTGGTTACTAAGTGGTTAGTAAGTTTTGTTTTAAAATGCTACCCGAATCAGTTGTTGGCTGTCCAAAACACAGTCAGTTCTCGGGTTCTCTTCATTCGCATAAGTCATGAATTGAAATTACTATAAAACTAAATACGTAAACTAAAAAACTAATACGTTGATGAATGCAGGTAAGGAAATAGTGCTGGATAAAAATCCGAATAAAACCAATTATATAGGAGTATATCGAGTTTGAACATATCGAGAAGTTTAAATTCTTAGGATCAAGGGTAACTAGAATAAAGAAAATTCAAGAGGAAAGAAAGGCGCGAATAAAGGAAGGAAATTCTAGTTATTTTTCGGTGTCGAAATTACTAGTTTTTAATAGAAATGATTTCGAAGTATACACGATTATTAAACTCTTTCTTTATAATAAAGCACACGTTTATTTGTATTTTCGGATAACATTAAAAAAGAAACGAATGAAAGGATAAAACTTGTTACTCAACTGGAAGCGACAACCTGCGGAACTGATACCCTTAATCCTTAATAGTTATTGAGTCATTTATTCAACACCATTATTCCTTATTCTTCTTCTAAATTCTTGCGGAATATAATTTGAGTCAGGTTGTTCGTTCAATAATTTCCAAAGCAATCAAACAACTGATAAAAGTTGTAAATATGAACTAACAGATTAAAAATAAAAAAAAAAAAGTATTTCGACCGTAGTGGGCCATGCGCTGAGTTGCCATGCTGAAAGTCCCAAAAGTTCAAATCCCGTCACTGGCAGATTTTAATTTAATCTGTTAGCGCCCGGAGGTGGGTCCTATGGGATATAGGAACCTTGTTGGGGCTCAACCAGCTTCTATAAAAAGGGGATGGAAATCTGGCAGTTAAGAGTGATTTAGGACCAATCAGCTCCCTGCACAACCGTTATCCAAGAAACAGCACAGCCTCTACCACGTACTGAACACCACAGACCATTCACGGGTTGTAGTGGTACAGTTTTTTTTTTTATTTCGATATAACATATAGAGGAAAATGATAGCTCTAAGTTTTTTGGTGGATGTAGCGCGGTGGCGGCGGCTTGATGTCGGAGCAATCCGTCAACCAGCTGTTGGCCAGTTTCACGCTCTGCCAACCTCCTCTGTTCTGGGATATATGGCGGCCCTCCGTGTCCACCGCTGTCAGGTATCTCATCAGGCCTGTCATCAATCTCCAAAGGTCCATTGTCAAAAATATCCCGATCGGAAGTGTCCGAGATCAACGGCACGGAATAAGAGGTCTGGGCTAATGTGACATCTGCGTATATGTATAAGTTTTTTTGCGGGACATTCTTCCGTTACGTATTGATTCCGAAATCCCCATTCCATAAAAAAAGTTAAAATATTAATATTATTAATTCTAAATTGCTTCATTTTCACGCCTGTAACCATCAAAAATGCAAATTAATTAATAATAACACTACTGCTATTTTTGAGCAATGCTCAAAAATGTCAAAAAATAATTATTGAGTCAATAAATTTTATAGAAATATGTACAATTTTATTTTGTGCCAACGTTTCAACTGTTTATGCTTTATTCACATTTTGGCTGAGAATAAACTCCATAAAATGTCCGTGAAACAGTACAGCCTACCACGCACTGAACCCAAGATCATCCAAGGAGCCCAAGGAGAAAAAAAAAAAATTGACGAAGAATAACAAAAATTCATGATCATAATAAAACCTAGTAAACTTAAAGTAAAGTTACATGCAATTTGAAGTGGTACATTTTTTTTTTAATTGCTAAAAAATAATTTTACTATATATAATGAATGTCAATACAGTTATAATGTTGTGAATTTATTATCATATAATAAATTATAATTTAATAATCTTAATAAAAATAACAATTTATCATATAATTGAACCTAAGGCGACTCCCATTTTACAATAATTAAGTGCAATTTATTCCATAAAACTGGACAACTAAGTTAAACTGATAAAGCTGAGTGTCATAAAATATAACACCAAACATAATGGTGGAAGAGAGTAATAGAATTAAAAAAATAAAATTATGGGAATAATAGTAATAAAGCTTAGCGAACCCAAAAGTTCAATGCCGATACCAGCAATCTCTGCTTAAAACCTTCCCTTGGCGGATCACCACGAAAGCCCAAAACCGCCAAATTACTCCGAAACCAATATTCCCACCAACTTTTTAGGGATTCGTTCGTTACTCAGCTCAAGAAGTTAATAAGTTCATTTAAATTTTCACGATGCTGTCACTTAAATAATATTAACCGGGTGCTCTGTCGTTCCGCACTGGTTCTGAATTTTCCAAACGTCTCCTTTTTCCGACCAAACATTCTACGCAACATTTTATTCTCGAAAACTTCAAGGCCTTACGCGAAGAAGAGTTACAAGGAGGATAGTTTTAATTCTGATTTTTAGATTTCAGGACAAAAGAAGCGAGCTTAGTAAAATTGAAACAAAATAATAAAAATAATTTTCTTCCTTTAATCGTGTCATTATTTCCTCTTTAATTAAATAAAATTCTGGTAAAAACAGTTATTCAGTTATTCGGCTGACTGGTAAAACAGTTATTTAGTTATTCAACTGACTGGTAAAACAGTTATTTTATTATTGAATAAAGTTTATTTCCAATTAGAGTCTATGTACTGTCAAAGTAGGGCCATGGCATAAACACACAAGCCATGAGTAGAAGTGATTGAACGCGATCGTCAAAGGACATCCTAACTACAGATCTCACTAGCTTAAACTACTAATGTCGACCAGAAGGTCAATGATTAAAATACGTATATCCACTCTCGTAGATAGCACCTGAAACCACTAGACTTGACTAAAAGGTAACTCTACTCAAACTAATGAGCAGGTATCAAAGACATTGTACTTATGCGAGGATTGATGGTTTCTATTCCAGAGTATTACATAAATTATTTAATACATTAACATTGGCATAGAATCGAAATCTAAACGAAGTGATGAATTGCTTATAAAAACTATTTTTAATTTTCAAAATACTTTCCTTGTTGTTTGTTCATTTAACGTCACTTTATGCTGCTAGGGCTAATCGGACGATGCTACAGCGGGAGCTCTAAATTTTGCCTATCCAGGTTTAATTAGGATAGGGATTTTTAACGAGTACCTGACATCGTACAGGCTAGGGACCCCCGTTTAACATCCCTTCCGAAGGACGGCGTAACTAAGGCTTTTTTACTCCTTTAAAAAAATCCTAGGGCCACCTGCCGGGCTACGAACCCGCGATCTTGGGTTTAGTAGGTTGTTACGCTAACCCCTAGACCACAGGGCTATCCGACTTTTAATAATCCAATATTTTTTATTCTCTGCAGGTTTTTTTCGAAATTACAAAAACATTATAATATTTTAATTTCTAATAAATTACATCCCTTGTCCATCTATTGTTTGTTGTAGAATTGGATAAAAATTACTATGTATATTTCAAAGAAATCAAGGGAAAATATATAAAAACCGATAAAAGTAAACAAAAAGGGTGTTCGCAACACAAGATAAACATGGTGACATTAACGAATAATAGAATCTAGGTTTATTGCACATGATACCGGCCAAACACATCTTTCAGGAAGACTTAACATTGGGTTAAGAATGAAGGAGGTTGAGAACCACCTAGCGAAATGTGTTGTGGTTATTATTACGGGATCAGTAAATTCAGAAGAATCTGTATTGAAATACTGCTAGGTTTTACATTTATAGAAGTTATTCTTGTTTCATACCAAATCACTTCTCTGCACAACAGTTGGCTTAGAAACAGTACCTTCCTAACTTCTGAACCCAACACTCTTCGAGGTATGTTCGTATCTTACTTATTCCAGCAATCATAGGATCTAATGAATAGTGGACAAGCCAATTAATATCTGGGTAAATAGTAAACTATAGTGTGATAATAATGGCATTAGGAAGCTAAATTTAATTTTCTAGTAGGTTTTAATACTGCGGAGCGGAGTACTGAGTTGAGTACAGTGGTAGAGCTCTGAGCCATGCCGGAAATCCTGGTTCAAGTCCCGCTGTGGGCAAGACTTTTATTTGGTCTGTTTACAGCCGGAGATGGATCATATAGGATCTAGGACCCTCCTGAGGCTCACCCAGCCTCTATAAAATATTATAAAAATAGGGTACCCAAAATGAGGGGAATTATCTGGCGGTTGAGCGTGACCTAGGACAAGTCACCTCCTTGCTGAACCGTTGTCCATGAAACAGTACAGTCTCTACCATGTACTGAAACCCAGATCCGTTCATGGGTTGTAGTGGAACAGGTTTTTTTTTAATACTGGTCATAAGTTGGCTTAGAAACAGTATTAAGTTCCTACTAAGTAATAAACCCAAGACACTTCATGGATTATAGTAGTACACTTTTTTTTGTCACTATCTTTTACATGTTTGTTTTTCCTAAATTCAAAACTGAAAGAGTTTGAGGACATTATTTGACGAAAATGAAGAGAAGAACTTTTTACTAAAAATCAATTAGCCATCCAGACTGGTGAAAATGTTGTGAAAGCAATCCTAACCCTGCGAACAGCCGGCTATCCAACTTCTGAGAAGATTGGGCCATTTGGTAGGAGAATGGGTATGTTTAAGTGCAAAAAATCCTGGCGATTGTGCGTGATTTGGTCTTCCACACTCTTCGGATTAGAAACAGTACAGGCCTCACCAAGTGCTAATACCACTTTTTTTTTATAAATTTAAACCTTGCAGAGTTCAAGAAAACACATATGAACATAAAAACGAATTCTTTATATTAAAGAACAGCTACTCAAAATAAGTGTTGGTAGAGATTGTTGAAGCATCTCTCCCTATAGTTCCTAATCCTGCCATTACAAAAGGAATCACTTCCCTTCGTCGGTCCAATCCAACAACGGAAAAAAATGGAAAATAAAAGGGTCTTCTGAAAAGACCATTTTGGTCCGATAAGTAGGAATGTTTAAGTGAAATTGAACATCGAAACAGACTTTACCAAATACAGAACCATTTTTTAATTTTTTCGGTTACATTCTAAAACTCAGAGAGCACGAGGATATTGATTGAAGTGAAAATGAAAAGAAATACCGATTACCAAAGATCAACTAAGGATAAAAGTATTGTTAATGAGATTATTGATACGCCACCAACATTATATCCTAATCTTGCCAACCGTCGGTTATCCAACTTCTGAAAAGAAGATTGAGCCATCCTGATCGGATGAATGGGTACCTTTAAGTGCGATTGAGCGTGATTTCGCCAAATACTCTCCCTGTGCTGACGTTGTCTTAGAACCACTGTACTGTTTACTTGTCAACTAAGTTCAACGAAACACACAAAAATAATTACTCAAAGAAATTTTCCATACCAAAGATCAATTGCTCAGAAGGATTGTTCTGATTCCTGTCATCACTGAATTCCTCGCAACAGATGGTTCTCTAACTTAAGAGAAGGAGATGGAAATTTCTGGTCGGAAGAATGAATACCTTTAACTGGGATTGAGCTTGATTTTGCTAAATTATATCCCTGTACAACTGATAGCTTAGAAACAGTTTGGCCCTTATCAAGTAATGAAACCATTTTTAAAAATTCAAACCAGGCAGAGTTCGAGGATAACCACTAAAGCCAAAATGAAAAGAAATTCTTCACACCGAAAATCAACCAGTCAGAAGCATTGTAGTTGGGGTGTGATTGTTGAGACTCCAACCGCTATATTTCCTAATCCTGTCATCACAGAAGGTATCACTCCTGCCAACAGCCGGTTATCCAACTTCTGAGAAGACTGGACCATTCTGGTCGGATGAATGGATGCCCGGACGGGGATGACGGACGACCTGGGAGTCCCCCGGTCTAATTGAAATGTTGGCAGGTACCTGGAGTCGGAGCTTTGAGAGGCGGTTCCAATCCTCTTCCCCAGTCACAGCAGATTTAGTGCCTGCGTTTGTTTGACCGCAGTGGCGTTCCATTGATCGGACTGAATGGAGATATCACCGCATCCTCGGCGTATTATCGTCCCGTCAGCCGGGCCATTGAAGAGCAGCGGGTGGCGATTCAGCCTGGCCAACCGACCGGGTGACGTTAGTGCCTGTCTTCGGCTGCGACAGGTCTTATTGCGAAGGAGGCTTAAGAATCCTCGAAGATAAATCAATTCGACCAGAGTGAACCAGATCATTATAACCTTCAATTCAGGACCGACTTTATTTATAGTGGGTTGACATATTCACAAGTGTTCTTAATGGATACTTGGAATTTATCAGTGAGATAAAATAATAAAAAAAATTTGGAAAAGACCTGCCCTTGTAACAGCTAAAACTTAGAAAATATCAGGACCTGGCAGAGGAATTGAAGCAATTATATAAACTTGATAAAGCAAAAGTTTTGCCGTAGGTCATATCCTCAAATGGACTGGTTCCAGAAATGACGGTGAACAGCAGAGAAGAATTGGACCTAAATTATAATATTCCGGAACAAATGCAGAAAGCAGTGTTACCCCAAACTGCCAGTATGGTTAGAAAAGTAATGAACACACAATCCTTGACTTATGTCCGGGTAGGTGCATTCTCTGGTCGAAGCCGAGAAAAAGAATAAATTATAATGCAAAAATAATCAGTCAAAAGAGTAATGATGAAAAACAATATGTTAGTAAAAGTAAGCGAATGTATAATAAGTAAGCACAAGAATGAAAACAATCTGATAAATAGTAATAAAAATGAAAGTTTGACAGTAATAGGTACAATGAAACTTAGAAATATGAATAATAAACATAAAAAACGCAACAAAACATTGTAATTAAGGTCACAAGTATGGACCCTGAATCTAAAAAATAACATACAAACACAAGGCACTTTAAAAATAGAACAAATGTATTATCATGGTTTCTTTTTTTCAGTTAAAAATAAAAAAATACTTTTATTTCATAAGTTAAATTATTTCTTATTCAGCCGCCATATCAGTTGGAGAATTAACAGCAGCCTTAAAAAGAATGAAAAATGGAAAGTCGCCTGGTCCTGGCGATACACCAATTGAGCTGATCAAACTTGGTCCATTCGAATTGAACAAAGCTCTGGCAAACCTTATGACAAGGAGTATGGAGCGAGGCACAATTCCCAAGGATTGGGAGAAAGCTCATATCACACCCATTTATAAAAAAGGAAATAAAAAGGATTGTTCTAACTACAGAGGAATCTCTGTAATGAGGAGAATCAGTAGGTTATACGGCAGAGTACTAAACAGAAGACTAGTGAAAGAGTGTAAAGAGGTGTTGCCGGAAGAACAAGCCGGTTATCGAACAGGTAGATCCTGTAAAGACCACATGTTTACTCTTACAGAGCTTCTTGAAAAGAAGAAAGCCTGCAATGAAGAAGTTATATTAGTATTTGTCGACCTACAGAAAGCATACGACACGTTACCCCTAAGTAATCTTGGGATGCTCTGGAAAAATTAGGAGTGGCGGATATATTATCAACGCAATATAAGAGATGTAAGAGGGTTTGAAAAAGAAAGAATTGTAAAAGAATTTGAACTGAACAAAGGACTTAAACAAGGATGTTCCTTATCCCCTACACTTTTCAGTTTAAATGTTGAAAGTGTACTGTGTGAGTGGAAAAGGAAATGTCAGGAGATGGGAATCATGGTAGGAAATTAATGCCTTTATAATCTTCAATTTGCTGATGACCAAGTGGTAGTAGCCAATGATGAGGAGGATGTTTGCTAGATAAGAAAACTGTTAGAAGCATACAAATTGGGAGGCCTAGAAATCAGCAAACAAAAAACAGAAGATTTGGCTTTGAATATGGATTATGTTTCCCTCAAACTAGAAAATTGGAGTCTTACCCAAAGTGAAAATTTTAAATATCTTGGCAGGTGGTTCCCTACTAGAACTGACTGCGATCTTGAGATAAGGGAAAAGGTCACTAAAGGAAGAAAGACAATAAGAACTTTAAATTCTATATTATGGAGTAAGGAAGTTCAATTGTCTACAAAGAAAAGACTTTACAATTCCTTTGTCAAAAGTGTGGCATTATATGGCTCAGATACATGGGCCGTCACTACCAACTTAGAAAAAAAACTCCTAGCGATGGAGATGGACTTCTGGAGACGCAGTTGTAGTTTATCGAAACTCCAGCAGATCCCTAATCACGTGATCAGAGAAAAAGTACAGGAACCCCACAATATCTTGTATACTATTGAGATCAAAAAGCTGAGCTGGTGCGGCCATGTAATGAGAATGTCAGAAAATCGATGGCCCAAGAGAATAATAAATTATGTTCCTAAGGAGAGGAGGAGAAGAGGACGTCCGGCAAAGAAATGGTACGATGGATTGCAGAAGGAATGGCAGCCAGATGGCTTACAGAGGAGGACTGCCAGGACCGGGAAAAGTGGAAGAAATCATTACGACATATGACAATTGTTATAATAAAGTCGTATTATATATGTAAATTATTTCTTCTATTGTAGAAAGATCTTTGAAGTTCCTTGTGCTTGCTTGAGGTTGGTTTTTAGATTCACTGCCTATAATTGTGACCTACATTACAATTTTTCTTCAAGGTGTGTTTTATACGTTTATTATTTATATTTATAATTTTCCAAATATATTATTTATATTTAGAAGTATCTTTTTATTCTAATAATGTCATTTATATATATTATTTTATCTGTTTTATTTTTATAAACTATTTTTTTTCATATTCCAATTATTTTTAGCGGGGATGGCCTGTGACTAGAAGTTTCTATTTAGGCACTCAGAAAGAAAACGAAAAATTAGAAAATAAACTGGTAATAGATATACCAGGATTTCATTTAGAAAAACTAGACAGAAAATCCTTAAAAAACTTTTTTAAATATACAAAGAATAATGTTTAAATATATAGTGAATAATGTTAATGTTGTAGTAGTCATTAAAATACAAATAGAAAATAAATAAGCAATAAACGCTTCGTCGATTCAGGCATCATTAGAATGTGCAACGAATAAAATTAACATCAATGAAGATAGAATGTACAAAGTAACTAGATAAGTTTGAAGGGTCCATAGAAATGTGTATTCATACCAATGGCCCTTATCTGGGGTAGCTGAAATATTTAAACAAATAAACAAACGTGATATCCGAAACCAAGTTTTAATCTCAAGCATAGATCAGGGTTTTAAACAAACGGGCACGTGAAGACTGCGCTTTTTTATCTGTGTTATTTTACACGCAAGCTATCTATGTATACGGATCCAGCAATGTTTACACAAGGCATAACACCGCCTATACAGGTATTAGAGAAGGGGAAAAAAAGGATCGAAAAAAAGATGGAAAATCCGCATTAAGGAAGACCTATTCAGTTTTCTTCCTTGGATATCCTTTCACCCAAAATAGTTCTCAAATATTTACCCGGACCTGGAGCAACAAGAGGCTGAGGCGGAGGATAAAAACCACTGCACTGGAAGGGACTATTGTCATCGAGGGACATAACAATTTTACGGCTATTGTAAAGAGGATGAGTCTTTGTGACGAGTGACAGAGTGCGCTGGTTGTCCCATTGTAGGTGGAAGCTACCTTCTCTCCTTCCACTGTAATCTATAGGCGCACTCTTTCACTCCCCCCCGTCTCCCCAAGTCCTTGTTATTAGCCCAGATAAAGTTGTCAAATCTCCCTAAGTAAATAAATAAATAATTCGCGAATAATTGTTATTAATCGCCACTGCAAATTGTAACAAAAACTCAAGATATCAAAGGAAAAAAGTTTTGGTGATGTACGGAATGGAAACCGCTTACCTCCCAAGCCTAAGGAAAATGTTAGCGATAGAAAGAAGAATACTAAGAAGAATTTACGGCCCAAAGAAGACATAGGAAGGCTACAGGTTGATACCCAATAAGGAAATATACAAAGAAGTAAATTAGTAGGAAACGGACATAAGAATAAGAAGATTAATGTTCTAAGGATATGGTGAGGATGCAACCAAACAGATTAAATAGAGAAGTCGTCTATAAAATAATAGGATTGAACAGTGCTTCGGGGTACATCAAACAGAGGAAGGAAGAAACTGAGAGACTGAAAATAACATACCAAGCCTGTTTCGATAGGAATGACTAAAAAAAATTAAGTTCCTTGTGGGAAAGTGAGATGCGAGAAAAGGAGTAGCGTGGATCTAGGAAAGAAGAAGAGAACAATCGGATAGAATGAGGAAAAGCTGGGAAGAAAGAAGGAAGGAGACAAAGGGTATCAAAATAACTGAAAATAATGATATTTTCTAAAGACGTTCCGTTAAAAAAAAAAAAAAAAAAAAAAAAAAGCGGGAAGAAAATGGTCCATGTGGAGTTAACCAAGTTGATACTATTGATTTTACATATGATATTCTTATACAGATAATGCAATGAAATAAGATTAAAACATTTTTCTTATAAGCTATCAATTATTTTT
Organism: Troilus luridus; assembly: GCA_964056705.1. Classification (NCBI taxonomy): domain Eukaryota; kingdom Metazoa; phylum Arthropoda; class Insecta; order Hemiptera; family Pentatomidae; genus Troilus; species Troilus luridus. Next base: position 28,798,273 of record OZ057417.1, on the reverse strand, counting down.
TTGAATTAGAAACTTCAGCCACGTTGAGCGACTTTCGATAGGAAAAGAACTTATTGGTTCGCGTCACCGACTTGCTCTTGCTAAACTGGCGACTCGTAGCGGCCTGTGTATGAGTTATTTAATTTATTTTAATCAACTTTAGTTTAAAGACTATGAAACGGTTACTTTGACAGAACGACAGGCTTTGATAGAACGCTTTGTAGTGAGGTTGCTGAATCTGATTGAAGAGTGAGATGTAAAACATTCTATCTTTATTCATGCTAATTTGATTTGGAGTATGTCCTCATAATGCTTGCACAACCGTTATCTTAGAAACAATGCAGTCTCTGCCACGTTTTGGGCCCAAGACCCTTCAGTGATACAGTGGTACACCTAATTTTTCTTATGAGCACCATTACATTGATCCCTGTATATTAATTTTCTTTGTAAATTAACAAATACAAATTACGCTAGTATTTTCTGTCTAGACGCTATAAACAAAAATAACATCTTCTGGACTAGATCATTACTAGACTTCAAAAATAAACGATTGATCTACAACACTATACTGTTACGGTCAGAGCGGAAAGCAGGACCGGCTTCTGATCTGCCTAGAGCGGATTAGGCAAACAATGGGATTAAGCGGAAGGGATTATAGAATGGCGTAGAACCTTCTAGATCGGTCTAGGTGGTCCTCGTCCGTGTTCCGAGTAATGCCCCACCACGACCTACCTTGCCTATATAAAAAGGACAGCGTTTTCGGCCGCGGGAGTCAGTAACGAGTAGTAATAAGAGTCAGTATTAAGAAGAGTCAGTAATAAGCAGGGAAGTAATAAGCCAGTGTGTAGCAGTCGTTAACTAGTGGCAGTGTGTGTGAGTTAGTTAGTATTAGTATCAGTCTGTAATAAGTGCTTAGTGAGCAACAGTGACAATTAGTGACCGTGTAATAAGTGTAATAAACTGTGTGGCAGTTTGTCATATTTGAAGAGTCTTACGGTCGGTGGACTTTAGTTAGCGAACTGTAAGTGTTAATTTGTAATTGTAAACTATAGTGTAATATTATTGTATTTGTACAAATTTATATAAATAGTTTAGTTACTTAGTATAAACAATATCTTATATTATTTGTATATTATCTTAGAAATTAGATAACATTTAGTAGAATATTATTATTGTATATTGATATTAGTTTAATAATTTAACTGTTTTAAATAATCTCATTGTATTCTTTCTACTTTGTTAATAAATATTAGATTCTTGAATTAAGTAATAGTTTAGTCCATTTTACACCCAGTAGCCCGTAACAAATTGGTGTCAGAAGTGGGATATTTTGTGTAATTGTTATTATTTTGTAATTATTGGGCTACTGTATAAAAAATGGCTTCTCAAAGTCTTAAATTAATGGATTTAAAAGTTGCAGATTTAAAACGGGAATTAGAAGAACGTGATCTGGATTCTTCCGGAAATAAAAGTGTGCTGCAACATCGCTTGCGTCAATTTTTTGTAGAGTTGGGGGAAAATCCAGATGACGTTCTGTTTGAAACTGATTTAAGCAAGTTGTCTGCAACTTTTAAAAATGAATTAAGCACTGTTAAAAATGAGCTAGGTACTGAGTTAAGCAGTGTTAAAAATGAACTAGGCAATGTAGAAAATAAGCTAGGTAATGAATTAAGCAATGTTAAAAATGAGCTAGGTACTGTAAAAAACGATTTAATGGATACATTAGAGTCTAAGTTAGGCACATTAGAGACTAAGTTAATGGAAAATGTAGATAATAAGTTAGCTAGTGTAGATAATAAGTTAGCCGATGTAAATAATAAAGTAGCTGATATAGAATCTAGGCTAGGAGAAAAAGTGAACGAAATTAGGCTAAGAATGGAAACTCTCGAGGGACGTAAGAGCAACCCACCGACGAACGACACCGACCGTTCATCCGAGGGCAGCCATCGTAATAGCATTCTACCCGCCTATGCTGGGGCGCCACCAACTCACACACACTGCCACTAGTTAACGACTGCTACACACTGGCTTATTACTTCCCTGCTTATTACTGACTCTTCTTAATACTGACTCTTATTACTACTCGTTACTGACTCCCGCGGCCGAAAACGCTGTCCTTTTTATATAGGCAAGGTAGGTCGTGGTGGGGCATTACTCGGAACACGGACGAGGACCACCTAGACCGATCTAGAAGGTTCTACGCCATTCTATAATCCCTTCCGCTTAATCCCATTGTTTGCCTAATCCGCTCTAGGCAGATCAGAAGCCGGTCCTGCTTTCCGCTCTGACCGTAACACTGCCCCCTCCTTAAAAGTGCTCTGCCCCAGAGCATAGTCCGGAGAAATCGGGCGGTCATGAGCTTCCCTCGATGGAGACGCATTTCCTTTCCAGGGGTTGAACGTGCACACCAATATGGCGACTCCAGAGTTGGCGAATATCTGTTCAAGCATGTTCCTGACAACCTTCCACTCCAGGCCGTCATATCCACAGCCCAACTTAGGGATCGCGAGCTTGGTGACACGCAGTCTCAGAAGCTTACTCCGCAGGTCGTCGAGGCTTCGCCGCAGTGCGTCATATGTGGGCTTCTGATCAGTAGCACACTTGGTAACTAAGTAGAACAGGTGTCGTCCTTCGTGCGTATGGTGGAGTGCTTTCCCGACGCGTGGTCCTTGGCGTTCCAGTTGCTCAGTTCCAGCAAACTTCTTCCTGAAGACGGTTGCAATCCCTCGGGAAGTCCTCAGATCTTCGGCTACACAATGGGCCAGAGAATAGTCCGCGGGTAACGAGAAGATATCTCTGTATACTGCCTGAGTTACTCCACGGGAACCTTGTACCTTAGGTTGTGCAACTGATACCTTACTGGCCTCCACGTTGTTGAGGTACCTGACTTGCTGGTCTTTTGTCGGGCCATGGTCTCCTTTGTATGGGGCCAGTCTATTAAAATGGACTACCCTGGGTTTTCCTTTTGGCTGCTTATTATCTCCTCTTGTCAAGAAGACCTTGTGAAGAAGGCTGCAAGCATTGTTCTCGACAAGAGGAGAAGCAGGCAGCGGTATTGAGGACTACAGTTGTCATCGACAGTTGGCAAGATGCAGAGGTGTCAAAGGAACAGGACGAGGACCCGGACTTAAAACAAATAAAGGAATGGAAAATATCGGGGCGAGGAAGACCGGCCTGGCAGGATGTTGCTCCAATGTCGAAGAATGTAAAAACGTACTGGGCCCAATGGAACTCCATTTTAGTGGACAACGGGCTGCTGAAACGGGCATTGGAGAACGCGGAAGGAGATCAGCGCAGGCTACAGCTCATCGTTCCAAGGAATAAAGTGCCCGAAGTGCTTAGGGAACTACATGACGGTGTAACTGGCGGCCATCTTGGAGTTCACCGTACATTGGAAAAAGTTCGTGAACGCTTTTACTGGGCAAACCTTAAGGACGATGTGTTGGACTGGTGCAGGCGTTGTGCGACTTGTGCGGCTTCTAACGGACCAACAAGAAGAAAGAAGGCCCCTATGAAGAAGTACAACGTGGGAGCACCGTTCGAGAGGATAGCGATTGACATCGCTGGCCCTTTCCCTGTGACAGACGAAGGCAACCGATATATTCTCGTGGCCATGGACTATTTTTCTAAGTGGGTGGAAGCGTATGTCCTTCCGAATCAAGAGGCAGTCACGGTTGCAGACGTACTTGTGAAGCAGCTCGTCAGCCGGTTTGGAGTACCCATGGAACTTCACGCTGACCAGGGAAGAAACTTTGAGTCTGCAGTCTTCTCCGGGATGTGCGAAGCACTGGGAATACGGAAAACCAGGACGACACCTCTTCACCCTCAATCGGATGGCATGGTGGAGCGCATGAACAGGACAATGGGTCGATATTTGTCTAAAGTGGTCTCCGAGCATCAGCGAGACTGGGACCAGTATCTTCACTTGTTCTTGTTTGCCTACCGGAGTTCAGTCCATGAAGCAACGGGGCAGACCCCCGCAAATGTGGTCTTCGGCCGAGAACTTCGTTTGCCTTGTGATCTGAAATTCGGGTTCAAGCCAGACGAGGAAGTTAACGGAGAGGAATACGTCACGAATCTACGGAAGCGGATGGATAATATCCACGAAAAGGTTCGTGCAAACATCCAGGGAGCCAGTGACAGAATGAAGGAGCGTTACGACATCAGGGCAGAGAAAGGTGGATTCCAACCTGGAGATTTGGTCTGGCTACATGATCCTCGAAGAAGGCGAGGCTACTCACCTAAACTTCAGAACTCCTGGGATGGCCCGTTTGAGATCATCAATAGGATAAACGACGTCATCTATAGGATCAGAAAGCAGCCAAAAGGAAAACCCAGGGTAGTCCATTTTAATAGACTGGCCCCATACAAAGGAGACCATGGCCCGACAAAAGACCAGCAAGTCAGGTACCTCAACAACGTGGAGGCCAGTAAGGTATCAGTTGCACAACCTAAGGTACAAGGTTCCCGTGGAGTAACTCAGGCAGTATACAGAGATATCTTCTCGTTACCCGCGGACTATTCTCTGGCCCATTGTGTAGCCGAAGATCTGAGGACTTCCCGAGGGATTGCAACCGTCTTCAGGAAGAAGTTTGCTGGAACTGAGCAACTGGAACGCCAAGGACCACGCGTCGGGAAAGCACTCCACCATACGCACGAAGGACGACACCTGTTCTACTTAGTTACCAAGTGTGCTACTGATCAGAAGCCCACATATGACGCACTGCGGCGAAGCCTCGACGACCTGCGGAGTAAGCTTCTGAGACTGCGTGTCACCAAGCTCGCGATCCCTAAGTTGGGCTGTGGATATGACGGCCTGGAGTGGAAGGTTGTCAGGAACATGCTTGAACAGATATTCGCCAACTCTGGAGTCGCCATATTGGTGTGCACGTTCAACCCCTGGAAAGGAAATGCGTCTCCATCGAGGGAAGCTCATGACCGCCCGATTTCTCCGGACTATGCTCTGGGGCAGAGCACTTTTAAGGAGGGGGCAGTGTTACGGTCAGAGCGGAAAGCAGGACCGGCTTCTGATCTGCCTAGAGCGGATTAGGCAAACAATGGGATTAAGCGGAAGGGATTATAGAATGGCGTAGAACCTTCTAGATCGGTCTAGGTGGTCCTCGTCCGTGTTCCGAGTAATGCCCCACCACGACCTACCTTGCCTATATAAAAAGGACAGCGTTTTCGGCCGCGGGAGTCAGTAACGAGTAGTAATAAGAGTCAGTATTAAGAAGAGTCAGTAATAAGCAGGGAAGTAATAAGCCAGTGTGTAGCAGTCGTTAACTAGTGGCAGTGTGTGTGAGTTAGTTAGTATTAGTATCAGTCTGTAATAAGTGCTTAGTGAGCAACAGTGACAATTAGTGACAATCCGTGTAATAAGTGTAATAAACTGTGTGGCAGTTTGTCATATTTGAAGAGTCTTACGGTCGGTGGACTTTAGTTAGCGAACTGTAAGTGTTAATTTGTAATTGTAAACTATAGTGTAATATTATTGTATTTGTACAAATTTATATAAATAGTTTAGTTACTTAGTATAAACAATATCTTATATTATTTGTATATTATCTTAGAAATTAGATAACATTTAGTAGAATATTATTATTGTATATTGATATTAGTTTAATAATTTAACTGTTTTAAATAATCTCATTGTATTCTTTCTACTTTGTTAATAAATATTAGATTCTTGAATTAAGTAATAGTTTAGTCCATTTTACACCCAGTAGCCCGTAACAATACTAACACCTATTTGGACATAAGGGACCGAACTTTAGGGATCAGCAAATCTCATCCATATTCACAAGATACAAAGAGCACAAACCAAAATTTTTGAAAAATTGTAAAAACTCCCTGGTTTGTACACAACGACATGAACATTTCCCCTGTAAAATGGTATATTTACAGCAAATACACAACATTTCATTCGATAACACATCACAAAAATCCTGATGTTCTTCCTCTTTCCCGCTCTATGTTACCTGGACTACCTATGAGAAGATTAAAACAGTGGCCTAGAGATCAGCTCAGAAATCATTAATCAATTATCAAAAATTTCCATTGGCATTGCGCAGGTCCAAATATGATATAAAAGAATAATAGTTATAATAATGTATTTTATGTGTAATATTATAATTTTCTACATGAAATCCTTGCATATCTATCAATTAATTTTGCCTTCCACAGCCTTCTGGCGGTCTGTAACTATGGCTGAAACGCCGTAAGATATTGATTTCTTTTGTTTTATATTTCCATTATTACTTGTTCTAAAGCATGAGTAAAAAGAAATATCAGATTGGGTGGAACACAAAAATATGCATGAAGTTCCAGGACTAAAAGCGATCCTGGCAGGAATGACTAGTGCGTAGTCCTCAGCATGGAGACATGGGGTCCCGTGTCCTGAGGGAATCCTCATCCCTGATCCCAGGAGGGTTGGGAATTACTAACCTGGCTCAGCTACTCAGACCTACCAGGGGTTCTTTCTATTTATTCATCCGGATCTGTCGCTCTGCCAGGACATGTTGGAACATTGTTGGAACGCTGATGATAACAATCCAAACACATTGATTACAATCTACATAACCAGATCAGAAGTCTAACCATACAAACTTGTAAAGACAGCAACACTACTACAAATGAAGGTAGATGGTAGAGACAGTACTTTTTCTAAGCTAACAGTTGTGCAGAGAAGTGATTTGAAAATATCTCCATTCTGAGGACTACGCACTAGTCATTCCTGCCAGGATCGCTTTTAGTCCTGGTACTTCATGCATATTTTTGTGTTCCACCCAATCTGATATTTCTTTTTACTCATGCTTCATCTTACGGCGTTTCAGCCATAGTTACAGCTCAAATGTATCTATTAATCCAACAAGAATGGTCCCATATTCTTCTCAGGTGTTGCATAACCGACTGCCATACGTTCTGTGATGACAAGATTAGGAAATATCGTGAGTGATGTCTCAACAATCTCAACCAACAACAATCCTTTTGACTAGTTGATCTTGGGTATGAAAAAATTCTTTTCATTTTCGTTCATAACCCCGTGCTCTGTGAGTTTAGAATTTAACAAAAAAATTAAAAAGCGTCTACTATATCAGACATTAAGGAACGCTGATGATACCGATCCAAACACATTGGATTACAAGCTACTTCACCTCATCAGAAATCTAATCACAGAAACTTGCTATTGTTTACTGGAGAATAAAGTCAGGAACACTAGAACATATGAAGGATCTAGGGTCCATTATCTGGTAGATACTTTTACATGTCTGTTTCTAAGACAACGGTTTTGGAGGTAGGAGATCTGGTCGAGATGACGTTCAAACGTAAGGTTTTCCAACTCACTTCATGGAGGCTGGGTGACCCCCTGAAGTGTTATATGTGACATTATTTAGAATGCTAGTAAGATGTAAAAAAATCTGTAAAGGGGTCACTGAGCAGTTTGTTCAACTCCCCTCTAAGATCGCTGCACCTGAAGAAACTGCCCTTTTAAGGGAAGTCAAGATACAGGGAACCTTATGAAGCAATTGTCGAGAAGTAATCACTCACATATAATGAAAAGGCCATCTTTTTTTAAGTAGATATATAATTTTGTAACCATGACCATCACATAGTAAACGTAATGTTATTCTATTTTATATAATAGGGTTTTTATTTAGTACACGAAAACCACCCCAACCTTTGGAAAAGAGAGGGATATGTTGCATAATCATTAATGACACAGTATTACTGTACCTCAGTTGCAATGATCTCACGGTGGCATCCCATGTTATTATTTAAATATTCAGATTTGATCTTAATTTTCCCTGAGATCATTGTTTGGGCAGTAAAGCCAACATAGCAGAAGGCCCCATTGATCTCAACGAATTCTGCTGTGGCTGTTAACGAATAAAATAATTTATATGTAACAATCGGATTTGAGCCCATGACCTCCAGCACAGGAACTCAGCGTTCTACAGGCTGCGACAGGATAAATAGATTTCTATCACCAATCAGAAGGAAGGTATCAGAATCACATTAAGAATTAATGCCGTAAAATCGGAAGAATCCAAAATATCCAATTCAAGTCTTTTGGATACTCTAATGGAGGCCTAATATATTTTATGGAATCATAAATTCCTTGGTCCTACTGGTCTTTCACTCTCAATTGACCATTTTAGAAATTTAAGAAACGCACTTCGTCGTTTCAGACTACTTCAACAATTACTAAACAAACGGTGTAAGATCCCAACCAATTAATTACAAACATGACTATTATGAGATCTATTAGATACTTCGATGGGATAGAGTAGAACTTCGGATACTGAAAAAGCCTTCGGATTCCTCTCGTATCCAATCCTTCGCAATCAAAATTCCTTCTAGGCTATTATATATCATTGATAATATTTACTTGTTGTATTATTATAATACATTATTGTAAATTTCAGTAAATAAACTTTAAGATATGCAATAATAAGAACAAATGGATACTTTAGGCAAGTATACATTCTATTTTATATCATACATTTTATTTTATATCCAACAGTTGGTTTGGGAAGCAAGGTTTCAGCAAGGAACTTTTTTTTATTATTACTTTTTAATAATTAAGGCTCTTTTTATTTAGTCTAATCAAGATATTAATATCGTTTAAATTATTTCAATTGTCATTGAAAATATCTTGAATGATAATAGTTGACCTTGATAATATATGTGGAAGAAAATGGTCCGTGTGGAGGTCAATAAATTTCTCTTAGATGTGGAGAAATGTTTATTTAACATCCAACGTTTCGACCTACTTTGCGTGTCTTCTTCAGGGCTAAATATGCAAAAAAAATCAATTGTCTGTATTTTGCATATTTAGCCCTCTAGAAGACCTGCAAAGTAGGTCGAAACGTTGGCTACTTAGTAAACATTTCTCCATATCTAAGAGAAATTTACTGACCTCCATTCGGACCATTTTCTTCCACATCATTGAAAATATGTTGTGTTTCATCTCTAGATCCAAGTCCAAGTGAAATCCCAAGTAATAAAATATGTTTATTATTAAGTCTATAGCATTTACTGTTTACTGTAATATAAAAATGAGTGGGGTAGCTCATTTGGTTGAGCGCTGGATTGCTGTGCCGAAGGGTCGGGTCAAACCCGGCTATGGAAGATAAATTCATTAATCTACTTAAGGCCACAGACGGGCCTAGTGGAAAAGAGATCCTCCTAAGGCTCCCTCAGCCTCTATTGACTGTGTAACCTTAATCAGAGGAAAATCTGGTGATCTCCAATAAATCACTTCACTGCAAAATAAAGCTGAAACAGTAAAGTCCTTACCAAGTACCGAAGCCTTTATGAGTTGCAGTACAGGTTTTATTTGTTTCTCCATTCTAGACTAGTTTCGTAGCATGAATAAATAGAGCCATTCAATACCCGTATATTTTGTTTAAAAAACTGTTTTTATTTACTTGGAGTAAGAGGGTGCTAGAATCACTGATCAGAGAATTTAAGTCGTGACTATTGGCTGAATTAGGACGCAACTGGTAACAAAGTAGCTTGGTTATGAGGACACAAATGAAAGCATGAAGGTGCCCGCATTGAGTTGACTCCAAGCTCTCAATTCCATTTATATTCTCTACACCCTTTGGAGGGTTCTCCGCTAGTTAGCTAAACAACCCTGATAAATTCGAAGCAAAACGTTTAAAACGAAACATTATTCTATTGATGTGCTAGCCCTGTTTTGACTGTACCAAAACTAAGCCAAAAAAAACTCCATGTTCTGTCTACAAATGTTTGGGAATGATTCTAAACTACATGTAAAATAAAAAATACGTCTAAAAATTTACCTTTGTATCGATTAGATGTATTTTATTTATTGTTCTTTGATATTTACAAAAAACCATTTCAATTTGATATTTCGAGGACAAATATTATCCATACTTGAATATGAAACCTTTGCAAAACAACTGTTGGATCTAAATAAAATCTTGCCTTAAGTATCCTTTTTATTGCATTTTTTAAAGTGTATTTATTGAAATTTACAAATGTATTATAATAAGACAACAAGTAAATATTATCAATGATATATAATAGCCTAGAAGGAATTTTGATTTGATTTTGATTGCAAGGATTCGATACGAGAGGAATCCGAAGGCTTATTGGAGCACCCAAGTTCTACTTTGTAAGTCCAAATAGATCTCATAATAGTCATGTTTCTAATTAATTGGGATCCTACAGCGATTGTTTAGTAATTGTTGAAGTAGTCTCAAACGGTGAAGTGCGAAGTTCTTAAATTTTTAAACTGGTCAATTAAGGGTGAAAGAACAGTATGAGCAAGGAATCTTTGTTTCCATAAAAAATACCTAAGGCCAACCACCAGCTGCGAACCCACTGTCATGCGCGTTATAGCTTGTTATACCAGTAATAAATTCAACTAACAATAATTATTATTAACAAATATTGTGCCATAAAAAATATTACAATTCTCATGTATGAATATTACATTATTTTCTTTACTGTACCACTGCAACAGATGAAAGTGTGGGGGATTGAGTATGCGGTAGAGACTGTACGGTGGCATCGGTTTTACAAGGAGGTGATTTGTTCTAATTCATGCTCAACCACCTGTTTTTTCCCTTTTTTGGGTACCAATTTATAGAAGCTCGGTGAGGCCCAGGAGAGTCTTAGTTCTCACAGGATCCATCTGCATTATTATATATACTTATTTTGGCGCCCAACAATATCGTGTTTTTTGTTGTTTTTTTTGCCAACCAAAACCAGGTGGTTTGGGCATGTATGGGGATTGAACATAAACATTACAATAACTGGTATTACGATCGAAAATAAAAAAGGATACGGTATTAAATACAAGCCTTAGAAGAAAGTTTAGAAAAAACTAAATTAAATAAGCCTAATTAATAAGTTAAGTATTCACCTTTTTCTTCTCTAACCTTGATAAATCCGTTGAGGCCGATCGGCCTTAAGTTGCGACAGGGATAAGAAGGGTCCATAACCAGGGGCAATTTATAGGGCATAGGGCCCCGGCTTAGGGATGATATAGGGCGAGGGGGGTGTAAGTGTGGGCGAGGGGGGTGTAACTGAGGGCGGGGGGGGTGTAAGTGAGATAGGGGATTTGTGGGCCGGGCTGGGGCGGGATTGAAAAGCCTCCAGCCTCTATCTCTTGGAATTTACATTGGCTCTCTCACTCACCCTCTCTCTCTCTCACACACACACACTCTCTCTCTCTCTCTATCTCTCTCACACACTCACTCTCTCTCTCTCTGGAGGAACCTCTGCAAAAACTGTTCCCTCCCACAAAAGGATTCTTCCCTGAGGTAATGGGATCCGATTGAAGCCGTGTACGGTCACTACTCCAAACACTGCCCCCGATAAAAACAATGCCTTTCACCCTTGCTGAACTCTTTGTTCTAGCTTCTGCTCCGGAAAGGAAGAGAGAGAAGAGGAGGATTGTCTAAACAAAACAACAAATGAACAAACCGATCTAACTACTCTAAATAGTTACATGGTTACACCTCCACAGTTTTTGAATAGTATTATTCCCTTCAAGTTCTTACCTATATTGCTTGATTGTTTATTTTACCAAACTTGTATGGCTAATCGGACGATGGTACAGTGGGAGCACTAAATTTTCCATATCCAAGTTTAATATGGATATGGATTTTTAACTAGTACCTGACATAGTACAGGCTCGGGACCCCCATTTATCGTCCCATCCGGAGGACGGCATAACCAAGGATATTTTACTCCATTTAAAAATCCTAGGGCCACCTGCCGGGCTACGAACTCGCGATCTTGGACTTAGTACTTTGTTATGCTAACCACTAGACCACTTGTCACTCCATTACATATCTTATAAACTAAGCAAAAATGAATAGGGTTACCACTAATTTTTTATTTACTTTGTCTAGTATTTTAATATTATTTTTATTATGATAAGCATTAATATTTATTAGCAATTATACTACATTAAATATTATAAAGTCCATAATTATATAAATACTAGTTGAAGTATGTAGTATAAAATTAGCACTAGACTAGAAAGCCTTTTGTCTAGTGCCCATCCCTGATCGTCCCAGCCCTGAAGAAGACCTGCAATCTGGGTCGAAACGTCGGCTCTCCAAATAAACAGTGCTCCCTATATAAGAGCAATTTTTTTTACCTCCACCTTCACCATTTTCTTCCTCAATAATTACACTAGTCAACAGTACTTTTGTTAAATGGGTAAATGTAGCTGTCTCATATGTAATTTGCTATGGTAATTCCGAATATGACCATCTAAGTTGTCCATGGGCTCAGATTTTTTGTAATTTTAAATTTTAAAAATGTGATATTTCATAGCTTTGAACGTTGGATTCTTGGATCAACAAACATTCTTGGAATGTGTGTGGAGACGTCAAACTGTTAGGACTATTGTTAGGTCTTCAATCAGGTTATACAAAATTTTGTTGTTTTCTGTGTGAGTGGGACAGCAGAGATTGCAAAAACCATTATATAAAGAAGGAATGGCCCAAAAGAAATCTTGTACCTGGAGAAAAAAAAATGTACTTTTCGAACCAATAGTAAACACAGAAAACGTTTATCTTCCACGCACAAAATTTGATTTTCTTGACTCGCATTTGGATTTCTTTCCAGAAAATCATGGGCCTGTGAACTAGGTGAGCTTCCATCAAGAAATATCCACTCTGGAGAAACGATACCAGGGAAAGTGGAATCCAAATATGTTGGCAGACTATTGTTGGTCTTTGAAAAGAGATGTACCAGCCGCAAAATACAGCAGGAAATCGTCAACGCTATATTTTGATTTAAATTACGGGTATGATTGGTGATTAAATAAAATTGCTTGTTTTAAAAATATTTTATTTTTTTATTTTGAAATTACACAAAATCCTTGCCCCTGAGACAAAAATGCTTTTCAAATTTCCAATTAGAGTACCGAATTCTAAGAAACAGCTATTGTAATTCATTTAACAGACAAAGAGTTAAAATTTTGTTGTCCAAACATATGATCGCCCGCGCAAGTTCAATACGAAATATCAATAATTTAATAAAAATAAAAATTAGTATATAATTATATTATTTATATATCTTTTTTTTAAATTTATTTATTGATATTTACAACTGTATTAAAAAAAAAATACATCTAGTAAATAGGCTATATGATACAAAATGACATGAGTAATGGCAAGATGAGAAACTACCCACTGGTAGTACTCAAATCACTAGTTCAACTAAGAAGCTCACGTGGCCTTTCAGACGCCTCGGAGGATTATCAGGAATCGAAGAGGAAGCTAGGTTTGAAACTAGAGGGTTTGAGTGGGAATGAAGTTTGTTATGAAAGGAAACATACCGGGTTCGGGCCAAATCAGCAACAAATGAGACATTAAGGTCGTTATGGATGACGGTATTTTTAACAAAATAAGGAGCGTTGAGGATTTTACGAAGGATTTTGGATTGTAGGGATTGGATACGAGAGGAATTCGATGGCTTAGTGGAGCCCCAAAGCTCTACTCCGTAAGTCCAAATAGGTCGTATGATGGTCATGTAGATGAGTCTTTTGTAGTTAATTGGGAGGTTAGAACGTTTGTCTAGTAAGTGTTTAAGTAGCCTGAAACGTCGAGCGGTTTCTTGTCTTTTCAGTCTAGTATGAGGATTCCAGGTTAATCGTTTGTCGAGGTGCAACCCTAAGTATCGGATCTGTTCTACAGGCACCAGTGGGATATTATTAAAGGATACTGAAGGTCAGGAAGTCATTGGTTTACGACGTAAGGTAAAAGTGATTTGATGGGATTTTTGAGAATTTATTTTAATTCTCCAGTTTTGAGACCATTCTTCAAGATCAGTGATATGGGATTGGAGGCTTTGGGATGCAATAACTGGATTGGTGTTGACTGATAATACACATGTATCATCAGCATACGTGGTAAGGATAGTGTTAGGATGAGTTGGGATGTCAGCTGTATAAACTGTATAAAGGATTGGGCCAAGGATACTACCTTGAGGATTATTTATATCTAATATTTTTATTTGCATTGATTTTATTTTCATTTTTAGCATTACTATCATCGTTAAGTTAAGTAATAAATAGACCATTTGTACTTTCAGAATTTTATAAAATAAGGCATTTAACTATTACATATAAAGTTTTTTAGGAGAAAAGAAAAGTTCAACCAGTTATTGACATTTTAATTTATTATTATCAATTGCACAACATTTAAACGTCATTTTAATTAAATATAGTTATTCTTATATAAATGGAATTCTAACCTTTAAACTAAAGTTGATTAAAACAAATTGTATAACTCATGCCGAAAGGTGTCGCCAGTCTCGAGCATGTTTCTGACGCGAACCCACAAGTTTATCCCCTTCAAAAAGTCCCTGAACGCGGTTAAAGAAGTTTTCATTTCAAAAATAAAACGGTAGTAATCATCCAATGAACATAAAATAATTAAATGAATTGTATTTGTTAGATCCCTAATTATTTCGCAGAAAATTTGAATTTTGATTTTTCGATAAGGGAGTGAAGTGTTCTAGATCTAAATCGGATAACACCAAAAATTTACTTTTACACATTTTCCCTAAGTCAAACAATTTGGCTAACACGGCACTTTTCCGCACTATTTCTCATGGTTTTAGTCCGGTTCTGAACCTTAATTTTCGCGAGCATAAACCTTTGCTTGATTAAACGAGCTGAAATGTAAAAAAGTCAATTTTATAGTTAATGATTAATAAGTTTAAATATGTCGAATCCAAATATCGATCGAAAATAATAAGGTCTATTCTTCCCACGGATTTCATCTGACACAACCATGAAATTACACTATTTCCGAATTGGGGGCCGATTTGAGATTTCATACGCCCATGATACAGTCACTCTTGAGGATTGAGGAAAAATTAAGTGGTCAGCAGTTGCGTAGTGGTAAGCATAACAACCTTCTATGCTCATAAGTCGCGGCTTCGCAGCTCGACAGGTGCCCCTAAATTTTTCAAAGGAAGTAAAAAGTCTTTCCGAGGGACGTGAAATGGTGGCACCAAGTCAGGTACTCATTAAAGATCTTTAAGAAAGAGTCAATTGAGGACTGTAACATCACCCGATTAGCCATTGGATCATAGGGTTAAATAAATAAACAAACAAACATCGCCATATAAAGAAATAGAGGAAAAATATAAACTGCTTTGAAATAATTTGGCTTTTTTTCTTTGTAAGTAGGATAACTTTATTTACGTAAAATTAAAAATTGACATGTTTACGTATGTGGAATATGGTATTAGAATTAATCGAAAGACTATTAGATTAACTACCAAAAACATTTTTTTTTTATTGAAAACAGATCATCGTGCTGATGCTTTTTAGAATAAATGCAGTATTGTTATTAAAATAAACGTATCTTGGTGTATTGTGATGTTATTGATGTTGGCATTTCATTTATTCGATTTTTTTTTTCTTTTGCTATTATTCTCCTTACGTTCCGAAGATACTTCATTAGGCGAAATAATGATGTGAGGTTTTTTTTTTCCTGTTTTAGTTGAGAGACTTAAGTCTTAGTTAAAAGTACACATAAAATTTAAAATTATAAGCAAATTATGTTTTTTACTTCTTTTCTTCCATATCTTCCAAATGAACTGCGAGAGTTATAGTTCTGCTAAAGAGACCTGCATATAGACCTTCAAGCTTGTTAACAAAATATTATAAATCGCATTTATAAATGTTTCTCATAACCGACAGAACACCCTAATCCCTCCCTACGTACGTTAATACATGCAAGGTATCAACGTATTTATCCTGAAAGGGAGGAACGTCGTGCGGTACGGCTACATCCCAACATCCGCCACTACAATGAGATCCGGTAGTGGAGAGACGTGCCCTCCCTACCGCTCCGTTGGCCAGCTTGATCTACCTCTTCTTGACGTACCCCAACATCTGCTGTACTCTCCGTCATCGAGTAGTAGTCCAGACAAAGCTATCTCCTTCCATCAGCAACCTTAATTACTGCCATTGCAGATACGAGGATCCTCTTCCTACTGTACGTTCACACGAGGTTATCACCATCCTACCTGCTTCCTACAGAATATTCTAATATAGAAAAAAATAACTGTGCCATTATAACCCATGAAGGGTACATAATAGAGACGTTTTCATGGATAAAGGTTGTGCAGAAAGGTGGTTCGTCCTAGATCACGCTCTTCCCCCTATATTGGGTACCTATTTTATAGAGACTGGGTGAGCCCCAGGAGATTCTCAGATCCCAAACGATCCATCCCTGGATGTTAACAGATTAGATAAAATCACGACAGCCGGATTTGAGCCCTTTTAGGTCTAATTATTTTAGGCTTCTAACTTTAGCCAAAAACAAAATTGGTATATTTGAATCTACTGAGTGGTAGAAGTTTTTAGTGAGCTGCAGGTGTGTGTCATCCTTTCTCAAGTCTCCATTTGTTTAAACTTATCTTATTTATCGTATCTTTAAATTGATCATATTCGGAAGACATAAAACATCGCTTTTGGTGTCCTAAAAGATAACATTACATCTTTTAAATACCAGAAAATAATAAAATAGTCAACGTTTAGCTAGATCAGATATCAGCAGTAAGGAAATATATGATATTCTTCTACTTGCTGAAATGTCTTGGAGTGATATACTATCTTTATACAGTCAGTTTTTTTTTTCTTCTGTTGATCTGACTGTGCTGACTCAACTCTGCATTTGTTCGAGCATATATTTTTTACCCGTGCCATGCATCAATTGTTAAGAATAGAATAGAAAAAAAAAATTAAATTTACTGTAGATCCCTCCAGAATAACAAATGGATACAAAAAATAGAACCTACATCTGGCTAAAAACTTTTATTATAAAAATTAGATGTTATCTACATAATTAATAAGAAAATAAATAAAAACCGGAAATAAGTTCTTGTCGTTAAAAAACATAAGTAACAAAAAATATTTGTTTAACATAGTTAATGCATTATTTAAGACATGGAGTTTTAACTAATAAATTTGAATAAATGGCCAAATGAATGTTTAATTCCGAAAATTACTTTGCTGCTGCAAGAAAGCTGTGTGTAAACTAGACACCCATCGATGAAGTAAACAAATAAATAAACTATTTATTCTTTATTAATCTATTAAACAATTCTAAAGCCTCACACCTTATTTAATTATGTATTCGAGTTTAACGCCAACACAGATACACCTCATTTTCGGACTAAAATGACTTTTATGGGCAAAAAGTATACTTTGGTATGCCACCTTTCCTAAACAAAAATTACGAAAACAGAAAATGAATAATTTGCATAAATATTTTGTTTTGACTGAATATTTATTTCATGAATTGCTTTATTACGATCTAAATGTTATTTTTTTCTTAATAACTGAGTAATATTAATGGACGATGTCTATTCGATGAAAGTTACAAAGCACATTCTAAAATTAATTAATTTCGAAAGTTTGCGAATAACGGTAAAATCGAAAACAGAGAAAATAATAAACCACCAATAACCTATAATTAGCTTCAAGGTCATTAGTATCGAACCTCGCCAGATATTAATTAGTAATGTCAGGCCAGATGTTTGAGGGTCTGTTGAAATGGTGAGTTGTGTTGTGAGTCGCCTTTTCAAAGTCCATTTATTTGTTTGTTTATTTCATTTGAGGTCACTTTATGCTGCTATGGCTAAATTTTTTCTAACCATATATAATTGGGAAAGGGCTCTTAAAAGATTAACTGAAATCGGAGTACCACTTAACGTCCCCCAGATATTCAAATCACAAATATTTTTAAAATAGTGATTTTCCTGTTGTTGACAATATAACAACATTCGATCCAATGAGAGTATATATCGGGACAAAGCACCTTTTTGGTAATAATCTAGAATAAAAATCGTGCATTTCCTAATAGGTTTTTCGGCCAAGTGTTAAGTGTCTTTTGGCATTTAGGGACAAAATTAATATTTAATTAAGTTTTTTTTTTTCTCTTTATATTTTTATCTACACCTGTCAAATACAAAACAGTGACAATCAGCAGATAGAAATTAAGTTTTAATTTAAAAATTTGAAAAATCCCAAATATTGTCTTTTAATAAGATGGATGCAATAATATAATTTGTTTTTCACTTATACCACCAAAACTCATGAACGGGTCTGGGGTTCAGTACATGGTAGAGACTGTACTGTTTCCTGAACAACGGTTCTGCAAGGAGGTGACTTGTCCTAGGTCACGCTCAACCCCCAGATTTTTCCACCTTATTTTGGGTACCCTATTTTTATAATATTTTATAGAGGCTGGGTGGGCCCCAGGAGGGTCTTAGATCCTATATGATCCATCTCCCGCTGCAAACAAACTAAATAAAAGTTATGGCCTGCAGCAGAATTCGAACCAAGATTTCCGGCATGGCAACTCAGTGCTCTACCACTGAGCCACTCCGATTTAATAAAATATATAAATCATTAAAATAATGACAGAAATAGATTGGTCACTTGGTATACATATTCATATAGAATTGCTCACCAAAAGTATGTAAGCTTTATTTGTCCAAGTTTTTTTCTAAATTAAAAACAATGCTTTGTTTTGCTGTTGATTATTTTTCTTTATTGTGTAATTTAAAATTGTAAAATAGTAAAAATTTAAATTTTTAAAATAGTATTTGACGAGTATATAGAACTAGCATGACTAAAGCTTTGAGCTCGTGCTATAACAAATTTGAAATTTTGATAATTGTTTTTCTGTAGAGTTACTTACTACTGAGGAAGTGACTATGATTTTCTCAATTACACAAAATAAATTTTCAAGAATCGTTTTAATGAAATAAGTCTCAGCAATAAAATCTATCGTTAGAATTATTAATCTACATTTATTTGATTAATTTAATATACTAATCCAACTGCACTATAGTACACTATAAAAAATCATACTTCATTTTTTAAAAATACATTAATATCTGAAATATCGAACTAATAAATGAAAAATAAATTTCAGTTGAAATCGAGATGGTAAAGTTATTTATCGTTTTATCAACTTATTAAATAAATTAATATAATTTTATTAGTACGAATACCAAAAATTTTTAAAATATAAAATTAAAAAACAAAATGTATTTCATATTTTAATAAACTAAATCAGGAAAGCTTCGTGTCCAGCAGTCAAAATTGACAACGGCAAAGTACCTTCCAAAAATTATGTACATTATCTCGGACTATACTTGGACAAAAGACTTACATGGAACGTACATACAAAATTAAAAAGACAAGAACTGACTAGACGCTACAAACAACTATCACATCTACTGGACTACAGATCTTCACTTGACTTACGGAACTAACGACTTATCTTTAATAGTATACTAAAACCTATTTGGACATATGGAGCAAAACTTTGGGGTTCAGCAAAAAAAAGTCCACATACAAAAGATACAAACAACACAGTCCAAATTTTAAATTATAAAAATAAAAAAACTCTTTATTCAAAGTCGTCTCAATCAATTGAAAGAGGAAAATTGAAGTGAAGAGGCTACAATAGAGAATATGGTACACCTCGAGCACTCTAGTGGTGAGCTTGTGAACTTATATCAAAATTTTATTATTCTGATATATCTTATCCATTTAGCTGTCTAGTCAATTTATTAATGCACAAAAATAAATTTAATAAGTCATTTTTAGTCTATTTTGTACAAAGGATATTTAAGTGTTATGATTCAACCATTAAAATTTATAACTTTTAGAAAAAAATAAAAATTTAGGAAATTATAACTAACATTTTTCAGTGAATTTTATTAATTCATTTACCGTTTATTGATTTATAATTGTTTTATAAATTGGAATTGACCCATTAGGTTAATTTATTATATATTTAACAAACATTCGCAAGATAGAACAGACAAACTGGGAAATAAATGCGTAGAAGCAGCACAAGACGAGCGTATAATATCACTGATAAACTTCAAAACCCAGTTGAAGAAGATATGATGTATTTTTAATTAAATGTACATGGTCCTGGAATGTGGTACAAATCACTACATGTCTGTAACTTTTTAAATCATTTCAATTTACTAAAAGTAAAACACCTGCTGAAAAAAACAAACAAAATCAGATAAAACATAAACTAAAAAGTCTGCTACAAGAATCAGTTGTGTTGAGACATAAATCTCATCAAGGCAATGTAGAATTTCAGAAAAGTTGAAGGAAAGAACTTATTGGAATCTTTATTGTAATATCCATATTAAAGTGACAAATATAGAATGAAAAAATCCAACAAAAAATAAGAAAAAAACTCTATACAAATTGTCTCTCAAACAAAAATGAACATACCCTTAAAGAATATAGAAATGCAAACCGAGAACTAAACATGAGAAAAGCGGCAATTAGTAGAATTAGAGAGTGGATTTGTGGCCAAAAAAAAAGATTGCTTACTCAACCACCAGGTGCACAATGCTTCAGAAGCAAAGGTTTTAGGTAGAGCAGAGGCTAATAAAATCTTCCGGAATTCTCAATATTCAAAATTTGATATGATTTTATTGTTATTCCATAAATAAAAGAACGAAATTGAATTTAAATTTCAGAAAAAAAACAAAAACGAATCACTCTCTTCTTAAGAAGGAGATTCAGTGGCGATTTTCTAAATTTAATTTCTTTCATCAATAGGAAATAGAATTCTATTATGTCTGACAGTAATTCAAAGTTTACTTTTAATCAAAATATTTGCTAAAAAAATAAATTTCCAAATTAGAAGAGAGGAGGCAATTGCTTCACCCTAAACCACTCCCATCAACTCGTGGTTATGTCTACGAGTATGTTCCTTTGGGATGAACAGGCAGGTATGCAATATATTTGTTCTAGTTTAGGCGAAATCTGAAACATATTACAGTCACCAAAAACATCCTAAAATGCTGATCAATTTCTTATTATAGAAGGATGTTAACAGCTGATTAGGTAGTGTAGAGAACTTTAATTTATCTATAATACTTGTAATTGGTCAATGAGAAACATTAACATCAGATTTTCTCTCTATAAGCAGACTTTTCCTTGAGAATAGTTTGTGATAAAATTGCATTAGAATATTTTTTTAATTCTTCTTATATAATCTTAACAATGAACAGATTGTGCCTTCAAATGTAGTTTAGGGGAAAAATTGAGTGTAAAATAAAAAAAATCAGAGGCAATCGAACCAGAGTTAGTATTGTTTACCAACAATGATCACTACAGTATTGAAATAATCACTGAAATTAAGTTCCCTCATGTTACATTAAATAGATGAATAAATGGATCATCAATAAAAACTATAGTGTGATTTTATGACTGTTGCCTGCTATCTAATTATACACTCATCAAAATAACCATAAAATTCTCTGTATATCATTCAAATTAGTCGAACATCAAAAGATAATCTACAAGTAATATTTTATTTAAGTTCAAATACACAATTAAAATAAAAGTATTTCATTTTGTTCATTGATGACTCTTGTAAGTTATCATATACTAATAATATTATTCAGGAGAAGTATGCTAAAATAAATAGGTAAAGGTTGGCTTATAAATTTAGATCATATTGTTCATAGATGCAATGAGTTAACTAAAATTCAAAAATATTTATATTTTAAACAATAATCATCATGAAAATAATATAACAAACTACATAAAATTTGAAGAAGAAAATGGCCTGGGTGGAGGTCTCATTATTTTCAAATAAATAGTTCAGCCCTATTTAAGATCTTTTTTCTAATCACCAGCCCGACAATTTTCTTTCTCATATATAAATATATAAGGTCGAATAATATTATTCAAGCAAAATACATAAAATTTCATTTGAAACTTACTATGATAATAAAAATAAAAATTCCTTAATTTAAAACTATATGCAAGTCATTGATGTCCTATCTAGTAATATAATTCCATATTTCATTTTTAAAAAGGTATTCCCTTAAAATTCATTAGAAAAAAAATATATTTTTTTAGATTAACTGGAATTAACACAAGCAAATGCTAGCATTGATAAAGAGGAAACAATAAGATATGAAATTTATATTAAAAAATGTTTTTCTA
This sequence comes from Troilus luridus, assembly GCA_964056705.1. Classification (NCBI taxonomy): domain Eukaryota; kingdom Metazoa; phylum Arthropoda; class Insecta; order Hemiptera; family Pentatomidae; genus Troilus; species Troilus luridus. Next base: position 28,776,282 of record OZ057417.1, on the reverse strand, counting down.
CCCATGACTCAATTTTTTTGTTGCTAAATATTCAAAAATAAAATATGGAGATACAGAAAGCCATAGATTTAAATTGATCAAGAAATATTTTGATGTATTTGTCCTGTAAGTGTAAATAATAAAAATCAGTTATAACAATACTATATCAGTTATCAAAATTACAACACAGACATGTTCTAGGAATTTCGAGTGTTGAAGTAATGTGGTGTAAGGTATCGAGAAATGTTTGAGCTATCAATGTGAAATAAATTGTATCAGGATTTATGTAATCTATTCATGTGTGTGATGTCAGATACTAACTTTCTCACTTCATTGTTTCGGAACTAATGGCTACTGTTATGTCTTTAATTATTGAAGACAAAGGTATTGAAACACTTTGTATATTCTTGTACAACAGTAAGAAATAGTCATTCGCAAGCTACAATCATATGTTAATAAATTAAATCAATTGTCATATGCTACAGGCATAATCGATATATATATATATATATATATATATATATATTTAGCTGCACTGTCTATACATGAGTGATTAAAAAATACTCTGGTCTGTAGCTTTTAAAATTTTCATTCTTGGGCATATCAGGAAGTAAACAGCCAATCATGACCTTCTGATATTTACAACTTGCATACCATTAAGTTCTGATAGAACCATTTTTAAAATAAATAAAATATCATTCAGTATTTGGATAAATATGTAATAAATTTATAATATGCACATAAAAAATTAAATAAAATGATATTGTAAAAACAATTAAAAGATTGAATATTAGTATTAATTTTAAACTCATTGGACAATAAAGTTCAGGTCGTTCACCTGCTAAATTAGGCAAATTGGATTTATTATTCAGCTCTGTTTGTATGAATTTGACTTGTATTCATGTATCCTTTATACCTATACCAATGCAACACGTGAAGGGTCTGGGGTTTATTAAATGATAGAGACAGTAATGTTTCTTGGACAATGGTTCTGCAGGGAGGTCATTTGTCCTAGATCACGCTCAACCACCAGATTTCCCCCCCACCTTATTTTGAGTACCCACTTTATAGAGGCTGGATGAGGTCTCCGGGAGGGTCCTAGATACCATACGATCCATCACCGGCTGCTAATAAACTAAATAACAGTTTTGCCAGCAGTGGGATTTGAACCCAGAACCTTCGGCTTGGCAACTCAGCTCTCTACCATTGAACCACTCTGCTCTCTTATCCCTTATACGCTAGGAGAAAAAAACTAAAACACATATTAATCAATGGCTAGCAGGTGAACTTATATTTTAAACCAAGGCCATATTGATTACGAGAGCTTTATTTAACCTTTTTAGTGCAAATGAGTAACAACTGTTGTTTATAACATTTGTGAAGTGGAATTTAAAATGATATATTATTATCATAATAGTTAGAGTCTATTATCATATTGTATGTGATTTATTTAACATATAAGATGACTTACGTGAGAGAACTTTATCTCAAAATAAATCAACATAAATAATAATTTACAATAAAATGATATTTTTAATTTGTATTAAAAGGATTAAAGATCAAATATAAAATTTTTGTATATTCAAGTATGTTATGGGATACAAAATTGACAATAAAATCATTAAGAAGTGGATTATAAGAACAATAAGACTTTAAATAAGATGCTGAAAATAAAAAAATTGCTTAGGTAAAAAAAATTAACATTTCAACAAACATATATTATTTACACTTCAAAATTTTAGTTGAAACGTTTTTTTCTTAATGAAATGATTACCAAAATCTACACATTTCCCATAATTATATTATTTTCCTCAAATATAAAGCTCATGGTATTTAGTATTTTTGGAGAAAATTAAAAAGTTAAAATGTTAAAACTTGTAACTCAATTCAAATAGACAGCTTGCCGGACTGATACCATATTAAAAGATATAGAATACTCACGTTACCTCAAATCAAAATAATTAAATAGGTGATTTCTTGCTTCAATTTGACCCAGCTGGTAGCTTTCAATTGATATTCCAACACACTTGTCTGCATTTAACAGAAATAATATTCATTATTCACAAGGAAGAAACAAATTTCTCTTAACTGTTTAATATTTAAAAAAAAAATCTTATTAAGACATTGTTAACAAGACCAACTACTATATCATTGTCAAACCACATCATCAAACAGGGGGGGGGAGAAACTTTATGATTAATGAATGTATAATACAAATAAATATGCAAATCATTATATAGCACACTTATTATGATTTATCATAATGGATACATTCATTTTGTATTATTTTTACCATATGGAATGTTAAGTTCGATAATAATATAAATAAGAAATTTTTAGGTCAAAGTATACTAAGCTATTCATAAAATACTCATAATTTATTTTATATAGTTCACGATTTTTTTTAAAAGGAAATATATGTTTGATATTCATACAACATTTTTATGTGTGATTTTATTGTATTTGTTAGCATGAAGATTTGTATGCATAAGAGGTTTTGTATAAATGAAAGAATGAACGATCAAAAACAAATGATGGATATTTTGGTCACTGTATATAGTAACTTGAAAATCTAGTATTAATTTACTAAAATTATGTGATACACCATACAAGTTGACTATATATAAAATACATTGCATTCAACTAAGCTTTTTCTTGTATGTCTTGTATAGCTTTTTCTTGTAAAAAAAAATCAATATTTAAATTTTGATAAAAACACTGTTATTCTTATTGAAACTAGAAAATATTTAAGTAGTATGTTAGAACTATGTACGCATAATGAAAAAAATTATCATAACACAGATTAAAATTACTTTATGTTTTATTACCTCATTTAAATTTCACCATAAATCTTTACAATATGACCTGGCTTCAATTCAACTCTACCTGTGAACATAATTAATGTTTATTGATAAAAGATACAGAGTTACAGACTAGTTTTTATTAATATATTTAAAGATAATGAAAAAATAAAAGAATATTACAAATTGAAAACTTAGGAATGCTAGACTATCATTAACTTTGGACACCATTTTGTGAAACTTTATACTTTTTACCTTTTTTTCATTTAAGCAAAGGTGTTTAAAAGAACACACAATTTTTCTTATATACACTTCACAACACACACTTAAACACTTTATAACAAGTTACTTTTAATATAGATAATACAGATTTAAAATATTATAACACTGTAATAAGGACACATATTCACTTAATGATTTTCAGACATTTCACAATGAGATCAGTTACTAGTAGATTTTTGGCTCAAAATGCAACTAGTACCAACCAGTTTACAACTGAAGAAGCAAATACAATTAAAACATAATAATGAAAGTATTAAACAATTTCATTATGTTTAATTTAAATATGTTGTAATTAATTGTATTTCATGCAAATATGAGATTTTTTCAAAGGAAGTAATATTTGCTTGTGTCAAATAAACTTTTCTTATATGATTTTTAAAGCCCAACATATTAGATTTGTGAAAAATAATTTAATGTTTAACGTATTCTATTATTTAAATAGGTAAATTAGTTATTAATTATGATACAATTTTCCATCTATATTCTAATGTTATTGTTTCTTTATGATTGGCAGCAATGATTTTTTGGCTCTAGGTCTAGGCTGGTGTAAGAACATTATATTTTCTCTTCATAGGAATTATTAGAAGAGTTATGTAAGTATCCTTTTTTTTTTATATAGAATTAAGTCTAATATTAAACATGAATCTAAATAAATAATATCTTGAGATGAGTATAATTCACTTGTGCAACTATTTCAAGAATACTTTTACATTATTATTGTAAAAGTATACTACTTGTAATATTAATATTCATTATTATCATTACTTATTATTTTTCAGGTATATTGATTGGTCAATTATATTCAGAACAATACTCCTTGAATAGCTGAATAACAGTAATAAGAATAATAAACAACAGAGAAAATAACATTTTGAAATTGTTGGTAGGATAAAGTAAGTTTTAGTTTTTCATTTTATTCTTGATATGTTCTAAATGTAATGTTGAGATTACAAATTCATCTGGAGACATTATATTCTGTTAAGTTTTCTATTTTCCTTGACATTTGTAGTGATACGTTTTAAAGAATCGTATCACACTGCGAGGAACATTTTGAATCTAGAATCTATCTATTCAAAGAATCAATACTATTCTACCTGAAATTTCTAAAAGGAGGTGTCAATTTCTTATAGATTTTGAATCTAGAATCTATCCAAAGAATCAAAATTGGTTTACCTGAAATGTTTAGAAGAATTTGTAAGAACACCAGTAGATGTTATTTATTAAACATACACTGAAATGAAACTTTTTTCAATGTACTCCTTGAAAATAAAACTATTATTTTTTTCCAAAGTCATGAAGTTTGTTTTAAAAATACTAATTGTAATTTTACTATCCATAATTATTTTATAGGTATTATGTTTGGTCGGTGATAGCACAATACTCCTCGTACAGCTAAATATCAGTAGTTAGAGTAAGAAAACAACATTTTGAAGTTGCTGGTAGGACAAAGTAATTTTTGGGTTTTCATCTGTTTATTAAGTAATATTTAGGTTACAAATTCATCTATTGATATAACTACTGTTATGCTATTTATTATTATTTACGTTTCTTGAATCATGATTTAAAGAATCATTTTTTTTTTAATATCAATGTGAGAAACATTTGTCAAAAAAATTAATTAAATGTATTAGTAATAGTATAGTTAGTAGTCCGCAGGCTGTCGCTTCGAGTTGAGTTACAAGTTTTAACTATTCATTCATTTCATTTTAATATTCTTCAAAAATACAAATTATCATGAGCTATAGTATAGAAGAAAGAATTTAATTATGGGAATATGTATACTTCAGTAATTATTTCATCTAGAAATAAACGTTTCAACAAACATACATCATCTATACTTCGAAATGTTTGTTGAAACTTTTATTTCTTGATGAAATGATTACCGAAATATACTTATTTCCCATAATTATATTCTCTTTTCCGTGCTAAAGCTCATGATAACTTTTATTTTGGAAAAATACTAAAAAAGAAATAAATGTAAAGTTCAAACTATATTCACAGTACTCCTTTTATTAATTGTAATATTACTAGGTATTTATTAGTTTTTTTGAAAGGTATAATGATTGGTCGGTGATAGTCAGCATGATTTTCCTGCTGCATAATAGTGATAAGAGTATTATGTGATTAGAAAATAATAGTTAAATTACTGATTTGGACAAAGTAAGTTTTGGTTTTTCATTTCAAGGGCTGATCCAGGATTTTTTTTCTGGGGGAGGGACACAACGGGCAGACGGGCAAAAATATCAACAATAACTTATAAATATACTTGTAATATTTATAGAAAGGTTTCAAAGGTTTATTAAAATATCAAACCAATAGTTTCACTTATGTTCATTCTGTTATTTTATTCATATATTTTAACAACTATGATCATGTGATTTGCCTATAAGTATGTACTGTAATGGATTCTCCACAGTACACAAATAACGATATGGGGGGGGGCACGTGTCCCTGTGCCCCCCCTAAATCCACCCTTGTTTCATTTTATTCTTCATCTGTTCATTATTTAATATTAAGATTACAAATTCATCTGCTGATATAACTACTGTTATGCTTTCTATTCTTCTTGAGTTATCTTTTAAAAATAATTTATTTTTATCAAAATATGAGAAACATTTCGACTCCTTTCTTTTTATAAAGTCAATTAAATATCTTTGTAACTCATAATTTTCTGAACCTAAAATGTTCTATTCTTACTAAAGAAATGTTATTTGTGTCATTCTCTATTGAATCAATTTGCATTGAATAATCTAATATGTCCTAAAGTATGGTAGGATTTCACAGACACTCTTACAATCTCTTCTAAAAAAGTATGGACCAATAAATTGCTGCTATAAAAAAGAGACTGTTCATGATGAGTAAGAAACAGCTCATAAATTTTAAAGGAGTAAGAAACAAGATTAAGGAAAAACCTACTTTAATTTCCTAAAGGTACATTGAAATTTTTATTACAGTGGGTGGTTAAAATTATATTGGTCGTAATTACTGAAATATTTCATTGAAATGTTCTGGAACTTTTTTTTGTGAAATCACTGGCAAATTTAAGTGGAGCAATCTGGCTGTGTTACAGGACTATATTTTTTTATAAAAAGTAACTATGAACTCCAGTACTATGCCCAGAAGTCTCTCCATTGTAAGTTTAACCCACAGAATGTTTGGTTTCACAACTCAGGCAGCTCAAGATTAGCTTCGAGTTTTAAGTTAAGTGGTCTGAGACATTAATTTTTTTGAAGGGTAATAAAATAGATAGTGAAGTCACCATTTGGTATCAGTTCCATAGGTTGTCACATCGAGTGGAGATACAACAAGTTTTAACAGTTTATTCGTTTCCCTTTTAATGTTTTTGAAAAGTTATTGTAACCTTTAGTACGGAAAAGAGAATGTAATTATGGGAAATGTGTATATTTCGGTAATAATATCATCCAGAAAAATAAATTATCTATACTTCGAAATGTTAGTTGAAACTTTTATTTCTTGACAAAATGATTATGAAAATCTACTCATTACCCACGATTACATTCCCTTTTCCATACCAAAGCTCGCGATAACTTGTATTTTTGGAGATATTAAAAGAGAAACAAATTAAAAGTTAAAATTTGTAACTCAACCTGCGGAATAATTACCTAATATTTTAACTCTGTTTGATTTTTTTCTCTGGAGATAACTTAAGGCCAAGGTGTATCAAACCTGGTCTCATTCTCTCAATGATTTAAAGGAAAGAAATCAATACTACTCTACCTGAAATGTCAAGAAGAGTAGTTGAAAATTTCTGAGAACATCATTAATCGCTATTTATTAAAAAATACACTGAAATTAAACTATTTTCAATGTATTCCTTGAAAATAAAACTACTATTCTTTTTCTAAAGTGATAGAGTTTGTTTTTTAAACATTTTGAAATGTTCTAAGTTATTTAGTACATATTTGTTAACAGGTAAAGGATTTTCTAATTAAATGTTAATTTAGTTTATTTGAAAAAAAGTTTACTGGTTACCTTTTTCTTCTTCCGTCCTTTCCCTCCCTCCGTATACCTTTCAGTGTGGAGGAGCCTCTACCCAACTATACCAGTCCTGTTGGTCCTGTGCTAACAGCATCATCTGCTCCAGAGTTTTACCTCTTTCCTCTCCCAACTTGGGAACATATTCCCTATACATAGTTTGTGGTCTTCCTCGTGGTCTTGTGCCTGTAGGTCTAGCTTCAAACACCTCCCTGGGGGATCCAGACTGATTCAGTGAATGTGTCTAAACCACCTTCTCTGCAAGGAATCTTTTAACCCAGGGATTCCCAAATCTTCCATTATTCTTAAATTTCTTACCCGGTCTTTTCTTGTTTTCCCAGCAACTCTGAGAAATTATTTCATTTCCACTGCAGTAATTTGGCTTTTATGCTTTTATGCTCCATTGCGACCCAACTTTCACATCCATACATCCAGGTAGGGAGAACTTCATAAATACAAAGTTTAATTTTTTTGCTGTTGCAGGTTACCTTGACTTTTTAAAATACTAATCATCTCGCTCATTTGACTCTAGGTTTTTAATTAAGGCGTAGTTTGAAGGTGGTCACAAGTACAGAACAATTGAAAAATTAATAATTAATAGTGTCTGTAAAATCAATTTACCTCGTCATTTTAGAAACCCGGGTTCCTTTACTCTTTTAACAGTTCCTTATACAAAAATAATTTCTTGATAATAAGTAATCATTATCATCGCACAATGCTACTTTTTAAGTATCTTGATACTAAAATCATACTCTGTTATTTTAATCTTGACTTGGGAGAATAAAATAGAAGACGATAGTTGTTATTTAAACAATGAAAGGGTTTTTTATTTCTGTAACTTTTATTCCAAGAAGCCAATTTAAATTTAATAAGTATTATTCAAAAGGTCTCAAATGATGATCTTGACGAGTTTTCTGTGATTGTTTTTCAATTTATAACCAATAATGTATTTTTTTGTTTAAATAACTATTAAATTATATATATACATATACATTGGAATTTTAATTTGAAAATGATGTTGTTACAGTTTTAGATTGTACTACATATGTGTATTTATTAATAATTAAATTAGAAAAAATAAAATAATCATTGAAAATGTAATGGTTTTAAAAATATAAAAAAAACACAAATTATTTTAGTTTAGTCCTTCTTCTGTAGAGTGCACTGTTAAAAAGTTCCATTTTTCACCACTAGGTAGCGCTTACTACATCATTAGTTACTATAAAATGTATTGTAGCCTTCGTCCAAAATAAAAATAAAATACCAAAAGCTGCTCATATTAATAATTATTGAGCTATTTTGACTAGATTTCATGGAAAATTCATACCTTATCTATATTTGAGAACTTAATATTTGTAGATAATTGAACTTGAAATGCATAGAAAAAATAAAGCTTATGCTATATTATTATTAATTAACCCGATATAATAAAATCATAATAGCTTTAGTTGTCGAAAAAAATAATATTTCGATATAATACCACTGCGATTTAATTAACTAGTTACGAAATTAATTAAGTATATTTAAATCGGGATAAAATCTATAAAATAGCCAAGATGAATCATCCTTTAAATCTTAAGAAAATTTGTAATATTATACCATGTGTAAAAGTTTTGCAAAAAAGTAATAAATTCAATTACAGCTTTGAATTAAAAATATTATTTTATTGACTAAAAACTAATTTAGATACATTTGAAATTTTTAGGATGAGAAGACAATGAATTCCTGGTTGAAAAAAAAATAAAGGTTTTTTTTTTTAAAAAATGGGTTCCTTGTAGGAAATGAAGATGAAAGCGATTTATCTACCAACAAGAACATCATAAAAAAAAAAAGGTCAGGTTTATTATCATTATATTTTTTTTTAATGTTTTTTTTTTTTTAATATATATTTATTGAAATTTACAACTGTATAAAGAATACATCCAGTAAATATTATGATTGAATAAATTGACATGAAAAGACAAGTAGAGAAACTATCCAGTGGTAGTACTTAAATAAAAAGTTTAGCTTAGAAGGTCACGAGGCCATCTTCTTTTCAGACGCCTCGGAGGATTATCAGGAATTGAAGAGGTTGCGAGGTTTTAAACTAGTGGGTTTGGGTGGAAATGAAGTTTGTCATGAAAAGATTGATATCGGATTCGGGCCAAATCAGCAATAAACGGGACGTTTAGGTCATTGTGGATTACTTTGTTCGTAACAAAGTAAGGAGCGTTGAGGATTTTCCGAAGGATTTTGGATTGTTAAGATTGGATGCGGGAGGAATTCGATGGCTTAGTGGAGCCCCAAAGCTCTATTCCGTAAGTCCAGATGGGTCTAATGATTGTCGTGTATATGAGTCTCTTGTAATGGATTGGGAGCTTAGAGCGTTTATCCAGTAAATGTTGAAGTAGCCTGAAACGGCGATTTTTTAATGTAAATTTAAAATGCCGAAAGTGTAAAAAACGCATTTTTCGTTTTTGAACTATAGCGATTGCTTTAGGATTGATAATTGATAACATAAAATTCATTTTGAGTAATTTATAAGACACAAAACAAAAAGGTATAATTGCATTGGTAAAGTTGTATAGACGATTTGCTATGCCTCATTTAAAAATTGTTGACCACTTGTAGTGCATACGTAACGCACATATATATGTAGTTATACTAAAACACGTGAGGAATATGATTAAGAAAAAAAAAATCTTTGAAAATGACAAAATAACATTTAAAAAATAAGCCATTATCTAAGCATAAGGGATTTCAAGTGACATTATGTTAGAAAGGAGACATGTTATTTTTTAGAATAATTAATATCAGTAAAGAGCAACATGGTATAATTTTATGTTTATTTCATTTTAAAAAGATCTAAAGCAGAGCTATGCACTCGAATAAATGTTTAATTTCATTTGATGAGGTTGGAACTCGTTAAGTATTATTTAAACAAATCTAAAACAAACAAATATATTTATAAATGTATATGTTGGGGGCGACCTGTGGTCTAGTGGTTAGCGTAACAAACTACTAAACCCAAGATCGCGGGTTCGTAGCCCGGCAGGTGGCCCTAGGATTTTTTAAAGGGAGTAAAAAATCCTTAGTTACGCCGTCCTTCGGAAGGGACGTTAAACGGGGGTCCCGAGCCTGTACGATGTCAGGTACTCGTTAAAAATCCCTATCCTAATAAAACCTGGATAGGCAAAATTTATAGTTCCCACTGTAGCATCGTCAGATTAGCCATAACAGCATAAAGTGACGTTAAATGAAGAAACAAACAAATGTATTGAGATTTATAAGAGTAAACAGATGTATTTAATAGTTTTTCCTTGTCCACAGCATGTCAATGAACAGTCTCATCTGATTTCTTCAATTTGTAATAATTAAACATATGCATGTGTTGTTAAAATGTCACCTCTGTCTCCAAAGGTGACAGTATATGAGTATGACAATATATGACAATTTCTTTGTGTGCATGGTTGTTATTGAAAAGACTTCATAACTTAATTTCCAGAACGGGTTTTGGTATGGGTCCATCCATCAATAGAAGTTTACAAACAGATATTTGTATCGGCATCATGCTTTCACTCAGCCATTTATTATTACCATTAAATGTACAAGTACCTTGAGGGTATTGTTAAAAACGTCAGCTACCGATGTTTAAAACTAATTACTTTTTAAATTCGAAACGGAAAATTATAGGTAACTGACCTTAGAGTTAACTTTACTCGAGAGTTATGGTATTGAAATTCTTTTATTAACCATATATAATTTTTTATAAGCTTCAAACTTTTATGATTTTGATTTTATCATTCCCATTAAACTTCAAGTTTATACATTATACATCTCAAAATATGATTTTATTAAAAAAAGTTGTGTAGTTCTTGAATTAAAAAGCTTCAACCGATTCAATTGCTACTAAAGGCTTAGCTCAAAAATGCAAATATTAGAGTTATGTCGTTCCCTTGAAATACCGATTTGAAGACGAAGTGTTGTGTATTGGACAGAATTGTGTAAAATAATAATGTTAATAAGTTTACAAAAATGTTTTAAAAAATAGTAACATCTATTCAAATTACATGCTTTAAAGCAGTGATCATCAATTACATTTGGTCAGGGTCCATTTTGATTTTTTTAAAGTCCTCCGCGGGGCGGACAGTCCTCCTTGCTATCTCCGTGCTTTAAATAAAATAAATTTGTAACAGTAACCTAAAAAATTATATATATATATATATATATATATATATATATATATATATATATACCAATTTATAATATTATATAAATTTTTTTATAATTATAACTACGTATAAACGAAAATTACAATGTAAGATCAAAATTTTATATTAATTGTAAATACAGCTTTTACTGTATTTACTTACTTCTTAAAAATTGATTAGCGGGCCGTTCCAAATGAGTTCGCGGTCCGGATCTGGCCCGCGGGCCGCCATTTGAGAACCACTGCTTTAAAGTATATAATTATAAAATTTGCAAGCTCGCTTATTTGTTCTAAACGAGTTCGTTTTTTTCCGTTTCATATCTGACCAGGTATCCATTTTAAAAGCACACTCCCTCCCTGAAAAAAAACTGTACCACTAAGCGGCTTAGATTCAATACACACTCATTCTAAGCCAACGGTTGTGCATTGAGGCGATTTGTCCGAAATTCCTAGAGATCCCACTCTCGATCTGTGACTGTTAACAGGTTAAATAATTTATCTTCAACGGTCGGATTTGAACCAGGGATCATTGGTGCAGCAGTCTACAGACTTAGCATGCCCCTTCGCTTTCGATCGTACAATATTAGGACACATGTGACCTCTATTAAGACCTTAACATTAGTTATTTTGTAATTTATCGAAAAAATATAATAATATCCATTTCAATAATCTATCTTGAGCAACTCACTCCACATTAGAGCGAGTTAATGCAGATAAATCGATTTGCTAGATCCCTCGCACCTCACGAGAGTTATGAAAGAGCAATGATTTCATCTTGATTGCGACAGACGAGGAGTGATGAATTGTTTAGCTGTTTTCGTTGTAACCTTTACTACAGTATGGATACCTCTATCTTGCCACAAGGAGTAACGTTTTTCTGCAAATTGATTGGTTTAGTGGTTAATATAAACGGATAAAAACTTTCTTAAAAGAAATTGAGGCTACGTCGGAAAATTCCTCAGATCACAAATTATCTGGAATCGTAAAAAAAATGAGTAACTTCGCGAAAGAGATTGGCTGAAATAATAAAATGAGGTCAATGAAAAACAGCAAAAACTAAACATGTCAAAAAGAGATATAAAGTTATAAAACTACAAAAAACAAAGCCTTAAGTCTCTTAAATATTGAAGATCAACTAATCAGACATTTAACTAATTCAGGTAATTAGAGGATATCCTGTTAACAAAAAATCACATATATGAAGATCAAATGAAGCCCATCTCACTTCAACAGCCGAGCAGATTTGATGAGTTAGAAACCTTACTCCAAAGAGTTCAATAAAATGTTAAAAAATAATTAGATTATTGTATTTCATTTTTAATTCTAGTGCTTGGAGATTTAATGGGGAGTAGCTCAATACATAGGGTATTAGGTTATTGATTTTTAGGCCATGAATTATTCATTATAATCACAGCTGTGACTTTTCCATGTGGGGAACTGCCACCTTCTGAACCTTCTGGGGTTCATCCAGCCTCTATAAATTGAGTCCCAGTAGTAAAACCCGCATTCCAGGTCTTAATGGGAAAACCAGAAATATATTTCTATATCACAATATAAATGTAGATTTAAACTACTGGAATATTTAAATAAATACTATCTTATATGAACTGTAGAAGATGATGGGCTAATACCGCATATACATAAGTGATTATAGTAGATAATATATGTATAATATTAATGTATGTAAGTCGTGAATTCAACGACTTAACCAAGGTGGTGAGTGGAATAAAACACTTGTTGATGCAGTAAAGAGCTGTAATTAAAAGAAAACATATTTACAAAGTTCTAACTAACTAAATAGCTCCAGATATCTTTAATTACAAACTTGAATCAACACAATAGTCGATATTCCGTAATAACACGCACAATATAAATTAAACCAATCTTCACTCGAGCGCTTCTCTCAGCAAGCAATATCTATTATAACCTTACTCACATCTGTCCCTGAAGGTTATCTTCACGTCTGTTAAGTTTGGCGTGAATATTCAAACTTACATGTATTTAATGAGAATTATTTTCTATACAAATTAAATGAAATGCACATGAAAACTTTCCAAATTTATCTCTAAGTAAATTCTGAAATTTTCGTACAGCTAACCTGACTTTAAAATAATTGATTTCCCTGATTTTTCCTAATTAGATTTTTCATTCCAAATTTAACTTTTAACTTGCATCAAACTATATAACACATACAACTGTAAATTTGGTTTCGGATGTGCACATGTTGCTAGTTTCTTCACCACAAATTGCAGAGCAACCCTGAACGCATATTATGAGTAGTATGCTGAACCGTTTTGGTAACAGGATGCTCATATTTAAAATACAGTTTGTGATTTTTAAAATCAATCTATTTAAATATGTCAAAGCATGCGAATATTTTTATAGTATTTAAGTTCATTTTTTTTTTTTATATTTAGTTACTATCATGGGAGCAGTTCTTTCCAGCTCGACCTTTCAAAATATGATTGTTGAACAACAATAAATAAAACAAAATTGATAATTGAAAAACAAAAACCTAGAAGATTTAATTCAGTCAATATTTATTTTGGTATTTGAATCCGGCATCATTTTCTATTCCCTTAATTTTAGTGACGATTATATTGCGTTTCTATTTAGTAAAAGTCGAAAGATTTATTCGCTTTGAAGGGAGGCGAAAGATTTTATAAATGGCTCTTTTACTGGCCTACTCAAACCTCAGGTTACATAATAACATTAGAAACAGGCTCAAGAATGCTTAAATTACAAGTCTTAAAGCTTACAATCAACTGGTGGTTGAAAATCGTACTAATGTGTAATAATAGACTATCTAAAATATGTTATAATAAAATGTAATCGGTTCAAAAGTCCTATACTAATTTAATAAAATTTAACCGGGCCAGTCTACTTGAGGGTATTATATCTGACTTAGGATATGCAGTTGTCATGGCAGTTGGACGAGCAAAACCCCCAATTAATGGAGAAACACAAAAACGAAATGATAAATAAATACAAAGAAAGTTTACACGATCACGATATAAATAGAACACTTTGCTCTGAGTAGAATGTTTTGTACAAAAATTTATTCTGTAGAAATTCAGTACAGCCATACCTGGCATCAGATTTGCCCGTTGAGAGAATACGACTCCTAAGCCAAATTAGAGTTTCATCCAGCAAACAAATGCTCTTTACGCCAATATAAAACCCCACAGAATTAATACTGAAGACAATTTACCTCTATGCTTAAACGAATCACGTGACGATTTAAACCAGATTCTTTTCGACTCTCCATTTTATACAGAACCTAGAAATTAATAAATTAGTTCATACGATCACAATATTTATACAGTACTGAATCCTAAACACAACAATGATATTATTAATCTCTGTAACTTCTTATGTAAAGCTCTAAGCATTAGAATAGTTCTGACCCATTGATACATATGTGATTGTTTACCCACAAATTAATACTTTTGAATTATATAAGTTCTCCTTTACTTACATACAAGGTTTATTAAAAGAATTTTTCAAATTTTGATGTAGTATCAACTCATCGCCATATTTTTGACTTTACCTTCATTACAATGTTTAGAATTATAATTATCTACTTTCTTTTTCTGTATATTCACTATTCTCTTATTTTTATGTACTATTATTTTTGTAAAACTTCTAACCAAACTCTCTCTGCATTTTACTTATGTTATCAAGATCTACAAAAACAAGATTATATAAGACGCTAATTCGACCAGTGGTAATCTACGCATCAGAAACTTGGGTACTTACGAAGTCTGATGAAAGGGATCAACCAAACATTTGAGAGAAAGATACTCAGACGCATCTACGGCCCAGTAAAGGATGGTTTAGCTTGGAGAAGACGCACAAACAGGGAAGTATACTTCATTGATTGGTGAGCCTGATATAGGAAAAATTGTGAGGATTGGTAGGCTGCGCTGGGCAGGATGAGATCCCAAATAAACTGCTTAATGAGCGCCTACACGGAACACGGCCGAGAGGCCGCCCTAAGCTCCGATGGTTGGATGGTGTTGAAGAAGATGCAAGGACCCTGGTCGGGGTACGGAATTGGAGAGCAGCTGCAATTGACCGGTTGAGCTGGCGGAAGCTGCTTGAGGAGGCCAGGACCCAGTAATGGGTTGTTGCATCGATTGAAGAAGAATAAGAAAAATCATAAATAAATAAATAATAACAAAATAAAAATAAAATCTTGCGTTTCTAATAAAACAGGAGATTATGCTAGTTGAAATTACTCATTTTGAATTACCCATTACTGGCCGATAATCATTCACAAGCGAATTTTTTTCTTAACATTCCAATTTTATGGGTTACGAAACTTATAATGTTTCAATGAAATGACGTAACGTGACTACCTCCTAACGCCAAGCACCCTGCGGAATACGTACCGAATACGTCAACAAACATTGTTAAATGAACTTCATAAATGACTAGGTTTTTTATCCCAGGTTATTGTGTTTAACTTATTTATTGGAAACTAATGGGTGTGGGACACATAAAGCTGCGTATACTGAGCCACTTCGCTTCCCATTTTTTATTTACTTGATGTAATAAATGGTGGTGAGGTCACTACACAACCACCAATCCGGCAACCCGCAGAATAAATAGTAATCAATGACTCAGGTCCATAATTAAGAAGGCGCTCTTGGCTAGAGACCTGGAAGATCGGTAGAACTATTCCAACAATTAATAATTTAAATCTACTATGTTAAAATTTGAGTTGACTTGATGATTGTCAACCTTCGGAACACTCTACAAAGCTCTGAAATATCGGTGAATCGTCCCTCAAGGTCTATCCTGACACCACGTATTTTTTCAAAATCTACGTCCTAAAAGGTTCTTGCGTTCATTAATTGGGTATAAGTCATAAAGTTACTAATAAAGGTACACCGTTTGCCTCTCAAAATGTGTACCTTGTGTACGTATGGTGCCATCTGCGTACCATTTTTCTCTTTTTTATAATAAGTAGGCCCTTCTTTCTTTATTGATTTCCGTGAGTACAGTGATAAGATCTTTGATATAGATATATAGTTAATCATTTGCAGATTATAAGATGTCGATGACACTGTAGTTTGGCCCAGTGCCCGAGCCAGGTGTCAAACACGTTGCAACCCACGAAGAATAAAAAAAGAAAAACCGCCAAGAGCGGTGAGAAATATTGACACAAGAGAATCTAATTTGTGGGAAGAGGTGTGGGGTACCCACACGACCGCACCATGACGGACGGCAACACATCGCTCCGTTCGTCCCCGCTCTTCGGATCATAATAGTCCTCTCATCCGTCTTCTTGGGCCTCTGGGGCTGGAGGTTCTGGTCGCATCTCACGCCGTGTTTAGCGTATACAGGGGGTTTGTACATAAATAACTATAAATAATAGTTTAAAAAAAATTTAGTTTAGAAAAGAGGAAGAAAATGCGGGTGGAGGCCAGAAAAAATTCTCTTGAATATGGAGAACTATTTTTTTGAAATCACATTACAGCCTTTTTTCAGGTCCAAATATACAAGAAAAAGGAAAATTAAAATGATACACAGTAAAATACATGTAGGTATCAAGGGATATGAACGATACAAATAAAGATGGGGAACCCTAAAATAAATATAAAAACAGAGGGAATGATAATAGAGTATTATCAAATAAGCAATAAAGAAAGTAATACAAATTAATCTAGTAACAAATGGTATAATGGCATAAACAAAGAAATAATAGAAATATTGATAACATAGAAGAATTTATTTATTATCAAATATTGTAAAGGGTACATAATTTAAAAAAAATTAATTTATTCATTGAACTTTACAAATATATTTTAATAATACGATAATTAAATGGCAGTAATGATACATAATGATAAGGATAAAGACAAGCAGAGAAACTACCTAGTGGTAGTACTCAAATAACAAATTCAACCTCACGAGGCCATCTTCTTCTCAGACGCCTCGGAGGGGTTACATAAATAAAATAAATAATAGAAATGCTTTTTTGGAAAATATAGGCTAACATGACATAACGGCATTATTTAAAGATAAATTATAGTAAAGTTACAATCGATAAATTATAGTAAAGTTACAATCGATAAATTATAGTTATCGTTAAATTGTATAAATTATAGAAGAGTTATAATAGAAGGAGGAATTGAATTTTAGAATATCAAAGAGTTACTAGCTAAAAATCAAAAATCTTATTATTCAAGATAAAAAATAGAAAAGTAATTTTCAATATGTTTAAAATAAGAATATAGTTAGGAACAAAAAATTCATTTTATCGTAAAAAACGTTGGGTAATTGATATTCATAATTGTTAATATTTTTAATTGACTGATATTGTTAAGAGTAGAGTCATTATGAAAATATCTTAAAAAGGACAACTGATTCCACATACTATAAGATAGTATCTTCCAAAGATTGTGTAATACAGTTACAACAAAACTATTTTAATTATTAATAAACTATTTCGCAAAGTATTTTAATGCAAATAATAATATGAACCACTGGTATGTCTTGGAATTAGGATTATCTATCCTTCATTTTTATCCTCCGAGTATTCTTTGCTAACTCGATTAAATTTATAATTTAACAGCATACAATTATGAATCTATTTATAACCTCACGAATTTCACTTGTAATTTTTTTTTAGTTTTAGTGAATGATTTACTGGTAGCTCCTAGTGACCACTTTAATTTTTTTTTTTTGTGAGTATCAGAGCTCACCGGGTTTCTCTTTTTAGTGAATCACGTTTTCCACTCCCTTCTCTTCAATCATAAGTTTTTTGTTGCCAGATCAAGTCAGAGAAATGAGCTAGTCCTGAGGCAGTGAATAAAAAAATATCTCTATCAGACGAATAAACTTGGCCTAATCCATGAAAAGAGCGATTAGTGATTTCATTACCGCCTTGTTAGATTACGCTTGCATAGCTATCTGCCTTTTAATGGTATATATCATATCTTTAGTAACCAGTCAGAACAATATCTGTCTTGGAATTAAATAAAACAATACTTCCAGAAAAAAAATATAATGATATGCTTATATAAATAGCCACGGCAGTTTTCATAAATCTGGCCTAAAATGGCAATTTGATTTAATCACATTATATTATTAAAAACTCTAATTCTCATAAATTTCGAGTTTAATCGTTGCTGCACAAAAATGGCAAGTAAACACAAGGCGAGAAAATAACCCAATCTACGAGTTATCTCGTAGTTGGCAGTCAACGTGTTAAGCTAAAAACATAAATAGAAATACAGCAGTACACGGCGAATTAACAACACAAAATACATACATGTACTACATCATAGAATCTGTAAAACTTCAAACCATACATATACAATAGTAATACACCCATTAACCAAGAAATTAACTTCTAGAGGTTGAACGATTAAGCAAGACATATTTATGTACTCCTATACAAGGCTCCATTACATAAACATTTGTTATAACAAAATTATATATGGGCAAATCCTGCCATCTAAATTATCGAAATAGAATACAACAATACCCTAAATTCATGAAGCATGCATTGAAAAGATGATGGTGTGATCAACAGAAAATATTTGAGGGGTTGATAAGATATATAGGAGGAATAGAATTAATTGTGTAATAGAATTGTGCGTGAGGGTGGAAGAGAGAGAGAACGGGATAAATAGATAGGTAGAGATAGAGAGGGGAGAAGATAAGAGTTGTACAATAACAGTAGGATAGGTTGATAAGTGGAAGAACAAGAAGTCGGTGGTGCGAAGAGGTTGATAGAGAGATTCGACGATTTTCGGAAGACTAGAAGACCAAAAGCTGTAGAGAGAAATCAAGGCAAGGGTCGTATTGTCTGGCACATCAGAACTCGATCTCAGTTTTTGCATTACAGTTGGAAAAAATCTCTCGGAGAGTGATCAGGATGATTTTACCTAGTATGTTGTCTGTGGTAGACCATAATACATATAAATCATACAAATTTTATATAATTCCATAATTACAACATTTGTCATCTCGTCCAAATTCCTGTTAAAGGCCAGTTAACTATAGCTACTTATGCAAAAGATGCATAGCAATATAGAAGAGAAAGGAAGGGAGACAATTTGAGATCTCTTACACCTGTGTTAATGAAGCTGACTGAATAGGCTAACAAATTTTATTATTATTTGTCGACAATTAAAATCCCTAGGAACCTTTCTTGAACGGCCCGTAGTGGATGTTCTGCAGATAACACCTATACTTAGGCTGCCGATAAATCCAGTCCTTAAAGACAGGGTGGTGGAAACAGGTGGCCACACACGTGTTGGGGTATCTGCACTGGGCGGAGTGTGGCGGCGACCAATGGAAGTGGCAGGGATCTCCTTCGGGGCAGTAGAAGTTCAACTTCGTCGGGGGCGGGTGCTCATGGGGGCAGCTCTGTCCGCCGAAGACATCATCCTGGACGGTGTCCTGAGGACCGCCTCCCACCTTCGCCTGTTTTGGTCCAGTCTTTGGACATCCTCCAGAACTTTCAACCGGCAATCCATTCCTCGTTATGGTACCATGGCCTTCTGGATCGCGAGCCATACCTTTCCTGTAGCAGTTGTGGGTCGGGTCCATGTTCGGCTTGATGTGCATACAGGGAGGACACCACTTCATTTTATTTAGCTCGAAGGTGCTCTCAGTCTTCACCGACTTGGCCGGTTGTCCATCCACGGTGAGGTGGTGGTGATAACCTGGCGTATTGCCGCAATAGCATTTTGGATCATCTTTCTTGTCTTCCTCTTTCTTCTTTGCCCTGCAGAGCGGCGATTTATCATCGCATTCCACCTCTTTCACGAGTTCCTTCAACTTTTCGACAACTTCCCGCCTCTTGCACAGCTCCTTGTTAGTGGTCAAAGGGAAGCATGTGTCTTTCATTTCGGTTGCTCGCTTATATATTATTTACATATAATTTAGAATTTGTTAATTTTTTTAGAGAGTTATTTATGATTTTGACAAAAACTAATCGTATTTCATGGTTACTAAGGTAAATGTATTATAGTTTAACATATGTTTAGTCATTCTAAAGGCTTAAGCTAGACATTTATATCTGCAGCCCCGGTGAACAAGCTGCGTCGTGTCATTTTCAATAACTCTTTTTTAAGCCAATGTCCGGCTTGGTCCCATATTACGAGAATGAACTGATTCCACATGCCTAACTACAAGGAACTCATTTTGGACTAAATTCAACTTGACTGCTCATTCATTGGGGTGCATATACATTTATATATAGATATATCTATGTAAGTTTGCTACATGCGATAACATCACTGTTGCAACCTTCAATGTGCTAGACTTTTGATAAGACATATGTATTTATTCCTAAATAAAGAAAATCACGTTGAAACAATCTTATACACATATATATAAATAGTCATAGATCTGAAAAGACGGGTATCATTTTAATTAAAATTACAGCTAAATGGGTAAGGCGCAATACTCTTAAACTGTGTATGAGATAAAACATATTGTTTATTGTGTTATATCTTTCGTATATCGAACCTAGGATCACCAAGCAAATGGAGTACACCCAGCTCTATTAAAAGGTTTAACAAATCCTTCAGTTTGTTTTATTACCTAAAACAGAAGACGGGCCAAAATGTATCTAACTTCATTGACTCCAAGGCAGCTGATAAAATCATTTTTATTATGGTTATAGAATCAACGAAGCAATTTTTTAAATAAATAAACTTTAGTCTGTTAAACATAATAAAGCATTGCTTGGCTCAAATAGTGAAATGTGAAAAAGTCAATTTTTGAAATTCGGAGTCATTCGCTTTTGGTCCTGAACGCCTGGTATATACAGTGGAATCCCGATATTTCGTATCCCGATTATTCGTATTTCCGGCTAATTCGTACAAATTTGCCGGTCCCTAGAGAAAATCCCGATAAATGGTATAAAATCAATGCATTTCAGACCCCTCGGTAATTCGTATTATTTTTATGCTCGAGGTCACTTACAACTTCATATAATTCGTATTTCCAGCTTTAAAATCTCGTTAGTTAGTACTGTTTTCGAAAGGGAGGGAGAGAACAGTGAAGCAGATATGCCAGGGAGCAGAATGAGAATAAATCCTTTCTAGAAAATCACTCAATTTGTATTGGTTTTACACACAAGTATGTTTGTATTGTTTAGAGGCACAGTAGATCCTATTGTTTTTTACGGGAGAGCGAGTGAGAGAGACAAGTTTTCTTAGAAAT
This sequence comes from Troilus luridus, assembly GCA_964056705.1. NCBI lineage: Eukaryota > Metazoa > Arthropoda > Insecta > Hemiptera > Pentatomidae > Troilus > Troilus luridus. The sequence continues at coordinate 28,754,844 of OZ057417.1, read as the reverse complement.
CTCATAAGTAATTCGTACTGTTTTCACTCAAAGAAAATGAGGGGAGTTCTAGGAATTTTATTAAGCTTTTCTTACAATCACACTTTTATTTACAATTCAGTCTCGTTTTTGTTACCGTTGTGACACGTTATCATGCCTCCAAAATACGTTAGCCACTCTATTAAAGAGAAACAACAAATCATAAACGCCGTGACCAGTGGCTGTAAGCTAATTGACGTATCCAAGCATTTCATCGTCCCTGGTTCCACGATCACATCAATTGTGAAGAACAAGGACAAAATCACTTCCCAGACTTATAGAGAACTTAAAAAAGTGGTTCGTACAAGCAAGGAACTCAAACCAGTTGGAGGTAATATTTGAAGGGAAAAAGCCCGAGTTTTCACAGAAAAATGGGAATTGAAGAATTTCGTGCAAGTGATGGAAGGTTCGATAGATTCAAAAAATTGTATTAATACATTTATTTTTATTTTTATTTTGTACTCCCGATAGTTGGTATTCCCGATAATTCGTACCAAATCTTCAGTCCCTTGAACATACGAATTATCGGGATTCTACTGTATATAGATATAGATATGTATTTCGTCAATAATTCGGTGTATGTTGTCTTCCAACTGTTCAATCGTCTCTAGTTTGTCGGCATGGATAAGTGAGTTGAATTGTCATACACAAATAGAAAATAATAGAATCGGGTTATATCGTAGGTCTTGCTGGCCAATTAACAATACCAATAATTGAAATTATTCATTAATTCATTTTTTAAAAATAAATTATATCGTGTGCTGTGTGACCAGTGGCTCCGTCATGTTGGATCCACATGTCTACAAGATTAATGCCAGCATAAATAAATACATAAATCTGTTGGTAATCATTTCTCAAGGCCATTCACCGTTGAACCGTAACATTCTACCTGAGGACCTCACTGAGTTGACTAACGGTGAACGACTTGTAAGAAGTATTTAGTTCTATTGAATTATTAAACATTACAATATTGATATACAAGAGACGTTCTTATGACCTAACTAGATACCTTATTACTATGAACTATCATTATAAATTATTGACTATAGAGTACATCTAACTTAGAGACTCTCTTACATTCTTCAAACTACCACATCTCCTATCTACTCTCTACTCTCCTAACTCCTACCTCCTAATCTTAGAGTTAGTATATATTGCTATTTGTGACACTATTTGGAACATTAGGAGTACATTAGTACATATGGTAAGGGGCATTGAGCAGAAGCTTATAAATGTCCCTTAGTACCTTTACCTTCACGATATAGGACAACAGGCTGTCAACAGATAAGGGCAACTCAACATATAGACTGTCACATATAGCGAAAGGGCTCCCTATTCTTTCTTCGTAAGTAGAAGGTAATAAGTTATCTTGCAACCATGATCAGTACACAATAAACATAACGTTATTTAATTAGATGAAAAAGTTTCTTTATTCACTAAACGACTCCTATTCAATCAACCTTTTGAGAAGAGAGGGACATGTCTTTTGTTCAATAAAGATATAGAATTACTATGTATCAAGTATAAAGATATCAGGGTGGCATCCCATTTTATTATTTAAATATTATTCATATCAAAGGATCTGATTTTTCCTTGTGATCATTCCTTAGTGCAGTGAAGCCAATTTAGCAATAACATGTAAAAAAAGAGTGGGGTCAAGGAAGTTTAGATTGCTGTCAAACGGGACCATTGATGAAGCTTCTTGGGTTACAGATCCATTTTATTAAACAATTTACTTTATCCTATTCACATATGACTAATCTTTGTTTCGCTCTATCATTGATCCGTTTGACTTAAAAAACGAAGATGGATAGTGGGCGACCTGTGGTCTAGTGGTTAGCCCAACATCCTACTAAGCCCAAGATCGCGGGTTAGTAGTTCGGCAGGTAATCCTTGGATTTTTAACGGGAGTAAAAAATCCTTGGTTATGCCGTCCTTCGTAAGTGAAGTTAAAAATACCTAGTTAAACCTGGATTGGCAAAATTTAGTGATCCCACTGTAGCATCGTCCGATTAGCCATTGTAGCTTAAAGTGACGTTAAATAACCAAAAAACGAAGTTAGACAAAATGTGTTGTAGAGAACAGTATGTGTCAACATGATTACTGATTTCTTTTGAACGGAACGTTCATAACCTTATCCCACTTTTTTCTTCTGCTTCTTCTTTTTTTTTTAAATAATTTTCCTTGTATCAACCTTCGATTATCCCTAATAGAGGACAAAAGTACGCGATGATAGGCTAAGGCCCCGACAAGACGGGAATGAATCAGAGTGCACTAAGAGGTAGGAAATAGAAGGAAGAGCTAATGATAGAGTAGAAGACATACCTCCCTGGATTGGCCATTAGCCGGTAGTATACGTGATAGGGAGGCAACTCCTTACCTCACTAGCTACGGGAGCTGAACCTCAGGTGTATAATAGTGACCGACCAATTACTCATTACCTCATTTCTTTAGTCCCGCCTTTTTAGCTACATCTCCTTCTGTTCTTTGCTGTTCAACAGTTACTGTACCTTTGATTCTGAAGTTACCCAGCGTCATAATCGAAATTTTTACATTTGTTTGGATCTTCGCATCCGGTATGGACTAGGAATATTCCAATGTTCTAATTATGTATATTGTATCTTATCTGTATTTCTCCATCTCGAGTTGCGATTTTTTTTTATAGTACAAGTTGATGCTTGTAACAATTCAATGTTAACAAAAATTAAAGTCAGCATAACTCATAAACCTCTCCACGATGTTGTAATAAACCTTAGAAATCTACAATAATTTTATTCTTGTTACTTGACTATTTCACAACATACTGAAGTCGACTATTGTACGGGGTGATGATTTGTCCTAGATTACGCTCCATTGACAAGTTTACCCTCAATTAAAGGTACCAACTATATAGAGGCTGATTCAGCCTCAACATGTTTGTCAGATCCCACTGTGTCCAAGACATTAAATAATTTATCTGTGGCAGCCGTATTTGAATCCATCAACGTTCGGCATAGCAGCTCACCTATCCATTGATCCGCCCCGCTCTATAATCCATATCTATATATATTATCAATATTTTAAAAGTATACCTATTACAGTTTTTATAACTAAGAGTTTTAAGTACATGGACATTTTTGGCTTGGTTTTTGGTTTTGAGTACTGATGGTAGTCGGTTCATAAATAAATTATAAATACTTTCTAAGTTACTGTAGTGTAGTTATATTGGGTTGTCACACATGAAATGACCGTTTTTAGAACCAGGAAGAAAATAAAAATTTGAGATCAAATCTTACATATTTTTTATTCAATGTATTTTGTTCATTTTCGATACACTTCTGCCAACGGCTTACCAAGTTTTCTATCGCAGATTTGAAACCTTTCTAGAGTCACGTGATGAAAGGAATTCAGAAAATGCATTTTTAATGTCTAAATCATTGGTAGACAATTTTCCTCGCAAAAAGTTGTCCAAACTCCGAAAAAAGTGGTAGTCTGTAGGGGATAGATCAGGGTAATATGGGGGGTGTGGTAAGGCTTCATAGCCCAACTCCTTTGATTTATTCACTGTCTGTATTTAAACATGAGGTCGGGCGTTATCATGAAGGAGCTCGTGTGGGACCCAGGAATCAAGCTTTTTTGCATTTCCGGTCAATTTTAAAGGCCTGGAAACTGTCACTTGTGCTCTGACTGCTTTATGAGGGTCTTCTTCCACAGCATTCTTAAGATCTTCGTCCTCTATTGATGTTTGAGGCCGTCCACCGGGGGAGATTTTCTAATGCCGTATCGCCTGAGGAAAATTTTGTAAACCAACGGCGGATGGTTCTTTCATTAGCACTTCCTTCACCAAACGCATGATTAACATTTATTGCTGCCTGGGCAGCGGAATGACCGAGTTTGTACTCATAAAAAAAATCGTTCGGAAATCGCATGTTTCTATGGCCACGGTTAAAATTATACTAAAAGCTGTATGCCTACTTGGGAAAAAAAACAAACGCAGTTTGTAAATAGAGGATTAACAAGTGCTTATTATAGGTAGTAAATATTTTGCTAGGAATCAACAGGCAACGCTTTAATCCTCTATAAAAATTAAGATTTAAAAAATCGGACATTTCATGTGTGGCAACCCAATAGAATTATAGACTCGCGTACAATTATCTATTGTAGTAAATAACCTCATAAATATATTAAATAAACTTATCCCCAGTTAAATGTAGAAATATAAACTTATGTTCTTTAATTAACTTCAAACGTCTGAAGCATAAATAGACTTCTTTATAGAGATAATTTAAGGTCTGACTTTGCTCCGTAAGTTGTTTCGTAATCAAACGGCACAAGAAACTTTAAATAACGCTTGAAATAAACTTCCATCCGGAAGGATTTATAGAAGAAACCTTGGAAGAAAGATCGAAAAAGGGTTCATTAAAAGTTGAAACGCGAAAGTGAAGCCGGTTTAAATATGAGCTAATAAAGGAATAGGAATAAAGGAAGCTTGTAAGAAGCGGCGATGGAATTAATTGGGCAAAAATCCTTTTGAAAAGAGATCGGGGTGGGGGCGGAAGTGGGGGGGATTTGAGCGATCTGAAGACGCGGTAATGAGATGACCACATCAAAGCGGTCATCGATGACAGGCAGCGGTCAGTCGGTAAGCTCCTTAGGGTCCTCAAGCTAATGGGATCATCGTCGATCTGCCTAGACAACAGGTGAGCCTCTATTAGGCCCTGCGATGAGCCGGCTGTCTGGACCTGAAGGGCTGTAATTCCGTCGTAGGGTCAGCCTTTGCTAAATATCTTTTAATGTTTGAACTTTTGATCCTATATTTTTTAAATTAAACAAAAAAATCCATAATTTTTTGATCCTGATTGTCCCCAAAAATACCCCCCAATAAGTTAGATGCGTGGTTATAGTTATTCATAAAGCTTTGTCTTAAAATAATTTAATATATAGTCGATAAAAGTGGGGGGGGAAAAGTGGGTACGGCCATATACAAAGTCCTGGTCAAAATCACAATAATATATATCAGAAAAGAAAAAACAACTCTACTTACGACTCTGCACTCAGTCGGAAACACGCAAGCTAGGGATAGGTTACCAATGAATTTGCCACTGAAATATAAATAAATGAGAACAAAAATAATGAACTAAAAAATAAATATTAATTTTAACAGAAACTATAAGAAAAAGAAGACTGATGTTTTTTGGACATTAACAAAGGATGGATGAAAACAGATCTTTAAGAATCTCTGGGAAAATAAATAACTACAGGCTGGATCCGAGAAATAAAAAAAGGATTTAAAAATACACAAAATAAAAACAGAAGCTGCAGCCCAGAGAGATGCCTTCAGAAAGATAGTGTTAAACTAGGAATTCCAGAGTACAAGCAATAAGAGAACAGGTACAAAGTGGCGGGAGGAAAGAAAGAAGAAACATTGTGAAGAATATTGGAGGAAATGAAAGCAAGAAATGAGGAGGAATTGAAATTGGAACGGATTCCTAGTTGGTCAAGGTATGAATGTATCAGGAATAAATATAGAAATAAATAAAACAAGTGATTGAGGAAGTGGAAAATACCTTTCAGAGATATCTAGACGGAGAAACTTTGGAATCTTCACCACACTCCCGTCATAGGCAAAGTCACATGTGGTGTAGTGGACGGCAATAACAACCATCCAAAGTATAACGCCCAAAGGGGTGGGTTAGTTAAACGAGGTGGTCCTAGGATTTTTGAATGGGGGTAAAACATCTTTGCTTATTCCACGCTTTGGCAGTAAGGTAAAACGGGGTCCCGAGCCTGTCCGGTGTCAAGTACTTGTTAAAAAACACTACTCTTTTTATGCCTGGATAGGCAAACTCTAGATTCCCGCTGTACCAACATTCGATTAGCCATAGCAGCATAAAGTGACGCCAAATGAATAAACAAAAACAGAAAATAAAGAAATAAATCCATGATTGGTAATGGATTCAGAACAGGGTATGATCTGTAATTTTTTCAAGCCGTCAAGTTTTTCCCCAGAGGGCCCCCATAAGAGTTCCCTCCCTTTTTTATATCTTGTTTATTCACCCCTGAGATAAAAAACATAAAGTAGAAGTTGAAATAAAGATCTAATAAATATGTTACATGAGTTCAATGTCTATTATTAACTTGATTATTCAGTCCTGATTATGACCTGCAACATGAGTCGAAACGTATGTTTCTAAAATACATATTTTCATACTATTAAAGAATTTATTTTGAACTTCACGCGAACCATTTTCACCTCAAAATAACTGTCACCAATTATTATTAAATATTATTTTTTATAATTTATTTTTTATTAATTGTTCTATGGTCGTGATTATTTTTTATAGGTTTTGTTTTTATTATGTTTTAAATAATCACTATTAAATTACCAATGCTTGATGGTACAAACTCATTTTAATTTTTAAGTTAATTTTTGGTACACACACCTAGAAGTGTGAACATATAAATCGCCTATTAGAAACTCTACTCATTTCTAACCCTTAGCGAGATTTTTTCCAGAGTGAAACCTTTTTTTTTTTTTAATTTCATACATAATAGTTAACTTACACAAGAGTTACAAAGCGTCACTGGTCGGGAATTGTCTCCGGTTCCGTAACCGGCCTTATGTAAATGAAACCGCATGGAAAAGTGACCAAAGGTACGTGCTAAGGTAACAGGCACGCCAATAATTTATGTATTAATTTTTTTATTTATATTTGATAACCAAAAGTGGTAGGGCGAACGACTACCGTTATACTCCAGTGTTTCAGGATGGGCGCTGACTAATTGGCTATCTGCATGCTTCAATTTTAATTGGATTTATGTATATAAATATAATTACAAAATCATATATTTTACATAAATTATTATATAATCAATTATGCAATACAGTCAACTCCAATTTTCCAAATTATTTAAGAGTATTTATAACACATATGTTTTATAACATCTATTTCATGTTTTTACACGCTCATCCCTTCTCCTCCTCCAATAATCCTTCATTTTCTCCGATTCTCATAATTTTCTCTTCTCCTTCCATCCTCCATGCCCCTACTTCATTATTTCCTCTTAAGTCCCTCCTACATCTGTTGAGCATAAACACTCTTAGTTATTTACATTTTCAAACTTTTTGGATCCACCCTGACATTGTGCTTTATTTATCTTTTTTTCCTCATATTTTTTTCCAGTCCTCAGTCCTTTCGCATATTTCTTTATCTCAATCTGTAGTTCTCCGGTAATATTCTTGGGTCATAATTTTGTTTTAAAGATTAAAGTAACAATTTTTTTTAAACTAGTGCGAGATTAAATATAATTCTCTAAAACCCCGTTTTTTTACTGTTAGGTCTTGAATATGAGAACAAGTCTCGAAACGTCGTCAAAAGATAGTTTAGCAAGTATTGATTGAATCTTGAAAACTACATGGAAACATTTATTAATTTTTTTACACGATTGAACCACTATGTACTACTTATGTTTCATATGATTTTTTCTTTTTTCCCAATACTTCTTTCATTCACTCGTATTTTTTATTCCTCTCCTGCGTCCAAATTGGGCCCGTTTTTTTCTTCGATCTGTCTTGAAAATCCGGAGCATTCTGAAGTCTCAACCTAAGTGAAGAACGTCCTTCGATACCACCCCGAGAGACCTCGACCTCTTCGATGTCCCATCATGGTTTACAGTTAAAAAATGTTTTTTCGGGTAGGTTAGCAATATTTCAGCTAAAACCTTTATATAAGCTATAAATCACGATAACGTAAAGTGCTGATCGAATCAGCAGACTCCTTTATGGATAATAAAACCTATTTATCCTAAAGGGAAAACCTGGTGGTTGATCTTGATATCGACCAGATTACCTCCTTGCAAAACTTAGAAGAAGTGTAGTCCATACAATGTACTAGATCCAACATCCTTCTTGTGTTGTAGTAGTACTGTTTTATATATATGTATATGTTTTGATTGCTTGGAAATAAGCATACAATATTCTTAATACGGTTTGTGAAACCTAAAATAACCCTAAGGAGCGAGATGGCTCAGTGGCAAAGCGCTGAGTTGCCGTGCCAAAGGCTTCAGGTTCAAATCCGGCCGAGCCAGATAATTTATTTATTCTGCTAACACCCGGAGATGAATCCGGTGGGAACTGGAGACCCTCCTGGGGCTAACTCAGCCTCTAATAACAGGAAAATATGGCAGTAGAGCGTGATCTAGGAGAAATCACCTCCCTGCTCAATCGTTGTCCTAGAAACTTCTTCTACCTCGTTCTTAAGCCAAAACCCTTCATGTGTATATATCCTCCGGCAACTGAAAAACTTTAACCTTACGTTTTTAGATACTCGAAAACATATTAGATAGCCGTCCGCCGAAGTCATAAATTCAGTAAATGGATAGTAGCAGAAGTGTGAAGATGGAAGGACGATGAATTAGGCATTTCATTTAAATATCAGCTCGAGTAAGGGACTGAAATGAGTGGGGTGATGAGGACGAAGTGGTAAAAGGAACAAGGATTAGACAGAAGAGGAAGACTGAAGAAGTAGAACTCGGAGGACAAAGAGACCGCCCTTATTAATGGTCCGGGGGGCCTAAGAACCTGATGGAACACGTCACATAAAGTACCTTCAGGATGTGTCTTTTTTACGACGCCCTCTTTCAGGTGGTTCATTCACTTAGTCCTCGGGTCTTCTGCTACCTCCGAGTCTAGTTGCGGAATCTTTGGGTCACCAACATTGTTCGTTCGTTAGTAGATACCAAAGCTAGTCCTTTAATTTCGGATTAAAGCAGTTTTCTTTTCAAAAGGTAAATTATTTAAATTATCAAGTAACTTCAGCAGGATATTATTTATTGTGACACATAAGGTGTTTCGAGTGAGCTGTTAAAGGGAAGAGTCTTAAAAGCTTTCTATAAAAATTTAAAAAATTACAATCATAAACCATGAAAGCTTTTCGGTTCAGAGCATGGTAGAGTCTGTACTGTTGATTTATCCGAGATCACGCACAACCATCAGTTTCCCTCCAATTAAGAGTTCTCATATTAAAGAGATTGGGTGAGCCACAGGAAGGTCTGCAGATTCAAACAAAGGGTCCATCCGAGACTGTTAACAGATTAAATAATTTGTCTGTCATATTCGGATTTGATATTGAATCCACTATTGCCCACTATTAGGGTTAAAGGTACCTGCATGTCTTTATTGTGGGGAAGAGTATCGTTTACACCATGCTTTGCGGGGCAGCTGGGGTCTGGCACTTTGAAGTAATTAAAATTAAACTATTTTTTTGTTTAAAAAAAACATTCATTTAATTATTGATTTTCATGATTTTCACGGAAAGATTTGCTTTTGCGCTGGGTCGAAGGTCAGTGAGAGGATGGGTATTTATATACAGTCAGACACATCCGAACTGTATTCGTCCGAAGTGATTCAGATTATCAAAAGTTCAGTTAACGGAACTCTTAAAGGACGGAGAAACCCAATCAACACAAAAAAAAACTGCCGGGTGTTAAACCTACGATCCGGGGAATAGTAGGTTGTTATGCTAACCGCCACACCATAGGTGACTCTGAGGGGTTCTGTTTTATAGGTGCATTTTCCCCGAAATCGAAAATTTTCTTTCGTCCCTCGCAGTTTTTCGTAATATTGCAGAATTTGGCAACTTTTCCATCTTTAGTTGAAGTGTTCAAACAAATTAGGTAAGCCAAGTGATTTAAGTAATTGGAAACGAGGAACTTTGGTTGCTGTTTTAATTGAGTTTGAACCGTCTGGGATCTATTCACCCTCAAAGGGCCCATCCAGCTTCTATAATGTGGATACCATCTATTTGGGAGGGGAAAACCTAGTGGTTGAACGTGATCTCATACAAATCATCTCTCTGCACAACCCTTATCCTTCTGGGATTCTCTCTGAGCCCACCTAGCTTCTATAAAATCCCTATACAACAGTTTTCTTACAAACAGTACAGTCGCTATCATGTGCTGAACCAAAGACTCTTCTGGGTTGTTTAGATTTTTAGAATTTTATTAATTATTCGACTATCTCTCTACTTACAGTACCCCCTACTGTCTCCCCTTGATACGCAGCACTCCCTCGCCGACGGAAGGCTACAGATCTGAGAGCCGTAGCGAAGTCACGTAGCAGTTGAGAGATCGGCCTTCACCACCGCAAACGTTTTCATAGTAGGCACCGCTCACTGCTACCTGTTCTTGCCCAACAGCTATATCTTGTTCGACGTACCTCTGTCATTTATAGCCCAACTTATAATAATAATGGTTTTTCAGTCTCAGCATTTCTTATGACCAGAAATGTAAAAATTAGAGTTTAAGGGCTATCATCCGTCCTACTGTAGTGTATGGGTATGAACCTGAAAGCTGTTAATTTTGGAGGATCTCTAAAAGTTATTCGAAAATAAGGCTTTCCTTAGAGTTATCAGATGTATCGGCAGTTAGACACGAATTCGCTTCAAGACTCGACTGCAGCACCACCAGTATGTTTCAGTATCATATAAGGCTATCATTATAAAACATAGTAGCTCTTCGGTTAAAACCACTTGTAATTTCTATAACAATAAAGTGTATTTTTTATGTGTTTCGGAACCCTAGTGTACTATGGGTACTTATTCCGCAGGTTGCATGCTTGGTTATAGGGGTAGTTAAAGTCCCACCAATGATTTTTATGTTTACTCTCTTTTGAAAAATCCAATAGGGAGTGGAGTGGCTCAGTGGTAGAGCACAGAGTTGCCAGGCCGGGAGAGCTGGTTCAAATCCCACTGTGGGCAAGACTTTTATTTAGTCTTTTTGCAGCCGGAGATGAGTCACATAGGATCTAGGACCCTCCAGAGGCTCACCCAGTTTCTATAAAATATTCTAAAGAAATAGGGTAGCCGAAATTAGGGGGATAATCTGGCGGTTGAGGGTGACATAGGACAAGCCACATCCATGCAGAACCGTTGTCCATGAAACAGTTCAGTCTCTACCATGCACTGAACCCCAGACCCGTCTAAGGGTTGTAGTGGTACAGATTTTTTTAATTTTTTTTTATTCAAGTGTCATCTGCTGGGCTGCGAACCCGCGACCTTGGGAATAGTATGGTGTTATACTACCCACTGCACAGCAAGGCACCTTCAACACTTTACCAGAAAAACGCTTGAAGCTCCAAATAACATCATGACTTTTATAAGACCTAAAACAGGGACTAGACACACGGAGTAGAGATTTGAGGGTCCTCTGAGTCATCGAATTCTTCTTGTATCCTGTCCGAAATGCTTCGTAAAATCCTCAATGCTTCATTGTTATGAATAAAATTATCCATAAAATGTCCCATTTGTTGCTGATTTTGAACGAATCCGATATTAACCTATTAACTCAGACCAGCTAGTTTCAAAACTAGCTACCTCTTAAATTCCTGAAAATCCTCTTAGATGAAGATGGGCTCTCGACCTTCTTACTTAAATATCTTATTTGAGTAGAGTAAGGTGGTTAATGTCTCTACTAGTTTTTACTTAGTAGTCATTTTATACCATTCATAATGTTTACATGTTGTGTTATTTGATACAGTCCCGAATTATGGGCGACCTGTGGCCTAGTGGTTAGCGTAACAAACTACAAAGCCCAAGGTCACGGGCTCGTAGCCCGGCAGGTGGCCCTAGGATTTTTAAAGAAAGTATAAATCCTTAGTTACGCCGTCCTTCGGAAGGGACGTTAAATGAACAAAAAACAGTCCCGAATTCGAACACGGCTGTAGCAGGCATTTTATTTATTCAGTTAACAGCCAGGAAAGAACCCTGGGGAATATGGAAATCCTCCTGAGCTATTTTTATTTTTTTGTATTACAGAAATATACAATTCTTGTGACAACCGAACAATTGAGACTTGAGTCATAAGCTTACATCCCTGTTTTTCTTCATGTTGTTCCTTTCACATTAAGATACTTATTTCTAACCAAAAAAGGAACAGATCCTGACACTTAGATGCAATCATCCCAATGACGTTGTTATAAACATTACGTGATAAACTAGCTGGGTGACTATTATCCAGAAGCGAGTGACTATTATCCAAAGAGAAAATTGCTTTGAAATACAGTGTCATCCATTCTGGAAGTATCTATTTAATTTTATTTCCTTGTTCTGAACAAAGGATATATTGTTATCGGGTATTTATGCGTGTATATGTATAATTAATGTGTATATGTTTAAGTGAAATGTATTGAATAGTTTATTTTGTTGTTTAGTCGTATTATTTTGGTTTTTTAAGAAGATATATATTATGTAAAGAAATTATTGCATGCTAGCTCATGCATTTAACAGTTGTTATTAATTTGTTTATTCTGTTTAATTATTAAAAATTTATTAGGATTAGTACTTTTTATTATTTTTTTTTTACTTCTTTGTCACTTTTTAAATACTTTATGATTAGTATTATAAAGTATACTACAATACTACAATACAATAATAATATTATGTTTCTTTATCAGTTCATGTTTGTTATTACACAAAGGGGCTTAGTTCCAGAATAAATTTACTTTTCTATTATATATATATATATATATATATATATATATATATATATATATATATATATATGTGTATATATATATATATATATTAGAGAGAGGGAGAGAGAGAGAGAGAGAGAGAGAGAGAGAGAGAGAGAGAGAGAGAGAGAGAGTGAGAGAGAGAGAATTTAACCTAGTATGTTTTTTAATGTATAACTATGTTTTATAAAATGTTTCTAATTTTTCTGATTGATGATATGGATGATAGTAACTCTCAATTCCGGAGGGAGGTGTGGGTACAAGTTGCAATCATAAAATAATTATTTTATAATAAAAACAGTTAGATTTATTTTATTTTTTTCGTATTTCTTCATATATATTAAGGAGCGGATAACAATATTTTATTGTTTGGTTCTTATGGCTTTCTGAAATAAATATGTATCAAACGTTCGAAAATACCAGTAGATATTGTAGGTTTATGTTCATGATTCATAGTTGGTCAATCAAAACTTTGGGTATTTAGTTTGATTTACTACCAACGTTATATGAAAGAACGATTTCAATAAAATTTTGTAAAAATATTTAAACCTCGATATTTCTAATAATTATATTACGATAATATTACTGTTATTTATTTTATACAAGGAGCCTTCCTAAATAGATAAACAGGTTTTCAGGCCGTTTAACGGAAAGGAATGCGCCTCTACTGAAAAACTCTTCAAGCTTTTCTCTTACTACTTTTCTATATTGACTTGAATATTTACAAACATTTAGAGATAATAGATCAATAATTATTTGAAGATGCTACCAGTATATTAATCTGTTAAGAACCGGTGACATATCCATTGTAATATGGGGTTCTCTTTGAGCCCACCTAGCTTCTATAAATTGTTTGACCCACATTAGGTTGAAAAATCTGACGGTTGAGCGTTAACTAGAAAAAGTCATCTTCCTGAACAACCGTTGTCCAGGAAATAATAAAGTCTCTTCTACGTACTGAACCAAAGACGCTTAATGAGTTGTAGTGGTATATGTTGTTGTTATTTTTACGGGCTACAGGGTGTAAAATAAGTTAAACTACTCATAAATTCTAGATACTAATATTTATTATCATGTTAAAAAGATTGCAATGAAATTACTTAAAACAATTAAATTATTAAACTAATATAAATTTACAATAACAATATTCTATAGATTATAACCTAGGCCTAACTGTCATCTAATTACTAAAATAATATAAGATATTGCTAATACTAGATAACTTAACTAGTTTCATAAATTTATGCAATAACAATAAAACTAAACTTGAGTTTATAACTACAAATTAACACTTACAGTCCTCCAATTAAAATCCACCGAACGTAAGACTTTTCAAATATGACAAACTGACTCAGAGTAATAAGCAGAAACAGTTAATTACACTCTCGTACTGTCACGATTCACTGATACACTAAGTTGGCGAGACTCACTTATCACATATCACTGACTGACTTATCACTGACCAGTTCATCACACTGACGCTGACTTAGTACTGATTGATGCTAACTCATAAGGCTGAAGCGGGTGGTATATAAAGGCCCGTCGAAGGTTCTAGACTCCAGGTTCTAGAACGTTCCCTGAAATGTCTCGCTTCGTCCAGGCCGTTCTAATCCGTCTTAATCTCTCCTGCTCGTCTTAATCCCTTCAGCCCGTCATAATCCCTCTGACCGTAACATTATTACCATAGATTATTCATGTTTTATTGTAATGTAATCATTTATATAGCTACTTGATAAATGTGGACCCCAATTACTGTACTATGTAGTCATTTAAAGGGGGAATATTAGTATATAAGGTTATATTCTCTATGGTAATACACATATCCGAAACGTCAGACAGATTTTTACATACAATATGCGCTATTCTCTAATTTTATTTTAGTTCTACGATTCACAGTAAATTATTCTATTTTTATTTAATGTTATTAGTTTGGTACTGGCTATTCATAGCGTATTTAGTGCATAAGTTAATTGTAAAAAGCATTAATACGAAATTTTTGAATTTCGTTTTGTTTGGCTGAATTATGTATATGTTGGCAGGTTACGTTCCCCCCAGTATTTTATAAATACAAGGCTCTGGTTTTTTTTTTGGTTTTTTTTAGATTTCCAATAACATTATTTTAATTATTTCAGCTTCTTTTTGACTATTCTTCATTTAAAGAAATTAATAAATAAAATTCACAATCAATTATATCTCAATGTAGTTATTACGTTTGTCCATAACTGGAAATATTACGTTATGGAATTATTGCGTTAGTTTCATGAATGGTATTGAAATACAATGTTTTCTCCATCTTGCCCCCGCATTAAGAGCATTGATTGTTGTTAGATACCCGTGAATGTAAATTACGATTGAAATAGAGGAGCAAATAATCTGAATGAGTGTGATTTGAGAAGTGGGTTCTGTTATAACGACCACCATGGGAGAGAACTGCAGAAGAAAGTCGCTGATGAACGGTGACCGTAGGCTGCCCGAGAACCGGTGTGCCTGCGGTCGCCCCGAACAGGACTACAGTTAGGAAGCGAGGACACCACTGCCAGTAGACCTCCAGCTGGTAGGGTGTCCATCATCTCAAGAAGAAGAAGATGATGGCGGAGGGTGGTATAAATATCATTAAGGGGAAGGGGCAAAGCGATGGTAAAGGCGGTTGCTGGGATATCATTTAATTATTGCTTAATATGATCTATGATTATATTATCACAAATAAATACAAAAGAAAAATCCGGTTCCACCAACAAAAATGAGCAAATATTCAAAAAGAATTTTCAGTTATAAATAGCTATTTAATTAAAAGTTATAAATAGTTATGAATTCCATGTACCACCTTTATTATGATGTTACGGGCTACTGGGTGTAAAATGAATGAATGAATTAAACTACTCCTAAATTCAAGATACTAATATTTATTAACAAATTTACAAAAAGAATACAATGAAAATATTTGCTTTCAAATATTTTCGGAAACAGAAGACCACGACAACATGGACTAAAGAAGTAAGGTAACATTTGGAAAAGTTGGAGATTGTAGAGTCTAACTTACTAGGAGGAAGTGGATTTGGAAGCAGGGTAAAAAATCTGGAAAGATTTTAGAATGTAGAACGACCAAGGAAGCTGGACAGAGGATAACAAAAAAGTACCCGAGATCGCAAGAAGGAATATTGGATATGCAGAAAATTCCAGTAAAATAAATTAAAGTTGTAACGTGATCCGAAGTAGTCAATACGAAAAATAAGTACCATCCTTCCTACTGGGTGTAAAACCTGAAAGGTGGAATATTTCTTAAGATCCGTACTCTTTCGGAAGAAGATAATTTCTGCAACTGTACATCGGAATTTACTACCTAAAAGTAGTAATTTACACATTAGAAAACCCAAAAGCCATGTGGGTGTTCATGTTGCAAGTGATTATGGAGAGGGCAAAAATCCTATGCCCTTTAACGTTCAAATTCCCAAATTATCATGAAGACTCCTAAAAACCCAACAGTAGGCTTGTTTGTTATAGGAATTGCCGGGAAATTGATTGAACCCGAGGAGGGTCTCCAGATTCCAGACATCACGACATCTATCCACGTCCCTAGCAAAATAAATAACTTATGAGATAACTGTTATACTAGATTAGTAGATAGAGTATTAAATTAGATTTTGTAGAGACAGTCCAGCAGTTCTGCTGGGGAGAGGATTTGGTCATGATCATGGTGTCTCCATATTTTCCTTCAATAAAGGGTAACCATTTTGTGACAATAGGCGAGCATAAGAGTTAATATATGACTGTTGAGAGGTTAAATAATTTATCTGTCACAGCCGGATTTGAACCTGACCCTAAGCTCAGCAATGCCACATACTGAGCCTCCCCACATCCTGCTAGTTATAGAAGGTGCACATATTTTAAAATGAAAAACTTCTCAGATTCGATACATGAGGTTTATATTTTAATATTAACTGATCAGAGATTTTGGTCAACTTTTCAAATGGAAAGTTTTACTTTACTAGAGATTTTTCAAGATTTTGCTACAATAAATTTTTCTAACAAAATATTTTGTAAAAATAATAATATAGTTATCTTTAAATCTAGCTATTAATCGTTTTATTACAATGAATAATGAATGAATGGTTTAAATTATGGTTGAACAACCAAATTTTCAGTTCATATTCTTCATTCTTTTGCAGTCTATGAATCTGACAGTGTAGGGTCCTTACACCACTTATTGTATAATAATATATTTTTTTATTGTTTAACCTTATTAAGATCGTTTAATCTTGTGATCTACTGATCTTCTGAGGATCACCCACTATCTATAAAGTGAATATCCTAATTGGGTTAAAAACCTGTTATTTCGTTCATATCATCTCCATTCACAACTGTTGGTTTAGTCAGTAAAGCCTCAACCGTGTACTAAAACCATTACTCCTTATGGATTATTTATTACATTTTTTTTCTAAGGGCTTCCTCAGATTGAAGTTTCCTTCAACCAAAAATTTCTTTTATTTCATTTTTCCATAATCTTGTATACCTTCTTCCCTTAGACCATACTTTCCTCAATTCCTTCATTTTCGTCTTCTTCCTCGCTGTTTTCTCCCTTTGGTACTCCAGAAAAATAAACTGGGCGTCTTTACCCCTTCATTCTTCTGAGATGACCATAACATTCCAATTTCTTATTCTGTATGTTTTGGAGGAATTTCTGTTGGGTTTGTATTCGCTCTCTGATTTCGGCATTAGTTCTTCTTTCTAGCCTGGAAAGAAATTTCATTTTTTCAAAATAATAAAATAAAATGTGGGAGTTAGAGATACACAGAAAAATTCTTATTTTGTTCACCATTTTTCCATTAGAGAATTTTTATATTGAGATTTATTTGTTGAAAATGATATGATTCGCGGGATTTCTTAAAAATCAGTGGCGGGGAGTGCTGTTTTGGATACTTACTCTTTATTGCAGTCCATTACTTATTCATATTATTAATTATTTTTCACAATATTATATTATTGTAATACAAATATATTAAATTTATGGATTGTTGAAGTATATTTAAGAAATCCCTTCCTGTAGATGTTCCCTTACATTCCTCTTGTGTAATCCTTTTGTTCCCCACAGTACACTTTCAATTTCCTTTTCGTTTTATTTTCTTCCTCTCTTCATCTCGTCCTGAGCCCATCTCCGTCATTCTCTCCAGGATGTAACATATGTCTTGGTAATAGTGTCTAAATATTTTCATACCCAATATTGTAACTTTTATTACTTCACATTGTATCAGTTTCGCAGATTGTCGTAAGAACATGCCAAAATAAATAAGAAACTAAAATAATAATCAATTGATAACAGAATTAAAAAATAAAATATATTATTTTGTTTACAATATTATTTTATCTTCATTTAACAAATATTATTTATATTTATTGTGATGTCTTACCAACAGAGCCTAGATTTTCTTTACAATTGCATATTTTATTACTAACATTTCCCCAAATATCTATACCAATTAAAGTAGCCAAATTTCATTTTCCATACTTGTAACTAAATTCCAATTTAGTGCATCTTGCATTGCTCCAATTTTATGAAGATCTAGGCTCTGTTGGTAATGCATCGCAATAAAGTTTTTTAAATGGAGATTTAATTCAACAAAATAATAGTTTATAATTGCTGAATCTTATTTTGTACAGTTTCTTTTGTACAGTGTATTTTGTAAACTTTCTTTTAACAGGAGTAACTAAATAATAATGTTTGTAATAGTAATAATGTTTCGAATAATAAATATATTGTAGTTGGACCATTTAAAAAACAACTACTTAGGTATAGTACTGGATAGGGACTATCATATTTCAAAACCTAAGATTTCTTTCCTAATCATTATAGAGGCTGTGTGTGCCTCTTTGGAGTCTTGAGATCAAGTCCCATTTATGGATGTTAATAGATTAAATAATTCATCTACCACAGTTGGATATAAACCCCAGGGAGCTCAGCGATCTACTCACTGACTATCCTTTTTAAAAATATATTTACCTCATCTGATGTAGATTTCTTAAGATGGTGTAATGAATCAATTACAAGTTTCTTTTCAAATTTACAGTAGTTCTCAGATTTAATTATTTTTTATTTCCAAACATTCAAAAAGGTTATGATGCCTCTTTATTTTTGATTTTCCCCTTTATTCTCCTAATTAATTTATTTGTTTATACTATTTTTTTATGTTTACATACATAATTTATTTATATTATTACCTGTTACTTACATTCTATAACTTAATATATGTGATTAAAATAATCAATATAATTTTTTATAACCGAATATTGTGTATCAGAAAAATGTAGGTATGATTTGCAACTGTATTACATCAAGATTGCAATACAAATACATTTCTCAAGGCTATGCCATTCTCGGATATAATAGTTCCCAGCTGTGATTTAGTCATCTCGTTTCTGTTTTCACCTTGTATTCAGTTTGATATAATGTTCTTTGTCCTTTGAATCATACTCAGACTTTTCTATACAAAGATAAATTTCTATACAGTTTATAAAATATATTTATTACTCATGAAATCGATACATAAGATAAATAACATAATGCTTAATCTAACAGGAGCTCTAGGAAATTTGGGAAATATTTCTAAAGTATATGTTTGATGAATATAAAATGATTACTTATACATTTATTTAATGTATCATTATCATTAGAATATTTTATTGATATTAACCTATTTTATTACATACTATTTATTAAGCTTTCATTTTGTATTTTTTTATTATGGAATGTTTTGATGTTAACATATATCTTTATCAAAAGAACAATGTCATAACTCAAAAAACCTAAGTTTTCAATTGAGGTATACATATGTAACTTCCATGTGAGCTAAAAACATTAAGGTATTGGTCAAGAAAAGCATTTCTATTGAAATGATGGTATTGAAATTATTTCAATTACCATCAGACGTTAATTGTTTTATTCCCATAAAACGTCACGTTCAAACATAAGACTACTCAAAATAGTATATTAAAAAAAAACATGTTTGAAATGAAACATCTATTATGTTTTCCCTGAATTAAATTGGTTCAACAGATACAATTGCTTTTGAAGGCTTAACTAAAAAGTGACAATTTTTGAATTATGTCGCTGTTCCTTTAAGAGCGATATATTGCATCACTAATATTAAAAAAACCTTAATTAATTTCTTTAGGTAGAAGTAAAGGACTTTAAGACATACGTATCTTATTTTTGATAATACATTTTCAAAAACTTGCATCTCTACATTTGTTGGGTTCAGTCTATGGTAGAGGCTATACTGGTTCTAAGGCAGAAGAATATTGCATTTTTATTTAATATTGACATTAAAATAAACAATAACTACTAGAAAGCGTTAGGGAAAACCAAAAATACAATCATAATAAAAATAATAATAATAAATAAAAATAATAATAATAATAAAAATAAGTATCCACTTATTTAGTGTTTTAATTGACTGCACCCCCAACTATTTTCTTCCTTACATCATCCAGTCAACGATCCCTCGCTTCTCAAAAATACAATCGTACAGTTTTTTGTTATACGTCTCGACATTTGGACAGTTGATGTGAAATTTACTGCATTTCATCTTGGTTGATGTTATTTTTTTTTATGTATGAATTGAGACGTTAATTGAGATGTCTGAATTGGCGTAAAGTTCAGTTGTCAGTTTTGAACCAGTATTTTAGAGAGTCAAGACTTTATTTTTTAAAATTAATTTTACAATTATATTCTAATTATCTCTTCATGTGTCTTTTTAAGTTTTTGGTATTTTTTGTTGAAAAAAAGCATTAGTCATTTTGTTTTATTCTTATTACTGCTTTACTTATATTATCTTATTTCTGGATTCAGTTCCGCAGTTTGTAACATCGAGTCAATTCACAACAAGTTTTAGGTTTTCATTTGACCCCTTTTTGATTATCTAGAAAATAAAAATAATTTTATCACTCCCTATTCAATTCTGATATATAGCTTTAACGATTCTGTATTAATAACGATTACTGATTGTACGTAGATTAAAGAACCGACTTACACATACCTTTTAGGTTAAATTTATAAATATCATCATTTAAACTTCAAAATGTTAATTTTCTGATGAAATATTTAACGAAATATGCACACTTCCCATAATTACACTCTAAAAAAAAAAATAAAACTCACGATTATTTTTATTATCGAGAATATTATAAAAGAAACGAATCATTAACTTTTCATTAACTTTAAAGAAAGTACTATTGTTCTTACGTTCTGTACGACTTATAAAAAGATTACTATTTTCTTTATACTGCTTAAAAACTTCTTATTGATTTGTATATTTTATAAAACTTCACCAATAAAAAACAATTAAAATAAGTAGACCGAATTAACCCCTTCAGATAGACTCAAGACGAAGCAGGATTCTCGCACTTGCACAGGCCTGTCCGGTCTAAAGTTCAAGTCAGTGAGGAAATATGGCTTCCTCAAATATATTTTAATTTATATATTATGTGAAATAAATAAAACATTATTTTTATTTTCGAGAAACGAAAATAAAAGAAAACGAATGGAAAGATAAAAAGTTATCACTTAACTGTAGACTTCATACTCTACAGGTCTCAGCAAGTTCGAAAAACGTACTTCGTCCTCAGTCTAGGTCCAGCTCTGATGTTATAATTATATTTCTCTTCTTTATTAAGCTATATTTATTTAAACAAATATATAATAATAAGCTGCACCAATAAGAATGCATTTTAATGGAGTTTTAAAATAATCACGGCAAATATACGAAATAAAAATCCGATTATATTTTTCCTAAGATGATAGGTTTGTACCTAGATTCTTTCTTAGTTAAATCCAAAGATCCGACACACATCCTCCCATTTCATCGCGTAGAAGGCAAGAGGGGGCGGGGCGGCCATCTTGCTCCTGAATGGGCCGAGCGAGGAGTGGGCGTGGCCGGAAGGAAGGTACGGGGAGGGGGAAGGAGGGGATAGGGAGGGGGGAGCCGGAGGAGGCCAGTTTTCGCCCGGCGATGACCTCGGACGGCAAGAAGCGGCGGCGGAACGCGGGCGCCGAGTCCGCCACCGCCCCCGAGCTCTGGTGGACCGAAGGCTTCATCAGCGAGGCCCAGGCAGAGCATACCGACGAGTTAATCAGGACGGGGAGTCCCTACTTCATGTGTTCGGCACTTCCGGCCCACTGGAGGTCCAACAAGACCCTTCCGGTTGGATTCAAGGTGGTAGCCCTAGGGGAGGTGATGGACGGTACCGTGGTCACAGTGAGGGCGGGCAACGACGAGAACTACTGCGCCGAGCTCAGGAACTCAACCGCCGTCATGAAGAACAGAGTGGCTAAGTTTAATGATCTGAGGTTCGTCGGGAGGAGTGGCAGGGGTGAGTCTTGAACACTTTAATACCTAGCTTAAGACCTAAAGTACGGACCTTAAAATCTAAATTTTATAGAAAAATGGCCGAAAATTCAATGTCATGTTAGTCAAAAGTTAAACATCCCATTGTCTTTGCCCATGAAGAACTTGATGACCGCGTAAGGGGCAAGATTGGTGCGTGCAGAACCATGAAACTAAGTTCTGACCCAACTCTTGTACAATAATTCCTGATAAAAATAAGTAATTCCCGGATGCAAATAAATTATTTAATCTGTTAAGAGCCATGGGTGGACGAAGTGGGATCTTCAGACCCTTCAGTGGCTCATCCACTAATTAAGGGAAGTCCCTGTGGATCTGCGTGATCTCTACTTAACCTACCTTAAAACCTAAGTCTTAAAAAAAATGAAAATTCAGTGTTAAGTTAGTCACAAGTGGAACTCCCGTTATCTCTGCCCTTCAAGAACTTGAAGACCGCGAAGGAATATATTAATTCTTACAGAACCAAAAAAAAAAAAGCTTTGCACAATAATTCCAGATAATAATAAGTATGATATCAAACATGGTTAATAAATTATTGGAAGGGAGGGGGGTAATAACCATATTCTATATGTTAATGGATGGACACTGTGGGATGGATCCTCCTGTGTCTCATAGAGTGCATAGAGTTGATGCCCTATATTTGCGGGAATCATATCAAATCATATCCCTGCAAAAACGTTGGTTTTAAAATAGTACGGTTCCTACTAAGCGAGGTACTAAGGTATAAAATGGTATTTTTTATGGTATAAAACATACTATATCATAATTTTTATCATGAAAAAGTTGATGATTATGTTGTGTCTTCGTCTTTCGTCTTTCGTCTTTCGTTCCTCACTCTTTAGAATATCACGAATCTTTCGTTTCCCAGCGTGCTGTTCCTTCTCCTGCGTCCTATATTTCTTCATTCTCTCTCATATCTTCTTCTCTCCTTTTCCGAGATGATGGGATTTGTCTTGGAATCTTATATTTCCACTCTTAATCATTTTCTGAGCAGCATAATGATTCTTTTCTAGCTAGTAATTCCGTGAAATGTTTTTTCAATATCTGCCTAGCAAGTATGTTTTGTTTAGAAATTGAAAACTCTATCCTTCGCGTTCCTGATATGTGTTCAATGTTTATGCGGAGTGAGATATTCTAGAAATAGACAATGTTGTTTGGTTGTGTATTTTACATAGTAAAGAAATGTTACTTATTGATTGTATTTTCACCATACTGTTGTACATCTTATAAGACAACGGTTGTACAAGATGGTAATTTGTCCGAGATCCGCAAACTCTTGTATAGTGGTTTTCCCCCAATCCAGGGTATCCACTTTATAGAGAGTCTCGGTGCCCCCAGGATTGTCAGCAGATCCAACATGGTCCGTCCGTTGAAATACTTAATAATTTATCTGCCTCATCTGGATTTTAACCGTGGACATTCAGCACTGCAACTCAGCGCTCTATCCACTGAGCTACCTCCTTCCTTTCTTAGAAAATGAATATTAACATAAAATTAAGCTGCGATGTATTTATTAATATATAATTGTATATATTTAGATAATATATGTTTCCTTTTACTTTAATGAAACTATGAAAATTATCCGAAACACTTAAATATCATTTTTAAAGTTTACAATTATTTTTATGAAATTAAGAATTAAAATTGTTGGGGAAAGAATAGGCTTTTTTAATTTATAATATTCTATGCTGTAAATTATTTTATATATTAAACTGACTTAAGTTTAAATAGTATGACAATGAAGTATTATATCACCGTCATTCGGAAATTTCATTAAAATCGATTTAACTTTATTTTCTTATTAGATCGAGATTCTGGTCTAACGACATCATCGGTTTCTTTTATTCCAGTGTAATTTTAATTTATTTTATTGTTTATCACAAGGTTTTAGGTAGATTGTGTTTAATTTAGAACAATTTAAAGATCTATTTAAGAATTCAATTAATGTAATTTTGTATTCTTTCTTTGCAATCTTGTTGATGTTCTTAACATGTTTTGGATATATATATATATATATATATATATATATATATATATATATATATATATATATATATAAGGAAGTGCGTTATCATCTATTATCACAAGTGTCAATATTGATTAAATAAGTTTTGTTGATTTGTTTTCCGTTGCTTGATCTTTTATGGATAGGTATTCATTTTAAAAACAAAACGCGTTATTGTGCACGAAAATCAAATTTTAAAAATAAATAATATGGTGGTTAGCACAACAACCTACTATGCCCAAGATCGCGGGTTCGTAGCCCGGCAGGTGGCCCGAGGACATTTTTAAGGGAGTTAAAAATCCCATGTTATGCCGTCCTTCAGAAGGGATGTAAAACGGGGGTACCGAACCTGTGTGAATATCAGCTACTCGTTGAAGATCCCTATACTAATTACTGTAGCATCGCCTGATTTGCCATTGCAGAATAAAGTGACGTTAAGTAAACAAGCAAGTATGTAAAAAAAGAAATGTGTTTCCGTGTTATATGTTCTAATTAATGATATATTATTCTTAAAACGTAGGATATTATCTGTGATTTCTTATTAATGTAAAAAACAACTAAATATGTTAAAAATAACAAATAATCGATTATTGAGAAAGTTCGATAATCGCGTAAACATCTCATCTCGTCACTGATACGGTCCGTCAACTCCTTGTTTCTGGTATGGCAACTCATGACAATTTAGTGAAAATATATTGCGCAAAACATTTCCTATTTCCGCTTTCTTTGGAACAGTTTATATCATATATTATATTATTTATTTAAACATATCATCTTTTAATATATATAGAGGTTTATCCGATATCTAAGGCTGAGAAAGACCGAACCATTCTTGAGAAAATTTTAAGTTACTTTGCCTCCTTGATAATTCTAGCATGCTCATTATGCTTGTATAAAATCGTTCAGGTGTATAATATATAATATCCATTTTAGAAATGTCTATTTATGGAAGCCTAAATTTAAATAACTTTAATTAAAACGTGAATATTACTACATTTCCCTTTATATTCCACTATCACGATTATATTCTTTAAAAATCATAATTATATGAAAAATTGTACTAAACATTTTCATTTTCATTTTTTACCATCAAAGGATTCGATTCCCAAGCGTAAAGAATTTATTATAGATTTTATCTGTAATTTTAGTTGAAAAAGTATCAGCGAACTTAAAAAATATAAACGTTTCGTAGTATGCCCCTATTTTTCGGACTTTTGTTGTGAATGCCTATATAAACTATTTGTAGTTTAATTCTATATTATTATTCTTTACGATCATAACAATGTAGTTATTTGTCAATATGACTATAATAAATTAAAATTCAACACGTTTAAGTTAATATAAAAAAATTGTATGACGAAATGATAATACACTTGAAAATGATTTATACAAGTGTTTACATATAGTAGAGAATAAATCCAAACATATTTTGTTTATTATTTTAAATCGTGATATAGAAAAATAAAGGGCAATAATATCCACACCTTTAATTGAACTTATAAATTGTATATAAACGTAAAAAGCCGTTTTCGAAAAAGTTGTAGAAGGACTTTTTATTCGTGGCACTTTTTGATATTATACCAAACAAATTACTGAAACATATACTCAACTTAGATACGAGATTTTAATTTCGGACAAATTTTCATTTTCGAAAAAGAATGTTCACATATTCTATACACGATCTTACGTGGAAACTCGAATTTTAAAGATTTTGATTACAGTACCTACTATTCTTACTTTCATATGTAGGCAAGTAAAAAGAAATATACGTTAATTATAGTAAATTAGCTATATTTTTATTCTGAATTATTTATTTAATTTTTTTATCACAAAAATAAATAAGATTGCGCTGACTCCCATTCGTGGTTGCAAGTTTATCACTTCTTCCGTTGAGATATCAATTTTAAAAAAAGATTTTCATTAATTTGCTGAAATTTATAATTCGTTTTTTAGAATGTGATCCATGGAGTGTTTCCTTCTCAACATTCTAGATTATGCGTTTCCATCATTGGAGATTGTGGAAACGCAACCGTAGACTTGTGAAACTAATCATAAAATCTAAAGTTAGTTTCGAACTAAAAAAAATTATTTACATATTATTTGAAAGCAATGACAGATCTTTGTGCACATTATCTCAGTTCCTTTCTCTGAAATAACATTATTTTATTTAAGCACAATTTTATCGAGAACTGTCAAAAAACTGAAATAATGGCACGTGGTACAATATTAGTAAAGTACAGTCTCTCCTATGTTTTCAGGTTTACAATATTTACAATACTATCTAGATACTTGATAACATTTTATTTTATCATGTAAATATTAATATTAATTATTATTATTATTATAGAACAGTTGTTCGCCTATTGTTTTTTCTACGTTTGGAACAATTAAAGAAATCTGAAAAGTACATCGAAATTAAGAATACATTAACATTGGACATTTTAATGTAAGAATTTTATCTCAAACTAAGTCTCATTCAATACATTTTTTTTAAATACTTTTATACAAGGCCTTCTGGATAGAAAGGTGATAACAATAAATTTCAAAAATTTACTATTCTACATTTTTCCCTAGTTTAGTCAAGGCATTATGCTTCCGAAACTTCAGGTTCAGAACCGGGTTAAAACCATTAGAAATAATGCGGAAAAACGTGTCAGACAAAAATTGCTTGACTAAACTAGTGAAAAAGCCAATTTTGGGAGTTTTCTGTTTGGTTTTTATCCTGAATGCCTCATATATCACATTTTATTTTTTATCATAAAAAAACATAGTTCAAGACATAATTTTCAATTTAATTGTCCGGTATCTGACATATTAATAATTTCTGGATACTCTTCAAGATTTTTTCATTATTAAAAACGTAGACAAATACAAAAGCCGAACAACTTCTCCACACACATAAAAAGATTAATATTACAATATATAATAATAATAACTAATAAAGTAATATTATTAGAACGTATTAAAAACCATAAAAAAGTAAGCCCGAATAAATTCCGAATTCTTTTTGCATGGAAACAGATACTTTTATTTTTAAGTATATAATATTTTATTATAATTAATATAATAAATTAAGTAAATGTTAAAAGCTGCCATTTGTGCCCTTTGTTGTAATTTGTAAGCGTAATAACAAATAAATAAATATAGAAAAACAACTTAAAATAGAAATCAAGCCAAACTAATTTTATAAAGATATTTGGCAGTGCTATTTAAAACTTCACAGAACCTTAATATTAACCTCACAATTTAATGGAACCGCCTAGAAATTATTAACGATTCGCTCATCCTGTTTTTGTTTAGAAAAACAGATCTAACGAGGTCACATTTTTTTTTTTTCATGAGAGAAGGTAACCCAACGCCATTCGATGCATAAAAACCATCGGAAATTCCAAACCTAAAGTCAACATATTTTTATTTTATTTTTTATTTGTAGATATAATAATAGGTGAGTTGTTTAAAAATTCCTAGATTTGGTTCTTCATAAAGAAATTATGTTTTATTAGAGAAAATTATTTGGTTAGAGTTCATTTACAACTAGCAGATTTTCACCTAGCAATGCTGATTGGGCAGAAAGTATTTTTTTCTCCATAATCGGATTAGAACCCTCTATGGATATTAAGATGAATTTTATTATAAATAATTTATTTATAACCGTTTTGGTTACTGTATTTATTTTTATAATATATTGGAAATAATTTTGTATAGAAACAAAAGCCTGGATGTGTAATTAAAGGAAATGAAAGTAATAAATAGGAAAACCCCAAAGCGTAATCGGGGAGATTTTATTAGGCCTCAAATATAGGAAGTAGTCGAGAGAATTAAGAAAATTATTTTTTGTTTACGTGAAAACTTCTTTAGCCGGGTTTAGCGACTTTTTATGGGGAGAAAACATAAGAGTTCGCGTCAGCTATATCAGTGGCATGCTCGTGACATATTGCGCGAGACTAGCGACGCGTAGCGGCCTGTGTATGAGTTATATATATTTTAAAATAAACTTTAGTTTAAAGGTTAGAATTGATATATAATAATAACAATACTTAACTATGATATTGAATTATATTTATTTCCTGTTATTGCTACAATTCACAAAATTAGATACTGTACCAAATAGACCAGTCTCAAAATACTTAAGTAAAAATCCGTTTAATAGTTGTATAATTGATATTAATGGTAACTTAAAAATTTCAATAACTAGCTGGAATGTCATAGTTAAATGTCTTGCTTTATGAAATGATTGAATGTATAAACGGTCCAAGTATAGTTGAACTTAACGATGATGATGCTAAAAATGGAAATAAAATTCATTAACGTGTATGAAAATACAAATACTAATACATTATATAGGTATAAATAATATAACTTTATAATAATTATTATTACAATTAAATTATTAATATAAGTTTTGCTTATTTACTGCACCCCCTGACTAATTATATCCTTCATTAGATCTTCCAGTCAACTATTTTCCTCTCTAACATGAAAACGTATATAATTATTGTGCGTAGTCCCAATATATATGAAAACCAGACTATTGTTAATAATTTAAATTTAGAAATTAAAAAATCTGTACCACTACAACCCGTGAACGAGCCTGGGGTTCAGTACATGGTAGAGACTGTACTGTTTCATAGACAGGTGACTTTTGACCACAAGATCCCCCCCTTATTATTGGTAACGTATAATATTTTATAGAAGCTGGGTGAGCCCAGGAGGGTCCTAGATCCTAAATGATATGTCTCCGGCTGCAAACAGACTAAATAGATGTCTTGCCCGCAGCGGGATTTGAACCAGGATTTCCGGCATGGCAACTCAGTGCTCTACGACTGAGCCACTCCGCTCCCTTTTTATTATGAAATTTGATTAATTTAGAAATTAAAAAATCACAGTTATTCCATTATTTTGAGTTTTCACTTCTGTCGACAGTCTTTTATGACTGCCTAATTATGTTTTTTTGTTTACTAAATATTTATTAAAATCGTATTTCAATTTTAATTATTACGATTATGGGTTGTTTTCATCTATTAGTTAAAATAAGTCATAAGAAGAAATTAATTTGATCAAAATTTATCATCTAATAAATAAAAAAATAAATTACTTTTTTTACTATTTAAAGTGAAGAAGAAAAGGATATCGATCAGGAAAATACTTAAAAAATGTTTTTAAATATTAATCTAAATAAGTTTATATATTTAATTCATCTATATAAACATTATTACATCTAGTTAATGAGAAATAATATTAATCTTATCAAGAGGTGGCAGAAAAAAATTTCCCACGGGAACGGAGCTTGTATCTGCGGAAGGCCAACGACAAAATTTATCACCGAATTTATTTGACAACTTATCACAAAATAATCTATCGGGCAAGGTTCGCCAGTTTTCACAAATGAAATTTGCAATATTATAATATTCAATTACATTTTCTCAAATATATTAAAATTAAAATGCTCTATTACACTTGTAAGGATTATTAAAACTGTTGCACTTTTGATTGATTATTAATGTTGTACATTCGGGATTAAACCAAAAAATAATTTAAGACTTTAAAAAAAATTTTTTTCTTTTATTAAAGAATTTTTAAAAATAAAAAAGGTTTATTTTCTTTATAAGAACAACTTCGCAACAATTGTGAAAAAATATCGACCAGGTTGAAAAATAAAATGGCATAAAAATTCATTCGTAAAAATAAAAAAAAATTGTTTAATGACAAAACCATTAATATAAATCTTTCTAGAAATTTATCTCTGGTGTTATTATGACATTTATCATATATTTTTTTTCAAATAAATTAAAAGTTTTTGAATTGCCTTTTTCTATAATACTTTGAAATGAGTTTGTTGAGTCTTGGTTCATATAAAATCTTATGAAATGAAAAATTATTATTTTCAGCTTTCGAAGGCATGTATTTATCCGTCTTAGTAGACCTAAAACCTGTAACCACTATGACCCGCGAGTCTGGGGTTCAGTACATGGTAGAGACTGTACTGTTTCATGGACAACGGTTCTGCAAGGAGGTGACTTGTCTTAGTAGATACACGAAAAAAAATAAATAGAATTAATAATAAGTTTATAAGATTTTTATGTTCAAACTGAAGTACTGCATGATTTTGGTTGTGGTACCTATACCCTATTAAGTTCGGTATAAAATTTCTTGTGGATTTCATGTTCGATATTGAATATGGCTATAGTGGATAAATTATTAAATTGTGTAGCATCTATAAATCGATTGTCCTTATTATACCAACTTTTATTAAATAGGTAACCATAATTGCAGGAAAAATCTGATGGTTGAGCGATATCTCCGCCCAAATATGCTTCCTGCACATCCGTTGGCTAAGATAACAGTCCTTACCTTTTACCATATACATACTGGGCTTAAGGCCGTGGTATAAAGAAAAAATACTTTCTGGTTGATTATTAATTGTATTCGTCGATCACGTGTGAATGAATATAAACTATTCTTGCTCAAAGATCCAATAACATTTTTGAATAATATTAAAATTATTGACAGTCAACGTTCTACGTGAGAACGGGAATATTGGAGTGAAACAAGTTGGCCGAAAAACCATTGAGGCGCGATGTTTGCTCAAGCGTACAGCTTCTCTCTAAGTTCTGACAGCGATATTTCACTTCATGGCTATTTACTTATTTAGTGGTTTTCCTATCGCTATTATGGAGTATAAATTAATTAATTCCTTCACCAATAATTACGAACCTTAACGAGCCCAAATGTTCGAATCCGATAACTTTAAGATTCCTCCATTGAACCCGTAAAAGCCCATATCGTGTCTTATACAATAAAATGCTTCCTTCTGTTTATCGGTCAACGTATTGTTATAAAGAAATGTAGTCAAATTTTAAAAATCTAAATAATAAATGAAATCATTTATATTATTATATATTTTATAACTACATTAATATTAAATGTAGTATAATTTATAATAAGTATTAATGCTTTTCATAATACAAATAATATTAAAATTCTAGGAAAAGTAAATACAACAAAATTAGTGGCATCCCTATTCATTTTTGCGCATTTATATAACAATGTTGTAACTTAAAAAAATAATTTTTCAATAGAGTTTTTTGAAATTCTCATGAGAATTTAAAAAAATAGATTTTGGGTATTGGTAAAGCAAAGCATTCCTGTTGTAAGGATGGTATTGAAATTATTTTATTAACAATAAAAATAAATTTAAGAGTCAAACATGACACAACTCAAAATATGACTTTATTAAAAAAAAAAAAATTTTAGAAATGAAATGGAAGATATGTCGTTCCTTAAAAAGCTTCACCTAATTCCATTGCTACTAAAGGCTTAACTGAAAAATTTTTATTTACGTCCTTGTTCCTTTGAAGCAGCGATGTATCTGAGTGATTTTGGTATTTTTCGTTATGTATAGGGCTGTTTACGCTAAGATTATTTTACTCATTATTCCGGATTACACGGTACAAAGGACCCTAGACTGGACTAGTACTGTTGAGAAGAGATCTACAGCTATCTTTCATCTGATAATCGCACAGGTCGGTATTCTTCAACCCCAGACAACGGTAGAGCGAACACACAACCATCCCTGGTAGGGTTGAGGTATTGTACACATCCTCATTAAATTTTCCGCCTTGGTTCTCAAAAGGACCAACATCAAGGTATTTCAACCCCGACGCCGTCCTATTTAACCTTTAATTATTACATCAAATAATTAACAATAATCTTACAAGCGTACAATACGCCATCGGGTGAGAAATTGAAATAAATATCCCTTTGTTATAAGTATTTAAGTTAAATATATATATCCTATCTGAGGATTTGACCGATGAATTATTTAATCTGTTAAAAGTCATTGATCGATCCTGCGAGATGTTCGGACCCAGCCGGAACTACTGGAGAGGGTTAGCTCAGTGATAGAGCGCTGATTTAGCAAACCGATGGTCTTGGTATAGTTATACACCAATGCTTCAAATACTTCATTTGTGCTTGTATCATTCAGCGCCGGCTCTAGCCATGTCGCGCCCGTGTACAATCGTGACCTAGGCCCCCTCTAGTAGGGACGCGATTAAAATTTAACACTTACAGTTATACAAGGTGTTACAAAAAACGGTGAATCCCCTAAGGAGGCGAATGTCCCCATGAAACTAAACAAATTATGCTATAAAATGAAATGAAATCTTTTCAGAGCATGAGACGCCTCGCGGCGCCCGTGTGCCCCTCACACCTTGCAAAGGTAAAGCCGGCCCTCGGATAGAAGGTTAGCGAATTATTGTTAAGAGCCCCTTCTTCCACAAACATCCTTCATAGGTAATAGTCGTACGGGTTCCTGCCTCTAACCCTTAAGATAATAAAATAAAAATGGCCAGAGACTTAGTCTATCACACACTTGCGGAGTTCGATAGTTTTCTGAATGCCTGGAATGAGAATTGCAAAGATAATATTAATGCAAGCAGTCTATTTTCTAACCACGTGCCATACAGTATTGTTATTCAAGATTTCTTGGTCCATTGTTGAAGCGTGTGGCTTACATAATGATTAACGCATTCTGAAAATGTCAGAATCACATTCGAAAACCTTAAATTGTTAAATTCAAATTATATTTGTTACTTTACTTTTTTTTTGTTGGACGACGTTTTGGAATAAGTTGTATGTCTCGCATTAAACATTAAGTTGAAATAAATGGTGGTCTGAGAAGGATAAAATGGGAATAGTTCAGTGCCTAGAGCGCTAAGTTGCTATGCTGGGTGTTCCTTATTCAAATCCGCTGGTGGCAGATTAATTATCTAATCTGGTAACAACATTAGATGGATCCTGCGGGATCTACAGACCCTCCTCGTGCTCCACGAACTCTTGACGGGGGGAAAACCTGATATAAATCATCTCCCTGCAAAACCGTTGTCCTAAAAACAGTATCTTTTCTACCATAAAAAGAACTTAGGATCCTTCAAGGGTTATAGTGGTACACATTTTTAACTTGACTAGTATGGGTATTTTTATAATTTTTTTTAGAATAATTGATATGTTATGGTCTTATCTGAATCGTATTTCCCACTTCATAATTTTATAAAAAACGTGAAAACCATTTTGGAAATTCGACGTGGTCAAACAATGTGATTGTTATTATATGTCTTTCCATACTAATTGTATAATGTCCTCATCTGAATCACCTCCCAGCACAACCGTTTTATCAGTCTCTACTATGTACTGAACCCCTTCATGGGCTGTAGTAGTACATTTTTTTTCTGAAAGTGATAAAATGATGGAAATCTCTACTCTGGCATATTCTCTCCTTTTTCTCTATAATATTTTCGATTATTAATAAAGTCGTACCCAAGGCGGAAAAGTCTGTTTACATTAAAAGAGTAAGTTATATTAACGTATATTTTATTTTTGATCTAATCTTAGCCATTACTTGATTTTATTTGTCTTTAACTATATAACATTCATATATTATATGGAGTGGTACAGGGTTTTTTAACTATCCTATAGTATACTTCTTACAATGTTAATCGACATGAAAGCTTCTGTTATCGTTTAAGTATTGCTTACGGAAACAAGTTTGAAACTGTTTAGAAACGTATTCGTGTTGTCTTGGTATTCATAGATTATTGAATCCGTGTTTCTGCGGTTTAGTCAAAACTTCTGTTTCTATAAAAGCCGTGTAGTTATGAATTTCTAGACTATTGTGTACGAGAAAAAAAGTCCATAAATGCTCTCAGGACAGGAAACATTGAAAAATTCAATAAAAACTTTGCAGACATACGTCCGTAACCGATAATTTACCGTATGTGATAGATGTAGATATGACATGCGTGAAACACCGCAACTCTACAGTACTTCTGCAGAACATGAATAATAGAATCTTCCCTGAAATCTTGAAACATTTATAAGAGCATTTGAGTGTGTACTACGCGGTCAGTAAACATCGCAATCTATTATCATGTGAAACTGAAGAGAGAAAGAGAAAGAGTGAATCAGAGAGGCGTGAGTGAGTGTATATGTGTGCGTGCGAGAGAGAGAGAGAGAGAGAGAGAGAGAGAGAGAGAGAGAGAGAGAGAGAGAGGAGAGAGAGGATTAGAGGGTGAGAGAGAGAGAAAGAGAGAGAGAGAGAG